>MU269988.1:16865560-18065560 GCA_021432705.1 Caranx ignobilis
CTGTGGGTGTTCATTTGTGCCACAGCCAGGAAGCAGAGGGTCTAAGATTTTAGTGGGAGGCATACAGTCTGTTGTGTGTTCTCTTTACCATGGCAACCACTGGACCGGAGCTCATGTAGTTGATGAGGGTAGGGAAGAATGGTCTGTCCTTCAGGTCGACGTAGTGCTGCTTGAGGAGGTCTTCAGAGGCCTGCAGCACAGAGACGAGACAGCAGCCATCAGACATGTTCTCTGACAGAGCTACAGATGAAGCTGCATCAGCCCTCACCTCACTGCACTGTTAAACTGGAGACCAGAGCACAGAAGCTGCTGCTGCACTCTGCTGTTATTCTTGTTTGGCTTGATCAGTCAGTTAAACTGTGATGTCACCTTTTTCTACAATGGACTGTGACAACAAGCCTTGAGTGCCGTGGCTTTAGATAAGCCAGGAGTTGCTGTTTAATCCCTGTTAGCTGTGCAACAAGAGTCACAATGGAGCACTTTGATCTGATTGAGGTATCCTTAGGTAAATGTCTTGAACCATCTGCTAAAGATACTGATCTTATTAGGCTGACTGGGTGTCAGCCAGGGGTACCAATATACAACTGTTGACCAGGCTGGCAGAAAAAACGGGTGCATTGCATCAGATCAGTTCTCAGCAGCTCTGCGTTGCTTGTGACAATGGGGCCTTTCCTGATCAAGAACGTTCCTGAGTACCACATCCTGCTCAACACAGCCTCCAACACACCCGCCAGGTCACAAGCTGAATAGCCAGACATCTGGAGAGCAGATATCAACCTGTCCAACTAGTGACTGATGCTGTGCAAGAATAAAGGACATGTCTCCAATGACTGCTGAAACAATCAGTACAATACAGTCAGTCTGCACTGTGAGCCTGTTACTGGAGGCTCATCTCGCTTATCGTTCACTCATCTTTAAACCATTCCAGCAGAATCAACATAAATCTCCACACTCCGTAAATCACTTCCACTTCCTCTGCTGATCTGATTCAGACCCTTCCTGCTGCATCACTGACGGCTCATTTGTGGATTAATCTTCACTTCGGTAAAAGCGGAGGGTTTTTGACACCAAGGCTGAGGTTGGAGTTATTTTTACATAAATTCTTGCATAATGCAGGTTTATAAATGAACCACACTTGTTAAAGTTAAGCAGTGTGGCCCTGTCACAGATCAGATGTTAGAGGATCAGCAGACCTGGATCCTGCATGCTGCCGATTGGTTGTGCTGACAGTCAGGAATAGACAAAGCAGGTTAATCAGCTCACCGGAGGTCTTAACTGTCACTCTGCACACTCACACGACCTACACATAAATAACCATTATGAAAGCAGCTCATTGTAAACCCTTTGGCCAACATGACTATTGATATGATAAAGCAGCCATTTACTTACATGCAGCATCTTCATGCCGACCAGTTTGAAACCTTTTGCCTCGAACCTCTTGATGATCTCGCCGATGATGCCCCTCTGCACGCCATCGGGCTTGATGGCAATGAAGGTGCGTTCCTTAAGCTCAGCCATGACTCTGAAAACAAGGCAGAATAAAAAAAAAAGAAAAACACAAAACAATGAGTGAAATCTGCAGGAGGAGGACAATCTGAGTCACTCACGCCACAGGTTGGGATTTGGCACAGTCAGCGGAGGGGCCGGCTGCCGAGGGCGCTGGTGCCGAGGGCCCCGACCCCATTGCGAAGAGACGACGCAGCTCAGGTTGGCGTGGAGCTGACTCTGCAGCTACCTAAGGTGCAGTGCAGTGACTGTGGCTGACAGCTCCGCCCACATAGTAAAGACCTTTATCCTACACCGCTTCCAAGGAGCACGGGACAGAGACTCACAACAGTCTTAGTTTGAGATCTCCTTCTGGCACTGTGTTGTTTTTGAGCCAAACTAAGCTGCTATGGATTTTTTTTTTTTGTAAAATATTCAATGATTCTAAATCAAATGCAACTTCAGAGTTCAAATAGGTCAATGCTTTCATTATACACCCACTTTAACTGCACAGTCACATAAAGAGTTGTCAGGTATGGTAACCGTTTAAGACGCTGCTGCTTGAACGCAGGTTTAATATTCTTACGACAGATTCTGGCATGTTGGGCCACGTAAACAGGAAGTAGAAGCTGATTTCAGTTTTGTAAGTTAACTTAATTAGCTGAACATAACTGGTGCTCTAAGGCAAAGCATTTAAACAAAAGCTCGGTTAAAAAGGTTCAAACATGTGCCAAACTGCTTGGTTGGGAAGCAGAATATAGAGCAATGCCAGAACAAGATCTATAGTCCAATGCAACAAGTATGGAAAAGCTGGAGCCTGTCATTCTGTGTGTATGACCATGCCAATGTAGAAATAAATTAACCTCAAGACCTAAAGTCTAATAAGGGAGTAATCCTCAGAGAACAGCACGCTTCAGGAGTCCCACCAGAGGCAACACCAGACTCAAACATTACATAATGGAGAACTACTGACTCCAACACAGTGTGAATGAGTCAAAACGCCACAGACTCCCCAGATGACTGTTTTAAACGACCGCAGACCTTCACTGTTAGAAGTTAAAGTCCCTGCTACAGCAAACACTGGGACTGAGTGCAGAAGACCCATGCTGCAGGCACCATGGCTATGCCAACTTGAATGACCTTGCACTGCAGAAGGTGTCCACAGTCCAAGCTCGGATGGAAGACACGTCACACGAAACAAGAAATCATGATGCATTTCAAACTTGAGCTCCACACCTGCTCAGTGATCGGATTCACATTTTCTATTAAATCCCCACTGCGCTCGTGGAAGCTCTTGCAATTTAAATAATAAGTGCATATACCAACACCACTTTATAACTAGTAACAACCCGGATGAATGTGCAGAAACTAACACTACTGCAAGTTGCAGGCTGAGGCCGAGCTGTTGAAGCCGTGTGAGTTGATGGCTGGGCTGATCTGAAGCATGAAGACATGTGGTGGTCTGGTGGGATGCCAGGTTTGCACCGTGCTCTGAGGAAACAGCACGGCAGCTTCCACGGCCTCCTCCTCAAACGCAAGTACACGTCGGCAACGTCAAGAGGCGCAAATGGACTTGAGCAGTGTATGCTCGCCGGTGGAAATGGCGTTTGGTGTGCCGGCGGCTGCACTTGACCGCCGGTGTTAAGCCTCAACAGACGTCCGGCTCAGCTGTTTTCACGCTCCTTGACAACACTTCATTACTGCCAAGTGCTGCCCCGCGAGGAAACGCCTAATTCATTTAGCGCGCGGAGCAGAGAGGCATTCTGTGAAGTGTCAGAGCAGGCCCGGGCCTTCATTGACAGCCACATGGTCATTTGTTCCCGGTGCTGCGGAACGTTCTCGTCCTATGCAATACGCCGGGGCGGCGTCGTGGGGAAAGACTCATTGCTCCCACACCGCAGCTGAACGACGTCTGGTCATCAGCGGAGGCTTAAATTAGTGTCCCGCCCATAAGTTTAACTGTGGTAAAAGCCAAGGTACACTGACGCTCCGGAAAACACGGCTAACGCTGGGTAATACTGATTTTAAATGAAGGCTTTCTTCAAACTCGCTCGTGTGAACAGAAGTGGTTGTCAGAGGGGTGTGTGAATCTCTGCAAACGCGGATGATAAAAACTACGTTTCAGAAAAGTGAGTCTCAATTACCTTGCTCCGGTTGACGTGGGTCGCAGTGGTTGCTCTGGTTAACGTGGAAGAAGACCAGCGGAGGGTGCGCAGCCGCGTTTTATCTGTGAGGGCGGAGACAGAGGGACGGCAAGTCACCAGGGCCAAAAGAGAACGTTTGCGAAGTAGTCACATGACCAATCAAGAATGGAATGAGGCGGGAACAGATGTGGATCCATGATGTGGACACACTTTCATCATACAGAGCTTTTAAATCATTCTGATGGGGTCTTTTCTTTTCTTTTCTTTCCTTTTCTTTGTGTTTTTATAATTTATTATATTTATGATATACATAGCTACTCAGGCTAAAATCGACAATAAAACACATTTAGGCCTATTAGTTGACTCTTCCATTCTAAATCTTTTATTTATTTATTTATTTATTTATTTATTGTCATGTTATTGATTTTCAAAGAGAGAAGTATACCCAGCACAAACTTTGATTAGACTACATTAATGAACCTCGGGAAAACACGGACAAAGTAATGTACAAGTAATACTAAGATGGAGAGCAGCAACAGGAAATTTAGACCTCCAATTGTAGCCTATAAAAAAACAAACAACAACAACAACAACAAAAAACAACAAGATAACAATTCCATAGCCACAGTTTGTGAAGTTTGGATAAATCTGATTGAAGTATAAACAGTGTATGCTAAAGATGATGATTTTTCCAGCATGCGTAGCTTGGATCCCTACATCTCTCTCCACAGATATTCTGTATGACATGATCAAATTGACCAAATGAACTTTCTTTTTCTGTGTGTGTTTATGGATTTTGTTGCATATTGTTTGGACCTAAATATTATGATTTTTATCATTTGTGTCAATAAAATGAACTATGTCAGATATCCTTGATATATCCCTCAGGTAACTCATCCTGCATCCTGTTCTCCATAAAGCTGTGTCTCAGGGTTCCAGCAGATCACTGCTCACTAATTAGCACTGTGGTAAAACAAACAAAGCATCAGAAGAAAGCCAACATGTCAGAAATCACATTTCATATTGAAGAAAAGTTTGGTTTTCTCAGCATCAAATCATGGCTGCACTAGAGGTTTCTAGGGAAGCAGGCTTTACATGAAAACAGTGTACTCTAAATACGGTTTATACTGTCCTACATCTCCAGGCTAGTAACCTACACACTGATGCTTTTATGAGGAATTAGAGCTTGAAATCTGTAGCTTAGATGTCTTTTATGGTATGAGCTACGCACAAGTCATAAAAGTCACCAGGCATTGCATAATATTAATGGAAATAATCTTAATACAGTAATACTGAGGTCATTGAGGAGAATATCTCTTACCCAAAGCTTCAATATTACCGCTTCACTCACTTCACCAGTGTAGATTAATGGAGTTTTTGAGCCTGACTTCCCAGCAGTGAGAAAATATTACATATGTCAGCCTATAGCAAACCTGTGAGATTGAATCTGCTTTGAAACATTGAGTTTTCACACTTTGCTTCCTTGGCTGGCTGCCACCGGCTTTAATGAATGCTGAGGCAGCAGCAGTGAGTGAGAGCCAAAGATAACGTGTGTCTTCCGCATTGTGGAGGAGTTTTACAAAGCCTCAGGTTAACACCACTTTGGCTGCATAACGAAGGTCTGCAGTGGCCTCGCATGCATACGATTCTGGCTGACCACACACACACACACACACACACACACACACGAAGGTGAGAAATTCAATCAAAACTGTATGCACTTCATTAATGTTTTACAGATGCCTGAAAACATCCAAATTGAAGATTTCATGGTGACAAACACGCACAGGCATGCACAGACACATGCACACACACACACACACACACACACATGTTTGTGCACACCTTGTCTGCCCATTTCAACATATTCCTTCCATCTTTTCATCTGTTTTGTCTCATTTTTCCAATCCTTTTCTTTCACTTCCTGTCACCTCTCCTACTTACTTTCCTTTCTCCTCCCTTTTCCTGTCCTTCGCTCTCTTTTCCAGTCATCCACTTCCTCCTTCCACCAGCAGATGCACGCAGGAAACAAATGGAGAGTTAATCCCTTGGTCTAATCTCCTCTGTTCGACTCCCAGTCCTATTTTTACCAGGGCTTACAGCCAGGATTTAACCATCTCCCTCTCTCTCTCTCTGCCTTTAAATGTGCTCTTTGGCAGGATGAGACTGTTGACAGTTAAGCACTGTCCTCACCACTCTGGGAGCTTTGTTACTCAGGTGCATGTGCGTGTTTTGATGTGGAGTGTCGTGCTGTTGTTGCTGTCTTACCAGGAAGGCCTCCTGGGGTGCACAAGCATGGCACACTTAGAAAGTGGCGTAATTGGCATCCTGTCAGCGTTCTGTCTTGCGCTCAATGAATCTACTGAAAATATGAGGTGCTAAGTGGTTTGTGCGTTAATGGATCGTAATGTGAAGTCATTATTTTGCTTTTAGCTGCAGCTCTCCCAGCCTGGAAAAAAAGGGGAGGCTGTTTTGCAAAAGTGCGTACGATGTAAAATGGTGTTGACAAAAAAATTCTTTCAGGTAAAAAAGATTTTTATTGCCTCAGATTGCCTCTACAAAGAGCCAAATGAGAACCCAAATGTTCCTCTAAAGGTCCTCTCCCCGAGGACTGCTGTATGATGAGGCTGCACACATGCATGGGCACACACACGCCTCCCAGCATCTCCGCACAAATCTCCACACCTGCCAGCCGTATCTGTTGCCCCACAGCTCGAGGTGCAGAGTTATACCCAGGTTCACTGACACAGACGAAGACATGTAATTCTGCTGGATTCTCTTTTATGAAGCTTGTAGATCTCTGAAGCAGCATCCCGCAGCCCAGAGGGGATTATTACACAGCTGAGAATCATCACTGTAATAAAACATGCAGTGCTTCAGGAGTCCATATATGATGAACCCACACTGCCACAGTCAGTCGCCTCTGACAGTGTTAGTGTGTAAGCAGCTCTGTCATTAATTCAAAAGGGCAAGACCCTCCTTATGAAGCACATAGTTTTATGATTTATAATTTAAAGACTTGCTGAACCACCTTTGTCACTGGAGGATTTCTTATCAGATAAAATAAGGTTTGGGTTTCTCGTTGCGCTTCATTACTCATCTCCGTCTCACACACAAACAAAAAAACATGTCGCTCCCAGTTTCCCCATAAACAGGAAGCTATCATCCCACTTGAGAACTCTATTACTTTTCACACACCTGCATTTGTGATTCGAAGCTGCAAGCGGCTGCTCCTGGAGCACACTTGTAAACATGCAGAAAGCAGCTGAATAATTGATGCTGTGTGTGTGTCTGGTGTAGGCCGCAAGTAAAACCATCTCTGATTGTCAGAGCAGCTTTTCAGGATGAAAAGCTCTGAACCTTCATGCAGTCTGGTATCTACACAGAAGAGGCAGTCATGCACATCCACAGCTGCTCATGGACTTGCTGAGCTAAAGCAGGAGCACAGTCAGAGTAATGGCAGCTCTTGCTTTTTAGCACCTCTACAAAGGGATGAATACTGAGATATGTCAATGTTCAGTGAAATGTGGGGATGACATACAGTCTCATATCCTTCAAAGCTACTGACAATGAAATTAACAACTGATATGATCAAACTGAAACAGGGTCCTCCTGCTCTGCTCTGACAGTGGCTCTCAGTCTTGGTCTTGTGGCTACGGAGATGTTAGTCCATTCCAGGAAGGATAAGCATCCTTCAGACCCTACCAACTCTAGTTCTGCACCTCTTGGTTTAAAACGTGCAGGCAGGCTAAATGCATCACTCTCAATTAGTCTATAACACCCTGATAGACCAAACCCCAGATCAGATGGCGATGCCTTGTTAGCATGCATAGCACCAGAGCACAAGAACTTTCAGAGGAGAGGTCCTGAGCTGTCTGAGGCAGTGTAGTGGTGTCACAGTGTGGTAGAGGTGTTGCCGTGTTTATGTCTGCATGGGTGGACCATGATAGATTAGGGAAAGTGGGCTTTTGGACCAGAAGGTTTAGGTGTCTCCACAACTGTCCTGTTGCTCTGTTGCTTTGACCTGAAATCATCCACCAGCTCCTTGGTTTTTTCAGTGAGAGGTCCTTGACCCTGCAGGTGGTCCTCTCATCACAGGTTTGCAATCAGGAAATGTAGACTTAAGTTTAACAATAAGATGGACCACACTTTCTTTAATGTAACTAACATTGGTCCAGTACTGGTTTATCACCAAGTCCTTGCAAAACTGCTTTCATTAGCTAATGCTAATTGCAAAATGTTGGCATGCTTAGGTGCTAAACTCCCTTTAAACCTCTCTAAACATCAGCGTATTAGCGCAGACTTTGTAAGTAATCTAAGCACATTAATGTTAGCCTTAAGCTTACAGCCTAAGAACAACCTAACAAATCCACTAGCATGTCTGTAGCAACTCTGTCTTAAAGTCACTTGATTCAGCTGTACAGTTTTATGCATTAGTCCTAGACATCAAAGTCAAAGCCTCATCTATCTTTAACAACACACTACTTGACCTTTGCTGGTCTAATTAAAACGTTGTTAAATATTATCAGCATATTAAATGGTCACCTTTAAATGTGAGTCATTATTATCATGACAAACTTCTTCAAGTCAGATGAGCCCAAAGTTCTTGATGATGATGTCAACACACTCCCTCACCCTGCACCACGACTCCATGATCAGTGTGGGATTATGTTTCTGAGAGATTATGGGACTATCCATATAATCCCGGTATTAACTAGAGATGAAAACAAATATATAGATTATCATTAATGCCCCATATTGTATGTGTAAACTGGAACATGTGATTCAGAGAAATGGAGATAGGAGGAGGCTTATATAAAACTGCATTCAGTTTCATCACATCTAACAACATACAAGTTACCCTGTGTTTCATTCTCTTTATTTTTCCATCTCGATTCTGTAGCTACATATGAATAATGAATAATTATGACCACTGGCTACACTGACTCAAGGTTCTTTCCCCAAAATCTCTGTTTGCTAAATCACTTCTCCCTTTCAAGCTCTCCTTTTTCACTCTTGTTGAGTCATTTCCTTGTATCCTTTGGAGTGTACCATTTAACAAAAGATGACAACATTAACAATGAAAGAAAGTTAAAACCTAAGTGACGCTTTATACCTCTATTAGATCACATTATAGAGGACATTCCAATTTTCTCTGGTGCTAGAGAGAGTGACAAGATAGTTTAACGATGCACAAGAGACCTACTTGCAATGAGATCACAGGAGAAGTGACCTTTGAGAAGCCAGTGGTCATTACTACATTATTACCACATTATTACATGTCTGTATGGGTCATAGCATCAGCCATTTTCACATTCAAGATTTCTGAGTGTACCTTGCAGGTTGTGACACTATTACAGTGAGGGCTGGCTAGATCGTATTATATCTTAAAATGGCAACATCTGGTTAGAGTTTTTATTTTTATTTGGTATACTCTTAAATGAAACAGTAAGGTCCAGCTGTGAACAGTGAAGAACAACAGACATAGACAGAGTTGAACACATTTTTAAAAAATATAAATAATCAGTTTTACCCAAAAACAAGAGAGAGATATTGGCCTTACAATTTGCCAATACAAAAACAGTCCGCAGCAATGAATCAGAGCATGTTTTTAAAATTCTGTTTTCCTCCAGCAGAGGTCGCTGCAACCCACAGAGCCCACATACACTTCATTTTACTAATTAGCTCCCGTTTTGGCTACAAATGGATAATATGCAGTGACTGCCACACCCCACTACAATCTACACACCAAAGTGCATCATTTTGGAGTAAGTGTTGTAGTTCCAGTCATCTACCACAGGGGGGCAGTGTGGCAGCACAGCAGAGAGCTCCTCCTGAGCCACACTCCCTCCTCTCCTGTCAGGGAGAAAAAGCTTGGGAGCAATGAGGAGCTTTCAGCACATTCACTGCCTTGTGTTATGCTAACGAATTGTTGCAGCGACAGATCCACCCTGAAATGAATTTTTGTCGCACTTCCTTTGAAAGTGAATTGACATTCAGAGAGGCTGCAGCCTGAGCGTTGTGAGGCCGGGATGATAGCGTCCCTCTGGCTGCCTCTGATGTGCTGTTGCAGGTGGATTTCTGGCAACAGCTTCTGATAGCATGAAATAAAAAGAAAGCCCCCCCTTTTTTTGCTCACATGCTCACCCTGAGCAATTTCCAGTGATGTACCAAACACAGCCATGTGTAAGGAAGAAAAGAAGATGACAGGTGCACTACACTAGGATTTACTGTAATAGGTAGGCACTGTGAACTTGGCCTCGTCTGTCAGCTTCATAGTCGTATTTATTGCTGCAATTTTGCCCTTGACTCCACTAATCTCTTCAGGCAAAGGCTATAAACATTCTGAAAGCATATGTGTGAATTTCAGACATGGAAGGACTTCTGAATGGGGATCTTTTTATATACAGTCTGCGGTGGGGAACTAGGCACTGGGTGTAAGGTTAAAGAGTCTCTGTTCAAAATGACCGCTGTTTCGGAAAGACAACGAAATTAGTGAAAAGAGACATAAAATGACCACAAAGAGGCGCAAAGGGAATATAAAGAGATTCAAAATGACTATAGAGAGACACAAAACAATTACAAGGAAATGTGGAGACACAAAAGGACAGTAAAGAGAGGCAAAATCACCGGAAAGTTGATAAAATGACTATAAAATACAACCTCAAAGAGATATGAAAACCACAAAGAGTGATTCAAAACAGTTACAATGAAATGTGAAGTGGCCACAGAGAAAACCAAAATGACTAAAAAAGACAGAAAATCAATAAAATGACTACAAAGAGGTGCAAAAGACTCAAAGCGAAACAAAATGTTTGTAAAGAGACTGAAAACAACTGCAAAAGTGGCCACAAAAAACCAAAAAGCCTAAGAAGAGATGTAAAATTGCTGCGAAGACACACAGACGGAGTGTAAAGAGAAAAAAAAAGATTGGCAAATCAATAAAATGACAACAAAGGGACATAACGCAACCACAAAGTGCTGCAAAACTGCTGCAGGGATATGCAAACCTATTGCAAAGAGACACAAAATGACCACAGAGCCAATCATCTCCCTGCTCCTTGTTTGAAGGTGGCTGCACCCAGGGGCCCATTGTCTCATAGCTGATCTTGTTATGATGACTACAGGTGGCCCCAGGTGGGGTTCTTGGCTGCAGCTGTATGGTTTTTAACTGTAAAGCTCTGGTGCAATGTGGAGGCTGTGGAGGGGGTGAGGGAGGGAGGGGGTGGGGGGGCAGGACAAGGTGAGTGATTCCAGCGTCTCAGTTTGCCGCCTCACACTTCCTGGCAACATCTTTATAATGTTGTTGTGACACTCCGCCTGCGCTGTCAACAACCCCACCCCCCTCCACCCTCCACCCTCCACCACCAGCTCCACCACCCCTCCCCTCCTCCTTCTTCCTGCCCCTGTGGCAGGTATCAATGAAACTAATGGTGTGGAGTCTTTTACAACCAACCCTCCATCACTGCGCCGCTCTACGGAGTGAGATTGGATATAGGTGGAGCAGCAGTTTGTTTTTCCGTGCGTGTGCGTGTGTCAGTCGACTTAACTGCAGTTATTTCTCTGTCCCTTCTGAACGATGTGTGGCGTGGCAGTCAGAAATCAATGCTCTGCTATTAGCAACAATGTCTCTTCTCATCCACACCTGCCTATCACTTGTTTTTTTTTCCATTTTTCCAATCACTGACAGAAGGTTCTCTTCTCACTGTTGTTCTTATGCACTCAGTTCACAGTATGTGTGTGTTAGAGAAGTGCTATATATGGAAAATGCCCTGTAAGAATGTGTGTGAGTGGGCCCTGCAGTGTAAGCCACTCTGAGTGAATGTGAAGCCTAGAAAAACACTGTGAAAATGTTCTCCATTTAGTGTTTTTATAGGCATTTCAAGTCCCCCTCCTGAAAAAAACCCCACAACACTTTAAATGTTCCACAGTGTTCTCCAGCTGTTTCTAACAGTGTCTGTCCGCTGTGGCTTTTTCAGAGATTTTTACTCTACCAACGCATGAAGACATTCTGGATGAGTCGGATCAGGCTGTGAAACCAAAACAAGGAGCTGAAAGGCTCCACACAGGGCTGTGGCACCGTGGAGATTTAACTCACAAACATGAATGCGAAAAACTGTTTATCAAAATCGATTTGGTTTGAAATTCTCTTTAATATCTTTTTTCGGCTGGATGAGAGCAGCTCTCCTCCATGTCTCCAGTGCAGAAACAGGCGAGCTGCTCTCTGTCTGATGACAGCACATTAGCTGAAGCAGTGTAATTAATAATAGAGCACTTTTGGAAAGAGAGTAACAACCCTCCTACTCTTTCTCTCTGTTTCTGACATTTATCTGCAGCACAAACAAACAAGAAATCTTGCACTGATTTTGTATTTTAATCACTGTTTATAGTAAGTACTGAAGTCTCTATATACTATTTCTCTGCTGTGCCTCATCTACCAACAGTACAGTATCTTACTGCACAACACTGTTTCTATTCCATCACAGTTTCCTATGTTTCAGCGATTAGTTTAGTATATTAATCAGTATATACAGTATATTAGTCCATGCAAATATATTAGGCTTTTTCAGAACTGGTAATTAGATGCAAAATAACATAGCACTGATGGATGGTGGATGTAGAGTCTGACTGACTGTGCTCATCAATGAGATGTGAGAACTCTTGTTTTTTCAAGGTGGTTCTTAAGCTGTGTGTATATTCAGTAGTGCAGCTCTAAATGACTTCACATATTTTGTGTAACATCAGCCACAGGCTCCTGAGGAGCACTTTCAAAGCTCAGACTGGGCTGCTCTGCTGGTGCCATGTTGGCAGTATCTGACTGCACAACTTCTGGCTCATCCAAACAGGTGCAGAGAAGTGTGGAGTGTGTGGAGCTGGGACTTTGCTGCTACATGCTGATTTATGGCAGTCATACACTTCCCCACCTGTCACTCATTACACATCCTCATCGGCCCCATCCTCATTATACATAACTTGAAGGCTTAAGAACATCTAAACAGGTGAGTTATTTAAGAAAATGTCCCCTATACAGTTGTAAAGAAGGAAGAAATTGGCTCCAGAGAAAATAATGTTTTGTAACGCTGGATATTTTAACATGGAAATCTCTGGGGATTAACTCACATCTGGAGTCAAACACAAGAGGAACTGCATTATTTTGCATTTCCCTTACTGCTTGTTTTCCATCTATAGGCTCATCACATCTAGAGTTTTCTCCTGTCAGGATCTGTGAAATCTTCTGGTCAGACATGATGTTCCTTTTCATCCTCTGCAGCTTTAAGTATTGCTCAGCTCAGAATCAAGATTACCAGGAGCACTTTGCTGTCAATTAGAGATTACAGCCCATTACAGCTTGTCGTAGCTGCTGCATGACTATTACATGACTATAGGCTGTGTGAGCTGTGCACGTGGCAGAGTGGAGCCTCTGATCTTCTTTTTGCATGTCCCTTGACATCACTTTCCCTGGTGCTGTCCTTAATTCATAAAAACGTGTGGGTGTGTAAGCAGAATAATCCATTTGCCAGTCTGTCAGTGACCACCCAGGATGCACAGGGGCCATTCCAGACAGCTGTAAACTTTCATTGCCCTTTTGGTGTCTATTATGGTTTGTGTCTGATTGTATGGAGGATGCAGTTGCAATGATAAAACCTTTGGGAAAATCCTGTGTGTTTTGCAGTGCAGTTAACAGAGACAGTGAGTGAATGCAGCACTGATGGCACCCTGTGCATGGCTGTGTGCCATGTTCCCACCTATAATCGTAAAAACTAAATGCCTGTGTAGTAGTGAAAGCTTTATGTAAATTATATATGCTGCATACTGTACTTCGACTGTGCATATGCAGCCATGCATTAAAACACACCCCCTATGCAGTCGCCAGCTACAACCCGACAATTTGTCAAGGACAGCGGAGGTTTCACCCATGAGTCTGTACTCCATAAACCCTGCCTTTGTCTTCATTAGGTCGCCCTGACAAGCTCCTACCATGCCTCAAAGTGGGCTATTACCGGCTCCCAGCACACAACGGGGGCCACATGCTGGGCACAAATAGCTAAATCCAGTTCAGCAGCTCCCCTGGACGACGCTAGGGGCCGGAAGGTGACTTCAAGAATTTAGCACAGTAAATGAAGTTGTTAAGTTGTCTCATAAATGCCTTTTATACGTATCTATCCACACATCAGCCGGTCCCCGTCCTCTTGTAACCACTTAGGGTGTTCTCCAGCACCAGTAATGTGTGTGGGCTGGCCAATTTGGTAGCTGTCTTGTCAGGAAGAGAGAAAGAGAAAGGGAGAGGAGGGAGCGAGTCGCCGTATAAAGAGCTTTCTCCAGCAGTGTATTCAGATTGCAAGGACAAAAGCTGCAGGAAGTAAGTCATTTTCAACTGGAGTTATGTCTGTGATACAGAGCTTCATCACAGCATGCAGGAGCACAAACTGCTTCAAAACACTTTTCACGCTGTATTCAGAGAAGCATTAACTAAGGTGCTTTCAGAGCTCATTACAATGTATTGCAGTCCATAATCCTATCATTTGTACCTGCCTTATTTGGACCAAAAATAAGGCTACAAAACAGAATCTGTCATTAAAGCTGATAAAAATGTGAATTTTAACATTTTCCTTGTGGTTGTGAGAATATTGTGTGTGTGAAAGTTGTGATTTTGACACTGTTGATCCCTTTTAGCATCCTGTTCCCTGCTGACAATCCACCTGTTAATCTTCAGGATTCATGTTGTTCTTTCAGGGATCAAAGGGAAAAAAGGTTTGCAGCATTTGTGTCCCTGCAGCTCCTCTTCACACCCTCCATCTCAAACACTCAGTTTTAACACATTGTGCACACTGTCACCACTTCTGGAAGATGACTCTGAGGAGAGGTGGGAGGACTTGCCCTACTGTCCAATCCAAGTCTGAGGACTTGGGACTGTTTGAAAAATATACCACCAGATCCTCTGTGTTGGAGTTCTTTCAGCCAAGGTGGATAGTACAGCCCAGGCCTTAATAGACTTGTGCTGCCGGTGGGCTGAGCGCCTCGAGGTGTCATATCCAGTTCCACCTCCCAGCCAACAGCTAACTCCTTTCCTCCTGAGCAGCTTGCAACAATGAGCGAGGGATGCACAATGGCTGACTTATTCGCACAGTGGCTGTGGCCTAGAGGTCACTCTTCTTCTGTGGTTAATATTCACAGAACTGCTCACTCAGTTCTTCCACAAAGGGGTCAAACCTTCTGGACTAACGACTGTTTCTAAATGATCTAACACAGTGGGAGGGACGAAACAGTCCTCCACCTTTCTGTTTCAGAGGAGATGGATGAGATGGTCTAAAAGCTTGTAAATCACAGGGAGAAACCGAGAGAGCCTTCAGTTTCAGTGTGTTTTGTCAATGTGACGACTCTGACCCTGACACGTAACTCTCCCCACCAGAATGAAGATGGTTGTCTCCTGCTACATGTGCCATGAAAGGAAATTCTAGTGGTATAATCCTGTGTTCACCATGTTCACACAGCCTGCACCCTAATCTTCAAAATGCACACGCAGATGAGGAAACAGCATTTCGGCCACCCTGACCACGGCTCCAGGCTGTCAGCAGAGGGTGTAGTTGTACCACAAATGGTAATACCCAGCATACTGGCTGCACAAGAGCTTCACTGCAGGCCTGCACAGCATCACATTGAATTGTGGGAACTGCAGTCCATTTCAGGTGGTGCCTTCTCTTATTCAGAGGCATTGTTTGGTCCACTACACAGAGAGGAAATCATTCTAAACATCCTGTTTTAGATGCTCCATATATGATGCACCTTATGAATCACTACAGTCTACTGGCATCACACTACTCTTGTTCTTATTGGTCCTGTGTCAAGCAAGGATAACCATGCACTCCTTTGTGCATACAGTTTCTGCTGAACTGCTCTAAAGTGATGTTGCATCCTAATCCTATTTACATCCCTGAAGTGCCAGCCTGTCTTTTTCACCACCCCCCCCCTTTGCATTGACCAAGCAGCAGCGTCTGCAGAATCTACTGTGTGTACGTATACTGACCAAACAGGAGAGATGCGCACAACCAGCCGTTTGGCTGTTCTGCTAATCCTGTTAAAGGGAACAGCAATGTTCTTCTGCATGTGATGCTGCGTTCCCATACTAATGTGTTGGAGGTTATGCATGTACCAAAGTTTACTTGAGGGAGAAAACAAGACACAACACAAGTCCCTCAGTGCCTTCAGATAGGAGGAGGCGTGTGCAGAGTCTTTTGTAGTCTATGAGGAGGCGGGAATTCCCCTCCCTGCTACAGTCTCATTGGTGTTTATAGTCGTTTTGAGAGATGTTCTGCAAGTTGGTCTCACGAGGACACACTCCCAACTCTGGTGTGCTGTACCTTGTTTCCCTACCTGAGGGAACACTGGTTACATGCATGTCCTCCAGGTCTCTTTAACGTTTTCCTGAGGTTAATAAAACTACTGTTGGAAGATACAGAGGAAATGTGATTGTAGTGATGTTACAAAATGTAAAGTAAAATATCAGGATGTAGGAGTGAGAAGTTCAATAGAAGAACCAATCAAGTGATTACTTCTGCCAGTAAAGACACAGAATCAGTACTGTAGCCACACATGTCTTGTCTTGACATGTTAATTGTCAGAGAAGTAAAATTTACCATAACAGCAGCTTGAATTGGATAAATTATGTCTCATAATAACTTGGATATTAAAGGCATGTTAAAGTGTTGACCCATGAGGTGACACCTGTGGTTTTATGAAGCAAAAACTCTCAGCTTCTCTCTGGAGCTCTAATAACAACAGGTCCAAGAGCCAATCAGAAGAGAGGAGGCTCTGAGGCTGTCCTCTCACTGGTTGACTGTTGACTAACAGATAACAGGTGTAACACTCAGAGAAAGAAAATCCTGCAAGTGTTGGAAGGTAGGTCCAAAGGAGTGACTGCTTTGTTATGACATCACAAAGATACAGAAATTCTAATGGCTGGTTTTAAGGCTAAGCCCGTTTTTGATTTGTAGTGCACAAGTCTTGTAAACTCAGACCTTTTGCAGGATGTTAAATAAATCCAGACCCGTCAACATGCAGGAAGTCAAACTACTTTCATATCCCTTATTGTAATTACATCAAATCTTTAATCTAAACCTGCATGTACCACCAAATAAAAAGAACGACCTTAAAGATAAATATTATTTTATTATAGAAGATAAATTAAAGTAGTAAAAAAAAAATCACCCCAGTGCATTTTGTTTCATTTCATTTTTTATGAGTGTCATATATTCACAGAAACATTAAGACTTGAACTCCAAAGCTAAGCTGCAGGAGTGAATAATTCATGTCTGAATTATTTTGTGTCACAAGTCTTTTTTTAAAAAAAATACTGAGTGGGATGTAAAGTGTTTTATAGTAGCATAAATCTGTAATTGGTGATAAATTGCTCCATATAATAGTTCCTCTTGACCTGTTTGACATCGTGTGGCGCAAGGACAGCATGGTCTACTGGTGCACCGAGTCCTCTTGTTTGACATTTACAAAAAAATTAATCTTCTGAGACCTTTCACTAATCCAGTGAGGTGGAGCACTGCACTTAGCTTCCTGATGGGGGGATTGCTAAATGAGGAAACTACCTGGCAGAGCTGCACTGAGCGTCACGCCAGAGGCTCCAAGAGATTCACACTCTCTTTCGGGAAGCTGGGTTCTCCTGGAGACACGTATGCTCCTCTTGTCCTGAGGCCCTGAGAAGACTGTGGAGTCTGAGATTTTCCAAATGAGCGATGATGCTGAGGGAAATTCCAGTTGGCAGTGGCACCAAAATGACTTCAAACCACCAGAGTTGGACCTGGGGCCCTAAGCAAGATGAGTCTAGGGGTCCTGCATCGCAGTGGATGGATAGAGTAGTATTCATAGAAGCAGCTACTGTGCAATTATGGCATTATGCATTTTATTTGCACCTCTATCAACATAATGCGCTGCAGTTCTTCTGCTAATTGAATAAACTGAAGGAAACATTCAGGGTGAAATAGACTGACTGTGCTTCTGCTTTGTTTTTTATCCGAATGCTTCCTGCTATTACAGCTTCATCACCTTTTCAAATACTGAGCCACAAATGCACTTTATGTCCATACAAATCTGATCACTTATTGGTGAATGGCTGATTGGCCCTTTATGTTATGAGAACAAAGTACTTTCTTTAGGTTCTGTTTACATGGCAAATATATACAGTGGTGTTGTAGTCGAGACTATCTTACCCGAGACCAAATCAAGATCAAGACCAAAACCAGAGCATACTAAGACTAAGACAAGACCAAGACTCTGAAGGGTTTGAGACCAAGAGCAAGACCGAGACAAGGGGGGGCAACACCATGTCCAAGACCGAGACCAAACCTATGCGAGACCAGTTTCAAGACCATTATCCAGTGCCAGTTCTTATAATAATCATGTTACTTGATATTCACACTATTCCTCATTCCTCATTATTGTATTGTATCATAGAGCTGTACTGCTACTAAAGACGTTTGCAAAGTGAAGTGACAATGTACCAACCTGCAGGGATGAAGCTGGCTTGTGATACATATTAAAGAATCAAACATCTCTAGTTATAACCTACTACTGTTTCATACAAGCTATGAAGGGACTGATAAGCTGTGGGGGTATTTGGTGACATGTTCCATTGTACTTGTACTGTGACTTGACTGTGCTGTGCTGCCTCTCCGGCAGAGTCAGACCTTTGTGATTTCTCCCTCTCCTCACTCTCCTCGTCTTAATCACTTTATCTCCGCCTGTGAGCTTCTTCACTTCCAGCCTGGATTGATAACAACAGCACATCTCACCCCTTTGTCTTTGACAAATACCAATGATCGGGAGAGATTTTTGCATCTAATGTATCTCACAGTGTGCCGTCAGGATGAATCATCTGACGACTGAGATAACCCAGGGTGTGCAAAAACACCAGCGCACATGAGAGATAGGTTTTGAGTTTGGCCTGCCAGAGATCGGGTATGAGTGTCAGAAAGTGATAGAAGCGGAAGATAGGTGCGGTAAGAGAGATATCTGTCTGTAGGTAGAAGATAGTGAGAGCTGTCATGCTCTGAGCTGTTCACATGAAGTAGACTAGATAATGACTGATACGGCAAACTCAGGGATGTCTCCAGAACAACAGGGATGGTCTAATGGGCTCTGCATCCCCTGAAACCTGCATTTCTTTGTATGAAACAGCAAGTCAGAAACACACAGTCTCATTGAAGGTGATGTGCAGGAGTTTGATGTCCTCCTGGTGCTTTATGATGCTCTCACTACCAGTAACTGGAAGATTGTAAACACAACACTGGTATATTATAACCTTACATGGTCAATAAATAAAGCAATAAAGTGTTCACATGTAGTTGTTTATGTATTCATCCAGGGGACACAGCAACGTTATCATTCATCTGGAACTACAGCTGTGTCTCAATTCAGGGGCTGGATCCTTCAGAGGACCCAGCCTACGCGTTCTACAGAGGCAACAGCTTCAGAGGCACCCCTGATGGCCACGTCAATCAGGAGAATTTCCTGATTATGTCCAGACGTGGTCAACATCCTAATGTTAAACATTTGAAAATGGCAGCTTTTTTACACTTCCAATGGCTCCTCAGCTCCTGAGCTCCTCACCTCAGGCCGTGTACCCAGCAGAGTTCTGCTCAGCAGGCAACCCCGCCTCCAAGCTGAGCACGGCTACCATGGCTACAGCATGGAGCCACCTAAACATTGAGATAGCTTTCATGCTAGGTGTCTAATAATTAATGGCACACAAAAAATCTTGGGATATGGGAGGCCATGAAGGATAGGTGTGGTGTGTCCTCCTACAACAGGCAAGAGCAGGCCGGATTTGTTGGCTGTATTTGGAGGAGCCTGTGAACTGGGAGAGGCCTTGTCACGATGCTGTGACGGTCTCTGAAGGATGCAGCTCCAGCCTAAATGTTTTTTGTGAACATAAATCCATGTGTCTAAACCCTTTAAGCTCAGTTTTGGCCTTCACCAACATATAGAACTACTGAATTCATTAGCTGAAAATCTAGCATCAAACTATTTTCACCAAGAGCTGTCTCTGGAAACCAATGCCAGTGTTATCTGCTACTGCAAGCCCCACACTTTCCAGTAGTGACTCACTGTAACTGTTGGTCTGCCCCGCTGATCAGAGGATGTGTTATAACCTGTTGTCTCATAAACACAATGATACCTGAAGCTCTTGTCAAGCAACAATAACCATTAAAGGCAGTACAATTCACAGTAAAACAGAGAGGAACAGCAGAGTGGGGTAATGAATCACTGCCACTACACGCGGCACCTTTCATATTTAAAAGTTCACTGAAGCAGTGTTAATATAAAACATTGATCAACTCTCTAAACGGTGATGACAAAATAAAATGTAAAACACAAAGCAGGCACAGATTAAAGATGGAACTCCAGTTTTGAGAGTATCACATTTACACTTCCTGCCATCATGTGTTAGTGTGACCTGACTGATCGCCTGTGTACTACTGATGCTGCCTGTGTTGAAGACCCTGACTCTGATCTCTGAGGGTTCTCTTCTTGTTGCTGTGTTTAGTCTTTTATCTGACATCTGGACAATATATGAAATGTAATTCTGACCCATAGAATATAATACTGGCACAAGGTGACAAGTTATTTTCTAGAAAATAAAAGTTTTACAACCTAAATATTTTTCTAGACTCACTGTGATATTATTGGCCAATAATTTAACTAGTGAACTGAATATGGAGATGATTATCTCACAAATAAGTGACCAGCCCTTCTTCCAATAATATCATTTCTGCTGTATCGTTTTGTTTTGCTATGTAATTTTAGCACTTCTTTTATTGCTACAGTGTTCTTACAGGCAATAATAGTAACTCAATAGTAATTTTATAGGGACATTATTATACTTTACGAGAGTTTTAAAAATCCTATTACACCTCTATGATTTTTAATGACAGTGGCTGCAGAGTAGTTTGGGTAAAACAGGGCTCCTAAGACAAAACGCAGCCTGAGTGGAAATCACTGTAATGCCCCTCTAATAATCCAGTGCTACCTCAGATTTCATTAAAATACATCAGGAACACGCAGCTGTGTCTGTGGTTAATCAGCAGACACTTTCAGCTTCTCTCCACTCACTTCACAAATGTGTTTGGAGATGGTGTTGAACTCAGCCAGTGGCTCATAACTGTCAAAAACTGACTTCTGCTAAAATCTGATCTGTTTGTTCAATCATGCTGATTCAGTCTTCACAGGCTGATAATGAGCTGCATGACCTTGGGGCACTAGAAACTAGTGTGTGTGTGTGTGTGTGTGTGTGGTAATGGTGATAGTGGTGGTGGACGGGGGTGACAGGATGAGTGATGCTATGCTGTCAGCACACAGTGCTGTAAAGAGAGATGAAGTGGAGGGTGAACCAGACAAACTCACACATTCTTCATGACTGTGTGAGCAGAACTGATGAACGCTTCGAGGCTGTAATCTACAGAAACAATATCAAGTCCCACTGTACTTACAGTAAGTTGTATCATACTGTACAATACCTTTACGGTCTCACTACATCACTGAGCAGTGACTGACCTGTTCTGTGTTTGTTAGGTTGCATGTCTGACGGCGAAAATATTGGATTGTTGACTGCAGAGAAGAGATGCATAAACAAGCAAAGATGTAGTAGATATACAGCCCATGATATTTAACCAGTTCACACTTTCAGTTGCTTTTTTAGAGGAAGACATACTCACAAAAGTTGAAAGGAGACCTGATAGGACCTGCTGTCTGCACTGCATAGTACATTTGCCACAACTACTAATGTAGTATCTGGTTTACAAAAAGTACAGCAGAAAACAATGGGAAGAAAGTGAAGGTTAGTGTTTTTTTTTTTTTTACTTGCTAAACAAGTCTTTTCATGTCTTTGTCCTTGCTCTTAAAAAATGTTTCCGCTCCTTTTCAACTGTTCTATTAACAGTGTTATTTTAGACTTTTAACCCTGTTTTGTTTCAGCTGATGCCATTCTTGTTTTCCTGAATAAATTACATCAGATTTTAATGAGAGTTTTAGATATCTGTTTTTAACTGATTTTAATGAACCTGAGTCATCTTTTTTAATTTAATCAGCGTTTTAGACATGTGGTTCACACAAATAGTATGCATCAGTATTTATATTGATCTTCTAATGCATGTATGCGGGTTAGATTTGGGTTCAGAGATACATTTTCTCTGAGTGGAGCCATGTTGTCATGAGTGAAGGGGGAACCTGAAAGGATCAGAGGACATTTAACATTAGAGCACCGTCCATTGTGTGCTGGCTGTGTATTTGAAGCATTTAGTCCAGGTGGGAACATGCTGTCTGAACCTAATGAATACACACAGACACATGAAAGCTCTGTCCTATTCTAACAATGATGGAGGGAGAATGGACTGAAAACCTCCACCAGTGGCACTTCTACCCTGCTGTGGCCCCCCACTGAGAACTGAACCCAGGTGTTTATTATGGCGGACGAATGTTCTGCTTATAGTTTGTCATAAATGCGGCTGCAGTTTGTATAAAATATAAACATGTATGTTACCTTCACTGCACACTGGGACATTAGTGAACCCTGCACACCAATAGAAATCATAGCTGCCAACTACTTTGGAAATGTTGGAGCGGCTGGTTTGACTGGAGTTGCTAAGTCATGGGGTAATCACAATATATGAGACCTTTGTATTCAACCCAGTATCAGCTGGTCTCAGCTCTTTATCTGTCATTATCTCCTCTCTGTCCACACATGTACAGTGTGAACACAGTTTTTCTGCTTCTGTTGTCAGACACTGGAAGGATGAGAAATGTGATTGTTATAAGATGTGAACAGAAATAATAGACTTTTGTTTGTTGCAATTGCATTTGTTTCTTTTGCACTTTTTTTATTTATCGTACGGAGTCCTTGAGCGCTCAAAAGGAGCCTTTGAATAAAATGTATGATTATTATTACTACTGCGAGTCCAGCTGGAAGCAGGTGACCAAAAGAAACGAACCATAGGTTTAAGGTCCCTCCAATGAAAGGAAACATTGGTGGTGGTGATGATGAATGGAACTTGAGTTCTACCATATTAGACTCTGATTGGATGGAGACTGAGCTGGTGGAGCTTAGAGGAGGCAGGGAACAGGCTTGTGACTAGAGGGCATGAAGGACGCAGTCATCCTGACTGAGCTTTTTGTTAGCTTCAGTTTGGAGCCCTGCACTGCTAAAATCCTGATTTTAAAGAGGGTGCATGCAAGGCTTATTCAAGTCGAAGGTGACAGTGGCTACAGTTTGTCCAAGAGTGCACACAACCAATAACAGACCGGCTGCATAACGTCTTTGTTTCCACTGTCTCTGTTTTCAGTCTGGCTGCATTAACAGGTTATAGCAAACACATTGCTGACACATGTGTGAGATGCATGTCTGTCACCTCACAGTTGTGTTGTGATCTAGAGATTCAGCATCTCCCCCTTTTTTTTTTTTTTACATGTCATATTCACATTGTACCAGTAACATTACTTAAAACTGACACCACCTGCCACTGTGGCTGTGTGTCTAGGCTGAGTCTGAATGTGTCACAGGCATATATATATATATACACCATTTTAGAAGCTGTGTGCAGAGACATTTACATTTTAATGACATTTAATTAATTTTATCAAGATCTAATTAATTAAGCAATTAGTTAATAATGAAGAGAAATTCAGTTGAGCAGTAACCTGCAAACACTTCCACATGTGCTCTGCAGCGGTGCAGTCACCATGCTCTCACAGCACAGCCAGTGTGCTCCTGTGTAATCATAAACTGATGTTAAAGGTCCACATCCAGTAATGACATGGAGGAAATGAGCCTAACACTTGAACCTCCTCCTGTACTCCTGTACATGCCAAGGCACTCTTGGCTCTCTAAATTCTACTGCTGCAAAAAGCTAAACTGTCTTATCATAGACACCTAAGGTCCATAGGTGTCCATGGACACCTATGGACCTTAAAGAGGACATGAAAAACTCAGACAACCTCACATAATTCATTAGATTAGAAATAGATTTCCAGTGTACTTAATAATTGCCAAACTAACACATGAAACGCAATCATTTAGGAGAAAATGGAAGTTTAGTTTCACATTTAGCTGTCTGAACTTCCATATTTCCCTGTGCTCCATCTTAATAATGAGAAAAAAACAAAACTACCCATTATTACTCAACCGTTCCACTTCAGACTGATAGTACTCAACCTCAAGGTGTCACCCCCCCTCCAAAAAAAAAAAAAAAAAAAAAAAAAAATCAGGTCAATTTGATGTGGCATTTCAGAATAAAAGCCCTCTGAACTTCCATATTTCCCTGTGCTCCATCTTAATAATGAGAAGAAAAAAACTTCCTGTTATTACTCAGCTGTTGCACCTCAGACTGATAGTACTCGACCTCATGGTGTCACCCCCCCCCCCAAAAAAAAAAAAAAAAATCAGGTCAATTTGATGTGGCATTTCAGAATAAAAGCCCTCTGAATGTTCATATTTCACTGTGCTCTACACTAAGACTCTTTAATGGTTTGGAGTGATGGCTACACCCAGTTCTTTACATGCTAACTCCAAGTCTGCTGTGCTTTGTGCTCACATCACACTAATAAAAAAGTTACAAATTAAAGTATATGTTTTAAAATGGATGCGTATCTTAAACATGTTTGAGATATGACATTACACAAGCAAACATCAAACAATTTAAAATCTTGTCATCTAATTCTAATTGTGTGCAAACATTTGTCCTGGTGCATGTATTTGACCTTATCTATAATGTATGTAATGCATTTGACCTTTACATTTCTTCG
Source organism: Caranx ignobilis (assembly GCA_021432705.1). Classification (NCBI taxonomy): domain Eukaryota; kingdom Metazoa; phylum Chordata; class Actinopteri; order Carangiformes; family Carangidae; genus Caranx; species Caranx ignobilis. Next base: position 16,889,995 of record MU269988.1, read on the forward strand.
GCTCATGGCTCTCGTCCCCTCTGGTTTGTTAATGTGTTGGCTTGGTGTCATTCCCACATTCAGGAAGGAGCCCTGGTGCAGACACACACAGACTGGTGCAGAGGAGTTACTTTAAAACAATAAACAATTCAAGACCGACAACAGGTGGAAGTGCACTGACAGAGTCCAGAGCCAACACAAAGGTAAACTCACTGAGATATGACCAAACAATGGGGCTGGGGAAAAGGGGCTGATGTAAATAAAGAAGAGAGAATGAGGAACAGGTGTGTGCAGATAGGTAGAGGAGTTCCAGTGACTGTGGAGTCAAGAAAAAAGGCCGAGGACATCCAGTGGCGGGGTGGAGAACAACAGTCCTCAATGCATATACTGTCTGTGCACGCATTCAGCTCAGCTGTGTCTCTCTCTGCAGCAAAATTCATCCAGATGCAGCTATAGTTTATTTAAACCTCTCTCGCTATCGCACACATATTTATTGCCTGGAAAACTCTGATCTGACTGTAAAATATGCAGACCTCAGATCTTTAAAGAAATGTTTTATAGCAGCTGTTGTTTGTGTTTGCATGTATCCTCTCTCATATGCTTTTATTTTGTATATATGGTCAGTTACAGAGGCTGTAATCATGTGTATTCTTTTGACCAACTTAAAAATCTTGGTCATGTAGTAAGTTCCCAGCAGGCCAGAGAGCAGTGTCAAGACCGGAGAGAGTCCTCATATACAATGTATAGTGGAGCGGAGCTGGCAGATCACCATGCACTCCTTCCACTTTCTAAATAAGTGAACTGGAGGTGGGAAATCAAGCAGAGAATATGATAACAGTATGGTGTATATGAGGATAGAGAGGAATGGGGAATGAAAGCATTTATTATGTGACAGTGGGAGCAGCAGCAGCCAGGCAGCTCATTAGAGTGCAGGAGATCCCGTACAGCAGGCAGGTGATGATACACACAACTCTACAAGCGCCTGGCACTTGGATGGCGAGGAGGGCCTTGCATGATCACACAGTAAACGAAATGAAAGTGCGCGGGAGTAGTTAGTATTCATGGCAGTCTATGTCCTTGTAACGGCATGGAATTTGGTTTTATCTCATTGGAGGATCTCATCCATTATTTAGGATGCAGGCACAAACCAACAGACGCTCCTCAATAATTCCTGGGGAGCTCAACTGCCTCTGCTACTCATTCTCTCACACATACACTTTCTTCCCTCCTCCTCCTCCTCCTCCTCCTCCTCCTCCTCCCTCTTTCATTTTTTTTATGACTGTTTTCTGTTTCCTCACTCGCTCCCCTCTAATATTCCCCAACAAGCACGTGTTTGGTTGACCTCAACAGGCTTTGTCATGCACCACAGCGAGGTGTACAGTACACACATAAATACTTAAAACCCAAGAGGTGCCAACAGAGAGTCAGTGATAGAATCAGACACAAGTGTTAAGCTGCCTCTGATGAATATGTGATGCAGGAAGCCGGAGCGGATCCCTGTCATTAGTTAATTTCCCATCAGGTATTATTCATGCAACGTACTCCGAGTGTGTGATGTTTGCATGCGGCTGCAGAGCATAGAGGGGGCCTGGCGCTACACTCAGAAACTGACCCCCTGTTGACTTGCACACATGCAGCCTCCCAAAACTCCCATGTGGCCGCCTGCAGCCCCCACTGCACATTGAAATTCTGTCCAGTTCCCTGAGCCTGTGCCTTTCATGGTGACAATAGATGAAGATTAACCGTGATCCACATGCTAATCAGTGGATTCATGAGGCAGGATTCTGGTATAAAACTTGCAACAAGCTACCAGCCTTTACACTTTCCCACTGAAGACAATAGAGTGTTGTATTATTTACATTTAACGCATGCCAATCTTTCTGGGTAAATGCAGGAGTTGAACAATGGGTGGCAGTGTTGACTTGAGAGCTCCTCAGTACCCAGAAGGCAAATGCCTGATTCATGATGGCTGAAGACACTTCTAGAAATAAACATATGCTCCGAGTGGCCAAAAGGATTTAGTTTGGAGGCAAAACCTGAAAAATATATGTGTCCTTGGAGGTGGAATCAGTTAGAGCTGAGGTATGTACAGAACAGTTACAGCCTGTTTATTAGTCCTTTTCCTCGCTGACTGGAGAGCAATTAGTGAAGCAGCCAAAGGGGAGAGCTTCATACAGTAAGAGGCAACCAAAACAAAGCCAGGCACAGTGTTTACCTCACACTTTTTTCCTTCTTTCTTTTTAGAGAGTTTGGTACGTGCACTCTGCTGTTGTCAAAGCATGAGTCTTACAGGAAACGGCCGGAGAGGAGATTTAGAGTGCTGTTTTTTCCCCCTCCAAACCAGAGTGTTGTCTGCCCTTGAATGAGTTCAGATGTACTTTGTGATTTTATTGTGATGCAAAGAGAAGGAAGGTCAAATCAAAAATAACATCTTTCTTTAAAGCTAATTCACAGCCTTTTCCTTTTCATGTTAATGGATGGACTCAGCCTTGAGTTCATCTTTCATTTCCATGCCGGGCCCTCTCTCCCTCTCTGTGATGAGTACACACGGGTTGATGTGATGTGACATTTCCAGACAATCAATAATTTAGTGTGCTGTAGGCCTTTGTGTCTCTGACTTATAGATGTAATAAACCAGGTCACACGCTGCTGCATGTAAATACACACAGGACTCTCCATTTTTGACTTGAAATGCAGCATAATAGAGCAGCCCTGTGAGTTTTTCCTTAACAAAACATCCGTGAATGTAACTGTGGTTCTATGGATTGAGGGTAATTGGATTATTTGCCATCTGTGGCAGTGAAGAAGAATGGAAGTACCACAAGATAACACTGTTCAGGTGTATTATCTGTGTACAACTTATGAGATAATACACATTCAATTTCAAATAAAGACCAAATATATGTTGATGGTAACATATTAAGATCCTTTCCACAACTTCAAGAGAAATTCGCCTCACCCTCAAGTGACAAGCAAACACTGGAGGAACTGTGGTATGGTTGGGGATCATACCCATATTTTTTTGGGACTGCTCTGAAATACAGACTTTCTGAAAAGAAATAAAGGAAGAAATGGAGAAAACTTTGGAAAGCGCGTCCCCCTGGATCCTCGACCATTCGTACTGGACAATGCAACTGGGCCCCCAGTTTACTAATGATCAGCATATACTGCTGATGACAGCAAGAAAAATGACTGCTTACTGTTGACTGGATGAAGCCTGACCCCCTATAAAAGCGCAATGGACACAAAAAACAGACACGTCTACCTGATGGGACTGCTCAGCTACAGTGAAAAGAGCCTGTATTCAGGAATGACAGGAATGTAATAGTGAATTGAGAAAGTCCAAACATTGGTGAAATGTTTCTGGAACAATGATTCAACTGATATATATTTTCAGAAATTGGGAGTGTGTGACATTTTTGTATGAGAAAAATAAATAAAAATGTATTTTATAGTGAGTTTAATTGTCCCAAACAGTCACTTCATACAAGTCCATACCAATATACACATTCCCATGAGTAAAGGGAAAGTAAAGGTGATGGGTGGCTGAGAGGAACTTCACTACAGGTCAGTCACTGGAAATTGACATTTCTGTAAAATATTTATCATTGAAGGGAGGTAAAGTTAAACAGTCTGCCTTGGCCCGTGTGGCCCTGCATGTCGTTATCCACACATGTCCATGAGGATCAGTGTGGACCTCCATATTTTGTGACCACACAGACACACAGTGCATCAACTGCACGTCCTCCACATTTCACAATGGACTCTAGATTGAGGAGTGGTTCAGTGTTACCCATTATTTATTTCATTCATTTTTGAACCTTAAACAAGCATGTTGAACCTCTGGGCCTGTTATGACCAGATTCCCTTGTTCATTTCATGTCAGTGCTATGTGCTTTTTTTGCACTTGTTTTCTGGTGTTGCTGTGGTCCTGTGCTTTTCTCGTCATTGTTCATGTTTCCTGTCGAGATGTCCAGTGTTACTCTCTGTAGTGTCCTCCTTTGACTGCCTCATGTGTCTCACCTGTGCGATCACCACATCTGTGTGTGTGTGTTTCCTCTGTCAGCTGGTTCATCTCTGCTTCTGTTCTCTGAGCCACCTGATTCCTCCTGTGGTCCTGCGGTGCTTTTTTTTTTTTTTTTTTTTTTGGATTTCCTTGGATTATTTTTTGTTGTCTTTAGACATCTCAGTTGCTCCAGCTGCTTAATTTATTTTTTGTAGGTTTATTGTCATCATTATACTTCATTATTCATTATTCATTATACTTCTTGTGTCTTCATCAGGGTTCTTTCCCTTGTCTTCCTGGCCTCCCTGCAACACTTCATCTACCTACTTTTTATATTATATAGACAACATTATGGAGCATGATTACCACTGACAGGAATGATTGTGCAGGAAATGCATATAGATGGAGGTCACACTGAGGTGGACCTCAGCTGTTGTCTGAACAGAATCCTGTCTATCATCGTCTATAGAATCAGATGCAGCTGCCTGGCGTGTGTAAAGTGTATCAGTGGCTTTAGAAGTTGAGATGAAGCTACTTTTCTTTTCAATGCTTGGTTGAAACTTTTGCAGCAGAAGATAAAAATGCAGTGGGGTGCTGCAGCATCTTCCCTCAGTGTCCCTCTGGTTTCCACTCATTCACATTCTGGAACCACAAATGAATGAATGAAACACAGGAATCATTTTAATGACTCTGCCAAGATGCCATCACACTCATCTGAAATCTAGAAAACAAAGAGAGACTGAGTGTGAATGTTGAGTTCTCAGTTGTGTCCTTCCCTCTGCACTTAAAGGTCACATTGTTCCAGTCCATGTTCTTCTTGTCCAGACTGTGACCATTCAGGGTCATGATTTAATGACAAATGACTCAAATGACTCTGTAATAGATGTGTGTTGTTTATTGGCTCTGTTGGCTTTCATGTAAAAACAGCACCCAGGTGAACTCACTAATTGTCACCCCTCTGCACTGTGCACAATGATTGAGAGTGAACACAGCTTGAAAATCTGTTTTTAAACTCCCAATCACCAATCACAGTGTCTCACTTGGAGGCTTTGACACTTTTACAGGAGCACTAACCCGGGGATGAGATGTGACAGATCTGTTTTAGCAGTTTGCACAGTGGCTGGCCGCTCACTCTCTCCACTGAATCTCTGTGTGAGTGTGTGTGTGTGTGTGTGTGTGTGTGTGCTCTGTACGTGCATGTGATGACTTCAGTCCTTTGCATGTGAGTGTAACTCCAGCTCGACCTGAACAGCAAAGTCAACTGATGGGAGAAAAAAGGGACAGCCAGCTCCTAATATTTGCTAATTTTAGTGGGAAAATGATCTTATTTTATTTTGAAAGTCACAACTGATGCTCTGAGAGATTGAAACTGATATACCCACTCTAAAATTACAGTGCTAATGCACACTGACACTTATGCAAATAGATTTTTTACAACAATCCCCATTGGTTGCTGACTGGCTTTCAAGCACCACTGTTGTTGTGAAATAATCACAGTGGTCATAAATTGTTTAGGAGGGGGAAGAGAAGTTAAACTATTATTAGTATTATCAGTGAGAAGAAGATGTGGGACTAAAGTGAGTTCCCCTGGGTAAAACAAACAGAGCAGAACAAGGAGCGTATGCATAGTTTATGACTGTAAACATCAGAGGGGACCGGAGCAGTTGTTGTTCTTGGCTTCACTACAAAGCCATTCACAGCACGTTTGGATTCTTCACTAACTTCTAAATGCAAAATCACTCATTTTTTTGTATCGTTCTTCTTCATCATCATCTTCCTGAGTTAACTTCAGGTTCCCGCTACCTCAGTGTCTCCAGAGCATCTCAGACCAATACCTGTGTTGTAGAAATAAAAACCCTGGTGTGCTTTCCCTCCTCAGCTGTCAGTGTGTTGACTATATAAAAACCATAACTCACCTGTTGTGTCACGAACCTGAACCCCCCATGCAACTCTTTTGTGTGTGTGTGGGTTTTGGGATGTGGATCAGGTAGTGGGGATGGTGAGGCTGTGGATCCAGGCTCGGCATTTGGAGTCTGTCATGAATAAGTGATGATATGGTAATAGAGGAGACTGCTCCCTGGGACTTGGTGGTATTACAATGCAATAAAAGAAATCAGGTCAAGCCCCCGTTGCCTCTGTTACGCTACACTCTGGGTCAGAATGAGGGAAAGGGTGATAGAGCCTGGGGAAGGGAATGGAAAAAACTGTGCACACCAAGATAATTCAGAAACACTGAGCAGATGAAATCTCAGGTTGTACAATGCAGGTTCTGATGGAATTATCCATGCTAGATGCCCTAACAACACTTCAGATAGTTTAAATCCACTTTCCTTCTACATAACATTGAAAGTTCATGTAAGAGAACTACTCACACTCTGAACCAGAGGTCACCTCCCACTATTTATCTCTCTAACCTCTTCCAACATCCACCTACCTCCCTCCTTTATTTAAGTTATCTGACCTCAGCGTCAGGTTGGGTGTCAACTGTTTCAAAATGTCTATAAATAAAGTTTTCTTCACAGTCTGGTTGTAACTCTGTGTGAGATTGCTGCTCGCTCAGGTCGAGGGCATCACTGCTGAGCTACAAATTGTTTTTTAATGTGATTTTTTTCTTCCAAGATAGAAGTTGATCCTAAAGGTAAATCACTCTTATTCTTCATAATTCCCACAGACAACAGTCTCTTACCTCTCCAAATCTGATTATAATGAGTATTTTCCTATTCTTGATGAGCCTCAATCAAATTTAGTTCATGTATCAAATCTACCACCAAATCTAACTTGGAAGGTCAGCCTGAGCCACTGATACCGGGCAGGATGGATCTGGGCTTTCATGTTGTTTTTGCCAGATTTTGACTAAGTGTTGCAGCAGAAACTGGGACTCATCAGACCAGACAATGTTAATATATTTTCCAGTGTTGGTGTGAGCAATTTGTTGTAACAAGTGGTAGTTTGAGTTACTGTTACTGTTGCCTTTCTATCAACTCCAACAAGTCTGGCCATTCTCCTCTGACCTCTGGCTTCAGCAGCATATTTTTGTCCAGAGAACTGGATATTTTCTTGTTTTCACAACATTGTCTGAAAACCCTTGAGAGTGTTGGAGTGAAAATCCCAGTAAATCAACAGTTTCTGAAATAGTCAGACCAGCCCATCTGGAACAACCATGCCACATTCAAAGTCACTATAATCACCTTTCTTGTCCTTTCTGATACTCAGTTTGACCTTCAGATCATCCTGACCATGCACGTCTTAATGCATCAAGTTGCTGCCATGTGATTGGCCAAGTAGATATTTGTGTTAATGAGCAGTTGAACAGGTGTGGCCACTCAGAATAAGTCCTTTGGAATCTATGCTGACACTGAATAGCATTAAATTGATTGCTTTTTCAGTTACTAACGGTACAACCAAAGCCTTTACACTAATACTTTGTAATATAAAAACATTGGGATTTGGACTTTTACAGTTATGGCCAATATTGCTCTGTTAAGCACCAATAAATCAATATTTTCTTGAACCACTTTGTCAGACTGTGACAAAACTAAGCCTGTGATGCATCCTGTCATTGCGTTTTACCGTGATATCCTCAGGCTCTAAATAATGCGACTATAATGCTAATCTCTGAATAAAATAATGATGTCAATCTCTGAAATCATTTATATTGGAATACGGTTAATCACACGTCGATGGCTGGATATGTAGGCTATGTTTACCTTGAACAGCTGATGACAAAAACCGGAGCTCTCGACAGCACACGCTCTCCTCCTCGGTTGTCATGGAGACGTGACTCGGTTGTCATGGAAACGTCATGTCGAGCTGATATTATACGGAACTTGTGGACTCGGCAGAAACACACACCATCGTTACACAACCACGGACTCAGCGGAATGTGACGTGTTAATGAATGTAACCAGTAAAGAAGCGAGCCGAGTGTAGAACACGGAAGTATAACAAACCATCTCCATGGCCACCATCTCCATGACTACCGATGGACTTCAGAGATGGAGGACCAACTTGTGGAACAATGGCAAACACACGAGTGTTTACACAACGTGTCGCGTAAATCCAACTCACCTCCAGCTCGCGCAGCAGCACATAAAGTCCATGATCACGGCGTCTCCAAGATCTTCTCCAAAGTCTCTTCTTTCTTTTACTTTGTGATTTTTCAGCTAGCATTAATCCCAAAACAACTATCATGCAGTATGTGTCCTGGTCCTCCATGTTTGTTTACACTCGTGTTTCTTCTTCACGTGAGACTTCTGGCTTGAGGGACAAGATTCTAGTGACAAATCGTTATGTGTGTGGTGTGCTGTGTTTGGAATATCAGAGCACACCACACACATAACGATCAAAACTGAAGAAAACAAAAGATTTTTTTTTATCTTTATGTGTGTGGCCTCTCAGATAAAAAATCTCATAAGATTTAGAAAATCTTTATGTGTGAACCAGGCTTTACTTCACACGCGCGCACAAAGAACAATGAATATTTATGAGCTTGCTCCGCTTAATTGTAGTATAACTGTCGGCCTGGCGCGCACCACCACCCACTGTGCGCTACTCGATGAACGTTCGCCACGTCCTCGGAATCTCTCGGGACCACTCGGGTCTTCCCGCTGCCGTTCGGCTCCTGAGGCGGTGACCCTCCGCTAGAATCACTGTGACTGTTGTGTGACGTCATCATTTTGTGTAGTGTGGATGTGACATCATCATTTTGCCTGGTTTTGATGTGACAATCACAGTGTGATGTCACACCACAGTCTGACTGGTGTGACATCATTTTCTGTGATGTCACATTATTTCCTGTGATAGTTGTGACATCATCATTTATGGCTTTGATGTGTGGAAGGAAATAAAGTCAGACACTAGGTATAAATGCCATTACAGGGTAGATGTGTCAAGGTATTCTGCCAGGTAAATTGCCAGAGTTTGACGACGTGTTGACATTTTGACAACATTTGGACACGCTCACAGCATTTCGACAGCGCATACGTATTATAATGGAGAGAGACACAAACACGGTGGAAAACCTCACTGAGGAGGTTCCCATGGAGAAGAGAACCAAGAGTGAAAAACAAGAGGAAATGTTTTCTGCTAAAGATATTTCAGAGATTGAGCGGGTATTTAAAAGTACGATGAGGATGGCTCTGGAGGGCTGGATATGGAAGAATTTGCTGGAGCAATGCAAGAAGTTTACGGTTTTGCAAGTCCTGAAGAGCTTCAAGTCCTCCACATGCAGATTGACATAAACTGCGACCAAACCGTGGACCTCGGTGAGATGATGAATTTCCTGTTAGATAAACAGGAAACAAAACATTGTAGAAATGAGCCCTTCCCCTTACCTTTCAAAGTGACACCTGTGGATCACTATAAAACAATTGTTGGCCTGTCATTCCACACCACAAAGAAAGCCAGGGTCCCCAAACATGAAAGAAAAAGTACATACACAAAAGGTCACTACTTCTCAATTAGCTCAGATGGTGTCTTCAACATCTGGACTGACAGCTTTGAGAAGTCATTCAGAATTCCACTATATAGGAAACCAAACAATCTTCCTCATGAGCACAAGCAGAAAATCCAGGTCACTGACATGGTGTACATTCAGGAACTCCATGAGATGGCTGTCTCCACTACTGCCAGGGAACTGATGTTCTACCATTTCAGGGACATTCCTGAAGAAATGGGCGTCTCTCAAGCCATAACATTGGACGACGTCACCGTAAATGCAATGAACTACTGGTCCAATGGGACTAAAGCATTGTTTTCCTTTGGTGATACGAAAGGCAATTTATATGTGTTTTATTCCCAGGATGTAGCTAAAGATAAGCTCTTCTGCACAATGGCATATGAGAAATTATACTTGCACAGTTATCCAACTGTTTATCTTTCTAATTTGTTGAGGAACCACACGGAAAAATTTACTTCTGTCAAGATCCCTGTCTTTAGGGATGTATGCAGTCAAGTCCAATACATTCCATCCCTTGACTCATACGTTGTCTGTGGTTGCACAAGCAAGACTATGGTGTTGGTCCCACTCCACGTGTCACCAAGTGAACTCCACAACTCGACATCAATTCTCAGAGGCCTGAAATCTTTTCACAGCAAGGGAGCTCAGGACTTTTTCACATGCGTTGACTACGCCCCTTCAGCTAACCGTCTCCTTACTGGTGGGACAGATGGCTTTCTGCGGGTGTGGTTTCCGCACAAAACCACAGTCTGTCAATATGAATTTAAAGAGCATGTCAAACCCATCACCCACTTGAGGTTTAATAATGTTGACAAGTTACTTGTCAGTGTGTCTGAGGACATGAATGTACGTGTGTGGTCTGAAAATAATTGGATTTGCATGCAAAGTTTCCAGATTCAAAATATGGGATCTGGCCATATCACCACTGTGTGTTATAACTGTTATAACAATGAGTTAGTCTTGGCAAATTCAAACATAGGAAAAACTCTTGGTAGAGGAACTGATGTTTTTGAAAATAATCTCACCTCCATAACAAGCCCCTGTGCAGTGTACTCTATCACAGCATTTTCAAACAGGTTGTCTCTGCCTGCCAGAATGGTGAGGTGACAGTGTGGGATGTCTTAACAGGAAGGCCCATCTCACACTTTATGGCCACTCAGGATCAGCAAGTGGGACACACAGCCATCTCATTTGACGAAACACTGCGCAGACTAATCACCATTTCCCAAGATGGGAAAGTGAGATTATGGAACTTTAACACTGGAAAAGATCTTGCTGTGCTTCCTGTGACTGTGGCAACGCAGGTGACAGGCATCATCTGCATAAACGATAGGATATTTGTGTCAGCAAAGACATCAAAGAGGATTTTTGACCTAGACATGGAGGGAAATGAGCACAGATTTTTTGAGCATAAGGATTTAGATGACATTTCCTCCATGGATGTGCATGGAGACAAATTGATTACTGCATCTAGCAATGGAAACATCATTGTCTGGAATGCCGACGTTGGCAAGGCTATATACTTGATAAATACTAGAGAAAAGCCTCAAGTAATGATGGCACATAAACATGATCTTGCTAAGACTGGGACTTTGCATGTTAAGAAGAGTATCAAAGATGCACCAACAAAAAAAAAAATCTCAGATTACTACAAGAACCGGTCCTCTTGTAAAATGTCTGACAACCAGGGAGATCATCTTCAGCACAGCCACAATACTGACTTCTGCAGAGGACTACGTCTGTGCCTGGTCTGCTTTTGATTTGAAGGGAGGTTTGCTAGCAAAGTTCAGGGCAGTTCAGGATGAGGATGCAGTCATTACCACCATGACAACTGATGTCAGTGAGGAGATTCTACTGGTGGGAGACAGTACCGGAATGATTTACCTGTGGGACATTCGGGACTTTGGATTTAAAAGAAGGAAGACGAAGGGCCATTTGAGAATATAAATGGTTGGCACGTATCTGTGTGTCAACCACCACTGTTGGGCTCTTGGAGAGTTAATTCTACAGGGGTGGTGAGTATTGCTTGTGACCCCAGTTGTAATAACATCATAACTGCAGGTTTGGACAAAAATGTCCAGCTATGGACAAACAAAGGCTGCAACAAAGGCCTCTTTGGGAGAGACCTTTGGGGTACTGAAGCGCTTCCTCAAGAGGAAAAGGAGGAAGATTACAAGGACCCTGAAGAAGAATCAGACCCAGGTGAAGAACAGGGATTATGGCCTTGTGAAATGTTACTTGACACTCAACCAAAATCACCAGAAATAAAAACTTGCCCAGATTATCTATTTGAAGTGCAACCTGAAGATAGACCACTAAAAATGCGTGACATCCTCACCTTAGAAAGGCAGATGAATGAACTTCAGAGTTACTTGAACAACCGTCTCAAAAGCTTGGAAATTGGCAAGGACGAGCAAAAACCTGAGGAACCACAAAAAGATCATTTAACACATTATCGGGCTAAAAACAAGCCAAAATTGCCCCTGATCAAAGCTCCCCCAAGAGCGAGCTCCCCAGTACTGACCTGGCATAGAGACAAAATTAACCGGCCTGTGCTCAAACGCACTTATCCACTTCGTTCAAGAAGCTCCCAATTCCCTCATACAGGACCTCTCCAGCCACAGCCACCTCCACCGGGACACACAGCAGGCTGTAGCGAGGAAACAAAGAACTCACTGCACATGCAGGAATCAGCTGGTACAAAGATTCAGCCCACTAACAGCCAGACTCAGATGAAGCCACATCCACCTCAGACCCAACTCACTACAGGTTGCACTGAGGTAGCGAAGAGCTCACTGATCTCACAGACATCGGCAGTAAAGCAGGCATCTGGACGCACAAGAAGACTTTTACACTTACCACCCATATCTGAAAAGTCTAAGATTACAAAACACCAGACTCAGATTAAACCACATTCACCACAGACCCAACCCTCCACAGGCTGTACTGTGACAGCGAAGACCCCAGTGAGCATGCAGAGGCCGTCTCTTACAGTAAAGCAGGTGTCTGAGCAAAGAGGAAGACATGTACGCTTACCACCGATATCTGAAAAGTCTCAGCTTACACTTCAGACCCCGCTTATCACAAGCCCCACTAACGGCACAAGTAAGAGGCAAGTTAGATTCAGCAACTGAGGAAATTATTATCAATAATTCCTCCCTTGTAATAAGGTTTTCTCCAGGGTTTCTGGTTCACCAAAAACAAAGTAAGACTCAGCCAAGGAGGAAATGAAAACACCAGAATACCAGGATGCTCTGGTTCTCTCACCAAACAATATTAAAAAAATAAAAAATAAAATAAATATACACATTGCGAGCAATTATTCATTAATTCAACAAGACTTATTGAACTAGCTATTAACTTATATTTCATCCAATTAAGGTCACTTATTTTTTAAGCAATTCACTGTACAACCAAAATGTGATCATATTTTTCTATGTTGATTGATATCAATCTCTATATTGATATCAATCAACATAGAAAAATGAATCACATGTCTGAACAAACCACAGAATATCCTCAGTTTTGGATTCCAAAAGGAATTTCCAATTAACAATTCTACTTAATTTTGGAACCAATCCTACAGGATAAAGTCGTATTATCCTTTATCCTTTCAGAGGATGTTCCTTGTATTGCTGGATTCAGCTGTCTCTTAAAGTAATGGCGTTTGGGCATTACTTTAACATAGGTGTCTGCTATAAAAAAGTTCCATAATCACTACTCCAGGACTGCTACAGATAGAGCTGTGCACATGAAGTTAATATAAGACATCAAAATTGGTGTTGTTTAGTATGAAATTCTGTCTTTACATTACTCTCTCTTCACTGTAGTTTAGGATGTAAGCACTGTCTTGGGAAACAAAGAGGGAATCTTGAAATAAAATGTTGGATGATATACACTTGATTTGACATACTCAGACTGCTGATACCTCACATTAGCATCAGACAAACATCACTTGCATTGTAAGTGCATTATGAAGGGATCTTCTAATAGTCAGTATGAACATGAGGAATGAGTACAGCAAGAAAAATGCGTTTCAGTGTACATATGGGAAACCCATGTGTCCTGTCCCTGACAAATAAACAAATAAAGAAAACTTGATTCAACCATAAAAACTTTGTCTAAACTTTGCCTCACCAATAATGTCAGAAACTTTGTCTGGGTCCAGCTGTGTCTTTGCCTCTTTCTCCTTGAATGCAATTGATGTTTTGCCAGTGACACTATGGTTTGCAAGCACCTGCCTTCCAAAGACCGCTACACACAGCTCCCTTGTGGCCTTTTGGAGTCCCCCCATTTGATGTTTGCAAATTGGCTTGCAGTGATTGTGGTGTTTGGACCAATTTTCACCTTTAGATAACAAAAAGTAGGCTTTAAATAGCTACAGGAGTACTGCAATCCTTTGAGAAAATATACTGATTCATTTACAGAACTTGCTCTTCAGTGACTGTTTAAAATTATTACCGTGTAATAGCCTTAGGATGGAATTATTTACAGTATATGATTTTCTACTAAATTCTTCTACTTCTAAAATTAACAAAAATATTTACCTTTGGAATTTCCCTCTGTGAGCCAACTTGGCTGGTCACTGATGAAAGTTCACTGGGCCCCTGCTCTGCCTCAGAGCAAGCTATATTGGAACGAAAGCCTGCAATACAAGTCAAATATGTATCACTGTAGTGTCGTGTCTGTTAGGTTAGGGCTAGCTGCTCAGCTGTAATAAACTGCTGAAAGGACTGAAATTGAAGTTTTCTGCTAATATCAGTTTGTTTATATATCTTTGGAATTCAAATACTGGGCAAGATACAGTATAATAAAAAGTTAACACAACTACTGATTAACAAAACTCACATTTATCAAAAGAATTTTAAATAACTAAATCATAAACTGAACTAGAAAATTCCCTCTGGGAATTTTGAAAGGGCCACGGGGGGCTACTGCCGGGGGTACCATCTCTGTCAACATGGGAATCAAACCCACAACCAAACTAATCAGACAGACACATCATCATCTTGTACTGAGCACTGATATTGAGGAGCCATAATCACATTAAGTCACCTGTGTGTTTGTGTGTGTGTGTAACTGTAATCACATGAAGTTACCTGTGGTGTGTGTGTGAGAGAGAGAGAGAGAGAGGGGAGTGCGCGCATACGCGCGCATGTGTGTGTATGTGTGTGTGTGTGTGTGTGTACCTGTAACTGTAATGGCATTAAGTTACCTGTGGGGTGTGTGTTAGTGTGTGTGTGTGTGTTAGTGAGTGTGTGTTAATTAAAGAGCCAGAATAACATGTAGTAAAAATCATAATTTAAGTGTAATAATTTGAACAGTTGAAGTCTGCTGCTATACACTGGGGAAAAAATTTAGTCTACTCAAATACATTGGAAACTGACAGCAGAAGAACATTGTAAGAAATAGATAGATAGATAGATAGATAGGTCTGTGTGTGTGTGGCTGACTTGATACTCAGAGATCTGCATGTGTCAGTCTGATCTTAACGAGCTCCACCTGTAACCAACTGGTGGTTGCCAATGACGACAGAGGCACCCTAGCCAGAGACAGACAGAAATGTGGAGAAAAAGGGCGATTTTCTCCCTCTGCGCTGGTCTCACATTTGGGCTTAGAGCGACAAAACGGTAGCTCCTATCAGAAAAAAAGCAGATCCTGGGCGGCATAAGGACTTCCTGAACACTTTGATATGCTTTTGGTGTTTCTACAGTAAATATTTAGGGGTCACGGGCGAGTTTCAAACAGGGGTCCCTTCTGCTTCTCTCGGAAAATCTTTGTATTAGAGTCAATGAGGAGCAGAGAGAGACGTGACCGCACTGAGAGGCTCAGAATTTAAATTCTGTAAGTCTCTCTGCTTGATGAGCACATTGTCAGAAACAGAACAAGTTTGTCTACAACTGTGGAAAAAATCATGTGCGTAGAGTGTAATTTGTGGCCAGGAGGACGAGAGAAGAGAAAAGTTTCAGACAATTTCAGACAACTTCTCCCACTCTAGCTGATGATGTCACCCACTCTAACACGACATTCCGTGCAATACACACCCATTATAACTCAAAATTTCTCCAAAAATGATCATGGTCATTGAACAGTGATTGATGAAAAACTATACGACCTATCAAAACGTGGATTAATACACAACACACAAGACTTGTGTCTACAGTTTAAAGTTTAAATGAAGTCTCTAGGTGAAGTATGCCTGAGCAGTAGACATTTGAAAACTCCAATGATTTTCTTTTTCGATCGTTTTTTTTTGCCGTTCCATTCATTCCTATGGAGAATTTTTCACAGTTTTTTCGCGACTTACGTCGCGAAAAATTCATATTTCGTAGAGAAAAGTAATAGCACACCGATCCCGATCGAACCGCACGTTTTGATATATAATTTGTCCTACAACTCCTCAAGCTGTAGGACGAGTTAAGGGACGAATTTTGGAGGAAGAGGAAAATAAGAAGAAAAAACACGCAGTATAACAATAGTGCCTCGGGGCTTTGCCCCGAGGCACTGGCCCTTCAGCTATTTTATAGCTGTAGGGCCAGTGCCTCGTGCATTGCCCCGTGGCCCTAATGATAATGCCCAAAGTTCTGATTTCTGTGAGTCACCTTTGTTCGCAGAATTTCTCTCCACTGAATCCATTTGCTTCTGTAACTGGTGAAGCAGTGTTTTTATCTCTTTCAGTTCTGAGAGGATGTATTTGTCCTTATTTAACTGACAAAGTGAGACAAAGACATGAAGAGACAGTCAAGCTAAACTGCAGATATTGTGAAACAATTCAATAAGTGTGTTTTCAGATTCTTCCTCTGCATTTATCTAGTGACTCAGAGGAGACTGGTCCTACCTGGGCTAACATTCTTATTTAGTTACTACATTTTAAATAACCTTGCCATTTTCACTTTTGATAGGGCTTCTGCAGCATTAAAAAAAAAAAAAAACAAGTCCCTATGAGTGATCTTGAGGTGCTTGACAAGTATGGCCCATCGATCTATGACTACAAAACAGTGTGCCTTGATTTTTGTGGGGGAACTTTATTTCTCTGTTCTGTTAAATAACATCTTTTGTGTACTTACCGAAGGACAAGCACCTTTGCTGTTAACATCACTCCCTGGAAAGCAGAGAGTGGTCAGGATACTAGTGAAGTGATGTCACTGGTATGTTCAAGTTGTTTACAACACATGTACATACGTACTGTATGTAGATATAGATTATGTACGTGTGCCTTCAATAGCAAGATTAGCAAGTTGATACTCACAGACGCTACAGGAGGACTGGGGTGGTTTCTTTGAGGACGCAGATCGCCTGGGTCCTGGTGGAGAGAGATGTAAGACAGAAGAAGAGACAGGGAGGAAGAGTAAGATGCAAGTATTCATATTCACAATAAGTAAGAAAGGTTTCAACTAGGACTCTCTTTTGATATTTCACCACATCCTAATAATTAAACAACCACATTAAGTCACTTTTCTTTGACCTATTCTCAGGGTATGGCTGTTTGAATAAAGGCACAGTGTCAAAAAGTTATTTAGAATGTTGTTGGGTGTGTGTAAAAGACTCAGACTTAATGTGCTGTAAAACTAAAACTCCTCGCACGTAATGTGTTAAATTCCGTGTGGTCACCACACAAACGGTGCCCACTGAAAGTCAATTAGGATCTGTGTCATGGTGGACACACGATTCTCAGCTTCAAAGACGTCACGCTGTGGGTGGTGGTTCATAGATCCTGGAAGTGCAAATGTAATCGATATTTTGAAAAAAAGATCTGATTATTAGCCATAACGTTGTAACCATCCAAGGCAGACCTACCACGAGCTATGAGGTTGTGTAACAATGGTATGTGTTTCTGCTGAGTCCACAAGTCCCGTATAATATCAACTCGCCATGACACATTACATGCGAGGAGGTCGTGCTTATTACCTTACCTACAAAAATGTGTGAGAATGTCTGGATTTCTTTTTTTTTTTTTTTGCATTGAAACATTTGAGCTTTTATTTCTAAAGGTCCTCACAGGAAATGTACTTGACATCCCCTGTCTGACTCCCTTGGGACAACACCTTCACCTTCTGATGAAAACTATATGTATTCGAGACCAACACAGTCCTCAACTGGCAACCCTGAGTTTAGCATGAGCTGTGCAAGAACAGTGAGCTACAGTGACCTAAAGTCTAAACCAGGTGAAGAGGCCGTGATAAACTGAGGTCAGTCTGTCGGAACACCTTGAGATGAGAGACAAGCACGCTGTGAACCAAATGTTATTCAAGACTAATGTGGAAAGAACCTGCTCTCCAGAGAGGAGACAGGAAGTCATTCACACAGTTCTGCCCTTCATAGCAGAAACAGGCGGCCAGTTTATTGGAGGGGGCTAGTATTACAGTATTGATCCTGTCTTGGTGTTTTAGTTTGTTAAAGTTGGAGCTGTATCAAAGAAAAGCTCAAGTAAAATGTGTTTTGCTTACCTCAGTGGGTGAAGTCCTGTCTGAGTTCACTCTGTGGTGTCAGTGCACGGTGAAACTTGAAGCAGCACAGGCTGTGTTTTCTGGAACATCAGTAGAAATCTATCTCTGGAGTGATGAGAGACAACAGGGATCAGCGGATCGGTGAGTGGTGAATAGACTCAGTTTGATATAACATGAAAAACAGTGTGTTATGTGTGAGTCTACATCCATTCAGCCCTGTTGATCATTCGGTGTGTGAGCTTTTCTTACCACACACACACACACACACACACAGACCCCCCCCCCCCCCCCCCCCCCCCCCCCCCCCCCCACACACACACACACACACAGACAAACACACACGCATGGGATAATTAATAGATGGTGTTGTTTGACTGTTCTTTTGTTTATTTGGCTAAATTCTATTATGTTTCCATGGAAACAGTGTTTTTTTCCAAGCTTCCAGTAGAGCAGCAGTGTTCTTAATTCTAATGAGAACCTCAGACTGTGACATTACACTCTGCGGGGAACATGTAAAAGAGGTGAACAGCTGTTTGTTCACTCAGTAGTCTCACTGCCACCATCGACAGAAGCCAGGCAGAACAGGAGAGACACACAAACCAAACCAGAGAAGGAGTACGGGCACGCGGCCACAGGAGCAACTGGAAACCACAATGAGTAAGGACTAATTAAGCGAGCTGATGAAGGAGAACGCTCCCCTGATGGACGCTCAGTTACAGCAGCAGATGTGTGACTGGCAGTTGCTCAAACGAAGATCATCCACCTGACGGCCCAGCTGCAGGAGAAGGGCTCGAAACCAGGCACACAGCACCCCTGCTCCGAGCGGAGATTTCTGTGTATACAGGTCTCCAGGCCCCACCCAACAACTTGATTCAACACACAACCAACACAAACTCCACAAATGCTCCACAACCAAAAGAGGTACACTGTGAAGTCGTGGTGCTCCAAACAGAACTCAGCAAGTATAGGAAGGTGGGGACGCCTCCGGTAGCTGCAGCCAATCTCTCCTCAGGGACCACACATCCTACTTAGGATACATACCACACTTCCACAAGTGGGTCAGGCATCACTATCTTTATCACTGATTCTCTATCCAGATCTGAGGCTCTGTCTCTCTGTCTTTACATCTCTGCATCTTCTCTAGGAAATACATGTATAGAATATGAAATTTCAGACTGTGTGGTGGTGATGTGAACATGGTGTAGTCGACTTGGTTGTCAAAGTCTCTTTGTCTCCCACAGAATCCCTGCATTGAAACATGACAGGAATATGTTGGAAAACCTCTGTGCAGCTCCATTGGTTAATTACTGAATACCTTATGAAGAGGAACCTGATGAGCTGCAAAATACAGTGAACATAAAAGAGGAAGCAGGGTGATAGCTTCACATCACAAACATTAGTACCCAGTTCTCAAAAATGAAGATTCCTCACAGTTTGAATTGATGCCTAATCTATGTGATGATTCATCCTCTCTTGGTGAAGGCTAAGCCCAGCAGGCCCCCTCCTCTTCCTCCCCCTGCTGTGCAGATATGCAACCATAAGCAACAGGATCCCATAGTTCCTAGCACTCCTCCATCATGGGACTGCGTGTGTTTGAGAATGAGACTGAGAAATATTTTATCTATCTGGCACCACTTCTGCTGGAAGTGGAGCTGGAGCTTGATTCTGTTTCGGGATAATAAAAAAAACAAAATCATCCTCATTCAGTTTACATTCATCTGTGTAGATGTGTAACTTGATGTGTGTCAGTCACTGTCACAGGCACCTGCAGGTGAACCTACACAAGATGAATCTGCTGTTGTCTCATTTCCCATTTTGAATTGTACCCACATCCTTTGCTGCCTTAAATGAATAGGACAATGTAGCATACTGGTAGGAGACCACAGTACCAGAGATGGAGTGAGAGACAGAGGGCCAACCCTTAATCATCACAGACTTATTTGATGTCAGTTGCTTATTTGGTTAGTGATTTCAATTTCATGTGGTGGTGGGGGGGGGGGGGGGTGGGGGGGGGGGGGGTGGCTGACTTTTCTTTGTTCTCTGGATGTGCTCAAGCGGTGAGAAGCTTCTAATGTCAGGCTTTTGTTGAGAGTGTGACAGAGAGGCGTTGATTTAGCTCAGTGGTAATATTAGCAGTGATGTTGTAAAATTGCGTTTTTAGGCCAATGACCAGCTCCCAACTCTACCTGACCTGTGTTTTTGACAGCGTGGGAAAAAATCTCTGCTAGCTGGCAGCCACCTTACTTACCGGGTGCCCAATCACCTCACCGGGCCCAGCTTTTTTTGGCCTGTGCCGGTAATTTCCAATCCTTGACCTCATGACATTGTCCATCTAGAGTGCTTTGGAAAGGGGATTACTTTGAGTTTTAGTCCTTAACTCCACTCTAATCATGGCTACTGCTTAGATACTTCAGAGTCTGTAGGGTCTCACTGAAGGATCCAATGAGTGGATCCCTTGGGATACACATGAGGACAAGAAGGAGGGATTAGATGTGAAATGAAAAGGTAGTCACACCAAAATAAAACTATCAAATCCATGTCTTACCACATATTTCAGAGCCCCTGCCTTCTCCAGGAATAACCCCAAACCCAAAGTAATGAATGTAATACTAATAATACTGTAATAGTACTATTGTGTTGGTAATTACACTGTAGATTCTAATTTGAACTTTAAGTATTCAAAAGGAGATTAACATTGCATGTGATTCTAAATCCCTGTTACTGCTCTGGGAGTGTTACATCCATGTCCATACAATAATAATACACAGCAGACTTCAATGGTTCAGGCTGTAAACAGAGTAATAGAGAAAGATGTTATGCAGAAAGATGCAGCTGGAGAGAAAAGGAGGGAACACTCAGAACGCCCCAAGATGAGAACATCACACGCAAAAGAGCGGTTATGAAAGAAAGCGAGACCAATTAGATTAGGAAGAGAATATAGGGATACACGGATATAGGTTGAGAGGAAAGAGGTTGGGGGTGGGCGGGTGTTAACTGCAGTGTAGCGAGGAGCTGCAGAGGAGGACCCGCAAGTAGCAGCAGTCTTGCCCAGAGTGAATGAAAAGCTCCTATGAAGGAAAAAAAGAGAGACAAAGACAAAAGAGGGGAGTTAAAAGTACTGTGGGCAAACAAAAAGTACCATAGGGGAGAGAAAAAAGAGAGAGGGAGGAGAGGAGATGGGAAGAGCTGATGAGCTGCACCGACTTCCAATGTAGCAGGAAGAGAGTCAACGGGGGCACAATAACCCAAAGTGAACCGAAGATCTTAGATAACTCCTCAGGAAACCAACTTAGCAGTGAAATTGATGTGAGCAGGCTTGTGCTTGAACCAACGCATGCTGTGTCTGGAATGCCTAAGGACACGTCTGTACTTATAATTAATGATACTTCAGAGGACTGGAGACAGGGCAAGGGGGACTTGAATCAAACCGCTCGTCGCCGCTGTACTTCTAAGCGATCACAGACTACACACTCTAAATAATGAAGGACAGTTCGGTATCTCTGTGGGATCAGGCTCCGAGAAGTCAAACAGTGCAAAGTTAACCCCCCTGTCCCATGCAGGATCCCGTCCCTCTGGGATCTGTTCTCACAGTTCTACATGTGGAAACCTGCAAAAATAGCGAGATGGTGGTTTTTAACGTGGCAGAGGATAGTTTTGCATGTCCTGAATCCACACAGCAGGACGTGGAACCTGAGGATAGAAGACTGAAGCTGCACTTATGAGTATTTTTCCATCATCAGCAGATCAAAGGTTCTCCTCAGCCTCCCCAACGTCTTTGGTTTTTGTGTGGTCAATGCATACTGGTATCCCACTGCTGCATATCCAGCTCCCCAATGCAGTGATAAACTGATATTCACTGACTGCATGAATTGTTGTTTGTCTGTCTGTTTCAAATCAAGTCTACCTGGCCGAGTTTATGGAGACTGGTCAAAAGTCATGGAAGGATGAGTGAATGAGAAAACTGTTGGAAAAGAAACCTGCTGGTTCCAGACATATCATGGTCTCTTTAGTCCAGAAGTTTGATTTTCTGCCAGAACCTGTCACCAGTGTTGAGTTCATATGAAATGTGGTGTGAGGACTGGGGACTAAACTAAACTATAACCTTAATAACTGGATAATAAGGTTGTAACATGCTCCTCTATATCACTCATCTGATTTCATCTGAACTGAGTTTGAAACTTTTTAATAACAGAAAAATCACGACAAAAATTTTTGGGAATAAATCAGGCTCAAGGCCATAAACATACAGTTGATGTGTCGGGTCATGCATGGGTTCAGGTTACTGTGGTCAAGCATGATGCATGGAGCAGCAACCTTGGACTGTTAACTCCAAGGTTGCTGTACCTTAAGTAACTGTGAGTTACTGAAGGTACTCCACATTCAGAGTTGGATTTCAGACTTCAGAGGGCCTTTGTGATGGTGCAGGGGACTGGAAACTTGAAAAATCTGACTTCTGAGTTTTAATGGACCACATTTTGAGTTGAGGCCTAGAGAGGAGGCGTGTGCCTGAATCCAAATATTTGCTGAGAATAGCAAAGATAATAACACAGATCCAAATTCAAATCCATTTTCTCATATCCAAATATTTTTGTTCATTCTTATTTGGAAAATAAAGGAAAGTCCATTATGTTCAGTCCACCTTATTGTCCCAAAGCAGCTGAAGGCTCCAGCCTGAAGGCTTTAGCCTGAGGGCTCTAATCTTCAGCTGCTCCAGATGCCCCCACCTCTGGAACTCCCTCCCACCTGACATCCTTAATATTGACTCTCTGTCCATTTTTAAATCTCACCTTAAAACACATCTCTTTAAACCGGCATATGCAGTCTGTTTATCTTTCATTCTACTCACTCCAATCCATTACTTCATGTTGAACTGTAAACCTGTTTTTATTTATTAAGCAAGTTATTGTTATTGCCCCCCCCCCCAGCTCTGCATCCAGTCTGCAGGGTCTCTCTGCCCAGGCTCAGATGAGCAGCGCAGGAGCAGGACAGAGGGAGAGGAGGAGGAGGGATCTGACATATTTCTTTCCAAACTTCAGATTGGTTTCAACTGAGATTATTGAATTAATTGAGGAACATTTGGAAATATACTTACTGTATTTTATAATAATCTATGACAATAAATGTAGTAACAAGTCCTCCTACCTAAAAAACTATAGAGTTTTTATGTTATTTTTTAGGGCTACCAAACAATTAAAAAAAACACCACTTGATTAATTGCAATTCTACTCTGTGATTAATTGAGATTAAAATAAATATGATTTTTGGACAGCATTTCTGCAGGAATATGACTCATGAAGTCCTGGGTCGGATTGACCCATCCAACTGATCCAACCAGCCATCTCCTGATGTGGACTTTTGCACACTCCCTCTGCTCCTGTCATAATAACTGTGACCACTAGATGTCGCCTTAAAACAAACAAACAAACAAAAGAAACAAAACCATAACCATGGGTCATGATAGGCTGCTGAATAAAATGGCCTATGGGCTTTGTATTTTACTGAAGGACAGGACAGTCCAACCCACGGTGAATACGGTGGCAGCATCCATCTAAAGGGGTTAAGGGGTTACTCAATGGCAGAGTCTGACCAGAACGAGTGTAAAGATAAAATCTCTGCCCCCTGGTAGACAGTGCACAGAGTGGGCTGACAGTTCACTCTTGACCCAAAGCTAACAGCCAAGATAACACTTGCCTGGCTTCAGGACAAGACTGACTGTTATGAGTGGTCCAGCCTGAGCACCAGAAGAGACCTGAAGATGGATGATGAAGAAGTTTGACAGAGCTTCAGAGGATCTGCCAGGATCTAAGACTGGAGTAAACTGCCAGCCTTGAGATTTGGCAAAAGAGAGAATCAAAGGTTCTACAGAGTACCAAGCCAAGGGTCTTAATATTTTTATAAATAAGAAATTTCAGGGTTTGGTTTATAATGAATCTCCTGTCACTACTGGTTAACAAGTGTAGACTAAAAGGTAATTAAATGCACAACATGACAATCTGAATGCTCTCTAAAGACACTGTAAGTGAGTGTCACTGAGTACAGAGCACATAGATCAGGCCAAAAATGGGGTGAACACACCAGTAACTGTAGCTGCTAGTGTGTTTAGTGTGTGCAGAGGGAGGACTGTAATTGTTTTTCAATTATCCACCATATAGCTTCACAGTGTGTCTCCTTCTAGTGTTCTTTTATTAGGCAGCCTATCAGAGGAGAGCCTGTCTGCAGGCCTAATCTGCAACCAAGATGGGACCATTACAGCTCATTCCCATCCTCTCTCCCTCCATCTTTTATCCCTTCATCCATCCTTCCCCTCCGTCTTTGTGCTGTCATATATCCGATTTCATGCTGTAAAGATCTGACAGGCAATTAGTTGAGGATTTGACCAATTAAGGGGATAAAGATGGGGGTGAATCTCTTTGTGCTCAGACATTGCGGCCCAGTGTAGGCCCTAATGTCAAGTTACAGTAGTGCAACCTTTGTGCTGGGATAATAAAAGTGAAATTGGATTTATTGGTGTGGATCTGGCTCTGAGCCAAATGCCGCTAACCCTCCACACATCACTGGGGCGCTGAAATGTTTGCACATGAATTGATGCTGTTGGTTCTATTCTAATGCTCAGTTACAGGTAAAAAATACAGTGCTGTGGACCCGAGATAATGAGCTATCACTCAGAGGAAATAGAGTCCTGCACAGTGTCAGGTGATTTCCTCTTCCTCCTCTGCCTGGTAGTGTCTTGGAAACTGATCCAGGAGCTTTTTTGTCTCCCACCTGCACTGTGGCAGTTGCTCTCCGTGTCTGTCACCAGGCCTCTGCAGTAGGTCTGGCAAGCTACTGCCTTTGGGAAATTTTCCCAAGCCACTCTTCACCTGGCTGGCTTCCTCCTGCAGGCAGCTCACATTGAGCACCGGTCTCCTTCCACTAGGTGGACTTAATGACTTTATTAACACACCTCTATGTCCCGCGGGAGGACAGTTTATGTTCTATAAGTTCTATATATCTATAATAACATTCTTTCCCCTATTCTATTCTCATGCCAACTTTTTGCTGCTACAGATTTCTAGTGTTGAAATGGTATCAGGAGTTTTGCAATAGAGTTGCACTGCGCTCCCATCATCTCAATCGTTTGGTGTCTGAGGTGTACTGGATCCAGTAAAATCAAATAAGAGTTTTTGTCTTGTATTTTGTCAGCTTTAATAAGTTACACAGTTATAAAGGCCGACATCTCCTGCTAATCGGATTTTCACAGAGATGAATTGTGACACTTTGAGCCTTTCTATTTGTCGTGCAGTCCCCTGGGTTCTTCTGCAGAGTCACTACTGGGAGTCACTCATGCCTCTTTTGATACACCAGCTATTAGTGTACTCGCTCGTCGGAACAACAGTTATCTGGAGGCCAGATTGAAGAGTACACACTGTTTTCCACTGTTTTCCCTCCCTCTCTTTAAACACCGTCTTGACAGTGCTCTGTCCTCCTTCATGCGAGTCTGCGACAGTTGTGTTTGTGCAGAGGGGTAGTTATTCCTCCTGAACACACACACTGGGACTGACAGCGGCATTTATTAGGCTGACAACGGCATTAGGTTGCTTGTGTCCTTGTGGGCTTTACTGATGCTGGTTACACCCATGTGTGTTAGCTTAGAGGCAGACTCAGACCAGATAGGCTGCTGCGCATACACAGACACACAATGGCACAATGCTGTAAGCTTCATGAAGCCTCCCTGCGGTGCCTGTCACCAGAGGAGTGACAGGCTGACCCGCCTGGATGCTAATGTGCTGGGCAGCAGTGGAAAGGTAATGATGCACATCTCAGCAGGTCACAGCATGGACACACACATCAAGCTCTGTTGACCATAATCACCTCCCCCGGCCTGCCTTTACTGTTGGAATAAGCATATTTTTTTGGCTAACAGTTTCATGGTGTATGTGTCTTTTAATGTATGTGTGATTATTTTCCTCCCAGAGCACAGTAACACCGCCAGCAACAGAGCACTCTCAGCAACAGTGCTGTCCTCATACATAATAAATACCATGGACCAAGGTGTATGCGGTAATTGCATTTGGCTCATATGCATACTCGATGCTGTGCAGACTACAGTTTGCTCCAAGCCATGTTAATGAATATGTTGCGTGGGCTACGGTGATATTGTTTATTTATAATTTCACATGAGCACGGTGTAACTGTGGGCTATTTAGAGGCACGGAAATGTAGAATAAATTTTCATAACCTTTTAGAAATGTATATTGTGCAGTTTAAGTTTACATCACCTTTTCCTTGATTTAATAAAGAGCAGCAGCAGGTAGGCAGGAAAACAACAACCTAAAGGTGCTGATGAATGGAAAGCAGATGCATTTTACTTACTGGGCACAGCCAGCGCTCCATTAGAGTTATCTGTGTGGAGACTTATTGATACTTTGCCAACAACCATATTCAAGAGAGCGCAGATTAAATTGGCTCCCTCTGGGCCTGCTATTAACAGGACCTGGACAGAACAGGACTGTGTTAAGTTTGACAGCTAATTCAGTTTCAGTTTTAGTTGAAATATTGTAAGTTTCAGTCAACAAGACTAATTACAGTGTACTGTTAGTGTGGTTAATGTCAGCATGTCTTATCACTGTATGCTGCAGCTGAATGATGGTGTGGGTGGTGATTAGCATTTATGTGTTTGTGCAAAACAAAAGTATTCATTAACTACCACTTAAAAAAACTCTCTACTAATTAGTCTGGTTTGAGACACATTCTGCATTTCTGATTGATTCTGATCCCCAAGTGACGTCCAGAGTCATGTCAGAACAACTATGGGTTTTCTTCTGAGCTGCTCCTCCAAAGAATGAGCATGACTCATGAACAAAGACAGAAGTTTCAAATCACCTCTACAACCACCCAGTGAGGTGAAGGTGTTGAGTCTTTCTGTCTTTATTATGGTTTTGCAGCTTTTATTTTATGTTATTTTTATTTATTATCACACTGACTGACCTATTATTAACTGACTCTGACTATATGTGGTACCTGATGACTTTTTTTTGCATAACTTTATTAAAAAAAAAAAACCTACAAGATAAGATCAAATAAGATAAGACTGGATAAAAAACGTTTATTGCCCGTTTGCATTGAAATTTGTGTTACATGAGCAAGTTATGGAAAATTAGTCTCAAAGAAATACATACATATATATATATATATATATATATATATATATATATATATATATTATATTATATTATATTATATTATATTATATTATATATACAGAACACTACTGCTGTACAAAGTGATGGACCAAACAACTGCCAGACTGACATTTAACATTTAGCTCTTTCACAGCAAACTTAGACATGTATGCATATAGTTTTTCTTCTGGGAGCCTGAACATTGGCTAACTTCATTAGCAGAGACATGATGTTACTGACAGGTGAGATGCTGCTTATTAGTGCAGTCAAGCAGCTGAAAGAACTTCTGAAGAAGACATATTTCAGGGCTGAGATACCAACCTGTCAGTTTGTCATCATCACATTCCGCAAAACGCTACCTACTTTCACACAAGACTGGTAGGGCATAGATGAAACATGTATGCCTAATTGAGTGTTTTACAGATAAAAATAAGTCTTAACCATAACAGACACCTTCTTGGAAATACAGAAAATGGAAAGAGAAGAGGCAAAAATCAACACATCTCAGTTGGAATTCAAAGTGTCAGGACTTTGCTTCATGCATTATTGAAGAGGCAGTGGCTCCTAGCCAGCTACGATTTTCTGGTTCATGAACTGATTCTTGCAGCAGCGCTGGCGTCAAACATCATTCTAATGGGAAATTGTAATGAGGTGCAGGTATTAAGAATACATCGATGTGGAGCAATCCCTCATTAGATAATGAAAAAAACTGCTAACATTGAATCATAGCAATCTGCCCCCAAACAATTTTAATAGCAACACCTTTTTTTTTTAAATGTGATTATTAAATATTCACACCTGACTATGCAGAGCTAGGTGTGAACATTTCTTTTCCATAACATCTGATGTGCTTTTAATGAGCTCATTCAAACTAGAGGCTGTCTTTGTGGGGGTGTAGCATCGTTTGTGTTGCTGCCCATCAACATGTTGACATTTATGGGATTTGTATCAACACAATGACTAAATCTACCCACAGAGAATAAGACAGACATAAAAAGCTGATACAACAAAAAACTATACCAGCCAAATTACTTCTACACCAAAGAGCCTGTTAAGCCAGCCATTCTTCTCCCTGGCCTTCCCTCCTTCTTCAGTGTCTCCAGTTCTCCAGATTGTCCACCATACTCTTCTTCTCCACCTCCTCAGCCTGTGCAGACTCAGATTGGACCCCGATGTTACAGGAAACAAGCTTGATGGCCTTCTTCATCAGAGTGACCCCCTCCCTCTGCAGTTTGATACTGAGCTCCATGATGCCCCTCTTCACAGCCTGGGACTTCTGGTGGGCCTCTGGGTGAGTCTGGAGTTTGGTGGTGTTGCTCTTAAGATCCTTATGAGCCCTCTTTAGTGTCCCTCTATAGGAGCCTTGGTGCTAGTGTGCTGCTCTTTTTTCTTCCTATACATTTACAGAATATACTTGTCTGTGCGTGTGTTTAATGTTAAGATGTTATGTAGTTTGTGGAAAGTTGAGTTAGAAAGGATGATGCTGCACTGATCCCTCTTACTGTAGAAAATCCACATCTGCTGCATTGAACAGCTGAGATACAACATTGATGTGTGTGAATTAATCTGAAATTAAATCTCTCAAACTGACTCCTGTGAAATGAGTCACATAATCCCAGATCTATTTCAAATATTAAACACACTTATACCATCAAATAAGGCAGGAGTGGACACACCAGCCTGCTCTTGCCTGAACCTCTAGAGTGTGTGTAAATGTACAGAAAAGCTCACACACCGAATGATCAACAGGGCTGAATGGATGTAGACTCACACATAACACACTGTTTTTCATGTTATATCAAACTGAGTCTATTCACCACTCACAAAATCTTCTGATCCCTGTTGTCTCTCATCACTCCAGAGATAGATTTCTACTGATGTTCCAGAAAACACAGCCTGTGCTGCTCCAAGTTTCACCGTGCACTGACACCACAGAGTGAACTCAGACAGGACTTCACCCACTGAGGTAAGCAAAACACATTTTACTTGAGCTTTTCTTTGATACAGCTCCAACTTTAACAAACTAAAACACCAAGACAGGATCAATACTGTAATACTAGCCCCCTCCAATAAACTGGCCGCCTGTTTCTGCTATGAAGGGCAGAACCGTGTGAATGACTTCCTGTCTCCTCTCTGCAAAGGTTCTTTCCAGTTTCTGATCTCTCTGCTGTCAGCTGGCAATGTCATGTCTATTATCCTGATGAACCTCAACCTTCCAATAAATTAGAATTTCAGAACTTGCCCTGAATGAATTCACTTCTTTTGCCACTTTGAGACTTTAGAGGTAAAGACATGATTTTTTTTTTTATTTGCTGCTCTACTGTAACTGAGCTCCTTTTCACTACAGTGTGACCCAGGTAATGCTTTCATCAGGCAGTCACCACCACACACCTGACCTTTTGCTGTGCATGTGCAAAAGCCAAGGGCAGGCATTTCTCAGTGTTCACACATCAACAGCAACATGTATAAACCTCCTACATCTCAGACTGAAGAAGACTTGTCACATATGTTCTGCAAATTCCTCTGCGTTCTATTGTACATTTCAAAACAGTGCTTTTATGGGTAGCTTTATTTACCTAAACTAGGTTTCTCTAGCTTGCTGGAGTAGCTGTACTGCTCTTGGTAGCTTGTAAAGCCATGCTTTAAAAGCATTTCCGTCTTACCCCCAGTTGCTATGTATGTGGTAGTTTGATAAATGTACGTTCTTGTATACCTGATGAAAGCTCCTTCCTTCCTCCTGTCTGTCTTTCTTGCAGCTGCGACCCTAACACAACATTCACCACCTCAACCTTTAGAAAGAATTAGCTTGTTAATGGTATTTAACAAACTGATATTTTCAAATGCAGCTAGACAGCATATGGAATGTGCATTCAAAACCCAACCACTAAAATATTTTTTTTTTGATCATTTCTAACTAACAAAGGCTGGTGTTCACCATCCTGTTATGAGGAATACCTTTCACTGCTCTCAGTCTCCCATCAGGCTTCATCATACCTATATTCTCGTGACAGCTGTTCTTGTCAATCTGAGGACAGAATCCATCACTGCTCAGTCTGGGTGTTATCTTTCTTAAGAGAAATTGCTTCCTTGTTCCTTTCTGTGAAATATCTGTGAAAGTGTCAGTGGCACTCAGAAAAAATACAATTTGCATACGAATTGAAAGCTGTTTTTCACAATAAGGGCACCAACCACAGTTTGCTTTATCACTTATGAAAGATACACCATGGGCTGGGATTTGATGGTATTTGATCAACCTGAAATCCAGCTTTGGATCCAAAAATAGAATTAAAGTATCTCCCTATCCCCTACAGAATCTAGTTTCGGGATATTGCTTCTAATATGTGTTTGATGTTGTGAAGACAGAGACTTGAGCTTTGAGTGGCGGCCTCATTCATGAAAACAACCTGTTGATACAACGTGAGCAGCAGAGCAGCAGAAAATGTAGCATTCATTAATTATGTATCTGACAAATCAGAATAACAGCTGTAGCCTACTTATTTTTGCACACCTTGTTTTCTAAGAGCTCCAGACTCCCAGAGTCCTGACTCAGGCCCGAGCTGAATTGTTCATATCCAGATTGATGAGATCAGCGTGTGACTAGAAAACACAATGTTGGCCGTGTTGCACCGCAAAAACACAAACCCAGACTTAATCCATGATCAAAGAGTGATGATAGACAGTGGTGTTCCTCTGTTATTTCGGCTTTAGCTGATATACTGCATTACCCTAAATAAAAGAACTGACACCTTGATGTTCAACACAAACTTTGTTAGACTGGTGTTTACTGATGTGTGTCTCTGTTGTGTGCTACATGAAACAGTGTTGCTGTTGTTCCACCAGCAGACGCAACTGTCTACTTATTTATGAGAGCTTTTCATCTCAGTTGGTTTTCTTGCAGCCCTGCTTCAGGTTTGTTTTCTGGCTGCTAGCAGCAGCTCTTGAAAAAATGGCTGCTACCAGCTGTTACAACTCTAAATTCAACTGGAAACCTCAGTGCGGCACAATCACAGTGCAGTGATGAAGTCCAAATACCCTGGTCATTCACAGTTTTTTGATGCATCATCATTCTCATAACTTAGATGCAATTCACAAATGGATTTTTTTTTTCATAATTCCAATTCACCTTTTTAAAGACCTCTAAAACAATCAAAACATGGTCCACAAAGTCTGTCAATCACTTCAACACTGCCCCCAATGAGCTCAGCTTTTCACCAGTTCAGTAACTGTAACTGTTGACAGTTATAACATTTTGGAAAAAAGACTACATTCTGTTTCAGCACTGCATACTGTCACTTTACAACACAATGGAAATGTATATACGCCTATAAAAGACTGAAACACTTCAGGTTTATAAGTTGTAGTTATATGGGCACTTTTTGTAGATTATGGTAGAGTTAAATATATGTATATACATGTACAGTGTACATGTATGTATACATATACATTTCACACACTCGGTACATATGTATACGTATACATATCACACACACTCGGTACATATGTATATGTACATAATGATAGCATTTCCTCTGTCCTCTCTGGTTTTCAACACCTCCCTGAACATTAAACACTTTGCCCACTGTCATGTATGAACTGTGGGGTGAGGGAGGGCTGGGTTTTTAACATTGTCTTTGTGTATGTAAAGCACTTTGTGCCACAACCTCCCTGTATGACAAGTGCTATATCTGAGTGTGTGTGATCTGATCTGACGAATCACGTTGATTGATTGATGCAGAAGAGTATCAAAGCATGTGAGAGGTCAGTTCTGACATAGGTATGAGCTGTTCTTCTGAACTATCAGGGTCAGATGAGGAATACACCAACACAATGTAAAAACTTGAGTGCTAGAACACATGTGGATACAATGGAGGTCTGTACAAATCCAAAGAGAAATGTTAATCTGTGTGGGGGAAAGATGAACTCTCTGAGAACTATGTTTAGAGTTGTGAGAGTTATGTTTCTGATGTGAGAATTACATCATAGGGACTGAGCAAAACTGTAGTCAGGTTTTGTTCAGTGCTCGACGGTATCAAGTCCCAGCACTTCTTCAGTGTAATCTCCAGTGTACCATTACTTCTCATTGCATACCAGCACTTCTTACAAGCTCCTGCTTCTCTTTTCTGCCCTCTCTGTTCTGACTCTTTATTTGTATTGACCCTATGAACTGCATTACTCAGAGGATCTCTAGACAAATCAGGAGAATCCCACTGTAGCAGCATCTGTTTATTCAAACCCCTTTGATGCTAGTTTCATTAACTGAACCAGCAGTGCACAAAAATTACAGTATCAAATTACTGCTTTGGCAAATGGTCCTTTTGAGAAAAGGAATATCAGGGAATGCTATCAGTGTAAGAAAAACACTGCAGAAAGTCAGAATTTAGCAGTTTTTCTTGTATTAACCAATGCACATGTGAGAGATGGCACTTTGTTTTCACTCCAAGCACTGGTTTTGTTTGTGTTTACTGGTTTTAGGTTTTAACCCAGAGTTCTCTGCATGAATTCGATGCCATCTATGGTTCACTCTTGTCTTACCTCTATTTCTATCACTCTCCCTCTTCACCTCCTTTTTTATTATTATTTTTTAACAAGGTTTCCATACTTTTTACTGCTACCTGGGAGAAACAAATGATACTGATCTTCCTGTTTTGGCTGCACAATGGTAGACACAATTCATGAATGAATGTACAGTATGTTCAGTCAGTCCTATCAATGAATCTGATTAAATCAGAGGCAGGTGCCACATTTAGCACAACATACATACAATAGGACAACCTTTATTATAGATTTATAAATGGTTTATAACTAGTCTATCATTTTAAATCAAGTTCATGCATAGTGCTTATCAATCTTACTAATGAGTCACTACCATCTGGGAGCCTTATACTAACTCATTAATAACTGGTGATGTGTTTACACTTAATAAGGCTTCTTTTTGTGAGCTATAAATATGTTACTCAAATAAATAAATTACTCAATTTATAATTGATAATTTTTAAATTATATAAAAAAAGGTGTAAAAATGTGAAGCCAGACTCAGAGAATCAGCTCAGTGAACAACAGGCAGCACATATGTGAGGACTGGGATGATTGATAGGTGAGCAGTTCAACAGGTAAAGGAAGATCACTAACTGTTATACCTGGAATGCTAAAAGTAGTAAAGATGAGACCAACCCTTTATGTTAATATTCACTGTCCATCACAGTCTGACAGCATGTGTCATATCAACACCTGTGAGGCTGTTCAAAGCCATTATAATGAGGACAGCTGCTGATAGTATACCAAGGTAGGATCATTTGACCAGATAATTTGATCTGATGGTGATTAATTGGTGGTAACTTTATGAACATGTGATGGAGCAGACAGGTGCTGATGCTGGATGATGGAAAAACCAAAGGAAGCCCAGGCAGTAACTTAACAGTACAGATAAATGAGCTCACCACTAGCAACAAACATGAAACTGTTGCCTTTTTTAGCTAATGTGTTAGAACACCTTAAAGTGTTGACAAGCTCATTGTTGGACTCATTATAAACCATTCATAAATCTTTAATGAGCACAGTCTTTTTTCTTTGTTTTTTTGGGGGGGGGGGGGCTTTTTGCGCCTTTATAGGACAGTTGGAAATGGGAAGCAAGAGAGAGGGAGAACGACACGCAGCAAGGGCTGCCAGGGGTGGAATTGAACCTGGGGCCACTGCAGCAAGCACTGTAGCCTCTGATCATGGGGCGCCTGCTCTACCAGCTGAAGAATACGAGGCCCCAATGTGCACAGTCTGATTGTCAAGTGGTGCTAGAGGACCCTCTCAGCTACACACTCTCCCCTGAACCATTCCAGCCATACAGTCTTCTGACCTCCATCACTCTGATCCATACACCCTCAATTTAAAACTCATGACAATAAACAATCAGCACACTGGATACATGAAGAGGCCTCCCACTAAAACTCGACATTTGACATATTAGCAGCAACAGAAATAAAAACAGCAAAATATGTGTATGAACCTAGTTATCTTGGTTTGGTACCAGATACTGATAAAAACCAGTCAGCCTCACCTATCAGCTTCTAGCAGCTCTGGTTTTGCTGGCCCAGCAGAGCTGGCTGCTTCCTGGTTGATTCTGGCTCTCCATCATCCTCAGATGTCAGAGTCTGTCATGGCAAAGGTGTGCTACTCTGCTAAAGCTGCTCGCAGTGATACAGCGAACACAACATCCTCATGAATAAAACATATGGATGAGAATGGAAATTGGAGAAGTGCTCCTTTAATTAAAACAAAGACTTCTGTCTCATTGTCTCTATTGCAATAGATAGCTGCTATTGGTGTTTGAGTGTGTGTGTGTGTGTGTGTGTGTGTGTGAGGGAAACAGTAAAAGAGGCAGAGAAAGGCCCATAAATTGTATTTTCTAATTAAAGCTTTATGTTGTTGACTTTCAGGGAATCGCTGCTTTCACGGATGATTACATACCTAAACGCCTCTGCCTGATTAATTTGTCGACCAGAGATGTAAATTTGACTTTTTCCTTTTCCTGTGCAGTTTGTAGATAAATACCAGCAGCACTGTCAAAGCTTAATAAGCTTACAAACTTATTACTGCTGCTGCTTTCCCCTGTGACAACAGTGGTAAATCCACACTCTTCACATGGTTTCTTCACTCACACTGAGAATATTCATTTTCTGTACAACTGTCTGAATTACATCTAAGAGGGCGGCTGAGGTACCAAACACTGAAGGGGTGAGGAAAAAGCTATTTACACCATTTATTAGCTTAGGTGGACCACTTTGGTTATGTGTTTGGTGGGGGGGCATTAGTAGTGGCAGGCAGACAATACAGCTGTGCTGAGCTGAAACAAGCTGTTTATCAATAATACAAACCAGAGAGACATCTGCTACTTTCACTTCAATCCAGAATCACCTCGGTTGTATCCCTTCATCAACCAGACAAGCTCCTGATACAGTGTGTTCATAGGTGGTTTGTGAGGTCACAAAGATCTTGAGTCTTTGACCTAATCTGGAATAATGGTGTTAACATTGAACCAAGGTGTTGCTGAGATGTCACATTGAACAGGCAGCTGTGGCTCAGGAGGTACAGCGGGATGTTCCGGTTGTTTGATTCCCGGCTCCCCAGTCCGCATGTCGAAGTGTCCTTGGGCAAGACACTGAACCCATACTTGCCCTCCGATGTATCATCGGATGTGTGAATGTGTGTGAATGATTAGCCCCCCTGTCTGTCTGCGAACAGAGCTGTATGAATGTGTGAAAGGGTGAATGTGACCTACAGTGTAAAGCGCCTTGAGTGGTCTGAGAGACTAGAAAAGCGCTATAAGTGCAAGTCCAGTGGATGGAAGCAATATGAGACATAAACACTCTACATGGACACCAGGAACAATACTAAACTCATGAAGCAATTTAATCTGGCAATAAAAACAGAAAACAAGTTGGACCATTGAAAAAGCCGTGCCTTTTTGCACTAAAGGATTTATACGTTTTGCTGTTGCCACATATCCAACATTAGCACCAACAGCTGTTTACTCACTGCAAATAGTTGACACTGCATCACACTGCATTCCTTTACTCACCAACCTCGGCCTCCAGAGGTGGGAAGCAACACTTTTGTTAACCCTTCTACTGAAATTGGCATGCTAACCTGTCGACAAGTCTCATCAGTTTCCCATCGTGACTCCACTCTGCTGCTTAGATGATGTATTCTGTTGTATTATAAAACAATGATGGCTGAAGCTTCTGACAGAAATGTGTAGTCACCTTCTAGTGAGCTCAAATAGAAAACGCCTAATAATCACAATATTAAGGAATTAGGGTTAAACTGTTGTCTATCCTTTCCAGCCCTGCCATGAGATGTACTTCTTCAGATTTATTTACAGATAGCCCCTTGAGATGAGCAGCCATCTTGTTTTCAAGGGGGACCAACGTAAATCACAAAGCACGTACAACACATACAGACTCAACAACAGACATAACATACGTGGAGGTTCATATATGGTGGGCGGCTGTGGCTCAGGAGGTAGAGCGGGTTGTTCACAAACCAGAAGGTCAGTGGTTCGATCCCCGACACATCGGAGGGCAAGACACTGAACCCATGCTTGCCCTCCGATGTGTCATCGGATGTGTATGTGTGTGTGAATGGTTAGCCCCCAACACTGTCTGCGAACAGTGCAGTATAAATGTGTGTGTGAAAGGGTGAGTGTGACACAGCGTAAAGCGTTTTGAGTGGTCCAAGTGAAAGAGAAAAAAAGAAAAGCGCTATATAAGTGCAAGTCCATTTACCATTTACCATATACCCATCAACTCAAAATACACTATACACATCCAACAACCATGGCATAATACAACATGACACAATACAACAGAGCACAGCACACACACAGTATACACTATAGAACAATACAAAACCATATCGTACAACAAAGTACAATATTGCATAGATGTAGCATAGCAGCCATACAATCACAGCAATCACAGCATGGCAGGGCAACAGGCCCAAACCATTAAGACTACTTAGGGGAATCCTGAAAAGGAGCCTCAAGGAGCTTCTATGTGGATTTTTTTTTAAAGTACTAGAACCACACTGGAGCTGTTTTCCTCGCTACCAAGGATAAACATGCATGCTTACATGCAAATGATCATGTACAGTGTGAAGGTCTCACTGATTCCTCTTATTTACCGATGACTGTTATGCCCCAAGCTACGCTGCACTGCTGCCTTTGCAGAGAAGAGGAATGTGGCAAGTTAATATATGTGAATGTAAACAGGGTTTGATTTAAAATGCCTAACAAGTGTCAAGTGTTGAGCATAAATATCTCCCCATAAATATCACAAAAATATAGTCCCTTGGTTGCACATTTCCAGCTTATCAGCTACTGCAAATCCCTCCTGTCCTTCTGGACACTCCCCTCACCTCCTTACCTCTCTCTCACTCTAGCCTGAGACAGTGATTAGCATGTTCTGTGATGACCCTGATTAAAGTGATGAGCCAAAAAACAAAGGCTAAACATCAGATTTGCAGAATTCTCCAAGTGTTGCTGGGGTTTTCAAACCAGTGCATGTTCATCATCACACTACAGATAGTGTGCCCCAGTGATCACCACACTGAACCCAAACATAATGCATACAAGTCATTTCATGGATGCTTTTAAAAGTTGCGGGACTCCTCTTAGTTCTGGTCGTGTTTGTTGCAATGTAATTATAAATCTGTGTGTTTAATCATACTTATTTCCACATCATGTAGGCATTTAATACAATCAACAAAACAGTCGAAAGTAGCCGGTAGTAGTCGGTTGCTGACAGTCAGTAGAAATGCCCATTGAATGCTTACAGATACTGTAAGTGTGTGTTAGCTTTGTTGTTGTACAGGTGAGGAGATTGTGAGGCTCCAGAGCAGCTCTGTGATTTAGCAATGTTTGCATACATCACAAAGACTAACGTAAAAGAGTAATCTAAATTGCAACCCCTAAAAGCCGCCGCATCTCCAACAGCA
Source organism: Caranx ignobilis (assembly GCA_021432705.1). Taxonomy (NCBI): domain Eukaryota; kingdom Metazoa; phylum Chordata; class Actinopteri; order Carangiformes; family Carangidae; genus Caranx; species Caranx ignobilis. The sequence continues at coordinate 16,927,531 of MU269988.1, forward strand.
TGTAGCTAAGTAGCTAGTGAGCTTGCATGACACTGACCCTTGTTATTAAAAAAACGCTCTCTCATTTCTCTGTGTATATTTGTTCTAGTTTAACCAGGATGCGCTCCACAAGCTCCAAGTGCTCCCTGAGTCAACATGGGTGATTGTTGAGGGGTTTAAACAATCCTCCAAACAATTTGTTGCCTGGGATGAATTAATCTAATGAATTGCCTTGAGTCAATTAGAGTGAAGGCTGCATTTCTTTCTCTGTCTTATTTGTTATTTTGTGCTAAGTGCACACCTTGGCAGGCAATACTTCCACCCACGACCCCTGCCCGTCATCAGGGGAGACACAGGAAATAAATAAAAGTTAGAGCCCTCTGTTTGCTCTCCCCCCTCTGCCATTGTAATATCCTGCCATGGCGTTTGCATGCATGTGTGTGTGGCTGTTGTTATGGTGATATATGGTAATAATGCGGTGCATCAAGGTTAGGACCGAGGGGTGATCCCGGTTAGTGGCAATATTGCTGCAGTCAGGCAGAGGGATGGTCATTAGCAGACGATAACACAAATTCATTGACACATAAACACATGCACCAGGCCTGAGGCTTTTAAGCCATCACTCACTTGTGCATGACGTATTTGTGGCAGGTGCACAGCTCTGTCTGCAGTGACAGGTCTATTTGTCTGACTCATTTAAATTCACTCCCTTGACCTTTCAGGCTTCTCTCCGACAGTGATCACAACAGATGAAGGAGATGGCACCTTTGCAGCACAATTACCAGTCTTAACACACAGCTCAGCCTGCGACTGGGCCAATAGCAGCGGCTTAGCTCAGCTACCTGCTCCATTTATCCACATTTATCCCTGAACAAGAAAGGTTAGTCTAAGCAGAAGACTGGAAAGAAATGGGTCAGACAGTTCCTGAAGAGGTGTTTCATGCAAATTCATGATCTCAGTCATTAGATGAGTTAAGTGCCAGTTTTTTTTTTTTTTCCCACTCTCAGTGTGTTTGTGTACATGTGACACGACATATGGAGGTGGTTAGACAGAAAATCAGAGTGGAGGAGGACCTGTGAAATGTAGAAAAGCCCTGCATGCTGCTGCAGACTTTGAATCAAACCAGAGCAACACACTGTGACTGCAGCCAATGTTTCCTGCAGCACCATGTGTAATCAGAATCAGAATTACTTTATTGATCCCCGGAGGGAAATTCTTTTGTTACAAGCTCTGAGGAAGAAAAATGAAAAGAGAACAAAGATAGCGGTAGATAGTGGTAGGTAGGTATTTCAATAACAAAATAGAATAGAAAAAAAATAATAAGAAGATTGACCTAATAGCGGCGGTATTCCCATATATACATATGTATATTATACCTGAAAACAGTAAATGTTCACATGGGAGCAAAACGTCTGTATAAAACAACCATCACACCACCGGGGTGTGATGGTTGATGCTCCTCATTCAGATGTGAGGAGCTCCACAGTAGTGTCTTTGTGATGCTGTCATATAGATTCTTATTATGTTTGTCTTTATTATATTTATGTGTCTTTATGTGATGGTGTCTTTATATTATACATTTCCTGGGGATCGATCTATCTATCTATCTATCTATCTATCTATCTATCTATCTATCCATCTATCTATCCATCCATCCATCCATCCAGTAATTTAAACACTGTAGACAATTACCTGTTATTTCCCAACAATAGCCTTTCTCCATGATCATATAGCCAACAATCCCTGAACAACCATATAGGTTGTTTTGTTTCTCCAACCCTTTTATATGATCCATTCGAGCATCCCAGCAGGCATTATGGGTGCTTATTGTCTTCTTGCTTATAACGAAGTGTGATGGCTTCATTCATTGTCATGGTTACAATAATAGAATTCTTGTGAGTGTGTGTTTTTCTTTGTTTCACAAACAAACAGCTACATCCACATGGGAACCAAACTCAGACTTACTCTTTTTCTTCTGTCGTAATTAGTTCAACCACTAGAGGGCACCTGAGAACAAAATGGAATGAACATAATAATTATAGGTAATCATCATCGTCGTCGTCGTCGTCGACGTCGTCGTCATCGTCATCGTCATCATCATCATCATCTGCACAGATGACCTATTGGCTTTTACAAGTCGGTCTCACTGGAGCCCAGAGCTGTTTCTCTACACAGAATATGCCAAGTATGACTTACTGGAATAACAACATTCCTGATATCAGCTGATCAGATCAGACAGTAGCCTGCAGTAAAATATTCATTCATATCATATCCGCAATGTACTGTATGTGTTGTTATATGCACTCAAATGCACTGGTCGCAGACTAGTGATGTCACTGTTCAAGATGTCTGAGTTAAAGTTGATCCGTAAATGCTGCACCGAACCTATGCCAGCTGTGTTTAAGAACAAATTCGAACAACGTTATGAATCTGCACTTTCTCCTTGTGGAAATTACATGTGGGAGATGTTTTAATCAATACTTCCTGCCTTAATCTCTTCTTTTGGCTCTCTCCTGCTGTTGTCAATAAAAAATAATGTCAATCAATAAAAAAAAAAGTGTGATCCCTGTTTCAGTTTCTTCTAAACTGTCAAGCTTTAATTTGTACTTATCAAATCTATACATCTCTCCAGTAACAGAAACTACCATTGAATTGATTTCATCCAAAGCTGCTCTGACACAAATGTTAGTGCTGTTCTACTTTTCCTGCCTCTGTATCTCCATATACTACACAGCAGCACAGTGCTAAGTGGGTAATGAGCTTCCATTACCATCACTCTCTTGTTTAAAGCCGCTCTCCTATTTCTGTTGGTACATTTGTTTCAGTTTAACCAGGTTATTAAACCTTTATGATTCCATAATGGTTTTAAGCGCCAGTTTAGCCAAAACCCTCCTCCATGATGAAATAGCCAAGACTCTGAATGTGCAAAGTGGTATAAATAACCCATTTATTCTCCCTGTATACAAAGTTACATGACTCATAGTTGGAATGAAACTCTCTGGTTGAATGTTAGAGTGAAGCCTGTGAGTGGGTTTAGGCAGCTCAACTCTAGTTAGCTGCTGCACTCACATACTCATTACGATCACTGCAACACTTATCCAGCACAAATCTTTTAATCATGCCACTGTACTTAAGCTGCTACTGCTGTGCCACTGACACTAACAGAGTGTTTAAATACATAAGTAATTTTACATGAAAAATGAAATGAAAAGTAATTTTTAAATGAAATTATCTTTAAAAATGTAATAATATCTAATTTCCTTGTTGTTGTTGTTTTTGCTGTAGGTTTCCCTGAGAAGGTTGGAAACCCCTGAAGAAGTACATTTCATACAAAGGAATCTCACTGCACTTCACACATAGTGCATATGAACCAGAATAGAAATAAAGAAAATCATTAATTCAAGCATCAGTACATACAGTACATATGCGTACCCACTCATACAATTATATATGTGCAACACACACAGCCCACTCTAATACACCATATCATATCCTTCTGAAAGCAATTCACTGCCATATAAGTCTAATTTTGTTGCCTGAGGGCTTTCAGAAGTGAATCAGGTTCATATTCCACTCTGCTGTAGCTGCCCAGTGCTGTGGGGCTCTGTTGGACAGGAAATGAATACTCAGCCAGGTAGGGTGACCCGAATAAAGCAGATCACTAAACAAAGGGAACAACAATTTGGTTGGAGATAGAAGGCTGATATTAAACAGTGAACTGATTAGTGAATCGGAAATGTGAAGTGAGTGTGGGAGTAACGAACAATAGCTCTTCAACGCCTCACATTCACATTAACACCAAGCATCAACAGAATCCAGTCTGTGCAGTTGGCGCATGATACAGGACTTTTAAAAGGAAGATGAGTGCATGTTGGCAGAAGTTTTAGATATGCAAAGGTTGCTGGGAAGGTACAGTATACATGGATGTGGATTTTGAGTTTTGAGGGCAATGCTGCCCACGGGGTGTGGCAGATCTCAGGTGGAAGTCAGCCAGCAACAGGTAAGCAGGGGCAGAGCTCAGGTGAGTGACGACATCTCTCAGTTCTTGTTAAAAGTCTGAGTTTGGGGGTCTGTGAATGTTCCGTCTCTGACCCTGAGCCCTGCCTGCCCTCCAACATTACTGTCAACCATCCCAGTTGGCAAAAGGTGAACATGCAATGGAGCAGACAAACCAAAAGGAGCAGGCAGACAGAAGGTGGTGGGCAGACAGAGGATCACTGGGCCAGCAGGTGTTTCTCACAACAGCCACAGACAGAAACCAGGAGATAGGCAAAAAATACTCATGGTCAGGGACAGAGGGCTGCTGTGTGTACTGAGGTAGAGACAAGGAGAGGTGGTCTAAAACCAGTAAGTCAGTCTGACAACGACCTGGTACAGTCTGGGACACTCTGGATATGAGTGTGTGGACTGGGACTGCTTAATATACTGGCTTGATCAGAGATGAGGTGCAGCTGGGAACAACAGGTGGAGACAATGAGGCTGAAGAGAAGGTGTGGTGGGGTGGAGGATGGAAGCGGGGCCAGAGGAAGGCAGGCTGTGACACAATGACTGGATACCAATAGCTTCATAGACATGTTTCATAAACCTTAGAGAAATGTGATTTAGACAATAAGATGCTTAAATAGTAGCATTATGTCACTGAAATCATGCTAAGGTTTTGTTTCTTGGTCATAGCTGCTAAGAACAAACATAAATAAGGTCAATTATAGGGTGAAATTTAATTAATCAGTTACAGTTAATCCTGAGAGGGACATGAGTATGGATCGAGTTACAGTTCCTCGAGTGGCTGTTAACTTTCAAGCTAATGACTGCAATACAAAATAAAAGTCCTGGCCTCAAAACAGTAGGTAGCCAGTAGCCAGTAGGATTCATTCTCTGGGGACCATGAATATATCATTAATTAAATGGTCATCCAATCAATACTTGAATTATTTTGCTCCATACCCTCCATGGTGGGTGTGGACTTTTTTTTAGCAGCAGACTGCTTTGTGTTCTGTTTGAACATTTGAATGTAGGTCAAGTGCAGGGACCAAAGATTTGGATGAATATGGCCTGTGCTGTGGGGAGATATTGGAAATGTCAGTGTGTGTGGAGAGAGAGGATGATTTTCCCTGTGTGTGTGCGTGTGTGTGCGTGTATGTTCTCCCTGCAGTGAGTAATAATAATGGTGATAACCATAAAAAGACAGTGAGCCCAGCTCTGACTGATGCAACAGCACCAACATGGGGAGGCCAGTCGCCAGGTTATGCATTCACCAAAATGATAAAGTCTACAAGTATGAATGTTTTTCTCTGTTATTTTCTTTCCATCACTTTCAGACTCAGGGACAGATTGCCAGGGGCAAGTTTGTATTTTGATAAGGATGGTAGGAAATTCAGTTTTTTTGTGTGTGTATATGTGTGTGTGTGTGTGTGCATGCGTGTGTGTGTCTACATGGTGGGAGCAGAGGGAGGTTATTGTAAGTGGAGCTCTTGATATGGACTTTTGGAGCTCATCCCAGAGACTGAGCTGCACTGATCACCAGAACAACAATGGGAAACATTTTCATAATGTCACATACAGTGTGCTGTATTAATTAGACACACTGTTGACTGCAAAAATTAAGTACCAATTGTTTTTTCCCTAATCTCACATTCCTTTAATTTGGCCAGCTTTTACTTCTCTGTTACATTCTCCTTAAATAAAACATGTTTCTGGCACTTTTGTCATGATCTACCTGCATGAACGCTTGTGTGACACACTCTCATGTCTTCATTAGAGTTACCACTGCCTGCTTTGTGTGTATGAAATTATTTGTTTTCCCTGCAGTATCACTTATGACAGCTAAGGTTTTTCAACATTTTAGATAATTTTACTCAGAGTTTGACAAGGTGACACTAATTTTCTGGTCAAATAGTTCAAGTTTATTGTAAAGGACTTGCCCCCAAATCTAAGGGCTGCATCCCATGCCAGTGCTCCAACTGTATAACTAAGGGACTTTAAACTTAAAGTCTTCATGAAAAATGATGCATTGCATTGTCAAGGAAGCTCTGCCACAGGAGTGGTGCTTTGTGATGCATCAGTAATGGCGGGCAAAGCAGGTGATGCAAAGCAAAAATCATCTCATTTTGGTTCAGCCTTTGCAGTCTACAATGGCTTCAAAGGGCCACACCCACTGAAATCAGCCGTGGATGTGGTTCTGAATTGGGACAAAGCTCCATTCATTGTGCTCTGGGAGCACTCTGAAGCCTCCTATACCCCTTGCTAACGTAAGGTGCCCTGGAGGTTCCCTGATTTCATGACCTTCTGATTCTCTTCTTGATCTTCAAAATAAAAACAACAAAAGCAAACAGGAGTAAGAGGGACCAGGAGGGCATGTATCCACAACCTGTGTGCACTGTGAATTAATATTGAGGTTAATGTAAAACAGCAGCCTAATTTTTTTCCCCATGTACCTTGTACCTTGTATCTTTAAGCACTGATGATTTAGGATCAACTAACAGCAGTTGGACCATCAGTGTGTAATGGGAGGCTGCTCACTGCGTGTTTGACGTGAAAATCCGATGTTTAACTGGTATTTTGGGGCCACGCCTACTTAGAGATCTTCACAGAACATTCTTTTGAGCATTGAAGCTAAACATGCTCCTTTTGATTCCAGTGATGTACTTGCTGCTGGGTCGAGCAGAATGACCTTGAAGTGTGAGCCCGGCCCAGTCCAATTCAATCTTTTAACCTTAGTTCATGCTGAGCCCATGGGCTTATCAGCAATACAAACATGCATGGCTCTTGGTGGTTCTTTGTTAAGATTTTATTCTCTCTCCTCCACTTTATGATCTAAAATTGATGCCAAAGCCCCAGTGGCCTTTCTGGTGGATGCAGAGGCACTTTGAAGTGGGAGAAGTTTGACAAAACACCCCGAGGCAAGTGTTTCACTGGGCTATGGGGAGGCAGCTTCTCCCCATGTTACACCAGCACAGAGGGGGTAACACAGCTTTCACACGGGAAGAGCACTGGCAAAACCTTTGTTGAGGACAAAACGATGGAGCTGTTAGCGCTTTGTGTGTGTGTGTGTGTGTGTGTGTTGAAGCTGTTGCCATATTAAAGAAAAGTACGTGTTTTCTACTTTTGATTCATTTCATTTCTTCATGCAATCTCAGTTCTATCTCCATCTGTCTCCCCTTGATTAACAACTGATCAATGATACTGCAATTGGCATCAAAATTCATCACACACAATTGAATCAGTGGCAAATCTAAAATGTTACTGGTGTGACATCACTGCAGTATAAACACTTGTAAAGGGGTTCACTTCTGCAAAAGGTTAAGGCAAATGTAGATTGCCTACAACCCATGAGGAGCAGGAAATAGCCCCCCCAAAGTGGCACACTTTGCATTGGCAACTACAACTGAAACCCCTTTAAATCTCCCACCAAGACACATATATAGTGCACTACCCCAAATCACTTAAGTTAGACCTGTGATGATGTGTGCCATACTATGGTTAGTGTCTGCAGATTGCTTGAGCATCTAACATCTATAAATTAAAGCTTCTGCTAATAGCTTGGGATGGGGATGAGGGGGGTGGTTCAATGGCTACTATGCCTGGGGTCCCCCAGAGTCTGGAGGACTGGAGGGATTAAAAAAACAGTAATTGAGCCAAACAATTTCATCAGGGTGGACATGCTAAAACCATGCAGTGCTCTCTACAGAGCTGGCAGAGAACTTGGTAATTAGTTGATTGTGAAACAGCCACAGGACATGTCATCTATTTGTCACACACGTTAACACCAGTGGTTATTGTTTTGGGAAAGAAAATGACTCCCACACAACAAGACGTGGATATTTTGGGCACTTTCCTGTTGGATGCATCAGTTTAAATGGTAACAGGCAGGAATATTAAGGGAAGAAACGGACGCCAACAGGCAGATACCGGCTGTTTTATGGTTTTATGGAAGTCTGATCACGCTGTGCATGCAGTAGGTGGTTAGCTCTCACGCAGCACAGGTATCACACCCATATGAAGAAACTATCCTAGAATGCTCAAATCACTAAATAGATCCATTCATGAAACAGTCTTTCGGTAATTATACTCCCGGGAGTGATTCTGGTTTTATTCAGTGAAAACAGAAAGAGTTTACCCAGCACTGACACCCTGTTGGTCTGATGCCCCCAGAGTGAGATATAGTTTGAATTCTGAGAAACAAACTAGTATTTCTGGGCTTAGATTATGAGAGTGTGTAGACTTGTGTTGCTATTTTGTTGTCATTAAAACAGATTCAGGCAGTCAGGGTTTCATACGTCACAGGTTTAGGGGTAGTCATGGTAACATGGCCTGAAAGGCTGAAACAGGGAGTTTTGCATTAGGAGAACCACTGCCACTGTGGCACATTACAGCACAGTACAGTACAGTTCATATGCTATTTGCAATAATATCTGAATAATGTGACATTGTGACATCGTAATAAACCAAGCAAAGTCACCTTATTTTCAAGTACCACTAACAGGTAGTCATCTTAAGACCTATTAAAATCAAGAATCATTAAACAAAAGTGCGCCCCACACTGGCCTGTCACTTTGTTGTGTCAGTTGTTTTCTGAATTTGTATTGCGTGTCTGTCTTTGCTCGCTGTCGGGGCCGTATGTGTATTTTTTCCTCTCTAATTTTGCAGTGGGAAAACCATGTTAAAGAGATCATCAATGAATAGCAGAGGATTTTTGCAGTTTAAAACATATAAAGAGAGGAACTCTAAATCATAATATTGAGGATATTTGTGCGCTTCATAGCTTTGAAGGACTGTATGAAAATGAAGATGTTAAAGGAGCAGTGAGAAAACATTACACACAAGTACATTTATGTTAGCTTGAACACACCCTTGACACACCACAGCAACACTACCCCCTCTGCCTCTCTATGCTATTAAATAACCAATAATACCTGCTCACAGTTCTTAAAGCCCCTGTAAAGAAGTGTCATTTTGCATTGATTTTGGTGACCCCTGTGGACAAAAGCAGTGGTGTTTTCCTGGAATGAAGACTGTATTTCCCATGAGCTCTAGCGTGTATTGTCATAAGGATGCTAATCTGGCTCTAATCTGCACATGCCGTTTCCGGTCTGAGTCCGGTGGACCGAAGGTAAAGAGTTACAATATTTAGAGATAGATTATCTGTCCACCCATGGCTTCATTTGCTGGTGAAGGTCACACAGAGACATCAGCAGAAATGAGAGACTTTTGCATATCTAAGTAAAAGTTCTTTGTAGGGGCTTTAAAAGTATATATTAAGAAAAAAAAGTCAGCATTTGATTGACTGTGCAGACTGATCCACGTTATATTTTGTAACTTATTTTACTTAATTGGTCGTAACTCGTAACTACTCCAGATGTTTTCCCCTGGTGAAAACAATGTGTTGAGACTTCCACACCGGGGCAGTAGATGCACTGGGTCTGGAATTCATACTATGCAGCCCAGTGGGGGTGAAGAAGTACACAAAGCTGCAGATACAAAACTGTGTAAAAACACTGGAAAACTAGCAGCAGCACAGAATTATAACTGATGACTGCCAGGGAGAAGTGTTCCAACTGGGTGTAAACACACAGAGTGACATGAGCAATTTCCTTTTGTTCCTTTTCAGGGAAAAATACTAAAAAAATTCCATTGTCCAAATGAATAATTGCTACCAGCAAATTGCTAAAGATAGTGTTTCTTTTACATCCCATTTGCTGAGGTTAGTCATTTAGAAATAATTGCTTGTTTGTGCATTTAGTCTGATTAGAAACACAGACCCCTTAAGGCAGTGACCCGCTGCGATCATGTCTCCAGCAAATTGTATTTTTTTTTTTTTTTTTTGTCCCATTTTCAGCAGCAACAGCCACAAGTAGCTCTGCAGGCGTGAGTGGAGAAACCATGTTGAAAAGAAGCAGGTTATTTTTCTATGAATCCGGCAATGTGGACCATGATGCCTTGAATAAAATGTCCTCCTGCTGCTTCACACTGAAAATATCAATCCATTCTTCTTTGGAGGTTCATATATGCAGTCAGTCTATGCAGCATAGGGTTTATAGATCTACAGAAGGGATTTATTTCCAAATTAATTTCCTCCAGCAACCATTCAGATTCTACCAATAGGTGCATCTCTGGGAAAAACACAGTGACCTTGGTTGTCTTAGTTATGTTAATAAACACAAGGACTGTACTGAGAGCAGCATATCTACTTGAACACAATGGTTAACAACAACAACAACAACAACAACAGCAACAACAACAGTTATTATATAGTTACTTTTAGGAAAAGATTGTCATTTGGGTTAAAATAAGGTCATCTCCAGCATCAGACAGTGTGCAGGAGCTATGTCTAGGCTTTGCTATTGCTACACTGTTGTAGACCTTTTCTCATGAAATGATTGTGACTTATTCTTGATAGATAAAGTATACATCTTCCCAAAACTTTACTGATCAATCTCTTCCAAACACATCACTGTGAAAATTAACCACAATTAAACTTGCAACTGCACAAACTTTATGGTTTTATTCACCATCAGAGGTGCAGGGGTTGTGTTTTGCTTCTTTTCCTATATCCATCAAGCAGCTAGCTGTTCAGCCTGTCTCATAACTATGGGTTATATTAACCTGCACCAACAACCTATGGGGTTTATATTAGAGGAGGACACACAGGATCTGTGTGACTATGGGCTTTGAAGTCAGCTGAGGACAAGATCAGCAAACTGGGCTCATGCATGACCATGTGATCAATGATATGACAAAGTTCTAAACTTTGTGATTTATTCAACAGGGAAGATATTTAAAAAGACCATTAAAAAGCAATGTCCATATAGATTTTAGCATTCAGTGTCCATAGGGCCCCTTTAGTGACATCCTGAGGGAGTCTACATGACAGCCTCTTTGCCTAAGTATCCTAGAACCTTTACCTCCAGTCATGTTCCTCTGAAAATACTTGGAACAATGGGACATGAATATGCACTTACAGGAATCCTCCAGATCCTTGGTCACATTATCAAAAAGCCTCTTGTTTGTCAAAGTTTCCCCGAGTTTTGATGTGAAACCACAGCTGTCATTTCAACATTCACTGACATGTGATCAAAGCGTTGCACTGCCGTAAGAAAAGCGATTCTTTTGTAAATGTTAACATGACTGTGTGTCACAATAAAGACCAATAAATCAGGCTTTACAGCAGCTTTCAGCTGCACACCAACATCCTGCTCCTAACTGGTTCATCCCATTGTTACACTGAGAGTAATTAATTAATTAATTAAGCATCATTAAACACTTCATACAACATGTAAATATATGGCCTCCTCATGGTTTCATCCATTCTTTTGTATGCCAGTGAAAGATGGTGAAGAGCCCTGCTGCACAGTGGATCATAAATGTTGCATCCTACATTGCTTTGCATAGTGCCATTTGGACTGAGCTACAACCTCCAGTGGATATTAGTCTGAGCGATGACAGAACATTAAAAACCTTTCTGCAACAGCTTAAGGAAAATGCCTGAATTATGTTCACCAGGACATATTGTACAATCCAGGAAGTGTGACAAGTCATTACATGTGGTGGAGTCAGGTACGGACACTGGTTTGGCAGATACTGGGAGAAATGGGAAGAAATGCATGCTTTCCTTAAGTTAGTCTTGATGTAGTTAACCATAGTAACCTTTCTCTAATCTTACCTAAGTACTTTGTTAAAATATTCCTTCTGCATGTGTTGCATGGATATGTAGACAATCAAATGCAAATGTCGACATTTTGAAAAAAAAAAAAAAATCACAGCTGATTGGCCATTTGCAGACAACGGAAACAAGTTCACAACAGTATACTACAACCCTAATATCATTAGCTTAAGTTGATTGTGGTGAACTTGTAAGAGCTGGTTATCTCTCAACATAATCATCAATGAGGACAGCTGCAGATTCAGCTGACATCTATCTATCTTTGATGAATCTCATTGCCATTACAAAAATGATATATTACACTTCAATGCCTGTGTACTTCGCCACTGCATCAGCTTTTAACTGGAGAGCTGATGAAAGCAAATAAATGGACCATGTCCCATATGCTCAGCTTGACAATTTTACATTGTTTGTTATCATGCTCAATATAACTGAGCACTGAACACTTATGTTGATTTTGGGCATAGGGAACATCAGACCTTCCTTTACAAAAGAAAATTCAGCAGGGGAATGTAGAGACTGCTTTTAAAAGCCAGGACTGCAGTGGCTAGTTAAAGATGTTCCATTGTTTCTGGCGCTGCCTTAAAACCAAAGGCTGGCCATGGCAGCCATCTTGGAAACACCCCCTGGCAGTTAGTATAATATATCCTGGTACTAACTTTCATGCCTGAAATATGAAACTAACAGAAACTGTAGTTGCTCTAATAACCACTTGGTTCTGGTAATTATGTCCTTTCTGACAACTCTGATGAATGTAGTGTTACTGTTTTCATATGATAGCTCTGATTATCAGGTATTGGTGTCTGCTTTCACCTTGTCTGGTTGTGATGTGCTGTGACTAAATGCCTTTTTTATATTCTGAGTTTCACATCCAACTAGGTTAATGTATCTATTTGATGTCATTGTTGCTTGATGGATGAGGTCAGCTTTGGGTGTTGATGGAAAAATAGTTGACACACAGTGTGTTGGAGGTTACACAGCAGAGGGTGGGGGATGGAGGGGGGGGGGGGGGGGGCTTCAGTTCTGCATGGCTGACTCCTGTGGCAGCTCCCTCTCCTCTGGGTGCAGGCACCTCTTCACCCTGCTCTCCCCCCTGTATCCTCTGCCTCGCCACAGTCATGTTGTGGTGCTACTGTCTCAGCCCTGCAGAGCACCGCTGGACATCAGCAGAGTCACCCTGCTGCCCACTTCACACTGAAGACCTGCTCACAGTGAAGAAATTGAGTAATAAGCAACCTTTCACTTCTCCCTCCATCTATCAGCACCCCTGCAGAAACTTCTTATCAAGTCTGACCTGTTGGCTCACATTTAAATACAGTACAGATGAAGCTAGAGGCTGTTATTGTTCTTGGTAATGTTTTAATTTGGTATGACCATTGATCAAAAGTCTGACAATGATTCAACACTCCATTAGTGTGAACTGCTGTTGACAATAATTTTAGAACAGTTTTTTTCCACCTGCACTTGCAGCCTTAGACTTCTAGACAACTAAACAACTAGACAACTACACGGTCCATTATCTCATAAAGACTGTGCAAAAGTATGATCATCATTAAAGCACTGCTTAAATGATCATGGTTACAGTGCTCAACTGTTCAACAAATGCCCAGGACAGAATCATCGCCGCATAAATGCTCTTTAAATATTTAACTCATAATTGAGTACAGCTGATCATTTTGGGTCTTCTACTACATGTGTTATGACCCTGGCTCAAGTGGCCACAGCAAAACTGAGCTACACTATTATCATGATAAAAGTGTTTTTTATTGAATCAAATAAAATTTTCAAATTAAATCTGTAAGAGATGTAGAAAACAGTAAAATGCATTACTACTGGTTCCTCAAGTGCAGGTGTTCCAAGGTGCAACCATTAGATCAAATATACCTAAGTATCAAGAGACACCTGATTTTACATGGGGAAACACTGTAACAATTAGTCCTGTTGATGCTGGGATGTTCGGTAAAGTCATGTCATAATTAAATGCAATGTTTTAGATCCCATTCCCACATACTTTTAAAGCATTTTTAATTTTTTCTGTGAAGATGTGCTTACCATTGTGGACTACTCTGAGGAGCAATTTAAATGCCTCAAATTTTAAGCACTAGTAACCTGTATCCAATTGCCATTTTAAAGTAAAAATTTAGAGAAGCTTGCTTTAAACCAGTTATCATGTTAATGATGTCATATAGTATTTTTGAAAGATATCAGTCTGGTTTCAGAATAATCATAGTACAGAGACAGCACTAGTGAAGATAGTAAACAACCTCAGGTCCAACACAGATATAAAAATACCCTCAATTTTAATACTTCTTGACCTTGGTCTTCACCTCAGAACTATAAAATGAAATGTGGTGTTCCTCAGGGTGTGATTTTAGGTCCCACTCTTCTTCACCTCGGGGACATCATTTGGAGGCACCAATACATACTTTGATTACCTATTGTAACCTATTGTAATGCTCTGCTTTCTGGTCTCTCTAGAAAAGTATTTCACAATTACATCTGCTTCAAAACTCACCTGCACAGGTGCTGACAAAGACTAGAGAACACACTTTACTCCATTTTAAAGTCTTTGCATTGGCTTCCCCTCTCCTTCAGAATTGATTTTAATCTATCTATCTATCTATCTATCTATCTATCTATCTATCTATCTATCTATCTATCTATCTATCTATCTATCTATCTATCTATCTATCTATTTTTAAAGCTCTTAATGGCCATGGTCCTAGCCATCTATCAGATTTGCTTTTATGCTACAAACCTCAGGGAGATTGTGGGTGGGAAGGGGTGACATTATTATCATTCCTTTGTGTTGCATTTTTAATTGGATTAAAAGTGCTATAGACATAAAGTCTGTTTTAAAGTCTGAATTAAAATACCTGAATCAGTCTTACACAGAGATAAATACTTATTATCGATACTTTTGACAAGCGTCAGGGAAGGGAAGTTCATTAGACCAGTGGTGTGGGATTGAGACAGAGATTTGTTTTCAAACTCAAACTGGAGAAATGCATCGAACACTGGGAAAAACGTTTATGTATGCACTCCACCTGGAGTGGTTAGGGTTAGGGTTAGTATGGTGTAGTATGGCACTGTATAGAAGTATATTGAGAAAAAATGTATTGTGATTTAACACAGTTACATGTTCGTTGCACACTAAGCACACACCTTTACCCCTGCCCTCTGATGGCTTAGTAGAAGCTTTACATTCAACCTGCTCTGGACATGCCACTCACATCTATCTATCAAGCTGTCTGTCTGTGGCTGTCACTAACCACAAAGTGGAGAGCTACATTGTGATCCTGTTCCATTCGTGCACAGAGAGCACTTGACATTTTACAACAAACATCACTTTGCAGTTAGTCTTTGTCAATGTGAAACTCGTTAAAAGTAATGCTTGCATATTATTCTCTCAAATTCAAGGCTACTGGTCTCTTCTGCACTTTTTCCTCTCTAACTCGAGATGACTGACATTCACCACTCGGCCGCCCACTCTGCACTATTTCAGTACATAATGATATGATTGATGTGTGTGGAAAAGCAGAGAATGGTAATAGAGCACCACTCAGTCAGACGCCGACAGTCATGGAGCAGTGAGATAAACTAGGGATGAGTGGGCAGCCATTTGTCTGATATTTTGATTAAACAATGGTCAGCTGACCACTCAGACATGTTCCTCAGAGTTCAGTATAGCTGGCATCTGATTAATGCACAAAAGCCATTGCATGTAGAGGTCTTTCAGATTCAGAGGTAGTGAGATCTGGCAAACCCTCAAAATATTGTTGAAATTACAGTTTGTCCTGTGACTTTACACTCACAGGTGTCATCACATTTTCCTTGAGTGTCTCTCAAACATCTCAATACAACAGACACAAAACATCACAGAGGTTAGACTCAATGAAATGTATTCATTACAGAGGAAAGAGCTAAAAGAGAGGGAGAGAAGAAGGGGGAAAGGTGATGGAGGGGCAGCATGAAGTTCTTTATCTGGACTCAGGTCATCAGAAGAGCTTGATCAGCCAGCAGTTCTTCTCCCTTCCTGCAGCAATTCAAATTTTGTGGTCAAATGTCAAGTTGAACTGACCTAACAAAACCCAGTTGTGGTCTTGTGATTGTTGTTTCTGGTTGAACAGTTTTCTCCAAAACTAGGCAAGCAAGTCATTAGTGGAGGGAATAGAAGGAGTGTAGTAGCAGCCAGCCCTGTATGTTGGCCAAAACAAACACATTGTGGAAGGTCAGTCTGTGAAATCTGCCTCCTGGCCTTTACTACTGGTCAGTTTTTGTTTCACTGCTAAAAATGGAGACATCTGTAAGGTCACTCCAGCAGAGAACATGCCGAAAACGGGGACTGTCCTCAGAAAACATGGATGTGCAAAGTGGCAGTCTCCATGATCAATGACATTTGGTCACTCCCTCAAAGGTGCAAGACATGTCCGTCTATGTCCATATATGTAAATTAGATAAAAAAGAAAACTTCAGCAGGGTTTGGCTTGAAAGTAAGAAATATAAACACGCTGATTAAAAATAATTATAAGGAAAATGAATATCAAAATTTAGAAGAACCTAGCACCAATGACCACAGTAAGGCCAATATCAGCCATTCAAAAGTCCATTGTGCAGTGTAAAAGGCAGGTTACAAACCAGAGAGGTCAGAGCACAAGAAGAGGCAAAACATTTTTGTCAAAAGACAAGAATGGTAAAAACCATGAGTCAGGAAAACATCAGTGGAAATTTTGGCTTAGAGACAATTTTAAATGGGGAGGTTAATGCACAGAGAGGACTAATTAGGGAAGCGGACACAGGTGCATGATGCGGTAGGTGGGAGTGAGGAGCAGAAAACTAAACCTACTGCTGTAGAAGTGACAGTATGTCAGGTTTATATCTGTATTTAAAAGTTGATTTTCCTTCCAGCTAGTTTCTGCACTCTGCATCACATGGTGTACTGATGTGTGTTGAGGGAAAAGGTAGAAGCCCTTGTTTTGATGCAGATGATGCCCTTGATGAAAATGCACCACAATCTAGATGGCATTATTAATACATCTTGGATGTGTAAATAGTAAGGCTGTTTGCTAAGACGTCAGCCAAATCAACTGTAGAAGAGATAGCCTGACTGAGAATTAGACATTAGAACAGTGGAGCGATGCTATGGAGACTGCAGCTGGTCTTCATTGCTCCATGTTTCGTCTCCCTCAGCCCTCACCATCAGGTCCAATGCTGCTGATTAGAACAGCTTACATTCAAAGTATCACTGCCAAATTGGATAAGTCATTACTTGTCAAACCTCAGTTCTGTAGCCTCAGGTCTTTCTTGAGTCGAGGGCTTACTGGAGCAGCATTTTGGTGCATTCAGTGCCAGATATTGGGCGAAATCACCTCTTCCTCATCTTTTGTACATAGATAACAGAGTGTAGCCACAGGGTGCATGTTGATATGTGGTGTGTGCTGTGAGAGGAATGAAAGGATGGGCTCGGGGTAAAAAACTGTTTTATATTTTCTTCCTTTATTCTCTCTTCTTTTGACATGAGGTTGTTGCTGATGTAACTGAACAGGAAACAGTTTAAATATGTAAAAGAGTGCAACTTGGACACACTTTATGCTGCATATGAATGTTTATCGAAACCCCAATGTGTGCACTGTACACAGAGCTGTGCCAGGCTGGACTGATATTTACAATAAGACTCTTTACCAGAGAACTTAGGTTTTCTGGTAGAGATATTTAGACTGTTTAGGATGCAGCTCCATGCCTCCTCCTTGGATGTCTGTGTGCAGCAGTCCTGCTTTCAACACCACTGACAGCCTGAGGACACAAAATAGCTCTGTGGAAAATGAACTCATGCCACTTAGCCGCTGTAGAAAGAAGAAAAGAAAAAAAAACCTACACCTACGAGCAGAGGTTTTAAGTGCACAGGTTTGCTAACGTCGCTCTTCAGCATTCACAAAACGACCCCCAGCTTTTAAACAGAATAACATGTACATAAAACATGGAGGAGAGGGAAGAGGTGCAGGAGTGAAAAACTAACACATATATATGCTCTGACAGCTGTGTGAACATGCTCATGTTAAACAGTCTGTCATCTTAGATAGGACTTGGAGTCACTGTTGCTGTTGTTGATTGAATAGAACTTTACACTGAAGTCAGTCCAAGAATAATCTGACAATGCAAATAAACATCTATACTAAATTTCCATACATGCATTTTACAGTGTGGCACAGCGTCACGGTGGGTAGCACTCTCATCAAGAAGGTTCTGTATGAAGACATACACACTAGGTTAATTGCTGACTCTAAATTCTAAATCAAATGGTGTTTAAATGTGAGTGTATGTATTGTTGGTCTGTGGCCCTGCAATAGGTTGGCGACCTGTCTACCCTGTACCCTGCCCTCACCTGCTGGGATTGGCTTCAGTCCCCTTGTGACCCTGCACAGATAAGCAGTATTGTCGAATTAACACATTGGATGGATGTATTATGTATGCATATGATGTAAAAACATATATACACACGTCTATGCAAGTTGAGCAGTCAACTTGCACGGACACAAAACACAGAAACATGCTGTATTTGCAATGATTTGCAATTAATCATACTTAATTTGTACATCACTTTTGTGAGAAATGTCTATCCATCCCAAAGGTTATCAATAACTGTGATATTTCATATGCAAACACAAAAGGTAGATACAGTAACTGTGACTGTCTCTAACTGAACAGACATTTATAAACACTGACTCTTTAGAAATATGTTGTTTCAGCAAACTTGCACACATACATTATAAATCAATACAAAAGTGGTTGCGCTGTATGTTTTGCTATACAAATTCATATGTTGTTGATAAAATTCAATGTCACCCGTATAGATTACACATGTCATACATTACATTTCTGAAATGGATTTTCTAAATGAAAAAGAAGAAGTCTCAATTTGTAGCCACAGCAAACTCTGAAACCATGGCAACATTATATTGCCTTTGTTAAACATTTGTTTAAGTGGCATTTAATAATTGATGCAATGTTGTCCAAAGGACTGTCCGCCCTGATGTCAACAGTTTATCTGTCTGATTTTTTTTCCACAGTGGCCAGATGTTGTGCTAAGCTCTTCACCTCTTCATATTTACTGTAGGAGCAGACACTGAACTACTCCCACAACCGTCTGACCAAATAGTCTCCATTCATTTTTCAAATGTGTTAACATTTGATGTGTGTTAAGATTTCATAAACTAACAGTGGTCGATGGTGCTCTTATTTTTTGTGGTGAATTACACCACGTTCATGTCATCATGTTTAAACCATTCAGAGCAGTGGGATGTAAAAGAAAAAAAACCCAAACCTTCACTTGAGCCTCTGGCTTGTAATTCAGAGTCAGTGATACTGGGAATTTCTGACACAGACGATATTTTCCGCATGGCAAAAAGACATGTCGACACACATGTTGACATAATGGCTGCGAGCACACAACCACCGGCAGCTCCACTGAAATGAAATCAATATTAACACTGAAGCCTCTTTTGCTCAAGATGAAAAAAGTGAGAGAACCTTATAACATAAGCCTTCTGGTGTCAGTGTTAAAGCGTACAATTGACACTCAGCTCTGGCTCAAATGACTTGATGGGGGGCTACCAACGCTGAGACCAAACCTTCGCCCTTGATTTTCTGTACATACAACATGGATGAACAACAAATTGAGACAATACTCTATTGGCACAAAGAACACTTTCAACTACCTTAAAAAAGACAATGTGTCAGTACAGTAATAAGCTATAGATTTCCACAGGTCCAAGCCCCATCTTCAGCCAGTGAATACTTGTGGGGTGGACATCGAGGTGGTGCCAAACTATAAATATTTGGTGTACACCTAGATAATAAGTTAGACTGGTCCCAAAACACAGGCGCTCTCTACAAAGGGTGGCAGGGCAGAGATGCCCCTTTTTCTGAAGGAAGCTCACATCTCTTGACATCTGCTGCAGATGTTTTATCATTTTGTGGTGGTGAGTGTGTTGTTTCATGCTGCAGTCTGCTGGGAAGGCAGCATCAGACACAAGGACACAAGGAGACTGGACAAATTAGTTCAAAAAGCTGCCTCTGTGATTGGACACACTGGGGATGTGGTGGAGAAATGCACACTGAAGATGGTAGAGGCTGTTTTGAACAACTCAGATTATCCACTTCATAACACCTTGATGGACCAAAATGGAGAGATACAGAAGAGATATAGTATAGAAGATCCCTCATACCTACAACTGTCAGTCTATTTAATTCTTCTTCTCAAATTGTAGAGCTGACAGACAAATGAATTTCCCCTAGGGGATCAATAAAGTCATTCTTATCTTATCTTTTCTGACATCCCTGTCTGTGGACTGTATCTTAACTCCACTGTGAAGAAGTGAAGTTTCACTTGTAGAGAGGAGAGAGCAGCTGGCTCTGGCTGTTTGTGAGCAGTGGATTACTATTTTTCTGTGCGTCAGTAGAACACTTTGGCTCAGAGAGGATATAGATATACCAGACTTTGAATACACGCACTTATTAGCAGGATCCATTCATTGTGGGTTTGGGTCTTTTCATGAGATTTGTCATCTAAAATAAGCTATAGGAAGATGTCACCTTTAAGCCACAATGCTGAGAGGGCCTTGTGTATGAGTAAACATGCCTCTCAAGTGTCTAAATAAAGAACATAATCTCTCACGTTGGTGGAAGCAGGAGTGTGATCCATAGGCAGGAAGAATACTGGAGACGTCATGTTGCGTTTGATGACACTATCAATAACGTGTCGAAAAAGCTGAACCAAAATAGAATTTAACACCCATTTAGATGAATGAATCACTTCCTGCATTCAAGGTGCTGCCTGCAGACATGAGATCAAACATGGTTGTGTTCCAGTGATTCTTTGAGTCAGCAGATACAGAGTCTCACAAATTTAAGACCAGTGTTGATGATGTTGATGTTGGTGGTGGTGGTGGGTGCTTCTGTTCTGCTGCAGCAAGAGGTGTGGCAGGGGCGGCCCTAGGATATTTGCGGCCCTAAACAAGATTTTGTTTGTGGCCCCCAAAACACTCTAAGCGCAAACATCAAATCAAACACACTGCTTACATCTGAATGAACAGACAGACAGACACACACACACACACACACACATACACATACATATGCATGTTTATGTGTTAAATTAATTAAATTAAACCCTGGTTGGGACCTTTCTGATCATGAGCCCCCCAGCCCCACACAGTGGTTGTGACCCTAAACAACCGCATAGAGTGTTTATGCCAGCAGTTGGCCCTGAGATGTGTTTAAAAAAAAAAAGGAAAAGAAAAGAGTAGAGCAAGTGTGTGTGTGTGTGTGTGTGTGTGTGTGGTGCGAGGTGTGTGTTTCCATAGTCAGCCTGTATTAACTGGTGCTGAGGACCTGCTGCTCCTCTGTGCCGCTCCCAACTCACACAGTGTCATCTGGAGGAGCTGTTCACCACCGCTTGCCCGTATTGACTTTTGACTCGGCGGGTTTTATATTCCTGCTGAAATCAGCGCAGTCTCTAAAGAGAGCCCCCGGCGCCCCACCGCACCCCCTTTGTTTTCAGTGCAAATGAAATATTGATGAGAGGCCCTGGCCCCTTTTTTTCATTTATTCCTTCACTCATGCCTGCTCTGGCTCTTTCGCTCATCCTTGCTGTTTTGCCTTTATTCTCCAGGTCTCTCCATGCAATCTACAGGCAGGTGGTGCCTTGTTTGTTTTGTGTGTTGAAAAGTTGACCAGCCAAAAGTTCACCAGACTGAGTTCACGTTTGAGTTTGCTTTATTCTATATTTCTGAATAAATATAAAGGTAACACATGCAACATGATTGATTTGCTGTGGGTCATAAATTTGACTAATTGTTCCTGTGATTTCCTTTGAGTAATCAACTTGAACATGGAGGAGGGAGGTGTTTCCCTTTGATCAATGGGAAGCACAGCAGTGGGATGGATAGTATCTGATGGATTAATACGTGGATTAGCAAAACCTCCAGTCACTCCAGGCAGTGGATAACACTGAAAATGTTGGCAGAGCAGCTGAATTGTAAGATATAATCATATTTATAAACCATAGTGGTTTAATGGTGTGCTCTGGGAGATCTACATGTAGGTTAAAGTTGTATTTTAATGTAAAAATAGACATGTAGCAAGGAAGCAGCACAGTAAGACAATCCAGGCTACACTGACACAGATCAGAAAGGTTCCCCCTGTTTATTTTGGGCGAACTGTGCATGAAAAACAAACAAACAAAAAAACTACTTCAGTGCACAAAAAATGAAAATTTGTTCTTCCCTGTATTTGTGGCCTCAATTTTACCTCCAACTTACAGGAAGCAAATCTTCCTCCTTGAATAATAAGTGTGAAAGTGACTCTGAGTAGATATAGCAGATGTTTTTTTTTTTCTTTTTTGGGCAGCGTTGTGAGACAAATAAAAGATTAACACATATACACAAAGTTCATAAACAGTGCAACTGGAGAGAAAGAGAAACAGTGATGGATCTATGGATCAATGGATCTATGGATCTATGGATCAATGGATCAATGGCTCAATGGCTCTATCTATCTATCTATCTATCTATCTATCTATCTATCTATCTATCTATCTATCTATCTATCTATGTGTGTGTGTGTGTGTGTGTGTGTGTGTGTGTGTGTGTGTGTGTGAGCACAGAAGAAGGAGAAGAGCAGACAGATAATTAAGGGATGAAACCAGCTGGATGCAAATAGTCACATGTAATCAGTTTTGCACACTGACTACATGTAGCCCAGCCATGTACTAACTTGACCCAGTGTGGTAGCTCTAAGGTGAACACTATGAATAGCTTGGTGGAGAAACCTGGATCGTGAGCCATTTTTACCATGTTATGCACAGCATGCCCACCCCCTCTATGAAGGCTGACTTCTCATTCCATTTTCTAGTTTAGTTTCTGAACACACTAGTAAATGAGTGTATATGATTTTCTCTGAAGGTCTTTTTAGTGTTCTTACATTAAAAAAGTGAGCACAGGCATCAACTTTTCTATTTGTTTTTAAGTTTTCCTTCAGAAGTCCACTTCCTTAGTGAGACAGAGAGAACAGCAACATTATCAGTGCTTGCTTCTTCTTTATAATCTAGCAGGTGTCCCAGGTGGTAATGAATTCTTCCCCAGTAGCACCCCATGTACGCCATTACTCTTATTCCCTAGACCATGGCATACTAATTAACATTTATAAAATACAATTTGTTTTCAGAGAGTGTGAGAGAAGAGAGAGTGAGAGGAGGGAGAATGAGAGGAGGGAGGGGAGGAACGCTGCATGATTTGATGGAACAAGTTGACAGGAATTGCAAAAGAGTGTGGGCCGAATTAGAAAAGGTGACGCGCTGCAGAATACAAATGGAGACAATTAAACAGAATGCACAAATAAGATGAAGGAGAAAGTGGCATATGACTTGGGCAACAATGAAAATGAGCTGCTGCACAGACAGGAGGCCTGGAGGCAGGACCAAGACAAGAGACTTTAAACAGCTTTCCCAACATTCTACAATAAGTTGTTTAATAGTATGTATTTGAAGGTTTGGTGGGTCAGTCTTTGATTGCATGCTGATACTAAACATCTCATTATTGTCTGAGTCATTATTGTATTGTGTTACGGTTGTGATTTTTAGGTGAATCAAACTCTTACAGAGGTGAGAAGAGTGACAACATCTTCTCCATCAAGAAAAGTCCTCATTGTCTTTCTCAGCTCTTCTATCAATATCAAAATACAAGACTTTTTAATTGCTGGTAGTGTGTAATTGGTCTGTCAACCACATAGCAACTGAGGTGATCAAAACTGCAGTTCCTCTGCTGAACGCTTGACCTCTTGAGGCAGGGTCAAGAACAGAAATCATCAGAAAAAAAACAAAAAAAACAAACATTTACAGTTCATAAACAATCATATAATACCGGGTGCCCCTCCACGTAGAGCTACAGACTTTGTAGTTCATGTGGGTGGTACTGCAACAGTGCAACAGTTCAGTAGGTGAGGGATCCTTTGCTACTATTTTCCACAAACTTTTCCTGACTTGTTTAAGTTCATATTTCCTGTTGGAAACAAGGTTCTCCATCTGCCTCAAAGCAGAATAGACTCTGGTCTAGACTTTTTTGCAGTCTGAACGTAAAAAGACCGACCACAACTGACCTTTGATGCAATATTTCTTACTTAAGTAGTATACTGTTCATATTGATCTTATCATCACAACCAGAAGAAGAAACTCAAAATGCATGACTCAGGTACAGAGATCAGATCAAGGTTCTTTAATACAAACAAAAATCAGTATACAGGCAGTGATGAAAGTCAGGCAAACACATCTTCACACAAGGTCAACACATGAAGTAGGGGGTCAACTATCGCAGGAGTGGAAAACACACAATGGAAGGAAGTGTAAATATGAAACAAGAGGCAGTAAAAAATACCTATACATTCATTCATAGCTTCAGTGCAGACACTTTGCTCTTTTGCTCTCTTTTTTTTCGTTGCAATCCTTTCCTTCTGCTAAAGAAATTATGGAAAGCAGACCCTGGATACCCACTGGGAGCTTTATTTATGAAAGTTCCTGATGCCTACCACTGTTATTTTAAACTGTTTTACTTTGTTAGCGTGGCCTATTAGCAGCACAAGCCTGCACTATCGTGACTGGGATTGAGTAGCTCAGCTGACAAAAGCTAATTAGCAGCAAGATGCCTCCCTTTTCCACAGATGATTACCACAAACTGCTCCAGAAGATAGCAGTACTGGAAACAAAAATTCATCGCCTCAAAGTGAACATGGAGGTAAATGGACAATATGGGAATGAAACCACTCTGCGGATGTCTCAAAACAGTAAAAAGGAGTAGGCTAACAGAAAGCTAATTAGCACCACCAAGAAGCAGGAGCCAGGTGCCAGCTGTATCTCTCATCATACAGGAGCCCTTGATGTTGTGAAGCAACAGTCGGAGGTACTGAAACGGGACTTTATTGATCTGATGAACAAAGTTCAGTGCCTGAATACTGAGGTGTTTTACAGCTCTTATTAAAGTGTTAAATGACATAAGTTTGAACACTGACTCAGGCAAGGTGCCAGTTCAGGTCCTGTTGTATCTCAGTGCTGCATTTGACACTGTGGATCTTAGTATACTGTTGAACAGGTTGGAAACCTGGGCAGGACTGGAACAGTCCTAGAATGGAGTGGAATTATTTTGTGACCATTGTGACCATCGGAAGTTATCAATCTGATTGAGTGGCCATGGCATGTGGAGTTCCTCAGGGGTCAGTTCTTGGACCCCTTCTGTTCAGCCTATATATGCTGCCTTTGGGTAAAATTCTGCAGGATTGTAATGTCAACTATCATAGTTATGCAGATGACACACAGATATATCTCACACTGGCCCCAGATGACTGCAGTCCAATAGAGTCATTGTGTCACTGTTTAGAGCACGTCAAAAATTGGATGAACCAAAATTTCCTTCAGTTAAATCAGGAAAAAACTGAGGTCATTGTTTTTGGCAATAAAGAGGGTTGCTGTCAGCAAACACCTTGAGTCACTGTCTCTAGAAACTAAACACCAAGTCCGAAACCTTGGCATGCTGATAGACTCTGATCTCACCCTCAACAGTCATATCAAATAAGTCATATCCAATCAGTCAGCCTTTTATTAGCTTAAGAACATATCCAGAGTTAAGGGCTTTATGTCCAGTCTTATGACTTCTGACTGGACTCCCCCCAAAAAGCACGTTTACAGCTCATTCAGAACACTGCAGCTCGAATTTTAACCAGTACAAAGATGTCAGAGCACATCACCCAATTTCTTAAGTCTTTACATTGGCTCCCAGTCAGCTACAGAGAGCTCTGAGGTCTACTGCCTCAGGTCAGATAGTTGAGCACAGAGTTCAAACCAGATATGGTGAAGCAGCATTTAGCTGTTATGCTGCACACAACTAGAACAAACTACCAGCAGAACTGAAATCAGCCCCAACTGTAAACACTTTTAAATCGAGGTTAAAAACATTTCTCTTCTCATGTGCTTATGGCTGAGCTCTTTTAAAGAACTTCAAATCTTCATCTTTGCACTCTAAGTCCTCTTGTTTTAATACAAATGAATATTTCATGCTGAAAACTTATATTTTATGCTCTATTTTGGTCTGGTTTTATTTTGTTGTATATCCTATATTTCTTTTATTCTTTTTTCTTGCTTTTAATTGTATGTTTAATGTTTCCAATCTTTACTATTCTGGGTTTTATTTTAATTTTTAAAAGTTGTCTGTTTTTATGTTTTCTTCTGTTTCCGAGTCTTACTGTTAAATGTCTTGTTTTTATGTAAAGCACACTGAGTTGCCCCTTGGTATGAAATGCGCTATATAAATAAAGCTGCCTTGCCTTGCCTTGCCTGATGTCTTAACCATAATAAGATGTGTCAGCATCAACACAGATGGGTTATTATTGGTATATTACCTCATTATATTAGGTCCATTAAAAGTATGTCAGATCACAGTACCACCCCCCCCTATAATAATAATAATAATAATAATAATAATAATACTGAACAAGAAACCTTTTTTTCATTCTGTCCCTACCCACTATAAATTGACACCAGTGAAGACAAATATACAGGACCAAATTAACTACAGTAGAGCTGTGAAAATACTCTAAGTGTAACTACAGGATAAAGTTGTTAAGATATTGTGAAAAGTGAAAATGCACTGGGCTTAAAAACAATGAGAGTTCCTCAGTATTGACATTCTGGTCTGGCAGTAGGTTTGTGATGATCACACTTTATTGTTGTTACAACTCCAAGCTGGTCGGGGGAAAAAGGGAGCAACACAAGGCTCGAGGAGGGACTACAGGAGTCATTTTGTTCAGGATCTCAAAGATTTATTACCAAAACGTGAAGCACAATATAACTTCAGGGGACTAAAATAAAATAAAAAAACAACATAACAACCCCAACTAGAAACAAAGCCACACCACTGAAACTGGCACACAAGTACTTAAATCCCTCACACACTGTAAAGAGGAGAATAAAAGGCTGAAACTAAATGACAGATCTCATCTAAGTAAAGCTTACCCACAATTTTTGATATATTCAAGGTTTTTCAGACCCACACCCACACACACACACACACACACACACACACACACACACACACACACAAGATCCTTCATCCCCTAGGTAAGCTATTGTGTAACTGCAGGTCAGACCGATTAACTACACATATACATGATGATGTTCACCTATGGAGAGAATGTTGCCAGTGGCAGCCAGAGCTGCATACTGTCTTCAGGTCTGTATGCACATCCCTCTCTTTCTTTTTTGTGATCTAATGTTTATTAGGATTTGAAGGACATCAATACATTCAACAGCACATAAATAAAAAATATATATAGACTTATGTGCATACACACATACATATACAAAGATATACACAGATATATACACACACATACACCCAATAATAGCAATATTAAGAATAAAAATAAAAAAATAAATAATAGAAATACAAGTAATGGTAATTAAATAAGATAAAGTGCAACAAAAGCAAAGAAACAAACACTACTGATGTATAACTGAGAGCCTCCACTGCTCGATGAAATTAAGCAGACACTGTCACCGAGTTAGTATATGGGGAGGGTTCACATCCATCTCTTTCTCATGAAGATGATATCCCAGTAACACCCTGGAGTGAAAGGAGTTTGAATTTTTTGGCCAATTCTTTAACCACAACCCTCATCACTTATATTGTTCACTTTTCTCCTCACTTTCATTAATCCATGACACAACCTTTCAATGAAAGAACACAGGCACACTTGACATTGTGTACAATAATGCTTTGTTTAAATGATTATTATTGATGGTTAATAGGTTTAAAGCAAAAACTTCCAAAATCTATTCATTATCTATTCATCTATTTTGTCATAATTGCTTAATTTAACAGCTGATAGATTACGAGTGTATTGCACTTGAATTGGAATTTTTAAATGTGTCACATAAATGAAAGAACACATCATTATGAGTGAACGTCCTTGGTCTGGAGCATGAAAGAACAATAAATCAAACACGCATTTCAACACACAATTGTCATGTTTGGGAATGTGCACACATAGCTGTGCACTGTTGATAGGAGTTGCAGAGCTCTCCTTGATCGTCACCTCACACACACAACTTGTGCTACAGTAGCTGCCAAAATGTAATGAAACATCACAACTTATTATGCCATTCTACTGAGGAGATTTAGAAAAAATTTCTGCCTGCAATCCTCCAGTGTGTGTGTTGGCGTAACCCTGAGCTAATGTTAACCAGTGGTAAAAAAAAAAGTGGGCCGTGCAGCACAGATCACAACACAGACAGTTCAGATGGAACTGTGAATGACTTCAGAAGCAGTTCATAAAGAGACTATGTGTTCTTTAAGATGCTATAACATTAGCTCACTGAAAGTGTGGCGTGACATTTTTTTGAACATGGGTCTTGGCAGCTGCTGCCACTGAATCGTTTAGTGGTGCACAGTAATGGCCTGTTTCCATTCCAGTTAACACCTTGATGGACCTTTTGCACAACCAGAAGTCACAGTGATATGGAAGAATCTCATTGCCTCTGACACACTGTGACCTGAAAACACACATTTTTGGCTACAACTCATGAATTCATTCACTAATTATGACACAATGTAACTCAAATGTCTATAAGGAAAAATTAAGAGATGACATTTTATGTCCAAAAAGGTCAAACATCAGCTTCACTGTTACGTCAAAACACTTCTGACCATTACACAGAGCTGTAACAGAGGAAGGACAGATCATTACCATACTCCTTGCATATTCCTCCGGCTGGTTGTCAAGCTCTATTGGAGTTCTGTGCAATGAGTGGCCACCTCATTAGTCACTGGTTCTTGTTGTACATGTGTGACAGGAAAACAGACGCCGTGTGATCAGTCTGTGCTTCCACTGAGGTGGATTCCACACAGACTTCTGTATGAAAACAGCAGTGTCACAGTCTCCTTCTATATATCTGATATCTGCTGAAGTTCGGAGAAAAGTAGCAAACAGGATGACACACTCCCTGTACATCATCTTGGAGGAAGACTGCTCTGGCTCCCACATCACTGGCGCTGGAGCTGCAAGCAGAGGAGAGTTAGATGGAAAAGCTTTGGCACCATCCAAAGCATGCTGGCAGCCATCAGTGTAGACAAATGGCTGCTTTGGAATGCAGTCCTTTTATCCTCCATGGAAGCCAAAGAGGCCGGACTGGTTCGATGTGTCTCCTCAGATGCAACCAGTACCATGAGGAACAAGGCCTGCAGAGCTTGTGGAGGTTTTCAGATGAACTGAGGCAACTGAGCAAACACCTGGTATTTATTAGCAGTTGTTTAAATCAACCCAAAAGGCTTCAAACCGCAGATATGGCTTTGTCTTGTTTAGGAGCACCTATATGCATGAGAGATGTTCTTTATCAGTTTTTATTCATGGGTATCAGTCATGTGATGTTTTTGTTGTGAGTGCCATCTTGAGGAGCTACCAGGGCACAGCCATGACGAAAGATGTCCCAATTGATAATAGCTTACGTAACTGCTGTTGAAACACAGCAGTATCCACAAAAAAATTGATACTTTAGGTTTTGATCCACCAAATTTATCATTTGCTGACATATACAGCCGGTCCACAACCCCCCTCCATAAACCGACAAAGCCCTCAAAGCATTATAAAAGTACAGCGGCTTACCGCTACTTCACCTCAGGATGGGTTAATGATACCGAACTTCATGATGTGGAGACTAGAAGAATGTTCGTGATAACAGAAAAGGTAAGCATGAACTGAATAGCCATTGTCTATGTAATGAAATCTACAGCAGTTTAGCTTTCTAACGTGACTGTAGAAAGTAACAGCATATCATCATGTCACCATAACTAACGTTTCTAAGGTAAATGTTGATATTGCTAGTTGTTCAGAATAACATTATGCATGTTTCAATCTCAAACTATCTATCTATCCAGCTAACCTGTAGGTTACTAATTTTACTTTTGTTGTAAATTGCTGGTAAAGCTTTCTCAAAGCCTCAGTGGATCACAGTACAGACTTAGGAGAGGTATAATCAGAATGAAAAAAAACACAACATACAAATGATAATTATGCAAGTAATGGAAATGAAAGCAAATGGATCCTATTCACCATATTATTCTCTATTTAATCATTGTTCCCATGTGTGAGATCTTATTTTGTAAAGCCATCTTTTTATTTCTATAACTGGCCAGAGGAATCCAAGCTTCACATAAATCATAGAGGTAGCTGTTGAGCCTTATCTACCAGCCTTTAAAATCACACTTTAACTTGGAAGGTCTTGTGTGTGCACACTCAGCCGATCAACACAAAGCAACAGTGCCTCTGGCTGCTGTGTTGTTCTCCAGCTTCAAGAAATAGAGATGAGACGCGACTATACTATCAGTCATCAGATGACAAAAAGCTTTTACAGCCACTCACTTGGAAACACTCAGCCACTCAGCAGTAATTACTGCTTTATGAAGCACACTTGATCTGGCTACTTTTTGTTTCTGTGAAACTTGGTAATCTTTCAAAGAAACTGTGTGTGAGTGTGAGAGAGAGAGAGAGAGAGAGAGAGAGAGTCTAAATTTATTCAGAATTTATGGGATTTGGAACAATATGTCTGACATCAGGTGAAATATTCACAGCCAGTATATACAGTTTTACACTGTATTGATTTACAATCATGTTACACTTATGGCCTTTTCCCACCAGCACTACACATTTTTTTTAGTATTATTTTCCTGGTACCTTTCTTCGTCTTGCCTCTGGCGAGCTTCTGAGCGACCTGAGCTGATAGTTGATAGCTGATGAAAGGTGACGTCAACCGACGGGTCACTAATTAGAGTGTCGTTACTGTAACAGTCATGAGTGTGACATCTGACACAAGGGTCAAATCCTCTATTTTTAAAAACACACCGGGGACAGCGCCAATCAATCTGCACTGAGACTGTTGTTATATGGCTGCTGTGTAGAAATCCAACACCGTGATCCCTCAGCCAGGTGCAGACGACTGGGTTTGGAGCTGATGTGAAGATCCAAACAAGAGAGCCAGAGGGAGCGAGTGTAGCAGCCGTGCTATGACGACCCTGCCCATGTTGAGGAGGAAATATGAAGTACTCCATTGTAATGGAAAATGACCGAAACTGAGCAGAGTCCAGTCAAGTAGAGACGTGTAATAGAAAAGGGCCATTATATTTTCTTCTCTCAAGCTTATTAGTGTCTTTTTATACAATGCTCCCATAAAAACGTTGTCAGACGACCTTTAATGGCCATAGAAATTCATTGAAGTTAAAGAGGATGGTTCAACATGAACAGGACTTTGTTCATTTCCCCTGTGAAACTGAGACAGTATTGATTTGCAGCAGCTCGTCTTCCCAAAGTCTTGTCACAGGGACACTGCCAGGTTTCATATCATCACATAAACAGAGATCAAAACTCCACAAACTCCAAAAACTTAACACTTTGAATCCAAGTTGCACTGTGGACATGAGGGTTTAGACAATGTGGTCTATATGACTCAGATTTCTTAGATGGGTACACGTGTGGCCACACTGAAACAGGATTAAAGTTAATGGGAGCTGACAGAAACATAAATCTGTGAGGTCTTTTTTTAATGTCCACACCCACTGTCAGGTTTTATAGCAGGACACACTCATGTCCACCCCCCTCACTGCCTCCCCACTGAATTATGAGTCAGCCACCTCAGAATACTCCTCCGCTGAGGGATTTACACATGCCCACAGGACAACAGGCCTGCAATGTTACTGGCTAATCGATGGACTGTGGAAGTGGTGATGCTCTCAAAGTATGACCTGTAGCATATGTTCATGAGGCAATGCTCCCAGCTGACAGATGGGTCTTAGATTTCACTTTAATGATTTCGCCCAGCTTCTAGATTCTCAAGTTTAAGTGAAACAAATCTTAAAGCTACAGATCCACAAAATGAAGAGTTTTCTGTTCATTTTAGTTGATACCAACATTAAGCAGAAGATTATAGGACAAGGAAAGACACCAAAGTTATTAATAATAATAATAATAATAATAATAATAATGATCATCATCATCATGAGACCTCAAATACATGATGCCAAAGTTAATAGTGCCACATACTTTTTTTTTTTTTTTTATAAATACAACCAATATACAAATTCGCAAACGGACTGAAGTCTTTGGATGTATGCATTTAATGTGTAGACTTTCTTCCAAAGTACATACTGCAACTCAGAGAATGCGTAGGATAAGAATAAGAATATGTAGGCTCAGGTCTTCTCCCAGGGATCAGGGCAAGATGTGATTGGACCAATAGAAGAGCACCAGAGTGACATCACACAGAGTCGCCTTAGAACTCATTTATCCAATTGCAGTGAAGACCAAGCTCAGATAGGCAAATCGCATCAGACAAATAGAAATGCAAGCCAGAGTTTCCTCTTTCATATGATGGGACACAAGTGGCCATACTAAAAAGAGTGGGAAGGAAGAATGGTTTTATCATTGGTTTTCTCTCAACACCACAATGCTGATAGCAGAGTCAGCACCCCTGTCCCATTTCCATCTCTTTTCTTCAGCCTTCCATTTTCAGCCTCCACCTCCCTCCACACTTACCCCTATCTCTCATGTGAAGGGATGTGTCCTCATTTCTTATTTTATTTCTACCTCCTCCCTTGCTCCATCCCTCACTTATTTTATCTGGGTGTCACTGTGTCAGAAAGTATTTGGAGCTAAATTATTCATTAGAGAACTGGAGGGCAACCAAAGAGACTGGTACCACAGCACGGCCAGAGTGTGTGTGTGTGTGTGTGTGTGTGTGTGTGTGTGTGTGTGTGTGTGTGTGTGTGTATGTACTCGAATGTGCAGATGCATGTGTGCTTCGTTATGTGTGTGTTTACGTGCACAGGATGAAGAAGAGTGGGCTGGAAGAACGAGATTGCAGTGAAACCCAGGAGAGCCCAACGTAGAGCCCTGCAGCACTCCTTACCACACGGAGAATTTTAATTTAATAATAGTGTGTGAGGTGTGTGACTGTGTGTGTACTGGGGGAGTGTAAATCCGTACTTGTAAGGTAATGACTTTCCCTGATATGATCAATAATGCTCGTGTTGAAACATCATTTGTCTGCAGTTACCTTAACTCACCGTTTCTGCACAAAGCAATTTGAGCTCAACCATGTCAGGAAACGTCTACAGCAGAAAGTGATACCACTCATGTTTTTCTGTGTGTGTGTTGCTCACACACCACTACCACCAAAGCCCCCATCCAATTAACTGGTGTGACAGGACACAGCGAGTCCCAGCTGCAGTGACGAGTGATTCTGCTGAACACACACACACACACACACACACACACACACACACACACGTTTGTCTGTACTCGTGAAGACCCTCATTCCTCATTCTCAGTCACCAGATCTCATCACAGCTGAACGCCCATGGGATGTGTCGGAGCTGCATGTAAGCAAACCAAATGAGGGAGTATCTCTTCCCCCTCAGGTGGAGTCTGCACAGTGTCTATGACAGGATCTATGACAAGAGGCAGTGAAGGTGGTCTGCAGGCTTGTGGTAGAAACACATGCATTCTGGTGCTGATTTACTCTAATCATTCTTTTTCTCAGTACCATCTTCTTCATCAGACACTTCTGCTGTCAATACAACATGCTGCATCAGCTGTGAGACGACCAGCTGACAGCTGACCAGCCAACACTTGCCAAGAGGTCGTTTGACTGTGTCCGTGTTCCTAAAGCAAACTTGTGAACCGCTGCGTCAGCCCACAGTGGGTGAGGAGACAAAGATGTGACACCACTCTGCGCAAGGTCAAATGCAGGCTTATTTTCCTCTCAGGGAGTCCCTCCACTTCCTGCGGGTGTTAAGTGATTGACAGGAAGTGTAACACAATGAGAAACACATTTGCCCTGACATATAGTGAGTGATCAAACTGGAGCTGAGAGTGTGTGACAAATTGTCCAGGTACACCGGCTGATGGTGCAGTCAGAAGAAGAGCTTCTGTGCTTTGCATCTCTACGTCTGACTGTAACTGGATGTGACTGGGCTGTATCTGAAAGTTCTGGAAAGTGTTATGTATTTATTATTTGTTTATTTTTTTTAAATCATCATTGTGATGTAGAGTTCCTCAGTATTTCTGCGGCGTTTTGTAGGAGAAAACCTGAGACTGGCTGGAAACCAGACCGAGAGCTCCTGTTTCTCCAGTCGGGGGAAAATTATAACCTGACGCCAACTGACAGCTGGACAAAAGATAAAAATCTGAAGAAAAACCTGTGAATTGTGAAAAAAATCTAATTAACATAATGAAAAACAAAACAAACAAACAAACCCCAGTCTCAAAGTACTCACCCATCTTCATGCATTCATCACTGCAGCCCTGGTGAAGTGAGCAGGACAGAACTAAATAAAGGAGTCACAGTGCAGTGTTTCACAAAGTGGCAAATGCTGTGTTTGACAGGCACAATGACAGGCTGGGGAGGTCAGTCAGACTGTTAGCAGGCCTGGTGTGAGTGTCCATTCCCATAAACTCCTGCCCTTTGTGCAAATACAAAGAGAGAACGAGAACGATAAAAACACACTCACACATTCGCATTCAACATATTCCATTTCACAGTCTGCTGGAGTCTGGCTATCTCCCCAATCTGTGAAGCTCACACTCTGGCTCACACTCTGACTCCCAGTACCCCCCCCCAAAAAAAAAAAAAAAAATGCATTACACAGAAGTCAAACACCCTGGGACATACACACACATACAGAGTGACTAACTCTTTGTTTTTTGTTTTGTAATTCAAGATGTATTGTTTTGGAAATTAAATGAGAATATAACATATTTATCATTATAAAGTTGTGTAATGGCTTTTTCTAGGCTCCAGTCCAGCCCCCACCCCACCCCTTTCTGAGCTTTTGTACTAGGAGCTTATAGGAACAGCCTCTTTCCTCTTGGCACCAAATAATAATAAACCTGCTAAGTTTGTCAGAGAGGATCTAAAGCAGTAACATTTCAAGAGGAGCAGTCAATTAGCCTGGTTTAGTTCCCCGTTAGGATCTAATCTGTTCTGTGAACTGGATTAGACCTCCCATAGGATGCTTTTCCCCCTTTTGCATAACAATTAAGGCTCTTTTAACAATTTAACACAACTAAAAGAGACACCGTACAGACACACCTGAACAATTACATGACTTTGTAATAATGTGATGTGTGAGCATCCTTTTGAATATTACAGTCGCCATGCTGTTCTTGTCAATTACCTTAAAGTACCGACTCCACTGAATTAATGACTTTTAAGTACAGAGAATTACCATTTAATTATATTGCTGTTTTTCCCGCTGCCAATTAGGAATACATCTACAGGAGCAAAGTTCAGCCACATGTTTATATGCGCTCCCTGGCCCCCACTTTTTTACAATTAACTGTTGTTTTTCAGCTTTATCACATTATGCAAATGAGGTTTGTTGAAAGAACAGTAGGTACACTTCTGTCTGCATGACTGCACTTCACACCCGTCATGGTGCTATATGACAATGTCTCACAGAGGCCTAGGGAGCACCTCTCTCAAGGGGGGGGGGGGTATTTGGGTTACAGCAGAGGACATCAATTGTAAGATCATGCACTAGCAGTGGATAAATGAAGAGTGTATATTCACATATGTCTGCACTCCAGAAGAATTCCAGTCATCTGGATTCTGACTTGTTTTTGATTCTATAAGCACTAAAAAGCCTGTTTATATTCTGCACAGACAGTGGTAGATCAGAGCACTCCCAAGGTTCAAGTGGGCAAGAAACTGCCCTGTTATATTGACAAGTAACTGTGTTAACATCTAGTTGTTTGATTAACAGTCAAAGCTACTCACCAGTAGTTATAGTGTACACACTAGAAGATAATTACAGCTGGATTCCCCAGGGTACAGCCTCAGTGACATGAATAGATTTTTCAGAATACATCTATTTGCCTTGTTTTCAAGGTTTGTATGAGACACCATGTCTAAAATATGAAGGTACCTCAGGTTTGCAAAATGCAAAGTGTACGAAAAGTAGCCTTCTGAGTGTGGGTTGCCAAGCAACCATGGGTAGTGTAGACCCAATTTTTACATTCCTGTCAGTAGCTCTTTAAAGATGGATATTAAAAAGGGCTTTAGTAGAAAATGGTCAAATATAATAATGCATTGATTTACTTATTTTGTTTGTGGTGATACTTGATAGTACTTGTTTAATAATGGTAATTTAGAAAGTGTAGACAAATAAACTTTTTATGTAAAAATATGATTGTTTGTGTGATACATAATTTATTATATGATTTTGACATAGTAGATGTGTTGGGGAAGAAGCACTGGATGGTTAAAAGGGGATGGAACAGTGGTACTGTGGCTACGTTTAGCACTCTGCTCCTCAGCAAGAAGGTTCTGAGTTCAATTCCTCAGCCTGGGCCTTTGTGGTGGAGTTTACATGTCCTCTTTGTGGCTGTGTGGGTTTTCTTCTGGTTCCTCTCACAGTCCAAAGACATGTTCAATTGGTGGATTGGTGACTGTATTGCTAGTAGGTATTAATATGTGAAGTTGTTCATCTCTATATGTGGCCCTGTGGTAGACTGGCGACTTGTCCAGGGTGAACCCCAACCTCACTTTATGTCAGCTGGGATTAGCTCCAGGCCCCTGTGTCCCTGCATAGATAACCATCATTGACAATGGAGGGGTGGATGGTTAAAAGGAGTTTTAGAAAAAAAAAAAAAAAAAAAAAGATAAAAGGATATTCAAAGCTTATTTGACCCCTGTAGCTCACTCTTCATCTTAGTTTGAGGTTAGATTAGTTGCTACTGCCAGGACATACTTGAATCTTCAACCAAACTATTGAATTGTATAATCACCAGGCACCAGGTTATGACAGGGGGAAAGAATGCACAACCTCCACCTGTTTGAGACTGAGAGCCACTTTCAGATCCTCACTACCTGCTTTAACCTCTTAGACCTCCTGGATGTGACAGTGCAGACCTCCACCTCCATGTTAATTTGCTACCCAGAGGCCACATAGCAGGAGCCTGGCTCCGCCCACCTATGTACCTCCGCTCATTTCATTTCCCTTCAGTTCTCCACCTGGGATTGAAATGCTTTTATGGCTTTTCTCCTGCAAAGAATTTACTGGCCAATCAGTGAACAGAGTAAGAGGTTGAAAACTATGATGTTGAGGTTATGCACTAAGTTCAGTAATGGTGGCGGAGATGGATATTTGCAAAGCCATTCGTTTCGTTCCATTGTGGCAACAATGCTGTCATTGATGGACATCTAGCATGCACTCACTTTGCTCTGCTCATTGCAATGGAGGATGGTCGTTATTTACAGTGTGCAGCAGCCTTACTGCTTTCCAGTGCATGGCATATATCATGACCAAAGGCAGGGTAAATGCAGATCCAACATTTTTAAACTGTATGGACCTACCAGGATGTAAACCTTTCCAGTTTTCTGTCTCGTTGCAGAAATGAAATGAAGTGCAAGACACTGGTTAGAACCAAGCTAATGTTGCAGTGAAAACCACTTTGACTTACTTCCACATGTTCACCACAAGTCTGGTTTGGAGGTTTGGAGGCAAAGGGCAGCACAGGTGGATCTGTCGGTTTGCTGCCACTGGCTGGTCAGAATGAGCCACCTCCAGATCCACGTTCAAAGATCTTCTTATAGTCAGTCAGGGACCTCACTCTGACACAAACTTTTTGAACTTAGTTGTACCTGTACCCAAGAGTGAAATCATGGGTTCCCGGAGTACGCTTCACTGCAACAAGGTGCAATTGTTCTTTAAATTACTTTGAGTATAAGGTTTGGTGTTTTTTCCCTCTCTAACTGCAAGTAGAAATGGTTCTAAAATTGCTGCTAGTCTGAATAATACCTCTTGCTGCCCTGCCTCCTTAGCATTGGCAGCTAAAACCCACGAGTTTCACAGTATTTGGAGCCATCTGCCATCCTGGCAAAAAGTAGGATTTCTCAGAAAGAAAACTGGGAAGATTAACAGTATCCAAGAGACAACTGTGTGTTTCTGTGCACAAACACAGAGAACGTCATTTAAGGAAAAGTTTGATCAGACTATTTTAGCTGGAGAACATTTGTCCTGACATTTGTCCATTACAATGTACATGTTACTCAGGTATAACACAGATGTTGACGTGACATCACACTTGAGGTCAGGCTAGACAGCAATCTGGGGTGAAGTGACAGCTTGTGTTAGTGTTAGAGAAAAGAGGAGAATGGTGAAGAAGAAGAGAGAGATCCACAGATCCTCCAGTCTGCCGTCTTCCTCCAGCCTTGAACCTCAACCTGCTGCTGGAGAGAGTGAGGAAAAAAGAAAAGAAAGAAAAAGGTAGAAAAATCAATGAAATCAACTGCTTTTTAAAGTGCAATTCCTTCCTCCTGCTGCAGAATAGTATCCCATAATTTCCCTCCTCTTCTCAAGAACCATTTTCTCATCTCCACATCAGAGAGTTATTAGTTGACATGGTCTACTGGCTTTTAGTGAACTTTAAAGTTTTTTTTCCTTCCCATAAAGGAGCTTTCTGGTGCCTCAGACTGTTGAGTCACAGTTTGTGTATGTGATATTTGTACGTTTGGATTCTCAGGAGGGGAGAGCGGCTGTGGCCCATGTGGAAGCCCCCTCATGTTTTCACATTTTTAAAAAGAAGGAGAGATGAAATGGTTTTGTGTCGTGCTTGCAGCAGTGGTCCTACAGAGAATTATCACCTGATTCTGCAGCTCCTCTCAGGTCGACTGAGTATTTAAGCTTCATTTAGCCCAGTGTTCAAGTTTTAGTGTCTAACCAGTGGTGCAGCCCAGTATACCAAAGAATTACATCCATATTGGACAGTTCTGCTCTTCACGATTTATGTCCAACTGCAACAGTCAGTGACAATAGAGAGTGCTGTAATGTGGCCTTTATTGGCTGAGGCATTGGCATTGGGTCTATTCCAGTATTTAGCACAATCATCCAGTATTGATGTTCTTGCTGACAATAGGCTACTGCAGCTTTGCTTTCCAAATGAATTAGTTAAATGAATAGTACTTTAATCTGAACTCAGCCTAACTACACTGTAAAACATTGTAAAGCACAATTTGCTTGCTCAACTTAAAAGTTTATTTAAACCACTAGTACAAAACTTTCAGTATAATCCAATTAACACGGTTCTATATTGGGACCCAAATGTAACTGGCATGTAAAGTTGGTTATGGTATTTGTCAGCTTCAACAGAAAGCAGAGCAAGCTGGTAAGTATGAACACACTGTGACAGGTGATACAGAGTCGTAGTGATGATACAGAGTCTCTAGTCCTCAAGAAACCAAAGGTTGCACTGTGGAACCATTGATGAAGAACACCAAAGAGCCCAGGACAGACAGAAAGCAGGAACACTGAGGCAGTTCTCAAGGTCAGGGACAGAAGCTGAGGTGGTTTCCAGGATAATGATGAGGCAGGAAAGTCAGAGACATCGAGAGTCAAAGAGGAGTGTGAGTGAGCAGGAGAGGCTTAAATACTGTTGACTGGAGATGAGAAGCAGCTGTGTGCACAGGTGAACAGAATGAACTGAAGAGGTGGGCGTGGCCAGCAGGCTGAGTGAAGCAGAGGAGGGGTCAGTGGAGAAGTACTGAAGGGAGCTGGGTGACTGGGTGTGAAATTAACACAACATAATTTCACTGTCTACCGCTGTCAAACTAAAAATATTAAATCAGTTCAACCAACCATTTTTCAATCTCATAACAAAATGACTTTTTTTTAAAATTTTTTTTATTTTAACATCTAACACTAGGGATTTTTATTATTATTAAACACAAACAAAACAAACAATCATTATATATTGTAATTTATTATTCAGCTTCCCAGGTTGCTCTCTCTACTGAAAGATTTATTTCAAACAGCTTGTGTCAGCTTTCATGTGTTTGTGTCCAAGTTGTCATCCTGTTTTATTTTGAAATATCACTGTGTCCTGTTCTCACTCTCCTGCGATTACCTCATGTGTCTCAACTGTGTCTGTTTTCTGTTTTTGTGATGTAAAGTCAACCACAGTCAATGAAAAATGTTCTGTGGGAAATAATAGTCAAAGAAGAAACAACCTTCAATATATTAGCATTTTTAGTTGTTTGAAAACATCTTTTGGAGCTGGGTCGTATAAATTGATGTATTAATGTAAATATTCAGGCCTGCTATTCAAGTATTAAAAAAGTAATATCATTGCTTTGTTTGAAAAAGAGTGCTTATAATACAGCTGTGAAGCCTGGTGGCACATCCCGCTGTCTGTAGGTATTGTCCTATAGTGACTGGGTGTTCATGCTGTCTCCATGTCCTCACACATAAACCATTAGCTTTAAACCATCATCTAAAGAGGCCAAACTCCCCATGTCTTCAATCAGTCCAGATCGGAGTAATGCCAGGTGCAGCTTTGAAACACTGGCAGAGTGCAATTATTCCTGCATCTGCTGCATCTGTTATGATGCCTGAAATTACCTTTGCGCAGCACGACACTCGCCATTTTTTCTCCGTCGTGCAAATTTCAAATGGTATGAGAGAACCCCCCCCCCCCAATGCATATGCAGTCACACCTTGTTTTCAGTGTTTCCCATTTTTAGCTCCACTTGTCCCATTATGGAAGTTGGCAGATCACCTCGTGAGCCAAGCACACACCTGGGTGTCAGGCTGTCTCAGTGCTGAGCCTGTGACAGACCAGTTTTATCTTGTTGATGTGAGGGAATGCGTAGCTCCTCTTTCCTGTGGAGTTAAGCGTATGCTATGGCAATTAACTTTCATCTAAAGATGAACTGAGGCTGACTGTTGTATATCAGTGTTGGATTTCTGCTGGATTTTGTGATGTGAGTTGTTAACACTGAACAGCTCAGAGGTGGCCCATCAGAGAGTGTTTGTGATGTCTGATGCAGAGTGAGACATGCTGAGATACAAGCGCAGTTTCCCCATATAAGAAGCAGAAAGACGCAACAAGCTGCTTTCACTACAAGGAGACCACTGCTTGAACCCTGTTGGTTTTGAACAGTTATGTGTGGTGTTGGTGTAAGCGCCAGGCTTTAGAATGGATGCGATGCCATTTCAGTTTACAGTGAAAGGGAAACAATAATCTGTGTGATGAAGGAGGTCGTTTTGGAGCAGAGAGTGGCGGAGAGCTGACGAATGAACGGCTGCCACTCGTGCTGCTATCACCACAGCGCCTGGTTTTGTGCCTTGTCAGGAATGAGAAATACATACAATGAAACCCATGGTTCATTAGACTTCACACACACACACACACACACACACATACACACACACACACACACACAGATGCAGATATGGATGCCAAGTGAACAGGCCTTCCAGGCACAAGACCTGGGGCTCATATGTTTTTGTTCAGTTTTCTTGCAGTGTGTACCACTGCATTCACATAGAGAAGGGATTTAAACCAGGACAACAGAATGTTTCCTGCATCTCAGGCTTTCTCTTCTCTCATTTGTTTGGATGAGACACTTATACATTCCTACACAACAGGTCAACCACAAGATAAGTTAAACAGATTGCATAGTAAAGTAGACAGACATATAGGTTCAACTGATTGTCTGACTTGAAATTTATCTGAACAAAAAAGTTATTGCTTTGAAATGAGTGCTAATTTAACAAGTGTTCAGATGAAAATAAAAGTGATTTAGTCTTAAAAGTAAAATGTATCCAAATGAAAAAAAAGGGGTAAATTCAAATATTTCCATTTCCCCACATCCTATAACTGGCACATGCACACGCATGGTCACTTATGAATGCTTGTACCTCTATGTGGCTGAGAGAACCTTCAAGTGGCAATGCACTACAACACTACACCCTGAGTAACCCCATTGAAAACATACAGAACAAGACCAGAGACCTTAGTGAACTATGAACTGAAACAGAAAGCATAAGGTGGAACAAATACAGGCACACAGTGCTAAATCATACAGGCAAATAATACACTGAAGTAAGTGAAGAAATCTGCTGCTTACAATCCCAAGTCTCCTGGGCTGGCTCTCTTGTATGCTATAATCTACGTAAGCTGTACCTGAGCTGGAGGGAAGGAGTGACTCAATGAGACACTGACTTGTCAGGTGTAACTGCTACAACTTCTACATTTTCCATCATGTGCTGCAGATTTTTGTACAAATGTGATAAACCACATGATAAAACAATCATAAAAAGGCAAAATGCTGAGTACAGATATACAGAAACCAACAACAAAGATCAGCCAAATGCTGCAGGGGCCTGCTGTCACATAACTCCTGGATCTAAAGGTGCCTAAAGTTTCTTTACACATCTCTTATGAGGTTGTTGTCGTAGGCAGAGGAGATGGAGATGCTGCTGGAGGCTCTGACTGTCTGTGACACAAGGCTTTCAATGGAGATAAAATCATTATCAGAAAATCAAGATGGGGGTTTTAACTAGAGGTAAAGAAGCGGGTGATGTGAGGGGAAAAAGTCACAACGAAGGTGAATTTGATGCCTGTAGGTGTCCTCATTGAACAGAGAAAGAGAAAGCAGCCATTACAGACGTCATTACATGAACACATCAGAGTGGAAAACACCACAGAGCCTTAAATCCTAATCTCCTACCAAACCCATTCATTGTTCAATGTGCAAGATGTTCTTTTTTTTTTTACACACATTACAGCAGATGTTGCAGCCCACCTCTAATCTGATGGGTATAATTACTTAATCTGATTTCACACAGCCTTTGTTTGTCTAATAATACGTAGTTTGCTGCTGAAATCAAATTGCATGTTTTTTTTCTTCGCCACATGTCCTCAGTTCACATCTGAGATGCAAAATGATCACAAATCAATGTCTATGTACACTGTGTATTGTTGGTTTCATGATTGTGGTTCCACAGGCATATTCATCGCTTTCCTGTCTATCTATAAGAACATGTTATTTGCATGGCCTGGCTTGTTTTTGATTTTATGTGTTTTCCTTTTATAATAAAAAGTTGAAATAAACAATAAATAAAAATACATATGAATTTAATGATGTTGTAGCAGTATGTATTCAATCTAATGTCTACCCATTATGAATAAGCCTGTGCCTTAAACTTAATTGTTTATTTTCTTACTACTACCTGATACCTTTGACTCCTGCTATGATAAAAGCAGAATGACTAATGAGAAATAATGAAGTCTTTGGAGGAATAAAGCTTAATTTGTAATAAATAGAAAAACCCAAGTCTCTCCAATCATAGGTAGTGTATGTTGATGGCACCTAGCAAAGCACTTTGATGGGGGCAATTAGGGCCTTCAAATAGAGAAGGGGTGTGTGGCAAATCACATCTTTATGAGCCATAACATGGGGCACATGAAAGCAATCTTTTCACTATGACAATCTTATTGAAATGAGACAGGTCACACAGACGAGCTCAAATTGAAAAATAAATTTGCTGTAAATGAAAAAGAAACATTGATGAAGGGATCGCCACCCCTTCACCCCTATTTCAAAAAATAAAAGGCTGATTACCTGCCCTCTAATGAATATAAAATTACAAAACCTTGATTTTTCAGCCCCGTGTACTGTTCCAAAATTTCTTCTCTCTTATGATCTCTCTGGAGACAGGATTACAGCACAACCCAGATTCTGATCTGTCCATCCCTCCATCCCTCCTGTTACAGTGACTATTTAGATTTACTATGTAATCACGTCATGGTATCCTGATAGACCTTTGTGTAAAATTTTGTGTATCACTTTGTGAGTTATGGCCACAAAAATGTGTCTTTATGTCACAGTGACCTTGAACTTTAACCTTTGAACCCAAAATTCAGATTAGTGCATCCTTGAGTCTGAGTGGAGCCTTATATGGCAACATTTCCTCAAGGAGAATGGTGATGCACACATGTGTGTCTGAGTGTGCAAACTAGAGAGGGGGGCGGGGGGCAGGGACCCCAGAT
The DNA here is from genome assembly GCA_021432705.1 of Caranx ignobilis. Classification (NCBI taxonomy): domain Eukaryota; kingdom Metazoa; phylum Chordata; class Actinopteri; order Carangiformes; family Carangidae; genus Caranx; species Caranx ignobilis. Next base: position 16,971,095 of record MU269988.1, read on the forward strand.
CAATACAGACAGCAGGTAATGACTCCTGTGATTCTGTTGGACCTTTGGGGGCTGACCCGACACCTTCTCTCAAACCCACCGTGGCCTTTTCAGCCCCTCCATTCATTACCTGAGGGTGGAGGAACCAGAGTGGGTGGAGGCAAAGATTTCTTTCTTTTTCTGTGTGGGGGCAGTGAGGAAAGGTCTCAGTGTCATTACTGAGTGTGCACACACACACACACACACACACACACACACACACACACACACACACACACACACAAACACACACCTACACATACACATACATGCACTGTCCACCAAGGGTGGTGATTGATGGAGTGAGGAGGAACAGAAGCTCATCACACCATCACATGCAAACAGATATTGATATTCTTCTTCTTCTAGTAAATCAATGTTGATGTTCTGCATAAAAATATTTCCTGTTCAGGCTACTTTAGACTTCTGAGGAATATATGACATGTGACATTTAACTTCACATTTATGATGATAAGTATTTCTTATCCAATACAAGTAGCAATGAAAAAAAAATGCAGATTTATAGTCATTTATACTGAGGTCAGTATATAAAAATAACATGTGAGAAGGACTACTTCAAATGTTTATCCATACTGTAACATGATTATCACATCAAGCATTATATTATGATTAGATCATATTTAGATGATATGATGTAGAATCTGACACTAGAGTGAGTTTTCACACCCATGCTGGAGATATTTCATTAAAAGGAGTTGAGGATCAGTTGGGGGTGTTATCAGGTCAAATGAGAGGCTTCTCTCCACAGTGAACAACATCTGTCTTTTTTTTCATTTGACAAACAACAACACAGCAATGAGGACAAAAAGCTCTAGAAAGCAGCTCATGGTGGCGATGTGATCGGTTAAAAGCAGCATATCTGCAGGTTTAATGTCAATAGCTGTGATTGACTACAGTGGCATCTTAAATGCAGGATCACAAAGAAAATGACAAATCATTGAAAGATGTCCACTTTGCTGCCATGCAGATGGTTGGGAGCTCTGGTCTCTGTTATATACTCATTTTGTATCATTACTTCTTAATAGTACTTCTCTCTTGTTCTTCTCTTAGTCGACATGACCATAAAGTTGCATCCCTCCCTTCACTCTTTGGCTTTGTTTCACCCTGGAGTAATCTTTAACACTTTTCTCTTGGTTTGAACTTTCATCTTGTCTTGTCCACTATCAGCCGGAGAGCAGAACTCCTCCCTGCTGACATGCTGTGTTCACCTCAGATGGGAAGCAACAGGGCCACAGAGGTGTGGTAAAAGGTTCTCCCTGCTGCAGTAGCAGAATACCCAGCAGAGTCCAGATGTAAGGAAAACAATGGCAGCCTCTGAGCTCACTGAAGCCTGTTGCTCTTCTGACAGGATGTGTTCACTGAGTAAAGATGTGATGTGAGATTTATCTCAGTTGTAGCCCTGGGAGATGAAGCCCCTGCAACTATGATCCCAATCACCACAAGGTCAGGGTGCTTTTTCACATCATTATCACTCCTCTGTTATCCCCCTCCACCCCTCCTGGCTGCTGCCGGTAGGTGATGGAGGAGGATGGGAAGGCCCGTGTCATTATACTGCTACAGTAAACTTTAGCGACGGTCTGGCAGGCCGAAACACGCAGAGGTTACCTCAGCGATCCCTCATGTCTGTTGTCTGTATATGACGTCCTCAGGGAGAGAGAGGGAAGTGGAAAGTGAAGCCTCTCTGGTTTGTTATTGGAAAAAGAGTCTGGGGCCAAAAGACAGTCAGATTTAACTGACACCACAGAGTTACAGTGTTTTAAGAGGTGAAATGAAAGTGAACGTCTCGGCAATTAAGCCTGTGGTGAATCACAGATGCAGTAATAATTTAATAACTACGGACTACTGCAGAATATTTATATCATCCTCCTGCTGCACAGTACATCCACATTTTGTACATGCACATTAGATTTAGTCCTTCACCCTCAAGTCCTTCAACCTGAAGACCCATGGGGCTTCTCCTGAAACGACACCACGACCAGACCTCACTTACAATAACAATAATGAACACACAGACTCTATTGAGAATGGTGGACCTATATTTGTCACCATGGTTCACAACCTGGTCCTAAAGTGCACTCTTTACATTTCATCTCTGCACTTTGCTCCTGACCACTAGATGACTCTGAACCCTGAAGTGTTGCTGCACAGATGACCTGTGGGCCATCTTTGCAGTGCTTGACTCTGCCTGACTCCCAGCTAACCCAAAAATAGGCAAAGAGGTGCACTGTATGTGGAGCTGAGTCTTTCGTGTGTCCAAGTGTGTGTCCAACTTCAATCAATAAAATGCAGACAGTTGGGTTGTGTAAACATTCAGAACCTTTGTAAAATGTTGTAATTGTGTTTGAGTCTCATTGTTGTGTGGCCCTGGAATTTTGCCTGTACTATATATAAAACACGACAGTAGGATTGAACATAGCTACATTACACTGTGCAAATTAGCAAGTGATATGTTTAGTTTGACTCCATTGCCTTTTGTTGGAGTGTGACCATGGTAACATATGGATGATACCCTGCATGTTTGTTCCAGAGACAAAACACCCAGTGCAAACTTCCTGCGTTACCCATTACACTCAGCATAAGCATTAGCACACTGAACCTCAAACAAGAAAATCATAGACTTTTTTTTTTTTTTTGATTGAAGACATTGATTTAATATTGATTCATTTTCAGTTACACAGCAATGGATTGGATTTGCAGGGAAAGTATTACCATTTTGAATGCTGACATAATTTGGCTGATGGCCATCATTTTGGTTGAGCGTGTTAGCATGCTAATATATACTAATTAGCACAAAAGCATGCTGCCAGGAAGAGCTGAGAAGCAATTTGGTAGAGTGTGCGCAACTTGACTTAATTTCTCTCCCCATGTACACACGGCTGTACAATGAATGGAGAAAACAATTTTAAACAGTAATCCTCGAAGAGACTTGTGATCTGACCACAAGGACGCCTAGAGGTCTCCCAGAAAGGGGACACAAAAGTAAGAGTTGTATCACTGTATTCCTTCAGTAAGTCATTAAGTTATTGTAGTTACTGTCAGTAAGTTATTATTCCAGGAAGTCGGTCGGCTTGTTGTTGTGGTACAGACCATGGGACCTGAATCATGCACAGTAACTCCAATAATAGCGACTCCACACAATAATAGCGGAGTTATCTCACTTAGATCACACTTCACCATCTAGAGAGATGTCCACTGTTTTGCATTGGTATTCATTGTGCCTTCAAAACCCCTTTAGGATTTTATTGAGAATGTCCACAGGCCATATTCCCATTTCACAGTGAAGGGGCAGACAGCCTTCATGCGAGCATGCATCAGACAGTCTTTTGTGTCTCCATCAGTCACCAGGAAGCCAGCAGTGTCTGTCGAGCCACTTAATAACCTCTACAGGAACGCTAAGCCTGCCCATTCCTCAGCTTGACACCTTAACAGCAGCCTAAATTGGGACTGCATGATCTGTTAACTCATAATACTTTGTCCAGAGGAAGGCTGGCACCACACCTCCACCATCTCATAAATTACATCGTGATCAAAATGGTAGTGGAGCAGAATGGCTGGAACACAGTGACAGAACAGTGCCGGTCCAACACAGCTATGACTGCTGTTAAAAGACTACAACCATGATAAAGCTCTTGTTAGCTTCTTATAGCTGGGCAGGTGAGTTTGTTGTTTGTTGTCTTTCTGATGAGAGACAGCAGTGTTTATATTAGAGGGTGACTTGTCAGGCTCGGGTCGGGTTCAGACAAAGATTTATGATGTTTGGGTTTGCTTTGGCATCAGTGTCATCAGAGTAAAGAAGCAAACTGTGGTCATGGTAACAGCAACACCTTTGTGCATGGACAACACACAGTCGGGGCTTTATCTGCCACTAACTAGAGCGATTCCAGGGTTCAGCATCTTGCCCAAGGACACATCAACATATGGACTGAAGGAGACTCAAAATACTGACCTCTCGGGCTCCCACGTGAAAAACAGAAGGGCTTCTGGGTTAATTACTACTCAGGTTGGGTTCAGATGGAGATATGCATCCTGAGCTGTATTCAAGTATGTATACATTCAACTGTGACTCAGGAGGTAAGGTAAGGCACACCGTAAGGCTGTTCACATATCTGAAGATGGGTAGTTAGATTTCATTGTCCTCCAGTCCTTAGGTTGAAATGTCCTTGAACAAGATGTGAAAGCCCAGAAATATCCATGATGTGTCATCAGTGAGAGTGTTTCTGTGTTTGTCGTAGAGCAGCATTATGCACTGTATATAAAAGTATATAGAGGAAAAGTGCTGTGTGTGTGTGTGTGTGTGTGTGTGTGTGTGTGTGTGTGTGTGAAAGCCTCGAGACTAGATAAGTGCTATATACTTGCAGTCTGTTCACCACATGTGTAACAAGTGGGTAAAAGCACAAAATATTCACTTCACTAATGAAAGAAAAAACATTGTAATGCTGTAGGTGGGCTCAGATGGCAGTGATGGTAGTTTTACCATCTCACATCTAAGAGACTTCAGGGAACACTGGGAACAAACAGGAAAAAAAACAGAGCACGCATTTGGAATGAAGATGGCTGCAGAGACAAATATAACGGGTTTGTAATCTATTTCAAGCACAATGGCTTAATAAATACAGACAGAAATGTCTGGGGACAGCTTCAGAATGACACAGTGACAGATTCTGTGTTAAAACATGTACAAGCCCAGCTGTCTAATACAGGAGGAAGACTAGTTTGCTGTGCCCTGTGACAGTTACACCTTCATCTTGTTTATATTCACTTATACTGTTAGTAATCCATAGATCATGAGCATATTAATGCAAGACCCCTGCTAATTTGTCTGATTTTTCCAGGCAACTCGTACCTGCCATCCTCTTTCCAACCTCACTGTCCTGTGTGCTGATGTAACCATGACGCTGTCCATGGTGCTGAAGTAACAGACACATTTACACAAACTCCTAATGTGATATAACTCGACTCTAAATATCAGGAGCTCTCAGGTCATTTTAAGAGACACATTGTAGCAGTGTTTGAAGTGACCTCGGCTTGCTGAAGTAGTGAAGCTGTTGTCAGAGTTAAATGTTGCTGAGTGACATTTGATTTCCAATGTAAGGCAATGTATTGGAATGTATATGGGTCATGGGTCAGAGTCATCTTTGCTTAAAATCCCTATTACTGTACAGAGAACTGCAACCAGTTGTGGAGTGAGAGTGTTGCAGGTGTGCCACTGGATTTCATTTTCTGAGAGCTTTCTACAGCCTGGAAAATACACCCTAATGTGTTTTACTCATGTGCACAGTATCTAATTTGCATATTTAATGTAATAAAGTACATTCATTACTCTTGATCATAAAATTGAGATTTTACACAATATTATTTCCATTTGTTTTGTGCCACCAATACCAATTGTGCTGCAGAGTGGCCTTTTGTGTCACCAGCAGTGCAAAGTGTGCAGATCTAAAGCTTGATTTATGGTTGTGCATCAAGTTGACAGCGAACCCAAACAGAACCCTCTGCGGCACTGCAAATCCCTATGCTGTCGCTTGATGTAAACCTCCAAACAATTAAGGCATCGCAGGCCGCAAGGCTGTGATTGGTCCACTCAGAACGTCATCTCCAGCATTAAGCTTTCCCGGTTTCGAAAGTTGCACGACAGTGTCGCGGCTCTGGCGTGGAGTTGATGCAGAAACATAAATCAAACTTAAGTGAGCAATGTTTTTTTTTTTTTTAAGAGCTCTGGGAAAACATAAAGCCAAATTCTGTATGCAATTCACCAATACCTCTATCTGACTAATAACACACATGCTGGTTGTATCCCTGGTTCTACTCCAATTGATAAAGCCTTGTTTTATAAACACATTGCAGTCATTGGTGGCCCTGAATTCTATCTGTGTGTGTTTACAACATGGTCTGAATCAACATTAACCCCAGCAGCTTGTGTCTGCTCTCTCTGGCTGCAGAGCTTTGCTGTGGTTGGGAGGGAGGGAGTTGCATTTACTTGGACCAGTGCACAAGAGCTCTGGTGTATTTCATGGTTTAGAAGCAGCAGGAGTGGGAGGTGGATATTAGCAGTCAGACTAGTGGTAGGGCATGCTCTGCAAACAAACAACCACTGTACATAATGAAATGAGGCTCTAACACACCAAAGAGACAGACATGTAAGTAAATAAATGTTAAAGTTAAGCCTGAGTGCACACACACACACAAACACAGACACACACGCAGACACACACAGCAGATCCAGACCTGACTATAACCCTGATTATACATTAATCATCATCCTCTCTGTTGTAGCGTTATCTCAGCTTTCACCGCTCGTACCTGATGATACTTCATCCTCTGTTCACCCTCTGCTATTTCCAGTCTTCATCTCATTATTCCACAGCCATCGTGAGATTCTGTGACAGAGCACATTCATCTCCAACCTGAACCACTCACCCCAGCTGCACCCACTTAAAAGCCGCTTTTTCTCTCGCATGTACATGATCCGCAGACAAAGAGCCGCATATATTGCGTTGCCTGCTGTGTCATGTTATCCTCTCGTCTGCTCTTAACCAGGCTGATCAGACACTGGAAGTTGCGGTCTGTGTCGCTGTTGCATCAGATTATTCTGCATTAAATCCACTCTCTGGCTGTGTCCTATTACTTTTTCAGAGGATAAGGTTAGAGGGCGTCTGCTGGCTGAATGGAGATATCACACTCTGTCAGAGTTAAAACAGAATATCATATCACTGCTGTAGCCCCTGTCCACCACTCTGTTTATCTGCCTTTCTTCTATAATAGGAGTTTAATAAATATATATTTTGTATTCCTGTTGGAATCTCCTGTGTTTACTCGTTAAACACTTTGTAAACTCCACATTTATTATTATTTAATAAGGATGGATGCATAATTAAGATGAAGACCCTTTGAAGATTTGACATGATGAACTGTTTTTGACTACATGGAATCAAGAAACCATGCTACTACTGAAAATCTGTTTGAGCAGGAAGTTAGACAACACAGTTCCAAACACTATAGTAGACTAGTTACTGGAGATAATTGAGCTGTGCAGACAGACTTATATAAACTGACAGAGGCTGTGCAAAGTTATGCTCAGTTTTAGTCAGATTTTTATCATTGAATTCATCACATCAGGTCTTTATGTTTCCCTGCATCCTGCTGCTCTGTCATCGCATGCTTTCCCTTTAGTATTTGCTGTGCACAGACTAACATCAGTATGTGACATGTATTTGTGTGCATTTTCAGTTTGGGCTGGACTCATTGGTTCTACTGAAGAGAGCTCCAGCAACAATTTTACACTGTGTATTGGTATCATCAACTTCAGTGGCTTAAGAAAGTAATTGTGATAAATTGGCTGCACTTATATGGTGGGTTTCTAGTCATAGATACCATTCAAAGTGCCACATTCACCCATTCACATAGACACAAATATAGATCACTGATGGAACTGCCATCATGTACAAATTTGGGATATTTCACCCAACACCACAGCACCTGTAAAATTCATTGTAAGCCATGACATTGAATCTCCCATTCCCCTTAATTCAGGACTGGAAGCCAATTTGGGTCTTTACCTCAGGCTCTGAGCTTCTGTCTTCAGGTCTACACAGTTTTGTGGGGTTTAGGTCTGGACTTTGTCTGGACCATTGAAGGACTGCAGTGACTTGTTCTGAAGCATCTCCAGTGTTTCATTGGCTGCTTGATTCAGGTCACTGTTGTGACAGGTCCACTATGAAGCTGATTTTATTCAGAGGCCTCTGTTCTTCCACCAACTCTGACCAGTCCTTCCTGCCCTACCACCAGGAGTCCCTTCCCCAAGCTGCTTGTGGGTGAGAAGGAGGAGTCAGGAGAGAAACCCCTAAAACATGACCCTTTGAGTGTTGTTTTATTACCTTACAAGAAGCCATGCATCATGCACAGAACCTGTAGATCTTAACCCTAAATCATGTATTGAGCCAGGCCACTGTGCTGCTGTATCTGTCAGTTAGACAAACATAGGATTGGGACATTTATCGAATAAAAATGGTTTGTATTTACAAATTAATTTACAGATGGAGCTTTTTCACCAACAGAGATTACATTTGAGAAACTGGACATAACTGCAAATTGCCTTTTGATGTTGGCCTCTTCTTCTACAGTTTAAGGGAACTTCATGTATCCACTTCTCATTTTAATAATCCCATCCAAAACTACAGGAAAGTTACCGTATCCCAGACCAAGGACACAATAACTGAATGATGAAATTCCCAAAAGGTGTTCTAGGCAGGCAGGTAGATATTATATATTGTTCATATAACCTATGTAATGCACCTGATATTTCTACAGGTGCAGCCTTTCTTCTGAAACTGTATATTGGTAAGCACCTGTATTTGTTCTGGCATGGCTCAGTTCTGTTTGGTGGGTGTGGACCCAGTTCAGCAGATTGATCCAAGAGCACCTCTCCAGGGAATCTAAATCTGTTCATTAGCCACTGTTGTGTTCCCTGACCACTTGCTCCCTTCTGACACTACCTAGTGATGGTTCATGTTTACAGTCATCACGCTGAATGATTCATACTTTGCAACAATTGATGGTAGCCCTGCCCACAACCTGGGGTAGAATTTGAAATGAATAAAGTGTGTTAACCTTCCTGAGTGGTGTCCTAGTGTGCTCTGGGCACTTCACTGCAGAGATAAATATTGTACATGCCGATATATGCAGTAGCTAATTAAATTATGCATATATGTGTGTTACTTTAATACATGAGGACACTCACATTAAATTTCTATTATCCGGCTTCATTTCCCCACCTGACCATCTGTGTCACTGAAATGCTCATATGGGTCAGAGTTTGTGTATACAAGGCACACATTCTGTTGTCAAGTTTGTTGTACAGATCTCAACCTTTGTGTGGGAAGTCATCTTTCACTTTTTTATGTACTCAGTGGTTATAAGTAAGACCCCTGAGCTGCATGCAGGCACCACATCCTCATCCCTGCACCACCATCTGAAAATCACTCACTGCTCACTGTTTTCATATTTCTTGAATCTCACAATTATGGAAGGGAACTCTGTATGGAAGACTGATAGTGCCAATATATATAGCTACACATGACTCAAGAGAAAATATTAATTCTATTAATTGCACCAAACAGAAAAACTGTTATCTGTCATAATTCATTCCTTAACTTCTTCTTATTTTCCCCATTTGAACTTTTTAATTTTAAATCTGCTTTGTTCCACAAAGTACCACAATTCACCATGGCAACAGACAAATAAGGACCATAGCCTCCCATTTTAATCTGGTGGAGCCACAAATATTAATGTGTGATGACGCACATTTATCTTTAAAACCACAACAGCTGCCACCAAAGAGTCAGTAAGTTAACTCTGTTACATTTTATTCATTATTTAACAGACATTTCCTTAATGGATGAGAAAGCTGGAATCCATCTGTTTGTTACATTAAACTTTTAAAAATGTATTCAGCCATAACCTGGTGAGTCCAAACACAACAGAACTCATGTTTATTGATAAACCTGTGTTTTAGCATACAATGGCTCTGAAGCCTCGCACAGATTTAGGATACACAAACACAGGATTAATGTGCTGATCGGCAGCCCGTCCTCCTGTCCACAGAGAAGAGAAGATGGGTTCAATTGAGCTGAGGATGAATCCACAGTGTAGAGCAGCGATGACTGATTCATCATAGATGTGCTAAGGTTAGAGATGAGCCTCGGGTAACAAATTAATATCCAACCAGGATTCTCATCTTTTTCTCCTGAAGTAAACCTCTGCAATGAAGGAGCGGTGGTACGATCTTTGATATGGACTGTCAGAAAGTGAATGTCAGAAGAAGTCAGAGAGAAACTCGGGGTTTGTTGAAGAAAACCTGTCCCCTGAGTAGGTTAGGTCTGCAGAATACGTTTCCACCTCAGGTTTAACAACACACGCCCCCGCTCATGCTGCACCTCCTGTGTAGAGTTTGTGTTAGAGTTAAAGGCAAGGACTCAAAACCACCACTCACACTGAGAGCATTTTTCAGGTCTCTCCTTTCTAGAAAAGGCCCAGTACACAGGTGAATAATACAAGGCAGACTGGTCCTGGGGCAAGATGGTCATACACACCAAACTTACTGAAGAAAAGTCTAACACTGGCCACAGAGGATGAGGATGAACTGGCATAAACTGGCCATACAGGTGAAGGGGAAGTCAGTAGATATGTCCAAAATCAGTCTCACCACTACACACTATTACCACTTTAAAAAACCTAGAGATTAACCAATATTAAAGTGAATATTGGTCATATGCTACTTTTCATGATGCACTGTGGGATACAATCAGCTATCATTTTCACTTTACATTCAGACAACTCAACAAAATCTCCAAATATATTGACTGTGTACAGTAGGTGATCAGTGAATGGCAAAGCCACAGTGATGGGAAATGCACAGGAACAGGAAGTGAATCTCACATGAGGGAGAGTTGATGGTACCAAAGTAAAACATCAGGTGTATAAACACAACATGACGGAGCTTCTATTGTGTTTGCATTTGCACTGCCATGTCAAAAGAAAACCAACAAACAACAACAACAATGTCATTATAGTTGACACAGAAGCTCATGTATTGTGTGGTCAGGGCCATGTAACAAACCATGAACTTAAACACTGACAATGAAATGGGCATAATACATGGTACTCTAAACAACTGACTGAGGATCTGAAAATGAAGCAAACTGACGTCTAAAATAGAGAAACAGATGGAGGAGGAATGGATTCTGTTAAACTCTAAATCTGGATATAGATGTCATGAAGATTAGAAAATGCTCAGTCAGGAGGACTCTATCCTGCAGCATGCTTTCTTTGCCTTCTTTGTCTTCTGTCTTTAAGCTCAACCAGTTCATTCTCAGCTTCATCCAGTCCCTGGTTAGCTGTCAAATGTTAAAAGTGTTCTCTCTCTCTCTGCTGTCAGTCAGCTGTCACTTCTGTACTGTGAATTGGAGACTCACCTCATCCCCTTCACCACCTCACCGGCCTGACCATCTCCAGTCAAACCCTCTGATCTGAAGTTTCCCCTCTCACAAAGATGTTCCCATCCTCAAGCTCCACTCCTCATCACCACCACCGGTGTCGAGGCTCAGGAGGGAAGCTTCCTCTAATTGGAAGGATCTTAGACCTGTGGACCACGTTCTGTGGTGATCCACTTCGTGCCGGGCTCAGAGCGCCAAAGACTGTTGCTTCTCTTCTCAGTAAACTCCATCTTTTATCTAATAGCTCATCCTCTTTCTTACATCCAGTGTCTCTCCTGATTGAACTGCAGTCAGTCAAGAAGGTCAAAACCTCTACTATACGACAGTGATCTAAATGCACCAAGGACTTCACACATGCAGTTTGGAACAGACCCCACAGTCTCCTGACTTTTGTTTTCTGTTTTCCTCTACTTCCCTATCCTACTCTTTCCTATACTATATTCTTTCCTATAATGGAAATAAAGATATGTCGCCAGACTTTCTATCTTTTTTGCTTCAGGATTTGTTTAATGTGGATAATGTTTTTCTTTTCACTGCAGAATCATATACATCAGGCATGTCCAAACTATTCCACAAAGGGCCGTGTGGCTGCAGGTTTTTTGTTCCAGCCAAGCAGCAGCACACCAGACTTGACTCAGTTAATCAACTGCTCTCAGTCTTCAGAGAGTCGATTGGTCAAACTGTGTGCTCTTGGTTGGTTGGAACAAAAACCTGCAGCCACACGGCCCTTTGAGGAACAGTCTGGACATGCCTGATATACATGCACAGACATCCTTAATGTAGGAAGGTTTCAACTTGACAATTTGTCTGTACATAACATTATAGATCCACAAAGAAATGATATTCTTAGTTTTGTTGTGCATGGAAACAAATACCTGAAGCCAGGTTTCAACATCTGGCCTGGAGGAGCAGCAGCAGCAGCGGTGTCAGCAGCAGATTGTGTCTCTGATTTGGAAGTCCCACATGGGTGTAATATTCTGCTATTTGGCCAATATTCAGTTAATGATAAGAAAGAGAGGTAAAACTCAACTATATTGGGTTATATAAGGCCGAATGCATGTAACCATGAAACTGTGGTAAATATTGTTTTGATTGTTTATTAATGTTGTGTTTGAGCCCTGACAACTTAAAAAACACACACACACACAGCTGCATGTGTTCATTCATTGTCACAGGGTTTGATATTTCATGGCATCATGTATTTTTCATTTTTTAGCTGAGTGTCATCGTCTCTGGAGCGGAGTGTCATCTCCGACTGCGAGACCAGCGACTTCCTCTCCAAATCGGCTCTTGTTTGATTAGCATGCTAATGCCACAGTCAAATTTCCAGAGGGATCCCTTCAGGATTTGTCACCTAGAGTGTGTGTGCATCTGCCTGTTGGGTGGTGAAATGTGTCACTTTGGATGGTGACATCCCCCCCGGTCCCCTCTTCTCCCCTCCACATATACTGAGCAGGAAATAGAGTATTTGCACTTCCAACAGTGTTGTGCAAGTTCACACTTCTCAAAGTTCAGCTCATAAAGGCTAAAATAGATGACATCACATTCATGGTTCACAATTTTGTGAAGTTCACATCCCTAAATACTGTAGTTACAGTCGACAACCTCTACTATAGTCTCACAGACAGAGATGTCTGTTACTGTACTGTTTGCTTTTTGTATGAAAGACAATTGCCAGGGTCAGACTATATGAATTCAAGCAGATATTCACTTGATTTTGCCATGGCTGACAAATTTCCAGCGTCAGGTCCAATTAGGAACATCAGAAACGCTGAACGGACGTAAATCATAACACAACTGAAGAAAGGCGATTTTGTGTCTAGTTTGAATCTCCTACGATGCGAACCTTGACGCTGACCAATAGGATGACAGAGCAGTCTGATGCATTACAGTGAAGGTACGTTAGTTTGCTTCATGTACACAATGCAAATTGATGTTCATGAGGTGAACACATTCAAGGATGAACTGGCATAAACCTCAGTTCTCAGTCAAACTGTCCTCTTCACAAGACCAAGGATCAGGACAGCATCACATACAGCGCTAAAGTAGCCATGACTGACAGTTTCTTGTTATGCCTCCCCGATGAACTTGCGCAGGGTCATAGACAATGATTGGTTGTGGTCATATTTGTAATGTTGACAGTATCCTGACCAAGACACATCAAGAATTTATGCTTCTATCATTTAGTTTAAACTAACATTGTGATCACTGTGAAAGATAAAAATGGATGTGGTCTGATCCTGGCATGAGAGGAGGGATTTTTAAAGACTGGTCAGACGCGTCATATTTTCATATTGATTACTGATGAGGCTGTTTATTCAGACCCAGCAGTGACATTTTCTTCATTGAAATCTGCACTTTTTTTCCAGCACAGCAGCAGATTTGTCGCCGAGATGATTGACATCCACAGACATGTCTTGATGGATGGTCCTCTGTTTCCTTCTCTCTCGCCCTCCATTCTCTGATGTGTTTATGTGGTTTACTTCATGTATAAAATTGAAGTTTATATGAGAAGCTTTAGGCTCTTGCTGCGTTTTTTTTTTTTTTTTTTTGCTGAAGTCGCACTCCTGAAAACCCCCAAATGAACTCCTTACATGAACACACCAATCATCCACAGACACACAAACCTGCATCAGCAGTTCCCCCCCTACAACACCAGGATTAATATGGGCCACCTTTAATGGATGGAGGTCGAAAAAACACACAGAGACAGGAAGAGCTTAAAGGGTGAGGTTTGAATTCTGACATTTAACAAAATTTGATGCAAATTACGTCCAAATCCCTTTTTTGTCTGTGATGAGATCTTTTTTTGAAGTATATTTTTCTTTTTGCCTTTATTTTGATAGTATAGTTGAGACAGAGAAGAAATAGGGAGGTAGAGAGAGGGTGAATGACATGCAGCAAAGGGCTGCCCAATGTAGGATTCGAACCAGGGCCGACTGCAGCGAGGACTGTAGCCTCTGCATATGAGGCCTGCTCAACCCATTGAGCCACATGGCGCCCCTATTTGATGAAATCTTTTTTTTTTTTTTAAAAAAACAAAACAAAAAAACTGTGTCTGGGATATCATCAGTCTGTTCTGTGACTGTACAGGCACTAAGACAGAGATGGGTATATGTCCAGCAGATGATACAGTGGTTGTTACAAGCAACATGTCAAACTGTATCTCTGACTTTGGGCCCCTGCAGTGCCCTGAATCTCCAGGGACCACATTTTACACTTTTCCTCTGTTAAGATGTCAGTTAAGTCAGTGAAGCTTCAGGGCCTGAGTCTTTAGGGGGCAGAATGGAACTGGGCCAGAGAGACCAAATCCTACAAGGTAGGATGGCAGGTCCAGGTGGGCGGGGCATGGGGAGTGTCTGGATACCATGACTGCTTTGTTATGACGCAACACAGCTTTTGTTGGAACTCTTAGAGAGGAGGAAACTTTTCAGAGGATGTAGTTTGTGGTACCAAACTGTGAAGTCGGCCTGTCTGGCTCAGAGTGTGTTGTTGTGTTGCCATGTTTGCAGTAAATGAATACAAACAGTTCATTTCACGCTGGATAGTCTGTTAGACTCACTCTACCATTCTCCAGAGGATCTCCAGTGGGTCTTGGCATAGTTTAGCTACATGAAAAGGATTTTTTTTTTTTTTTTTTTTAAACAGTAGAAGACGTGTGTTGCACTGTAATGATTCTGAAATTGGGGACTGTATCTTCAGGCAAATACATGAAACAAACCATATTGCCATCATGTTTTCTACATGGCTTTCATTTGAATTTTGACTTAAGTTCTTTTAATTCTATCATGTTGCAGTGGTTTAACGGCACCCCACTGAAGGATTAGCACCACAAACTGTCTATCTCCAGGAAGCAGTTCCTGATAGAGGATGAAAAACACACATAAATGTAGGCTTCCTTTGCTGGAAGAGTTTCTGGAGATGATTAAAATGTGCAGAAACATGGGCATATGGAAACTTGACTGGTGGTCTGTAGGTTTGTTCATTGCAGTATGTAAACACAACATTCAATATGGACCCCTCCTCTTGCCCCCTGCCCCTGACAGCAGTTGACAGAACGGCCTTCAAAGTTCTCATTTGAATATTTGCTACTACCACCAAGATCTGCACCTGTGGTGGCTCCACCTGGGTCCATGACCTAGGCTTCTGTGCTCACCGTGGAGGCCCTCATACTTGTCACGGTTTAGCCCTCAAGGGTCCCGTTGCTGGCCATGGCAATGGGCCCAATGCTCCAGCACCTCACTTGGACTGCATTTTCTTTTCTTCATTTGTAAGTGTGTATCCTCCATTTCTCCTGGTTTGACAGCGTCTAGCCGTTGTTTTTCACACAAGCTGCTCTGCCATTGGCTGACACCGACTCCCTGCCCAGAATTTATAGACTATATTTTGTTTTTTAGGACAATCCTACAGACTCTACCTTTGTAATGTGAGAAATGACTAACTGGTGAGGACAACGAAGGTTGAGAAATGTCTTAGTGAATGAATAAACTTCAAGACTGATGATTCCAGCAGTGTTGGAGCATCCAGAGATCCCCGACTGAACCCACATCAATTGACTGCTTGAGGAAATAGAACCTTATCTGCTAAAGAAAAATCTGAAGGCACTTCCTGGTCTTGTGGAGTATAAACTGCTTTGACAGAAGACTTTCTGTCTGCTGAAGTGTCCTCGACTTCTCTTCAAGTGACAGGCCACACTGACTTGACTGCCTCCGATCAATAAAAGATACCAATCTTCAGCTCGACACGCCGATGACAAGAGTGATAAGTATCACCTTTAAAGTGAACCCGCCGTCTTACTGGCCCACAACATAAAAATTGATAACACCCGCAGGCTCTTCTCCTTGAATTAACCCTCCAGTTGACAAAGTAGACACCGTGGTCTTGAAGAATTTATCTTTAAGCCCCCCCCCCCCCTTGCAACCTGACAGCTCTGATGAAACATTTCCTTTGTTTACCCTCCGCCTCTGCACGGTTTTTGAGAGTAATCGCTCCCATGAAACAAAAATGAAAGCAAACAGATCTATTTCCTGTGGCTGTCACAGCAGAAACACCTGTCGACGTCGCAGACAGCCATATGATTAGACTACTCCAGAAGAGCTCATTTTCAAATACCTTCCCGCTTTCGGAAAATATCCCTCAGCACAGGAGCAGAGCTAACATAGCTGTGCTTGGCTCACAGCTTCTGTGGAGGACTTTCGTCTGTCTGGAACAGGAACTGATCCAGTGGAGGCGTTGGTCACATTGTTATTCTTTCTGTCTTTGGAAGTTGATACTGATGCTGTGAGAAAGTTAAGTGACCTGTGGCCTCCTCCTGTGTTTATTTCAGTGGTGATGATTTTGATCTGATTTTAATAAAGTTTCAAAAGGTTGTACAAAGTGCAGAAACAAAACGACCATTCTCTTTAAGTCTGATGGATTCACTTCACCTCTGATGCATACTCAAAACGTTGCAGTTGATATGTGATAATGTCATATCCACTAATAGGTCACCTGTAGGTCAACGTTTTAAGTTGACTCAGAAAACTCTGGATTGAGTTCAACATTTTATTTCTTGAGCATAAACATTTTTCAATTAACTGAAGCAGAGCATTACAATTTTAGTGTGACTGAGGGAAGTTCAGTCTAAATGTATCCATTTCCTAAAAAATGAACTGCTTGACAGACATTACAGGCAATGAATAGCAGACCGCTGCAGGGGACATAGAAACAGAGCCCACAGGTGGATGCTGGGGAAGTGGTGGAACTGAGAATCCTCATGGGCAGCAGGAGCAGCAGCAGAGTAGCCAGGAATGATCAGGTAAACAGGGGGGTTTAAATATCCTGCCCTGATTAGATGAGGAGAGCATGTGACTGATCAGCTGATCAGGATCACTTTCTTTTTTTTAATGGAAATGAGAGGTTTGATGCCAAAGAACCTGATAAGTGTAAGTATTAAGTTAAAAGCTGTACCTGCTAACCTCCATAAAGTTAGAGAAGCTGAACAGAAGCAGTTTCCCCCTGATTAGAGTCTTGATGCTCAGTCTGACCCTCTGTGTGTAGACAATGAAGTGAGTAATGGTGCCTCTCAAGATGTTTTGATATCCACACTTGTTGAAGATACGCAGATTATAGTATGTTATGTTTTTTTCATTAGAAGATGTAATTGTTTTATGCTGCTGCCCTCTCTTGACCAGCCACTCTGTTGACCAGTCTCTCTCTTCTCTCCAGGCGCCATTCCAACTACAGCAGCCAGTGATGTCCTTTCCCCTGCTACTGTCACACTCTGTCTCAGGTCGCCCAGCTCATCTGGCTCTCGGCTTCTTAGGACACCTTTAACTCGGAGGTTCGGTCCACCTGCATCGCTCCCTCTGTGCTGTGCCCCTTTGCTCTGCCTCTGCAGTCACAATTCTGTTGCTGCGCTCTTTCCTGCTACGTTAATCGCCCCCACACAGGTGTGTCCATTTAGTTGTGGTCGAAATCACAACAGAAGCGACATACAGCACATTAAGATTCAACACAGTACATGAAATAAGTAATTAAACAACATGCATAGAGCAACATTTAGCCTACAAACACGCACACAGACAACAAAAGATCATGTAAGTGAAATGCAAAGCAAACTAAAGCTACCATATGGCAACTGTATGCTACATCAACACTCCATCAGTATCACACATGAGTATAAGGGATGGTGTTCTTGCAAGACCAACCTGGAAAACACTGTTTCAAGCATCAGAAGCCCTGCCCTCCCCGAGGAGAGCAGAAGATACTAGAGTCTCATCTCATCAGTGTAATCACACCTCACACACCTTGTTCTCCAAGAGTCAAGTTATTCGAAGTGGCAACACGTTAGCAGCTGTGTTAGTATTTCCAACACTTTGTCAGGGTGTGGGGGGTGGTTGCATTAGTTAAACCAGGAACACTACTGTGGCAGCAGTTTGTTTATGTTGCTATAACTTGCATATGTAGCTTAGCATTTAGCTGTGCTTAGCATGTACATGAAAACTGTTGCCCATCTGCTGTGAGAACTTGAGAAATGTTTTATTTCATAAGGTTTAATTCCTCAATCACCGCCATAATGTACAATCTCATCCACAGTGTCCTGTGGGTCCTGATGCCGACAACATCAGTGGCTGTAAGACAGCAGTGGACAGAGTCCCTGCAGCCACGTCTGATAATAAACCTCTGTGTGTCAGAATGTCAATAAAGCTGAAAAAAATCTGTGTGATTTTATTGATTTTGTTCATGTTAGTCTGCGCACAATGTTTGGGTCAGTCCCCTCACTCAGTCTAAACCACACTTAATCTCTTAATTTTACCTTTATTGTCAGAAAGTAAAAGAAAATGAGAATAACATGGAGCTGAAAATGTTTTTTAGCAACAGTATGTCAATCACTCCAAAAAAAAAAAAATAAATAAAAAAATAAAAAGGCAGGAACAGGACAGGAATAAAGGACAGGAGGTCCCAATTTTCCCAATTATGTCTACACTGAGGTGCCCCACTGCAGATATTTTGACTGCCAAGCTCTAACATGCCTGGTTCTGTCTGTGTGCCATCAGCCTCACCTGTTGCTTGTGCCCTGGCTGCCTCTCACACAGCAGCGTGTCCCCTGCCACTGCCCTCCTCTTGCATCTCATTTGCTGCTCTCCCTCCCTGACTCTCTCTCTCTCTCTTTTTTTTTTGGTTCTGCACCCTCTTTGCTTAATCACATTATGAGCCTTTTGAGTCTTTTTTCAGTGGGTATTGACCAGCAGCTATAGCAGCTGTCCTCTGTGATGGAAACGATGCCTCCTACTGCATGGTTGTGTTTTGGTTGAGTGTGCATGGAGGGGAGGAGCTGTTCACAGACGGCCTGTCAATGTGTTTGAGACCGAGCGAGAGAACAACATCTGAATGTCCAAGTGTTTCAACAGCTCCATCTTCACAGCACCAGCGGGGGGTGTGGCATCAGATGACAAGCTGAAATGTGTTCAACACATATTTATATGTAAATGCATACAAACTGTCTCCCTACAGTACATTTCACTCCAACTCATAATACATGTGTGGAAACTGTAAAACATGTTTAGAAGTGGAGTGAGAACTCATGTCCCATCCTGTCTTTTCATATTTGTTTTTACTTCCTGTTTTATTTTTGTCTCTCTCTCTCCTCTTGCTCCAGATTTCCACTCCCAGCCACCGTGCCTTTTCTGCTCCTGTGATTGTTGACCCCACCTGAATGTGTTGCACCTGTTTCTCATTGTCTTCTCCTCCTTGTGTATTTAACTTCTGTGCTCCCTGTTTTTTTCCTCTATATATTAAGTGTTTAAACATTCTGTCCATGTTCAGCCTATAGTGTGTTTAAGACCAATTTAGTCTTTAACCTGCAGTTTTACTTAGCCCATTGGATTTGTTTGCAAAACCAGTCACCTGCTTCTGAGTCATGAATTGTGAGTGGTTGCAATCCTTTATGCAATCACTGCACTGAACCACTGTTGTCCATTGAGAAA
The DNA here is from genome assembly GCA_021432705.1 of Caranx ignobilis. Lineage (NCBI taxonomy): Eukaryota > Metazoa > Chordata > Actinopteri > Carangiformes > Carangidae > Caranx > Caranx ignobilis. The sequence goes on from MU269988.1 coordinate 16,990,593, forward strand.
AAAGGTAGTCCTAACCTGGACCACTGTATGACATGTACACATGACATGTAGACCAGCCAGACATCCTGCCTACTACAGTGTTCTGATGCATAAGCTGGGAAAGCTTTAGCATGAATTGTGTCATATTCCTGATATGAAAATACAGAGTGAGGTCAAGTAAGACTGACGAACCTGGTTCAGAACCAGTTCAGAACCAGATCCTCTTCGGCTGTGCCTGAAACTGCTGCTTGTCTCAATCAGCTGCTGAGAAGATTTTGATGCATTTTAGATTAGTAGAGCACTAAGCTTTCTTTTTAATGTGTTTAGCTTAGCAGTGGTTAGCTTAGCAGTGGTTAGCTTTCACCCTCAGACCGAAGACATGCAGTTAAGGTTAATTAGTGACTCTAAATTGGCTGCAGGTGTGAATGGTTGTCTGTCTGTCAATAGGCTCGTTCGACATGAGCAAGGCCTGCGCAGAATCGATCACCGGCGACCACCGCGCAATGCATGCCGGTTAGATTTGTGTCCGACTTACTCTGACGTCACGCACGCGCCGGCAACGATAACCACACGAGATCAAGGCGGCCGCAGTTTTCGGAGCAAGGCGCCGCAGTTGTTCTCCACCGACTGTAAGCCTCAGGGCATGATGGGAAACGCCTGGCTGTCGCCTGATCAAAGAGCTGATTGGCTCTTAGTTAGGACTACAAACACTACGTTTTGTCCAAATTCCTAATTTTCTTCTCTGTAATTGTTAGATTTAATGCTAGATTCTATGAATCTCATGTTGTGCAATTAAGGTTTAATCTGTTAACAAACGTATTTTGTGTGGGTGATAATAATAATAATAAGGGTTACTTACATAACACTCATCAAAACGAGCAATCAGTGCTTTACAAAGCAGACAAAAAGAACAAAGGATAGAATACAATGCCAGATACACACATAGTCCCACATATATACTGTATATAATTACGAATATCAATACATCAATAAATTAAGATTATAAGAAACCTTATGCTTGTCCTCCCCATGTGTAGCCTCTGTAGCTGTGAGAACGCCTGGACTGTTAAGTCTCAGAAGTAGGATTTATTGGTACAAAGATTGTATTTTCTATTTGTTAAATTTGTGAGATTTGTGAGAGTGGAATTTATGTGCAAAGTGACCATTATTCTCTCATTATTCACACTGAGTCAAACTTCAGTTCTGATAATATATTGGTTATTTATTGGACAATTGCAGTAAAGCATAACACAATTTCTTCAGCCATCCGAACGTGTTCTGCAAACTACAGGTAGCCTACAGATGGATCTAACAGGATGGAAATATTTCTGTGACTTCCTGTATATGCTTTGACGGCGGCTGGAAACTGTCAGACTTGACTGCAGCTTTCTGTCACCGCCCCCTGCTGCTGCTGCCTGGTCTCATCCACCTTCCAGGCGAGGGGCAGTTCATCTTGAACAAGCCTAATGTTAGCCCTGTGATTGACTGGTAACCTGTCCAGGATGCAGCCCGCCTGTCTCACTCTCTCTCTCGCCCCAAGTCGGCTGAGATAGGCTCCAGCCCCCCGTGACCCTAGGGTAAGTGGTACAGAAGATGAATGAATGAATGTAACAATCAGCTGACAACAGAAACAGAGCAATGGTAGACAGATTCTAGATGCAGAAATGCACATCTCTCTAAAACAAACCTGATCACAACAGTAAAAACACAACAACACATCTGGACATGCTGTAATGTTCAGTTGTTTCAATAGTTTGTTCCTGTAGTGGGCCACCTAGCTATTAGCTAAGCTATTAGCACCACTGGGGAATGATGAGGGCATGGGATTGCTGTGCCTCTTGTATTAAGAGAAGCAAACTGCGCATGCACAACTTATAATGAGAGTCAATGGACAAAGAAAATGGGTCCCAGACCAGAAACGCATGACTAATGACTACTGTGGAATGTTCTTTAATCTACATTTTATTGCAGATTATATACTATATATTTAACTCAAACTATATAATAATTGGTCTTTAAATTGTTCAGAAAAACAGTTTATATTTCAATCTAAATCTTATTCACTTAAGTTGTAGGATGTGGTGAGGTGGCCTAACACCCTCTATTGAGCATCTGCCACTCTATATATTCTGTATGTGTATGCTCTGCATAATAACTGACTCTATATCAAAGCAGTGTTTATGTTAGGGGCTGCTTCTGTGTCTGGGCCTCACTTGTAACTCATGGATTAAGATTCACATCAGCCTATTTATGCACTCACCACTTAGAATTCAGTGCTTTTATTCAGTGGGTATGAAGATTAAATAACAGATTTTCTGTGATATCAGTGATTTACCCACAGCCCCTGTGATAAGTTCTTCCATTGATGAAAAGAAAAAGCCTGACGGGTCAACCAAACATTGACAGCTTGCCCTGCACAAAGCTCTGGACATCTGAAGCAGTAGGAGTACAGTGTAAATGAAATTCCCTTCAGGTCACAGAATGGATCACAGAGTACGTTGTAACGCATCAATGCCTGAGCTGCGGCTTCAGAAACGACCACAGATTTGAGTTGAAACCTCAGTGTCACAGAGTCACCTCCAACTGAACAGCTGTTTTTATTAAAGCTGGTGATTCTGTGTCGACACACTGAGACTGAAACTGAATAAAAACACTACATTCACCTTTTAAAGAACATGAATGCTCCACCACCAAAGTATTAAATGCACCAGAAGTTACAACCAGTATGTACTAGTTTCTACCACTTTTTTAACTGACCTGTGACCTTTCAGTGTTTGTGCTGTATCTGTTTGCTAACTTGGCATCCATCTCAGAGTCTTTACAGGCAGTGACCATCTTGTTAGTAGTGATAAAATACATGCTTTAGGAAATAAAGCTAAAACACACTTACTTCTTTTGTCTATTGTTTGATGCTGAGGAGGTACTGGGAGGTACTGGGAGGAGTACTATGAGTTATATGAGCTTCTCTCATTAGAAAAACAGCTGCTGCTGTAAAAACAACGCTGTGAGAATGGAACAGTGAACAGTAAAGTTGTTACATGCAGCTAAAGAATAAAGCTGAGGGGGGCTGTAGATTCAGGATATAATAGATTCACAAGAACAGACACACATGACAGTAACAGCATAATTGAAACTTCTTAGTATTCATTACTAAACTTAGACACATTCTTTGTCAGTGATGCCTAATCTAAATGTATATTAAAGATCCTAACATTAGCCTCCATTAAATGACAGGTCATATCAGAACGAGTGAAAAACCCCTGAGGATAATGAATCCAAATTAAATTTATAGCCTATGATGACTATTGTGTTACTATCACTTTAAATCACCAAGTTTTCAAATCAGAGCAGACAGAGTGATTTTTATGCAGTTCATGCCTGGAACACCTTTCCTCCTTCCTCGCAAATGGATGAAAATGACCACACATGAAGGACCATCATTTTACACAGGAAAAAACAAACAAACATTTTACGTGTTTGAAGCACAGTAATAATTCCTGAACATGGCAAAGACAAGAATTGATATCATTATTTGCCTGTGACAACATAATGAGGTCTGCGTCTCTACTTTGCGCAGCTGCAAATGAGTTACTGTTCTTGTTTCATTATGTGTCGACAGGTTTCATGGAAGACTGACAGCGATGGCAGCCTCTGTGCTGGAGGAGGGGTCTCAGGGTCTGAGCCACACTGTGTTCAGCCAACAAAATTTTCTCATTTCATTTCATGTACTGAACCATTTACCAGCACTTTCGCCCCTGCTCTAACCTCTTCTGAGGCTGCAGCGTGCATCATTAAAGCTTCATCCAAGTCAGATAAGTATTTATTTTTGTGATTTATCAATGATATCTTCAAATGGTGGGGGTGTGGAGGTCAAGTAGGAATCCTGCTGGTTTCCCCTTTCTCTTGTAAACAATGAAGAAAGTTGTTGCTTATTCATAATTGCATTCAAGTTTTAATAGTTAGACTGAGTAGCTGAGTAATGAAAAAAAACAAAAAAGAGAGAAGCAGGATGTGCAGAGAGATGAACATGATGTTGAAAAGTCAAAGGGAAGCAGAAAAAGCAAAAGAATGGAAAGATTTAAAGAACTGAAAATAGAGGGGAAAGAAAGGGGGAGAAGTGGCACAGCATGGCAGGGGATGACAGGAGGAATTAGGTGCAGAGACAGAATAATAAGAGGTCACATCTCAAACCTGTTCACCCACAAGACATGTGGCACATGGCCGTGTCAAGCTGCCTCAGCTTCTCACATTAATTGCCCATTGTACAGCTGCCTAAGCAAGAGGAGCAGGGAAGTTGGTGGAGTGCATCAAAAAGAATATTCTTGATTTAACGGAGGACGTTCACATTCATCACCTTTGTAACTCACGCACAATTCAGCAGGAAACATGATGTGACTATACTTGATTTTTCGAACCGTTGAGGATTCAGAAGGCACAACTCAAGACACAGGGGAGGGCTTTAAGGAAACCAAGTCTTTACAACCAAAGTTCAGTTCACAAGTAGTCAAGACAGTCAGTCAATCCAAAGGAGTAAAGCTGAGCCAAGGTCAAAAACTAAATTGAGGTAATACACAGGAAAACTACTACTCTACGAAATTGAGGCTGGTAATCTTGACCCAAGAATTGAAGATAAACTGTCAAGAGGAGAAGAGATGATACCAGAGAGGAGGCAGGAGCAACACATTAGGGAGGGACAGACAATCACACAAGGGCAGGAGGTGAATCTGAAGAGACAGAAAACATTCTAATGCTATACAGAGAGCAGGAGAGAGGCAAACAGATGAATAGCAGAAACACCAGGCAGAGTGCGAATAGGACACAATGATGTCAGTTCCACAGCAGATCTCCATGGAGACCCATGTTAAAATGTCCAACTTTAAATAAATATTTTCAATCCTCTGTTTAAATTTTAATAAGGGTTAAGGTTATGCATAGTGGCATAACCGCTTTGACAGGTGGATGAACTTATCACAGCCCATTGGATTAGCCACAAGAGCGTTTGGTGAAATCAATGATTCAGTGAAATGCCACATCAGAAATCTATAAGTGATGTCACGGAGGCCAGAACCATGTGGATCTATGTCTAAGGCCTTGTTCACACTGCCACTCCAAATCAGATTTTAATCTAGTTTGATTTTTTTGACAGTCTGAACAGCCAAAAACCACATGAGATCAGATTTTTTACAAATCTGATTCAAACCACATACGGAGGTAGTTTCAAATATGATTCTGATTCTGATCAATGTGGATTAGACACAGTCAATATAGACACACAGATTAGATCTGATCATTTGCAATATGTAGGTAATGTGGACTGTCAGTCGGTAAGATCAGATTCTGATCATATTTGCAAAAAAATGTGGATTTGGGCTGCAGTCTGAACAAGACCAAAGATCCTTCTACACGTGCGATTTCAGCCTCTCTGTGAGAGTGTGGCAGTCATGAGGTTGAACACTGGTGCACCACTGTGTGCTGGACATGTTGCATGTGAATGCAATCAGCACAGGTTGTTATGTTTAGGGGTTATACAGGGCCCAAATGCAGACAGAAGCAAGGACTGAATAAACAAATGGTATGTTGATGCTCCATGGGGCAACTAAATGAGAAATCCAATAGGAGGCATGCAGTTTTCATTTATGCTAACCTGTGTATGTATGCCTTCAAGAACATGCCAAACCTGTAGGTGGCAGTGTAACGAACGGATCAGAATCCCGAGCAACTGTGTTTGCAATTGTATTTGTATTTGCAAATGCAAACAGAGGAAGAGGGTTTGCACCAACATAAATGTGACTGCTACTCTGAGTGCCTCCACGATCACCATGAAAATGTAAACATATGTCGCACTTTTGACGCAGGTGCAACTTCCGGCGTGCAATGTGATGTCGGCTGCCTAAAACTCTGTTTTTCTCAGTTTACATGCAAACGTGCAAAGGAAGTTTTCCAAAACTCCACCCTTGCTGGAGTTTTTAGAAAGAAACATTTTCTGAGGTGAATTCTCCGTTTGCATGTAAACGAAGGGTGCAAGCGAAGGGAAATGTCTCCATTTTTCAAAATAACCATGTACGTGTAAACAGCGCATGAATTTATAAGGGAGTAACAAGGCACCAGTGGGTAATCACACTCAGGGAGAGCACATAGCAAGAAATGACACACTGGACATAAAAAATAAAAATAAAACTGAAAGTACGAATTGGAATGGAAACATAAACCAGGTGTCTTTAATAAAAATGAGCAGTGTAGCATTTAATGTAAAGGTAGATGAAAAGGCAACACTTACGCTCATACTGTTGAAAAACAGCTGGAAAAATCTGAAAATGACAGAAATGAATGAGACATTATGTGATGTTAGGTCTTTGCAGGTGACATAGCAGCTGTATGTGAAAACCAGTCATTTACCTTCCAGGGCTTTATACTGGAATATATGTTCATTATTTGCTTTTGGTTCACGTGTAAGTGAAAGGAAATGTGTGCATATGTGTTAATACAGCTCTGACAAACAGTTTGAGCAGAAGGCAGCCAGGGAGAGTTTGTGTTTGGCCACACAGGGTGGCGTCTGTGGTCTGATCGTGCTTCTACCTTTTCCCTTTTTATTTTGTTAGATGCCTGACTGGGCACACCTGCAGGTCTGCCAAGCTCCACTGCTGAGAGCTGTTTTAGTTCAGCTGCCCAATGTGTGTTCGAGTGTGTGTGTATGTGTGTAGAGCGTATGTAGGGAATGTGTGCATTGTGTTCACTGTCAATCTTGTTTTCAGCTTAGCTTTGACAGAACACGGCAGCTCAGTACAACCAAGCACACAATAATTTGGCTCAGGTGACATTTTTGTACAGTACTTTTGGTACTTGTGTGTGTGTGTGTGTGTGTGTGTGTGTGTGTACAGAGATTTCTGTGACTGAATATACAGAATATTGGTATTCACAGTTGGCAGAACACAAATTGGGGTGAAATCTGTGGCGTGTAATTTCATGCACATGCAGACATACATGTGAATACACACACACACACACACACACACACACACACAGGCAGCCCTCTCTCTTCACCGTCCATGAAGTTGCTTCACATAAATAAGTGTCGGCAGCAGCACCTCTGCCTCTTTCTTTGTCAGTTCTCTCTCGGCCTCCCTTCACATGCACTCATGAGTCAAAGGGGAGCATCGGGATGTCTGACAGCTGACAAATAGATTTTGACATCAATTTGGAGCATTGTTGACAGTGGCTGTTGACGCAACAGCATCTTTTCACAGAGACATATTTCTGCTCAGTGCAGGTTTTGACAACAGTTCAGCCCTTTGCAGCTCCAGAGGTGGACTCTGAGTGTAGAGTAAATTTTTGGGTTTCATGAACAAATATAACTATGCACAGTAATTATATCTCAAAGGTCAGTGAGCACATTTGTGAATATTAGCCGCATATTTATCTGGAAAAGTGGTCTTAGCATTTACTGCCATGTTAAGAGCAATCCAGTGAGGACCACCACAGAGGCCTAATTAGCAAAAACACTCTGGTAAAGGCTCTGTGATGGGAATGTCAAAACAGCACTGGATGACTAACACCATGAGTTAACAAGATGCTGACTCTTTTTGTGGCTTTCTATTGGACAGCATGCCACCCAAAATCTGAAGGCAAAATCTGACATATCTGTTGCTGATTATGTTTATTAAACTATATCGCAGTTGTTTCTGATCTTTAATCAGATCCATAATTGTCAAGGTAAATGATGGTAACTGTCAATTATCTGAAGTGAAACTAAAGCAGCCAGTGATGTGATGCTTAATCTCTGCTGACATTCGGATAGTCATTTTATTCTGCTTTATTTAGAATAACAGTGAATGGATGGTTAGGCTCTTTGACCTTATCCATCCCTTGTGGACATATGTAACTAAGTTTGACAGCTCATATATCTTACCAAATTTTCCCAGTCTGTTCTTCAGTATTTTTAATTCTTCATCTGCTTCATAGTCCTAATGTGTTGTGTGTATTGTTACATTTCTTTTAAAATGTGTTTGCTCTTAAATATCAGTACATTATAATTACTTTTAACATTGTATTTGCCTCCTACAACCACATGAATCCAACTCTTCATTTTTCCCTATAGATCTTCTGAATATCAAACTCTTGTGCTTTTGCGCCTGCAATGTCCCAGTGTTCACACATAATTGCGATGTTGGGTATTGTAACTATTAAGTGAATGCTCTCATGCAGTTGAGTGGGGATAGGGGTAGGTCTTCACCATATGAATGCTGGATCATCAATAGCCACAGTGGATCTTAACACACAAATACACACTTCCCTATTAGAACCATATTACAATTGATTCTATGTGTTTTCAGGTCATATTTATCAGGAAAGCCGGCACCAGACCCACTTTCCCTGCCTGGTATTTTGAACCTATTTCCAGCAAGACCCATTTAAGAGAGACAGGAGGCCCCAGAGGGAATACTAACACTTCTGCTGACACTGTGATACCATGTGACTTCTGGCTCTGTCCCCGAAGCTACTATGCTCTGTCTTGGCACCACATGCTATTTATACACCTTTCATCTGTAATGAAAAAAGAGACAGTGTGGAAAATGGATATTCTCCCTGTTGCATGTGGAATTCTCAGATATCTAGGTGGTCTGTTACTGGAAGTGGTGGAAAAGAATCAGAGCTCAACATGTGACCACCTGGTTAAGTTGATTCAAACACACAATGGTGCATTAGATAAAACTGTGTGCAAAACTATGTAGGTTGTAGAGACTTTTCAAGTCCTAGGATGCATAAAAATAAATCATATGAATACATATAATGTATGATGAATGTTGCTAATTACCTGTAGGAAATCATTAGAATTAACACTGGACCAACTAAAGCTGTGAATAACCTACTAGTAATACCATTTCAACCAGTCTGTTATACACTCACACCCCTAATGAGTCTGTTCTGAACATTACTCCACAAGTCAAAACATACACTTGTCCGAACACTCTCACACCAACCATTTAGCCTACCATTATAACACCATTTGATTGTGCTTTCTAGATTTTAACTGTAGCTGTCAAAATTAGTTCCAGGCTCTTATTAAATGATGCAGATGGAAAATGATCTCCAAGTTCACTATAGAATTATTAATGAACCAATAATATGGTCATGGATGCAAGAAGACACTATTTTTGCTCAAGACAGTCAGTCACTTCTTAACATGTACTTATAATATATGTTGTGCATCAAGGGTCAGTTCTAGGATCATTATTATTATCCTTATTCATGCTTCCTCCTGGGCACATCATCCATAAACATGGTATTTCTTTTCACTTTTATGTTGATGATACACAGTTGTATCTTCCAGTTAGACCCACTGTCCTTGGGATGTTCAGCTCTCTGAATGTCTATGGGGCTAAAAAATGGATGTCAATTAAATTTGTCTAGCTGAACCCCCCAAAAACTGACATCCTGCTTAGTGGTCCCCAGCCAAATCCCATGACTTGCTGGGTTTATGTCAGTCTGTTGTCTGGTTTGACAGTAATCAAAGTTAAACTTAGATCAAAAGCAGAGCACCACAAAACTTATACAATCATGTTTTTATCATCTCAGAGATATTTCTAAAATCGAATCTTTTTAAACTTTTAAAAACACTGAGACCATTTGACATTGTTTCATTTCATCAAGCCTGGATTATTGCAGCAGTCTCTTTACTTGTCTTACTCAAAAACATATTGATCGTCTTCTGACTGTGCAGAAGTCTGTAGCCAGGATTTTAACCAAGAGACGTGACTACATCACTCCTGTTTTCCTGTTCTGCACTGGCTCCCAGGATGTTAAATAATAGATTTTAAGAATTTATTGATCACTTTTAAAACTCGAATGATATCTCTCCTGGAAACATTTCAGACTGCTTCACATACATAACCAGGGATCAGGTCTTCTGTCTGCCCCCAAGGCTCAACTAAAAATGACAGAGGACAGAGCATTTACATTTACTTTGCTTTGGAATGCATTGATTTTACTAACTTCAGTTTTAATTTTCTAATTTATGCTCTAAAGCAATTTGTAACTAAGTTTTTGAAAAGCACTATTTAAATAAAAATTACTACTAACTTTATAACTCTGTATGGTGAGTGTCCCTGATTGATGCTGTGACTCACTACCATTAGTCAGCTAACTGGTGTGTATGGATGCCACCTAGGAACTTAAGGCTACATCTCTTGTTACAGACAGTCTACAAAGTCACTCTGGTTTTCCAGCTGCTTGGCAACTACAAGGAAGAGGAAGAGCACTTCCAACACACTGAGCGTCACCTTCATTACAGGAAATAAACTACTTTCACTGCATGGTGTAACAGCCTGTACTGTCCACGCCTTGTTGTTGTTGTGCATAGAATGGTGCTGATTTCAATTCATAACTTTATTTAAAAAGAAAAAAAAGTTTTTTGGGGGAATGTTTTTTCTTCTCTGTATCCAACATTGTTTTTTTTTCTTCTATGAACTGAATTCTTTTGTTTTTGAAAACAAATGATGAACTGAAACAAACTGAAAACCAGTAATGGAGTCGAATCATGCTTTCCTGTGTTGTGGACCTTGGTACTAGAGGGATTTCTGTTGTTTATTCTTTAATACACAAAAAATCCTTTTGAACTTAAGATTCTGTGTGCGCTGATTCTGCTAGTCATTCAGTAGGTAATAGGGGATACATTTTAAGTGCACTTCCTTTGTGTGGTTTGATTTGAAAAATTGTTTAGTTTGTTTGCTTTTGAAAAGATAAAGGTTACAAAGAATAGACCGACTCATCTTCAATGTCAGGAGAGATACCTGGCTGGCACCCCTAATAACTAAAAAAAAAAACTAAACAATTGAAAAAGAACACCAAAATCAAACTGTCACAATGTGTCATTTCTTTGGGAGGCAGAGGAATAACAGCAGGAGAGACAGAAGTGTTTGTAAACTGCTAAAGGAACTCAGAGATTTGAACAGCTTCTAAACAACAGGAACACCTCATTCTTCACAACTCAGTCTTTGTCCTGGTGATTAATGGTTAGGAACCTTAAAAATGTGTGACACTGGTGCAGCTGTGATTGATAAAGCCCATTTTTTGAGGAGCAACCAACTGCAATAAAACTATCACCAAAGTAGGGCAGATAACAATCTGGACATTGTGGACAAACTCCTGCACTTAGTTTGATGCTCTCTCCTGGTTCGGGTGGATGTTCCAAGAAGTCAAAGTCAGTTTCAAGATTTCTTGGGGGCTATAAATTTACAAATAGGATTTGGAAATAGTTGATTTATCAAAATAAAACTGACACAGATTCAGTCTAAATGATTTATATCTTGATTCATATATTAATGTGTTGGACTGGTGAGGGGATCCAAAATGCAAAGACTGGATGGATTGTTTGAGGACTGGGAGGACTGCTTCATGACTTTCTGCTGCAGAACAACAAACTCTTTTACTATTTGATAAACCCTCTGGCAAAACCGCTTGTTGTGTCTTGTGGTCTGTAAATCCAAACTTTTCTCTTTCTCCATGCCCGTTACTCTGACAGCTCTGAAAGTTAATAAGCTATTGAGAGTGCTGAGATGGACAGAGGGGACGGACAGAGGCTGGCATTTCTTTGTTCTTTAATTTATTTTGGTATTTTCTCAGCGCTCTGGACATATTGCCTTGCTTGATTGCATTGTCACAAACCCCAAGGGGAGTTGTTAACTCTTCACAGAGAGAATGAGCTCCCCAGGCCTTCGGGGGCGTGTGTGTGTGTGTGTGTGTGTGTGTGTGTGTGTGTGGTGTGGGTGGGTGCAATAAGAAATGCTGAGGGAGGCAGAAACGTTCAAGGACTGAAAACACAGAGGAAAAGAAACAGAGTCTCTGACAGTGTGTGTGTGTGTGAGCATGAATATTCAAGTGTGTATTTATCAGGAGAAACAGAGAAAACAAGAGGTGTTTTATTGTCTTGTCTTTCCCAGTGGAAAAGTGGTCTTAGACTTTTCAACAGTTCGTGTGTGAGACTTAATTCCAATCAGTTTTTGACTTTATTTAGACATTTCACATCTGTCTGGATCATTTGACATTAAGTTTTACTGATGAATAAGCTATTGGATGAAGCAGATGCCAGGATCTCGTACATTTGTGGTTTTTCACCATGCATCTCAGGTGCTGCCACAACAGTACAGCTCTGATGCTTTGTCCACAGTAATGTGTTTCCATTTTAAAATGAAAATGGTCTCCATCCACTCAAGTGTTTTCTTATCAGAAATAATCTTTGTCTATACAGTCATATTTGAAAATGCCTCTTTGATGTGTTTCAGCTCGTCTGTGTGAAGGACCTGTGATCCTCATCTTCATATTAGTCCATGGATTAAACAGCTGTTCCACAAACTGGTGAGTGCTGATAAATTTTCAGGGTGATCTCTCCTCTATCCCTCGTTAAAATGTCCAACTTTACAGCAGAAATAAACACTGTTACAGCCTGTAAACAAAAAGCAGGGTTGGTCTCCACAGGCAATTTCCTCCTTTGAGACAACTGGACAGGGGGTGAATTTTTATGTAACCTGGCTGTTTAAATTCTATTAAGGCTTAAGCACAGAGGGCCTGGCCACTTTGAGTGACAGATGGGTGCTGTCAGAGTCTGTTAGCTGTCTGCTCAGCTTCAGCTCAGCTAATTTAAGTCACTGAACATGACCCTTCAATCATGTCTGCAGTGTTGGAGCCTTCTGGAGGATTTTCATGCAAATATCAGACAGTTAATATGAGCTGTGGTGCGGTATTTTGATTGTGAGGAGATCATACATTAGCACAGATTAGTCAGAGGAGGTCTCATAGATCACTACACCTGGTTTATTAGCTTAGCTTGTTAACTAGCAAATTAGCCAGTAAATGAGACGGCTTTTGAGTTATCCTGTGAGCAGCATGCCCAGCTGTGCTAGTGATGCTAATAGTTGCATATGCTTGCCAGTTTTTAAACTGACATTTAGGCTATGTCCATCATCATTTGCAGTCTGTGGATGGTACATGTGTGTGTGCATGCATGTGTGTGTGAGTGTTTGATATTGAAAATGATCATCTGCCATTCATCAAGAAACACAGACTTAAATATAAGTTAGAAGTTGAATTCTGTGCAGCTGCGTAGTTTAGAGTACATAGCCTCAGGTTACACAGACACACACACACACACACACGCATTCAAATCTTGCATTATCTAGCAGCATTTGTCTGATGCCTGGAGCTATTGCTCCTCACAGGGGGCAGTCTCAGGGCCAGTGATCTTGCAAGATCTTTGTTGGGCCGTGCTCAGACAAGGGGGCTACTGGGTAATGGTGGCAATGGTAATTGCAAGCAGAGCTACAAAACATGCATCTGAACAACACACCTTATACTTACACAGACACACTTACGCACCAGGGTGTCTAGTCATGCAGCGCTAATGCCGCCCTGCAGGATGCTATAATCAGTGTCAGGGCTGTGGCGCGTGTCAGAACACTGAGGAGTGAAATCTCAATCGCCGGATGGGACCTGATGATGCAGAGAGGGGGAGAGAGGTGGAAATCTGAAGACAAAAAAAAGTGTGAGATTCAAATATTACTGGTGGGTGAAGGGTCATCCATGACTGAACAGCAGCAAATCTTTCTTGCTGCACTCTCGGGACACTGCAGCAGCAGAAAATCAAACAGAAAAGTCTTTTCTTTCAGTGGCTGTAAAAGGGAGGCTAAAACAACAAGGCTATTGGATAACAATAAATATCTGTTCTTTACTGTCTCTGTCTGTTCCCTGTGGTTCGGGTCAATAACAGCATTTAGTATCAGTGACCTGGATCCATTATCCTGCCTGGGCCGTGGTGTACACAGCCCTAAGATGTAAAGTATTACTCTTCTTCTGTTTCATCTCCCACCACACAGTCCCATGGGACCTTTGTGTGCTCCGTGTGTGTGTGTGTGTGTGGCACAGGGTTGGGCTGATATTGACCTTTGATTGTGGATTTTAAAGTGGGTATCAGTCGCTCTTTGTTGTCTGCCTCTGTTATGATGCTGTTTGATTGATTGGGTGATTACGGTGGAATTGATCAGTGGATTTCATTGTGAAACCACATTGTCACAGAATGTTGCACAGTATTATTAAATGTCCTGATTTCCAACTTTCTGTGGTCTAATACACTCATGCACTTTTTCCCCCCTTAATTATGGCATCAGATCTTTAATTTTTATGGAGGGTCAGTTTCAGTATCTTTAGTATCATTAAACTATGCACAAAATCATCAATGTACCACATATTTTATGCAGAATATGATAATACATTTATGGGATTCCAATATTTATGAATACTACTCTATTACTACTAATTATTTCATTTCAGCACTGTAGCTGCTACAAACATCCTGGTGTTACTGTGTGCTGGGTGAAAAACTGAGTTTGTGTTATTATGCATATGTGCACCCACACCACCTCATGGTTTCCTCAGTACTTCTGGGGTTGTATTTGTTCATTCATTGTCAATAAGTATAGGATTACGCTCTTTATCCTCCATTTTTGTTATGGTCCCAGAATCAGGTTGCATAAGCAATGAAAAATAGAATGGAAATTTAAGAACAAGCAACAAAGAACAAAGCTGGAACCCATTTGCTCATGCCAAATCCCTTTTTAAAAGACCCTCAACCTATGGGAAAGAGTCAAAGCCAAATGACCAGTGGTGCAACTTGATCACTCAGTCAGTCGGGGACATTAATAGGGCTGACCCCAATGTTGCAGTCCAGCAAGACAACAGTCCCTGTGACTAATGTGGGAAATGACTCAGGAAAGAGTTGTTGAATCTTTGTTGTGAACACCACGAGAAAAACTTAACTTCCACTGTGACGGGTGGCAACAAACATCCGATATCAGAGATCTCAAAGAAAAAATAGATACCACTAGAGATGTGTTTTCATTCTTGTGATAATTTTGGTGAACTGACTCTTAAAGTGTGGGATTTTGTTTGTTTCTGAAATGGAGTTCACACTCCAGAGTGTGTATATATATATGCACATGCCTGTGGGTTCCTAGGAGCTTGTTTTATTTTTCAGCAGCTTATACCTGCAGAGTACCATGAGAGTTTGCTACGTGACTCTATCACCTGTTTTTTTCTGGTTGGCAGCTCAGTCATCAGCTACACTTGCACCAACTTCTCATTGTCAGGTCATCATTGCATCATTACCTGTGTAAGATGGTTCGCTACCATTTATTTGGAAGCAAAGATTTAAATCAGAATAAATTACATTGATTTCCTGACAACCCAAAGGACGAGGAGGCAGCATCGTAATTTTGGGTTGTTCAAGTTCCCATGTTTATCCAGGTCTTTCCCATAATAATGTCAGGGTGGCTTCACCTGTGGTACTAAAGCAGTATTCCTTTAATACTAGAAAACAGATGTATTGAGTAAGGACACAAAGGATTATGATTGTTTGTGTTGTTAGCCTAAGCACTTTGTGAAGATCAGATCACATTTAATTACATACAGTATAGGTAATATCTTCCAACTTTATTATAATATATATTTCTAATATAATAAGTAGCACAGAAGTTATTGGGTCTTATTGCACTGTAGCCAAGTGGAGCTGATGTTGTGGAGCATGCTGTATTAGAAACACATGAGCCTGGGACTTCCATACACAACACAACAAAACCCTGACAGCAAAAAAACAATTTAGTTGCTCTTATTATTATTGTTGTACAGAGTTTTATTTTACCTCCTCAAAACTGACGGAAGAGAAGACTGAAGCTGGCTGGACCAAACCCTCAACTCTCTGTACCCTGGGAAAAGTAATGACTTCTAAAATGCTCTGTGAGTAATAACAATGTGTGATCCATCACTGTGTAGCACCACAATTCTTCATTTATGGTCTTTTGTGGCACATAGCTTAAAAAAAAATAGCACAGTTTTATCATTGAATGGACATATTGCAATGTGTATAATGTATACATATGTTTATTTTCACTGTTTAGCCCTAGAGACAAGCATTAGTAATGAATCATGTAACAGTATAGTTTTTTGGAATCAGGTTTCCCCACATATGAGAGCACAACAGTAAAACAGTATTTTAGCCTTAGTGTATAGGTGCATATAGACACATGCTTTTATTTTGCATCTGAGTGTTATGGGCTGTCAGCTCCTAAAGGCAGATAATTCAACCAACTCTTCAACTACTACCCCTGAAACATGCCCGCAGCACACTGAGAAGGCTCTTTTCATATGCTCTCCAGGACTCCAGGGGATGATCTGTGGGGTTAGAGGTGAACACCACTGATAGAGTGATGGTCCTCACATGCAGAGGTGAGTTTGTGACAGACTCTCTGGGAATCTCTATTTCAGGTATAGTTGTATTCAGTTTTGTTCGGTTTTCTCCTTTGTGTGCAGGTGTGCACATTTGCGGTGCCCCATATGAGTGTAGGTCTTTCACAGACACGGATGCATCATCGCATTACCTGCCTCTGAAATCTTTCAAGAAGACACCGTTATGTAACCGACCTGAAATCATTGTCTCGGGGCGACAGTGCTCCAACCACCTCCATCTCCCGAGCCTCCCACTCTGTGGTGCTGAGAGAAGCCTGGTCAGAGTGAGGCCACTGCCCCCTCCTACCACTTCCTGCTGTGTGAGCTCAGGAGAGGCACCAGGCCCCTGGATCGCTGACTGCAGTCAACCCAGGACAAAGAGTGAATGGGAGCGCTGAAGGGGAAGAGCAGGATGTGCATATGAAGGAACTCACTATATTTACATGACATTTTGACAGCAGTCTACACCTCTGCCAAGTGCTGAGTGACTACACATGGTGACATTTAGTGAAGTGTGAGAAACTTAGAGTGCCAAAACACTTGCATCTCTGAATTCACTCTCAACAGTTTTCAAGTGTGAGGAAGAAAAAGAAATATTTCAGAATAATGACAAATTACAGGTTCAAGGACAAACAGCATCCCATCTCCTGACATGACATTTGTCTCAGTAAACTGTGAGTAAACAATATTAACACTGGTGGTAAAGTTATTTATATGTTAACCATGTTCCCCCATTACCTCTGTTAGCATGTTAAAGGAGACATTTATGCTGTTCCATCTTTTAGAACATCCTTACAATGTTATAATGTCACGTGTCCATGCTGAACCTCTGCAAAGTTGCACAACATGAGCTATAGGAGTCCTGTTGTAATCCATCAACCAGATTTCACATGGTTTCCAGTCTCTGAATGAGATCGCTGCGAGATTTGTGCAAAACCTGATGTCAGGTTTTACCGTCAATTAGGACAAATGCCCAAACTGCAAGGGATCTGCCCAAAACATGCCCATGATGCCTGCCTCCAACCGGCATCTCCCCCTGCTCCCACACCAAAGAAGAGAAGTGTGTCTCCCCAACACTCTCTCAGTGTTATTTGGGTTGCAACAGAAAATCACAATTGTTTTCCTTCTCCAAAGACAATGAAAACACTAGGTCAGACTCGGGGTCCAACACATACGGATTGACCTCATAGCTGGCCATGTTTGTAAAGTCAACTGGTATGTAACGCAAAGTAACCAAAACATGTGGTGGGCCTCCACTGAGCAAGCCAATCAGAAGAAAGCGGTGGGGCAGCAGCCAAATGAAGCGTTTCACGAAGTGGCTGCATAGAGGTTGAAGTCAGGATTTTTCTCGATATCTGTACGAGACATCTAAGGAGTTTTTGGAGCTGAAAATCATGCAGAACTACTCTGTAAGTGTTCAACACTGACACAATGGTAAGCAAAAAGCAGTAAAATATGCTTAATATGTCTCCTTTAACATTTGGAATTTGGTCATGAGCCAAAGTACATGGACAAAATCCTTAATAGTTGTTGAGGTGTAACTCAGATCATCCGTGTCTGGGAATCATCAACAATTGGAACAAATCTAATTTCAAACCACTAAGTGGATGTTGGATCAATCCACTGAGAGACAGAGAGATCAAGCTGCTGGTGGCTCTCAGGGGACACTCAGGTGATCACCAAAGTCATTTGGTAGAAGATGCTTAACACTGAAGTCAGAGATTTTCTTTTCTGAAAGTAAACTGCATGACAATCACTGAGATTTTTTTTTTAATCTTTTTAAATATTTATGTTCTTCATTTATTGCTAATAAATTATTAAAACTGTGTAGCCATTGAAATCATGTGCCTTTACTTCAGGTACACCATTGTTAAGTTAGTTTATATATAAATATATACTTTTTTTCACATGGATTTTTTTCTATATAAGTTGACTACTGCACATATCAGTCAAAAAAACTCAGACATTTCAAACCTATTTTTTCCCCACTGAGGATAAAACTGGACTGATATGAATCACCAGCACCTGCCCCCTCCTTTTAGTGCCCCCCCACCCCCCACCCCCACTCCATTACTTTCAAATTGACCTTTGACCTCATTTCATGTGATTTAGCACTACAGCTGACTTCCTCACCACCCCGCAGGACATGATTGGCTGTGAAGTGAGAAAGCAGAGGATGGAAATCAGATCAGTTCTCGCTCAGCAGCGGTGGCTGTGCTGCTGGGGTTTGAGGGAGACATATAGATCTGATATGCAGGGCAACACCGTTGAGCATCAGGGCTGTAAGAGGAGAAGAGTAGTAATCATGTGTGATTTATCAGGGGTGTGTTCTTCTCAGTTGATTTGATACACACAGATTTGTCTAGATACTGAGACTGTATACCCAGTATATGATTCAGAGCCATCCTGGTGGTAGTTCAATATTATACCAAGGATACCACGGTTCTTTGCAAACAAGTTTCTCTGATATTACACATTAATTGATGCAAACAATTTACACATGTATCAACAGGCTCATGGGAAGTAGGGCGTGCAGCTTGATATCAGTAAATCTTCCCCAGGTCTTCTTTGAGAGTGACTGTTCCGCTGAAGACAAGCATGTCTGGGTAACCCCTGCATGCCTCATCCACCTCTGGTGAACCTCAACTGTAATATCTAAACCGGCCTCCTACAGAGCCTCTTCAGTCAATGCAGCAAAAATTGAGAAAATGCAGGTAGAGAGATGGCGCTGATTAGTGAACCAGTCATGAACTCAACCAATCATAAAAATGATGGATTAATGCGAGTTCCATCTCAGGATCTACTGAGCTCAGGGAGAGTGATCATAAGGTTTTTCAGCCGTCGTACCAAAAGGTCTTTCTCCCCTGATTGCTCAGTTTTGCTGGGTAGTCAGCTCTAGGAAAACTCCTGCTTTTTCTCCAAACTTATAGCACTTAAGAGTTATGGACCATTCAGTGAAGTAAAAATGTTAACCTTCATCAGATCTGACCCCCGATGCAGCTCTGTCTCTGAGCTCTGCATGCAGCTCCTTCCTCCTCATGGTTTAAACCCTGTGAGACCTGGGTCAATCTAGGTGTAGAAGAAAAGTTGAAGAACCTGAGTGAAAAGCCACAACAAAGAGTCAGAAATAAAGGTGAGTTTGTGAGGAGTGTTTCTGGCATCAGTAGTAAAATCACACACTGTGTACAGGGAGGTAAATAACAACAAATTCTCCATATAGACTGTTATACAGTAGATTACAGGTTTAAATGTAGCCTTTACTTGATATGATACATAAAACTATAAAGTGTAATTCTATTGAACTCTATGGGAGTAGGCAACTTTTGATGATAGGACTGTTTCACCTGCATCTCCTACTGTTGAAGAATGCAGTCAGTTGTTGAGATGCTGACTGCATCGGTGCCTGGGAGTACAGGGGTGTTCAAACAAAACTGAACTGTTAGGGCAGACCGAGGGACCCAAGCGCAGGATCAAGGTCAAAGGGGTTTATTAGCAGAATAACAGTCGAATTTATCTCAGTGGCAGTCTAGAGTATCCAAGTGGCAGGAGGAACAGGCAGCGGGGGAGGAAATCAGGCAGCGGCTGGCAACAAGTCTGAAGTACTGACTTCCACGGCAAACACTGGAGATGGCAACTTCAACAATCAAATTGAAATTGTTGAGCGTGATCAACCTCAGAGTGAGGAGTGTGGAGGAGGACGCCCCCATGCCAGCAACCTGACACGTGCCACAGAAACAATGGGGAGGAGAACCACTAGGAGGCACTAGACATAGAGGGAGCATCCATGTGACATCAGTATTGTTTTGATTTACCTGTCTTCATCTGAATCTACAAGGTAAACTAAGATAAAAATGTACTTATTACTTATTTTTCACTTTGAACAAACAATCACTTGAAGTTTCCTGAGGGGGTGAATCTTAACTATATCCAATACAACTGAGAAATACATTTTCTCCAAATGTTCAGGAGATTGTGTGTATGTCTTTTATTAACTCATATTTCTGCTGGGGGTCTCTAAACAAAGCTGGGCTCACACCAGGCTCAAACCAGCACCATCTCGATATTAAACCCCAGGTCGTTCCACTAATACCACCCTGACTCATTTAATCCAGGCTTACTCAAGTCAGACTTGCATAGTCTCGCTTAGTGCACAGACTCAGGGTGCATGAGAAGCCCAAAAGAAGGGATGAATGAAAAGATGTCTCTATTTTCCCCAGCAACACTCGGTCATTTAAATGAAGTCCTTTTGATGATTTGACAGTCACACTGATGAACTGGTGAATGGCTGAACCATTTCAGGTAGACTTGTGATATAAAGAATATAAATTGATCTTATATGTTGATAGTGCATGGTGGACTCCAGGTGTGATCTGAACCACATTAATCAAACAGCTGTAAGTGAAAGCCTCATCTAAAGCACACCTGTCTTTGCAGGGCCTGTGCTCCCTCTGAGCTCAAGCCACATGAAATTGCCTGATAGATGCTGTGTACAGTGCACAAATATGCAACCCATAGTGAAACCATCTGTTCGGTGACTGTGAGCCCCTCCTTTGGCTCTCCACAGCTCTGGCTTGGGCCACTTCACCATCCACCATCCAGTAACCTGCCAGTGAGCACACTATCACACACACATACACACACCTACCCTAAGATGACCACCTCTCCCTGCAGATATTTTGGATGTCAGCTACATCAGCTAAATCCAAAAGTGACTAAATAGCGATCACAAGTGCTGAGCGTTATCTGCTTGGAAAGCCCCATAGGTTTGCACCTAAAAATGATCTGTCAACATTAGCATGAAGCAAGAAATGTTGACAGATTATTATTAAACATCTCAGAGTATTTGCTCTGTTCATGTCCTGGTAATGACTTGACTTAGAGGTTTCCCTCTGAATGAATATCTCTCATATTTTAGACAGCAGCACCTGTAGGCTTGAGTCCCCAATTATTGCAATTCAATCTGCCTGTATAAAGCAATCCCCCAATAAGCTCTCCAGCAGCAGTTTGTGTGTATTTGTCCGGTTTAATTTCCTCAGATATAAGATGGCTTTAGTCAATAAAAATGTTCTCTCTCCTCACCAGCTCTCCAGGGCTCTTTTTATGACAGGATTAAATTGTCCAACCCACAATTAGGAGAAAGTAATTTCCCTGGTGTGCATCTCCTTTTCGCTTCTTTTCCATTTTATCCCGCAACTCCACGCAAAGCTAATTCACTGCCACCACCACTACCACCATCACCACTACTCCCCCCACACCCACAAAAAACTGAAGCATGAGGTAGGAAAATGACTGTCTTTTTCTATTCCAAAGAGAAAAATCTCATTTTGTCACACCAGCTGCAACACCCCATCTACTTTGGCCCCACAATGGATAATAGACTTGCTGTGAAGCACGGAGCGTTTCCCAGTTCCTGTGCCAGCCAGCCCTAATGCAGGCGAAGTGATACAAACATCTCAATTGCATGCTTGTACGTTTCAGTTATCGTTTACATTCATTTCGCAGGGTTCAGGCACGGGTCTCTGCATCCCGCTGCTGGTGTGTTGGGGTTTAGCCATGCTTATTTAACCACTACATGTGTTTCTCCTTCACCAAAGGGTTGTAGAGTAAATCCATCTGTCTGCTGGGCAACAGAACCACAGCTTTACACGTCTGGAAGAGACACTGGGAGATTCGAGTGGACAAACGCCAAGAGACAAGTAACGTCAGACCACACTACCATCTGATTCACCACATCATCTGGAACCGGATCAAGTCCTGAGTAAATGTTTGTGTTTGTTTTTTTTGGGAGGGTCTGACAGGCAGACTTGTCAGGGTCGGCTCCTTGGCTGCAGAGTTGTCAAGTGCTTTTGCTTCAACTGCTGTTACACTCAGACAGTAAAGACATCCCAGGTCCTGGAGACTGGACAGAGGACCATACCACAAACCACCATTTGGGAATGATTGAATAAACGTCAGTTTCACATGTTTTCTACATGCAGTCTTTATAAACAGGAAAACCAGACTTTAATAATCATAAATATATACTTTTGTATTTTTATCTTGTGTACCGATCTGTGCTGTGAACCCACTTAAACACCCAGTGTGACTGAGCTTCTGAAGCAGTAACACATAAACTGTTAAAAACTCTGCCCTTTAGGTCTGCTGATTCAGTGCATTCTTTTTAAAAGGTCCCATGCTGTATAAAGGTAGATGTCAATGTATTCTTTGATTATAAAGCAGTTCTAGGCTCTATATTAGTACTGTGAAAGTATCAAAGCCTCAGTCCACAGAGAAATGCACACAGCCTGTATTCAGACACTGAACCTTAAACTCAGCTGTCAGTTTGGCAGTCAAAGGTCACTGTGACCACACAAAACAACCTTTGGGCCGTATGAATGAATGAGCATTGTTTATAAGAGAATCTTGCATCTTATCTGGTGCCTATATGGACTTAAAGGACACAAACCTCATCAATCATAAACTTTAGCAGCATCCTAATTCTCATCGTCTCTCATCTCATCTCTGTCTCAACGTAGCCAATTAAAGTTAGATGCTAAATGCAAAACAATTTAACAAAGTAGCTTTAAAGGGTGTTTATTTCTATATTGTTACATAGCTTTCTATGGATGTACAGTATGGTCACTGATATATGAGAGGCATTAGAGAGATAAGACACACACACACACACACACACACACACACACCTGTCATACATTCACAATCATGTTGTTCCATACCATGCATGAGAGAGTATAGTAGTGTATGTGAGAGTACAGTCATGATGTTATTGTGAAAGCAAGTATGAATCATCTCTCAAAAAACCCATCAGAGACAAGAATAAAAGTACCTGCTACAGTGAGTCACTGTGAGTCTGTCGGGGCAAACACCACTTTTCTCATACTCATGAACCACCTTGTATGGGGCCTCATCTTTCTGTGATCTTACCACCTCCTGTGAGCTTGACACTCCCCCTCAACACACTGAGACAAAACCATTGTAAGAGCTGCAGCAGTGCATTAACACGCTCCATGCCCCTTAATACCATGTGAGAGGGAAGCAGGAGGTGTGCAGGTGTTGTTGTGGGATGTTCAGTGGGCTCTGATTGGTCAGCATCAGAGCAGGAAGGTGGACCTGAGGGAGCTCTGATCTCTAACAGCACATTTCAGACAGAGTACAATGTAAAATGTACTCTACAAGAAAAATAATGTCTTTTTTGAGCATTGAAGCATGTTAATCTATTTTCACAGACACCAAGAAAAAAATGAACAGTGAAAAATGGTCATAATAGGTCCTCTTTACCTACACCTTACACATGGATAATATTTATACTAAAAAAAACCAAAAAAACAACACATTGTTAGAAAGTGTGTCAGACAGGGAGCTGTCTATTGAGGCCTGGTCTGAATATTTCACACCTTGGCAACTGTGACGAAAACAGGAGTGGAGTCCCATCCTTCTAAATGCTTGTGAATAGTCTGTGGGAGAGGTGGGATTATGGAGAGAGGACAGAAGCTAACATTAGAGGCCAGCATTACTGAGCTACTGATTGGTCCCTCAGAGATTTCCCAGGGAGATGGAGAGCAAAGAGAAACTTTTAGGTTTCTCCCTGTAAACTCACTAATAATGTCAAGGAACAAGAGATAGCCCGAGGCTAGAGGTGCAAGAGTGAGAGGGAGGGCAAATATACCACAGAATACCATTTTGTGTTTGCAAATAAGCTATACATCCAAATCTATTTTTTTTATTTTATATAGATGGAAATCGATGCCTCTGTGGCTACATTTATTTAAGTTAGAGTCCAGTCTTCTACAATGATACTTAACTCAAAAAATATTATCGCCATTTGTTGAACTGCACTTTAAAATGATGAAAGTTACTGAGGATGACTGTGAGACAAAGTCAGAAACTCAGTGTAAGGCTTTTTTTTAAGCCCCTACAAAGAAATTTCATTTTGTGATTTTGGCGACCCCTGTGGACAAAAGCAGCAGGTTTCTCGTTGTGGATCCTGTCCCAATATCAGCCAAGATGAAAATATAGCAATGAAATTGAGCTTGGTTTTGACTCGCTAGCGTAGCAACAACTCAATGCTCATTTATAGCCTCGTCAAATGAGCCGTCGTCTCCTCTGGTCTGAGTGCCGCACATTGTTTCGCGGTCCGGTGGACCGACTTGTCCACTGCCTCCCAAGAGTTACACTATTTAGAAATAGCGTATCTTCCCACTGATGGCTTAATTTGCTGTTGTAGGTCACACAGAGGTATCAGCAGAAACAAGAGACTTTTGCATATCCAGTTAAAAGTTCTTTGTAGGGGCTTTAAAGAAAGGGGGCATTAACTAATCTAAATTTGTTAACGTATTCTAATGAATCACAAGCTCTTCTGATTTGATAAACTGCCTCTGTTTGAATGAGCACACCATAGATATCTCTGGTTCTATGTCAAAACCTGAACAGCTGTAACATGGATATTTGGCTATTAGAGCTCTACTTTAACATAATCAGGGTATGTCCACGTGACTTCTGCTATTTCACTAACGGAAAAAAAAAAATTGTTTCATTTGTTCTCAATTTGTTGAGATTCATTGTTGTTTAACTTTTTTTATGATGTGTGATTGATCTGTCTTTGAAATGTTGCACTGTCTCAGAAGCACTTTAAATTTCGTTGTACCTTGTACAATGACAATAAAGGCATTCTATTCTATTGATATCCTAAGTGTTCATAAACAATTCAGATTAAATATCCATTAAACTGTGTCTCCACACCTCATTTCAAGACCAACACACCAATGGGCACTCAGATAGATGCAACAGTATTTGGGTGCTAGATGGAAAAAAATTACTTGTTGTGGATGTAAGATAGGGCTTTTAGTCTGTACTGACAGTATCTGTCAGTTGAGAAGAGTTTCAAATACTGCCCATGAGCCTCATTCATCACTAAGCACGTCTGCTGAATTCCTCCAAAACTGTCTGAGAATGTGAATAGAAGTCTTTTCAGGTTCCTACAAAGCATCGCATTACTGAGCTCAACAGTAGCCTATGTCTATGATGTAAAGTATGGAGTTTGGATTTTTCTTGTCAAATTGCTCCCATTCATACTTGTCATCCTTTAATTTTTTTGCTGTAACATTAAATCTTCACATCCTGGTCTGTGGAGAGATGGTTTTCTCTCAGTCTCATCTTTATCTGTGATCTCTCATTCACTAAGTATCTACACACAAGGTCAGACACAGATCACCACAGTTCACTGTTTATCTAGAGTACATGTGCAGCTGTTCCTCTCCCACCACCAGTAACCATAGCAACCCAGGTTATAGAATGGCCTCTTTTTGATAGGGTTTAAAGAGATGTAAACATTCAGGAGAGAACATAAAACACCTGAGACCTAGGGGTTGATAGCAGGCAGTGTCCTTATCAGACACGGAAGATCTTCAATGTACGTTAGATGATGTTCAGGTTTCCATACATAGCCAACTGTTTCAAACACCCACAAACACACACATGGAAGAGATGTGGTAACAGGTTCAAATGTCGGGATTTATACAGTTAATGCCCTTTTCAGGGGCAGCTTCACATTTGGGCTGGCTTTGCACCTGTTAACCTTTTCACATCCATAAGGTAAAGTAAACATCAGGGATCAAATGCTATGAGCAGAACATGCAGGAGTTCTTCCAGATAAATTGAAAGATCTGTGGTGGAAATCGGAAGGTGAATTAGGTGATCACATGGTTGGGGACCCTTCTGCATCTTCAGCAGGTGGTTCATTCATGTTTCATCCCTCCACTTGTGAATTTCACAAGGTGAGGGGTGGAGCAGAGAGGGTGAACTATAGCCTTCACCTGCAGAAGGATACGAGCTGCACACTTTCATTAACCACAGCCATCTTGAGCAGGTCTCAGGTACTGAGGTCCCTGTTGGCTTTTTTCAGATTTCTGGACTCTAGGCTGATCTTCTAAAAAGGACAGTGCAAAACAGTGACAGCTGATCTCAACTGGAAAACATGCTGCCTGCCATCCTTTGAGACGAGGCTACTCAGTCAAGTCATAGTACTTGGGTTCCTTCAGGTTGGTGAGAAATGGCTTCCCTGTCTTCCCACAGCAGCATAGGTTCAGCAACTAAGATGGTCTTTGTGCTTCTGGACAATAGAGCCATGTCTGTCCAGAGCAGGGTTACTGCCACACTGATGGGGGAGACACGTCGACTGGGATTGGCAGGAGGTTGGCCACCACACGTAAGACGAAGGTGAATCTTCTTTTTTCACACCTCTCCTCCATTATGCCAATGACACCCAGTTCTATTACTCTTGAAAACAAACAAATTGAATTATGTGAACTTAAAGTTGACCCAAAACAAAAATGAGGCTGCCTTGACCACCAAAAACCTTGGTAACCTTTCCACCACCTTTAAGCCCTTTACCAAAACCCTTTCATTCTGCCTTTGAATTCAGCAAACATGTAAGGGCAGTTCTAAAATCTAGTTTCTTTCAGCCTCAGACCCAACACCCAAAAGTGTCAGACTACTTCATTGTTCATTTTCAATTGTATTTTTCAAGTGTAAATTTGTCATCTCCAAAGGCATGTGTGTGTATAGGAATATGTCTACTGTATGTAATTTCAACAGTATACTCTGCACTTACAGTATGATTGCACTGGCATCTATTTCTAAGCTTGCACTTTTGGGGCTATATTGAAATTATCTATTGTAAAGCATACAGAGTTTGCCTTGTGCATGAAGTGAGCTTTATAAATAAAGTTCTGGAATATGGACCATACAGAGGTACTGTAAAGAAGAACAGCAGCTCTGGTGGACATGTTGGCATGGCATGGCAGTTGCCAGTTAAAGTGCTATTATCCACTATAATTTCAAATAGTTGAATACAGCTTTGCATGCTGTAATTATGCTGCATTATACTGCTTTATAGCGGCCTTAAATCACTTATACCATGCAGCTGTGTATCTTAGGTGACTGTGTCCTTATGTCCTCACTGAGGTTAGAAACAGTATGCCGTAGACTTGGAACTGTGAAATGTTGAAAATGTTGATGGAAAGAGACACTTTAGCAACACCCAGACTGATATAATTATGTACACAGAGATAGAAGTGTGTTATGTGAGAAAAAATAGGGGGTGAAATCTGGAGTGCAAACTGATCCCTCTGTCTTCATTGCTTCTGAACTTCACCTGCATCATGCATCAACAAATGAGTTACCTACTATCCACCAATCAAAGTTTATTTCTATAGCCCTTTACAACAGCCCAAGTCAGAGAACGTTGAGTGCTTAAAATCTAACATTTTGAGATCCCACAAGCCTAGAGCAAAAAAGGTTGTCCTCTTCAGCCTGCAGCTTTGTCTCCATCAGCAAACAAAGTGAACACAAAGACACAATCTCACATGCATGAGTGACCATCTGGCTTACCAGAGGTAAGTCTCTAAAAAGCCCACAGTGAGTGTGAGCTTTGCGAAGGAATGATTATGCTGGCAGTTAGTTATCTGCTGAAGGCCGTCACACACTTGATGGATGTCCTTTATTTGCATCTGAGTGATGAAGAAAAACAGAGACAGAGGTCTTTCCCCCTCGATGTGATTGAGTGCACCAACAACCGTAACCTTGCTTGCCTCTTCTTTTCGGTATGGATGTCTATATTCAGCTGGTGTGATGAATTTGCCAGAGAAGTGTAACTCAGGCAGTGAGTGAGATCGTTCATCTGCTGCCATGTAAAATAGCATTGAACTGGGGCAAACCCTCAGCAGAGGCCTCGTGCAGAACTTTAATCAAGTTTACTGCTGGGGAGAGGGAGTGAGGAGTGGAGCATTTACATACGGATGTGGATCTGTCTCAGTAGACAGAGCTGTGGTGAATGAGCCTCGTAAACATTTTAATCCACCCAAAGGTATGTTGATATTTTCACACGTTACAGATGCTGAGGGCTTCTCTCGCTATGAAAATGGTTATTGGCTGTGAGGATTACATTACTTCATACTGTGGCAAAAAAGCCCTCTTCTGTACCATCGCTCACTGTTGTCATGTCGAGTCATTTCTGTTCACAGGAAATGATCAGTGGCCTATATGTTGTGCCATCTTGTGGTAGTTTCAATGAAAATGAAACTTCAGATCCAATCTCCAATTTGCAGTGGTGTCAGGATGAATACAGATGTGTGACTCTGACTACCACAAGCTCAGATGGCTGCCTGTCTGTCTGTGAGCATGATACATTGTAGGGATGAGGAAGTCCTGTTTGGAGACAAAAATCAGGACAAAAGGAAGGAAGTTTAGATCTTTCAGTCAATCAATATTATGGGGAATTAATGACTTTATTGATAGTGACAGTACTGTATGGACTATGCAGGAAAAGGGCAGCAAAAGGGCAGCAAAAGGGCCCCAGGTGATCCCAGTCACCCTGACCACTGTGGTTAGGACTAAGACTTTGCTGCATGTATGCTATTTTACAATCTGATACAAGTCAGACCCTAGGCCAAATTCATACAAGGACACAAAGACTGGAGTAACAAATACAGTCATGGAAAAAATTATTAGACCACCCTTGTTTTCTTCAATTTCTTGTTCATTCTAATATCTGGTACCACTAAACGTATAATACAATGAACACAACAAAAAATGCAGCTGGTCACATAATACTTTATGTCCTATTTGACATTCTTAAGCTTAATTGATTCCCAGGGTATATAAGAGGCCATTTCATGTCACAAGCAGCACTGCACATGCAAAGGCCTAGAGTGGTTTCCTGCTTACATTCAATCTGTAGCACAACTCAGAAGTTGTCAGCTCTCACATAATGCCTAAAACAAAAGAATTATGTGAAGCCACAAAGGCAGCCATCTTGGCACTGCTGGAAATTGGCATGAGTGAGAGACAGGTAGCGAAAAAACTGAAGATCTCCAAGACAGCCGTTCATTACAACAAAAAAAAACAAGCTGAACATGGCACTACCAAAGTGCTACCTGGCCGTGGCAGGAAACGTCTTTCTACCCCACGAGATGACCGTGCACTCATCTGTTCCTGTGTCAGGAATCGTCGTCAGACCTCCAGGGACCTTAAAAATGAGTGGGCACTGTCGAGAAATGTGACCTGTTCGGCAAGGACAGTTCGAAACCGACTTGTTGAAGCTGGTTTGAAGTCACACAGAGCACGCAAGAAGCCCTTCATCAATGAAAGGCAGAGGAAGGCCCGGTTACTCTTTGCTCGAGACCACAAGGATTGGACTGTTGATGATTGGGCTAAGGTTCTCTTCAGTGATGAATCCAATTTTGAATTGATGCCCACTCCAGCCAACTTACTGGTTAGGAGGAAGCCTGGAGAAGCTTACAACCCAGACTGTCTTGCTCCTACAGTAAAACATGGGGTGGATCAGTCATGATCTGGGGTTGTTTCAGTCTGAGTGGAACAGGGCAAATGCAATTGTGTGAAGGCCGAATGAACCAGGTCATGTACAGGACTACCCTTGAAAACAGTCTTCTTCCATCAGCTGGAAAACTCTTTCCTGCCTCGAATGACTGGATTTTCCAACAAGACAATGCCCCTTGCCACACGGCAAGGTCAGTTAAAGCCTGGATGGAGAAGCACAACATTCGCACCATGCCTTGGCCTGCTCAATCACCAGATCTTAATCCAATTGAAAAGCTGTGGAAAATCATCAAACTCAAGATGGAGAACCACAAGCCCAAAAACAAAGAAAATTTGTTTGAATTTGTCCAACAGGAATGGGCTGCTGTGACAGCAGAACAATGTCAGAAGCTGGTGGAGAGCATGCCAAGACGCATGGCTGCAGTCATCAAAAACAATGGTTATGCAATCAAGTATTAACTCTTGTGTGTATCATGTGTTTAAAGCAAACAGAAAAGAAAACATGGAATGCTTAAAAGTAGTGTTTTTGGCGGTACAATGCCATAGCTATTGATGTAAGAATTTCAGTAATTTTGGTTATTATCAAGAAAACCATGGAAAATGAATAGTTCTTAGTTCTTGAATTAAACTCTCATGAGCTATTTTTGTTGTTATCATTATAATTGTCCAAACAAATGTACCTTTAGTTGAGCCAGGCATTAAAATTAACAAGAAATTGAAGAAAACAAGGGTGGTCTAATAATTTTTTCCATGACTGTAGGTTCTTAATTGATGAAGTTTCTGGTTAGTAAAGGTGGAATCAGGGGAAGGGACACAGGTCAGGGCTGGGGGAAACCAGAGACGGGAGAACGTCAGATGCTGGTGGATATGGGACTTGAAGGAGGCTGGTAAGTGGAGGCAGTGGCTCAACAGGAGCAGAAACAGCACTGAGTCAGGGAAAGTTGGAGTGGGGACATGGACCAGTGATTATATGAGGAAATACACATTTGCAAACAAGGACTTACTCCAGGAGCTGAGCTGAGCTGAGCTGGGCTGGTCTGGAGAACTACCACATGGGAAGCAGGATGGTGGACAGGATCTGGTGACATGCAAGAGAAGAGCTGGGACTCTTATTTCACAGGTTGATGATGATGGGAGACAGGTGTGACAGAGAGGCCACTGACTGACACTCCCACAAAGAGTAGGCCTACATGCTGCATTTCTGGGCCTTCGCAGGCCATGGCATCTGTTGCCTAGAAACCTTAAGACCTGCCACTCATTCAGCTGATTATACACTGGAACTTCTCAGCAGACAGGACCATCACAAGGTGGAACACAAAGAGAACATGGAGATTGAGATGATTTCAATTTATGTTTTCTCCACCACTGCCATATCTGTTTAATAATCCAAGAGATTTAGATGCTTTGGGCCAGGCCCAGAGTGGCCAATCAGGAGAATTCCCTGTGGGCTGCTCACCTGTTGGGCTGGTGTCTGGGTCAAAGACTAAATAGTTAAATTCAACAACCACAACATCTGCCAGGTAAAACTCCATATCATTTTCCATTCTACTGCTGTAACACTGCAGCACTGCTTCGGGATAGAAATAATTTAAATGGGGGAATAAGGGAAATACCCCTTGTCTTATGTGATAATGACAGAAAGCTGAAAGAGACCAGGGGGAGCTGAAAAGACCAGGTTAAAAAAAGAGGGCGCAGGAGGGTGACACGGCCAAATTTAAAAAAAACATGTTTGTTTTTCACAAGCCATTCAACTGGCAACTGGAGGTAAAGAGCGATGATGATGAGGCTGGTAATTATGATCAAATGTCATGTGGTCAGCCCATTAGAAAGTAAAATGTCATGGCAAATATTATTTTAGTCCTGTGTCACAAATCTCAGCATTTCCCTCAAATGTCATTTGAAAGAAAACCTTCACCTCACCTAAATTAAAGCAACCTGAGCTATTAAGGAAAAGCCTCGCTTATTTTCCTAAGTCTGGCTAAATTAAGTTGGAGTTCTGCTCCATCAGTATAAGCTGCGTCCCAATTCAGGGGCCGCATCCTTCAGAGGACCCAGCCTACGTGGTCTACGGAGGCAATGGCACCTGACGGCCGTGTCATCCATTGATAAATAGTATGGTTTTATTACATGAACCATTGACATTAACAGAGACTCACCTGCTCTGTCTGTGAGTGGCTGTAAAACAGTGGTCAACAGAAGCAGACAGAGACACTGCAGACACCTGACGTCCCGACTAATTAATCTAAACTCACATCTCTAACATCACTTTATTCAGTTTCATCTTCTCAGACCAACAAGCAGCTACAAATATATTTCACCTCAGATAGGATTTCATCCTCTGTGAATATTTTTTTAATCAGACATGAAGACACAACAGACACAAAACCAGCCAATAGAGAAACCAGCTAATAGAATATTAAACCATTTCTGGTTCAGGCTCCTGAGGTGGTTTTACATTTGGGAAAGGGAAGCTAGTTGTCCTTGCCTGCTAGCACTGTTAGCACTGACTCCAACTAGACTTTACTTATAGTTCACACTATTAAACAGCTTAGTCAGTGGGAGATTCTGTGTTCTCCATGCTGTGTTGCACAAACCTTTTCATTAAACTGAGAGCCTGGCTCACATTTATACTGCTGCATGGCTGCACTCTCACTATTGCGTCTGCACTGTTGTGCAGCTTTAACTCGTCTTTGTTTCGACTTGACTTGGAATACTTATTCCATGTGTCTTTGAAATACATTTTAAATTCCATAAGTTCAGATGAATCAGTTTACAGGCACAACTGTTTCTGGATGTTGACAGAAGCCAATCAGGAACACAACAATCTTCATTTCACAGAGCCCTAAAGGTTTGATTTGTGATCCAGCTGCATTTCCATTTATTTTGGGATGGGAATCAAGTTTGTGGCATGAAGCAAAAACAATGGGACAAAGATTATAGTTCTGCTCACTTTATCAATGGTGAGGTATCAGCTGTTGGAGGAAAAGAGTGAACTTTAGCCTGCTCACAGTGTGTACACACGGTCAGTAAATGTTGATTCTTGGTGCTTCCAAACTCAGCATCCAAGTCATTTAATTAGATCTCTCCCAACACCACCATCATAATCATTCATGTGCCTCACTGTCTCCTGTCTCCTGCATTCATATTCATGGACAGACATAAACAAAACCAGCCTCAGATGCAGCGAGAGCACGAGCTGCTTTGCAGGCTGAGGCTGCGTGCAAACATCTAAATAGCTGTACTTCAGAGATGCATTTCACAAACAGCAGGGGCTGGCGACGCGACATGTCTCACAGTGGTTTAACAAAATGTGTTCTCTAGAACCGATAGAAAATACTCTGTCTCCCACTACAATAATGGATTGATTATTTATGAGAACAAGAGCATATTCTCTGATGTGCTCTGCCAGACGTGTTGTGCTCGTTGGCTTCCAGCAGCAGGCAGAGTCTCTGGACCTTGACCTCCTACATTGTGTTTGTGTTTACTGTTAGCTGAGCCCTCTCGAGGACGCCGGCCAGAGAAGAGTTAGTGTTGTTTTATGCCGGCCTCAGCACTTGTGTCAGCTAATTAAATTCCTCCTTGGCTGAGCTGAAGTTCCTCACGCCTGTGGATACCTGAGCATTTACCTTGATTTGAAAAAAAAAAAAAAGAAAAAGAAAATTGCAAGAAATCATAAAATACATAAAAAATAATGACTTGTCCTTTTCTTATGTGTGTGTGTGTGAGTGGCATAAGAGTTAACAAACTTTTTTTTGTACTGTACTGTAACTTTATCCATGACAAAGTGGGCTGATATCGTACATATCATATGACACATCTTTAGAAGGTGATAGGAGTGGAGTACAGCTCCCCTCCAGAGCCTGCCTGGATCTGCTTTTTTCTCTCTGGGCTGAGGAGAGATTTCTGCAGCCACTGTAGCCGTAGGTGTGCTTTCAGGGGGCTTTAGGCTCAGGCTTTAAAGCAGACTGTGAGGACCTGACCATTGCAGCCTCCTGGTGTGTGTGTGTGTGTGTGTGTCCATCTGAGACAGCCTGAGAGAATTGGAAACGTGATTCTGCATGTGAATGCTCCCACAAAACCTTAAATGTAAGCACTCTTTTAAACAGTGCTGTGTCACATGCTCTTGTCAGAGGTGGCTCTGTGTGGTGGATGGAGATTGTCCTGTGTGTTAGATGTTTAACTAAACTTGGGAACTTAGTAAAAGGAAGACCTCTCAACAACACTGAGGCCAGGGCAGTTTCAGTGATGATCTGGAGTCATTCTCCATACACCAAAAAAGCTCTGCCTGTGCAGGTCCATGTTACTATTAACTGCCGTATGCTTTTTCTATTTATCATTCATGGTTGCACTGCTGCTCTGTCTTCTGCTGTCTTGGACACACAGAGATAACAGAGTATTATTAGAGAACTATTTGACCTACTGAACGTTACTACAAGTGCAACAAAAAGTAACAACAACTTTATCAAACCACTTGTTTAACAAACATCACTAGTTGAAACACTCCTTCATAAGTGTGTTTCTCCACCATTGCTCCTCCTCCTCCTCCTCCTCCTCCTCCTCCTCCCCCTACACCTGGGTACATCTCCACTGCTGCAGCTACTCCCCTTCTCACACCTATTCCTCAACCCTTGTTTGCCACAGAGACAGGGGTGAGGATGGAGCTCAGCAGACTTTGCTCTGGGAAGGCAGCTGGCCCAGATGGTGTGTGTCCAAGGCTGCTCAAAGACTGTGCTACCCAACTGTACCAACCTCTCCACAGGATCTTCAACCTGAGTCTACAGCTGGGGGGGGGGGGGGGTGCCGGCTCTGTGTAAAACATCCTGTATAGTGCTGGTACCACAAAAGAAAATGTCCGGCTGAACTAAATGACTACAGACCCGTGGCCCTGACTTCACACATCATGAAGACGTTGCAGGGGCTGATTCTACATCTACTGAGGCTTGAGGTCAAAGACAAACTCGACCCCTGCAGTTTGCATACAAGACTCACATAAGCAACATAAGAATCATGTTTTTTGATGTTTCAAGCACATTTAATACCATCCAACTCAACATACTCAAAAACAAGCTCAAAGAGATGGGAGTGGATTCTTCCTTTGTCTCCTGGATCACAGATTACCTGACAGAAAGGCCACAGCTTGTCAGGTTGGGGAAGTGTTTTTCTGGGACATTAATGAGCAGCACGGGGGCTCCACAGGGGACTGTCCTGGCTCCATTCCTGTTCACATTGTATACAGTAGACTTCAAATACAACTCTGAGTCCTGCCACATCCAGAAATACTCAGATGACACTGCTATTGTGGCATGTATTAGGAATGGACAGGAATCTGAATGTAAGGATTTGATAAAAGCCTTCAGTGACTGGAGTCACTCCTCTCTCTTGGTTGATCTTTTATACCCACAGCCATTAGGCTTTTTAATTTTTCTGCAAATGGTAGATGAGCTGAAATTTCTCTTTAGGGATCAATGAAGTAATTTGTATTGTATTGTAGTTTGAGTTAATTTTTACCTATTTTGTCTGCTGTTGTAAATTGTATTATCATTGATCTATATCCTGTCTCACACTGTTGAATGAGTGTTGAATTACATCAACCAGCTGCCTGAACACCAATAACTAAAGAGTAACCTACAGTTTTCCATCCTCAAGGCACAACAAGCTGGCCTGCACATCGACCAAACATACTAACCCACCATTCAGTTGGGAAAAACACGTTCATCTAAAACTAATATGAACAACCACAGTGATCTGGGTACATTTCAAGGATAATGTACCTAAATTTCATCCACCTGTAGCATGTGATGTGACTCCAGGCTGTAAAAACTCCAGGCAATGAAAAACAAAATCCACAGCAGCGTGGTCAAAACACTGTCATCCATAAAGTAGCTAACCATTCAAATGTCAGCAATTAGCTTTGCTCAAGAATATGACAATGTTAAAATACATTTTGGGGATGACACAACAACTTCCAGAACATTTGACTGACACTTGACTGGTCAACTGTTTCCAGATTTTCCATGATGCATGGGAAAATCCAGTGTCTTTTTTGAATAATTGGCTTTATTCCACTCTTCACTCCCCCCTCTCATCCACCATCGTAAACACTTCATACAGTAAACACAACATGCCCCACTCCTTAAACCCACTCCTCTGCTTCCTGCTCTCTGGCTCATCTGGTTTTTGCTGGTTTGTAGCTGACAATAGAGTCCCTTCCATGGTGTGCATTTTATTCAGTCGGTGTAGCAGACAGTACTCATCCAGCTCTTAGATAAGATAATAAAAGTGTCTCTGGGTGGACATCATGCACTGTACCACATGAATAATAAAAGTCACTCACAAACATTCAGCTCATGACTGAGCTTTGCAGTGAGACATAGGAGATGAATCCAGTCTAATCAGAGAATCTTCTGTAGCTGCATCCAGACTCAGATTCCATTGAAATCTTGACCAATTAATTCAGTGTTGGGTGGGCTCTTTGAAGCCTTTTAAAGGGTAATTTAATATTCATTGATCTGTTCATTATTCACATATTTTTGTCTTTAAAGACATGATAAAATTTTCTTGTAGAGATTTGGGAAAGGCAGATATAAGATCTCTGTTAGTTCTAATATGCTACGCATATAGCAACACAGCAGATGACTGAGCTGATGTCCAGGACATAACATGCTATGCTATCCCCTGTAACACATGGTAGTAGTTTAAAGACCAGTCTTGGTCTTATGAACTGGTCTTAAGACCACATTTTCAAGGTCTTGGTCTTGTCTTGGAGTTGTCCCAGCCTCTGCAGTGCTGGACTTGGGATCTTTTCTCAAGACCACAGCTGCAGTGACATCTTTTTTTCAACTACAAATGTCTCTCTGTCACTGGCTCACTTTGGTTTATGTGATGTAATTCAGTAACTTCAAGATAATTAAAATTGTCCGACAAAAGTATCTGCTTGTGTAACCATCAGAAAAACCTGTTTTCACTTGTTTCAAACCTCAGAGAGTTTAGCAGGTTCTGTGCTGTGTTCTTTTGTTCAATCCAAACTTTGTTTCAAATAAATATGGTCGGTCTATAGATTTTATATACAATTCTCTTTTCTTTTTAGCTGAGGAATAATGTAAATATCAAGCCACATGGTTATTATGAGTACTGGCACTGAATACAGTAATGGTCTTGAAAATGATCTTGCATTGGTTTGGTCTTGGTCTCGGGTTAGGCGGTCTTGACTACAACACCACTAGCAGGCGATCCAGGCATCTGATAACTTAACTTCTCTAATCTCATCCCGATCCCTAAAAAATCTATTTAACAAAAAATAAAATCTCTTGAAAGTCCAAAAATGTTAATGTATCAGGCAGAAAACCACAGTGAGATGAGTGCTATTGTAATTGAAATAACTGATTTGAATCCATATAATACACATGTTTAGTCATTGGAAGACATAATGATGCAGGGAAAACACATTTTTTACAATAAGCCTTATGTTAAATATGTGAATCAGCATTAATTGGAAAAGTGAGGTCTGATTCTGAACAGGTTCATCCTCTCATTAAGGAAAACATCTAATTAAATATCAACAAATCAGTGATTTTTATTTAAAGCCTTGATTTAAGCAAGGTCTCTGACGTGCAAGTTTTTTGTTGGAGCATTATTTTGTAAGTAGGCTACGATAACAGTGCCATGACAAGACAATTGTTTCCATGGCAACAGCCTCCCCTATTAGCCTGGCTTTTGCTGTGACCGAGTTGTGTTCGATGTAACCTATATACCAGTGTCAGCAGCTCAGCAACGTTCTGAACACACACACACACACACACACACACACACACACGCACACACGCACACACGCACACACGCACACACACACACACACACACACACACACACACAATGGCAATGGTTTTATTGTCACATGTGACAGTTGGAAAAACTACAGACATTGGTTTTTAATCAAACTCCCCACCTCCTCTTTAACTGTACACTTATATGTCTTCAATTCAGAGCCTAGTTTTGAAGTGGTATAAACAGACGGCTCATACGGGGCAAACTGAAGAGCTTTGATTCTGTGATCTCTGAGAGATTCAATCCTCTGCCTCTGAAACCTTTGGTTAATTAGGAAGTCTCCTCCTCCGACTGCTTCCACTGTTTCCATGCCTGGTTTCAAAAGACATCTCAAGCCTTTCCTCTGTATGTGAGTTACATAATGAAAAACATTGCAAAGGCTTGTCATATCAAACACAGAGCTGGACGCTGTGCAGCTAGAATCTGCTGCATGGAATTGAAAACAGACAAATAAAGACATTTATAATTTACACATTAGATAGCCTCCTCTTTCAAGCAGCCCCCACTGTTTCCCGCAGTCGAATTATACATTCACTGCATTATTCAACAAAGCTTTATTTATCCTTTCCTTGGGTTTTTAATCTTTACCAGTGATGACTTTGTTCCAATATTAATGAAACCTGCCCTTTAACAAAGACATAATCTTTGGCAGGGGTAATGGGCGCAGGCGTCAGGCAGCACTGAATGAGCAATGACTGTGTCACAACAGTTCATTGATGCACAGCTTACCTGTCTGCCTGTCCCAGGAGACACACACACACACACACACCTGAGAGATTTATGTGTTATTTGAATGATGTTGCTCGAATTCCTGTATTTTTATTGAAGTTAATGTTAAATAATATATGACGTTTGAGTTATTTATTTTCTATACATCCTGCATAATGACATTCAGTGTGACTTCAATTAGGTAGACCTCCTTGTGTCTCATTCATTCATAATTCTGTCTCTCTCACCTTACTTGTTGTAATCAGCTGACCTCAACTGTTTTCAGCAACCAGATTTTTTGCCCCACTCTCAACCGGCCAATCATTTCATCAGAGTCAAACTTCACACCATCCTTCTCCAGTCTTTTTACCCTGTAGCCAACAGGTGGAGTTCAACAGAGTCCTCGCCTCATCACATCCTCACCCATTCAACCCATATGACGGTGTAATGATACGGCCTTATCACTCACATGTCACTTTTCCCACTCTTGTTTTGCACATAGCAATAAATGTTTACTCCAGATTGTTCAGTTACCATCATCAGAATGAAATCTGTTACACAGATGTGTGATGATTCGTAACCAGATGTGTCACTTGAAATAAAAGATGTACTACTTTTTCTAAGCGCATAAGATCCACACACACACACACCATACACACACACAGCCATGAAGAGACGCCGAGGCCCTCTTTTGTTGTTCCATTCATCTGCTGCCATCGTCTCATGTTGCTCTGTGATGTACATGATCCCTGGAAGATTAAAACATCCCAGTTCTTGCGTGGCCTTCGTCGTCAGCAGCTGCGTCGCCCACTGAACGTGTTTGAGATGGTCTGAATGTGTGTTCAACAGCATGTTCCACTTCCTGCCAACATCCAGCTACTTTGGACTCACAAACAGCAGCCAGATCAAACAGGCTGCCAGACAAAGGAGATGTGATACACTGCATGAGGCGAATGGCGTCACACCAGAAACTGACTCACTACACAACATCACTAACACAGATTTTAAAACATTTGTGGAGAGAAAAGGAAAAAGAGAGAAAGACGCCATTAGTGTGTTTACAGTAGCTGAAACTTTAATTTCAACTTGGAGCAAAACAAAATAACATCAAGAAAAGTGTTGCGATGATCACAAGACATTCCCACCATACCACACAGACAACTGTGCAAAGAGATAAGAACAGCACAGCACGTGAGAATATCATAGCAGGTGAGAGTATAAAACCTCAGAGTGTTCTTTTAAAGTATTTATGCTTTATTAAAAAACAAACAAAAAAAAAACACCACAACCCACAGGCCAAAACTTCACACAGCAAACCTTCACGCAAATACATTCTTTATGACTCTGGATAAACAGGCTGTGTGTTGGAGGCAGATGAGCTTGAGGCAATAATCACTCCTCTGATTGGCTCACTGTCCTGTTACTAACTCCTGAGTTTGGTTTTTAAACCCACAAATACGTCCCCTCATGGATCAAGATCAGATAAAATGCAGAAATTAGACTTTTTTAAATGCATAAATAAATTATTAGTATTCTGCACTGTGAGATGTAGCTGCTAGCAGGCAGCCAGGGTTTTCTTTTTTTTTTTTTTGACATATTTTTTGGAATCTGAGAGGAAAGCATGGAACTACAAGTATCAGAAAACAACATAAATACCACTTACTGCAACCTTCGCTAGTCAAGAAGAGCTGGTGATGGTCTGTGATTTCTCAGGGATCACTGGTGAATATACAGATGCTGTTCCTTGGATCTGTTTTGTCTTGACAGTGTAGCATAGGTAAGTTGTTCATCTTCTCGTAAGTGAGAACATTAATTCATCTATACGTAGATACAGCATTTCAGCTTTGGTGGTTGTACTCAGATAATGATGACATTTTAGTGTAGAAGTAGGATAACTCAAAGGAAAGTGGGGCAAGCTGTGGGTTGTACATGTTGGTTACTCCCGATAAAGAACAGAGTCTCCTGCTGATGCTTTACATAGCTGGATTCATCAGGGCAGAAGCTGTTTAATGCAAAGCTATTCACAACCTCATTAGAATTCCTGTCAGTTATTTCTATCTATAAGTTTCCCCTAAACATCAGCATAGATAATGATGTTTACCATGTGGAAATCACAAACTCTACATAGACCACTGTTAAATTCAGGCTTTTAGTCAATTTACTTCAACTATTAAACACTCAAAGTCGGATAAAGCTCAACTCGTTGACCCCTAATTATCAGACTTTGTTAGCTCATGTAAGACGGAGGGAGCGTGAGTCACCTTGATAAGTTTTCTATCTTAGATAGATTTGCCCTGATATTGACGGATCTCCTCAAAGCATGAATTCAATCTGGACTTATATCATTTCAGTTTGTTTTGTGTTTGGCAAACCCTCCGGTGTTTTGTTAAATAGATTCTGTGACCTCCAAAATCTTCTTTTGTAAATCTGAAGTAGGATTAACCTCTAGCTTCCTGAAAAATCCTGCCTCTTTTTTCTTTCCTTTTTGATAACCGGCCCTGTTCTGCAGCAGCTTTTATAATGATGTCAGAGTGTCTGTATGATCCGTCTCTCATTGTTATTCAAGCTCCAGTGAGAGAAATGTCTTTTTTTGTATTTGTTCAGGAAGTTTAATTCAAACAAAAGAGACTGAACTTACTCTTGTTTCTGAACACGAGCTTCTTGGACGCTTGTGTTTCTGAATTTTCAAGTGTGTTTAACACTGAACAGACACTTGGGGTGAGATCCTGAACCAATGGGTCAATGTGGCTTATTGTGTGGGTAGTCGACAACATTAGAAAAGTGTCATTCACCATTTACCTATGCTTGGGAGGTTAATGACTGGTCTTTGAGCTGCTGGTACAGTAGGTGATGAGTCTGTTCCTGGCATCTGGTTTCCTCCTCCAATGTCTCTGGCTTGTTGGCTGTTTATTGACTGGTGTCCTTTTTATTGGATGATGCTCCAGGACAATTCAGAACCACTGGGGAGGTCTCTGTTGGCTGTAATGAGAGTCAGGATAATGGGAGGTTGGATCCACTCTTACTTTGTACTCGCCTTTGCTATGGTCATAATCTCTACAATTCTTCTGCTTCTGGAAATTTGAGTGACAAATTTGTGTGATGTTATTGCCAAGTGTAGCTGCTTCATGATCTGTAGTGTTTCTAAATCCTTTGCCTTTTTGTTGTGAAAAATCCTTAATACTCTCTTGGTCATTTAAAGGAGCTGTATGTAGGACTATGGCCAAAACTGTTGCTGCAGTCAACTTCAAAAATATTGCAGTGCGTTGTTTCCACCCCCCCCCCCCCCCACCAACTCGAGGTTGCCAGTCAGCCACACACTAACCTCTGCCCTGCTCCAGCTTTGTGGCTATGGTACCCCCAGTCTCACACACAGTCTATATGCCACTGGAACCATCACAATGTAGTAATAGAACGAAATGAACCAAATAAAACTGTATACATGCAGTGGGAAAATGGTCTGTGTCCAGGAGAAAATTAGCCTCTCTGGCATCATTCCTCAAATTCTTCTCCAATTTCAGCCGTGTCCATCTTTCAAAAACATCTACGCTGATCCTGGTTATGTTTCTGCTTTTGTCAAGACATTCTTCAGAGTCATAGAGAGGTCTTTTAATGGTAGTAACGTCAGACATAATCCACAATGCTTGTAGCTGTGAGGGTGGCGCAACAGGCTAAAACATAAAATCAAAACATGCTGCAAATAAAATTTTTAAATGTGAATATTTCAAATTAACACGTTTCCTTAGTCTCTGGTGACATGTGGGGTGATTTTATGATTACTTGTCATACATTTCTTACCTATAGCTCCTTTAATTATTGTAAATGGCAACAAAAAACATGACAGTTTCGTCTTTGTTCCTCTTTCTTGACAAATTAGGTATTAAAGTATATTCATAACCACAGAAATCTATTCTGTTAGGAGACTGCATTAATGTTTGAGTTGTTTGACTTTTCTGTTCCAGTTGAATTCTTACTCTTACTTTTTTATTTATTATTATTATTTTAAATATGGTGAATAACTCTGTGACTTATACTGATTCACCTGTTTCCCATTAAATGCTTGATGATGACTTGGAGGAGTCATTTACCTTCAGGAAAGAGGATAAAACTTGATTGATCACAGTTGGTGCTCAAGAGACATTAAGGAGATCATTTGTAAGTTGGACCAGGGATTGTGTGATCCTCATGTTGTTTTTGTTTTTCTGTGAACACACTGTACAGTACGTTAGATCTGAGATAAGGGTTTCAAGTTGGTCTGTTGTACAACTACAGTGAACTCTGTGAGCTGTTTGTTGTTGTCTGCCGGTTGCTACTACTATTCCTGTACACTGACAGATGCAGCTCCTCTGCAGGGCTGACGAGCAGAAAACTAACTAAAAAATATTCTTTGTCTGACGTAAACTCTGCCTGGCATCCAAGACTCCTCGACGACAACTGCAACATGAAGTGTTTCAAC
The DNA here is from genome assembly GCA_021432705.1 of Caranx ignobilis. Classification (NCBI taxonomy): domain Eukaryota; kingdom Metazoa; phylum Chordata; class Actinopteri; order Carangiformes; family Carangidae; genus Caranx; species Caranx ignobilis. The sequence goes on from MU269988.1 coordinate 17,033,161, forward strand.
TTAAACGTCCACTGAAGCTTCCGACAGAAGAGGAAAAAACATCATCTCCTCCGATGCTGTCTGCGCTTTCATGACAGTCAGTTCAACAAAACACTGTTGAGCCCACACTCACAGAGGCGGAAGCCTTTGTTGATGTGGCTCTTTGAATGCAATATGCAGAGTAAGAAATAGGAGTCATTTTATAGCTGTTAGAAAATGCATCAGAGTAGAGACTCCATGTGAGAAGCTGATATGTCTCTTTGTGTTGTCTGAGCAACACAACTCCAGCCTCTGAAATTGAGAGAGGGAGGCTGGGAGAAAATGCTGCTCCAGCTCCTCTGATTCCACCAGGACTGGATGTGCCTTATTTTCAAGTGCTCGCTCCTACCCATCCTCTGCCCCGTGGCCCTCCCCTTCTATCTTGCTTTCAATTATTAGTTTTCTTCCTTTTTTTAAATTTATTTATTTTATTTTTTTTGCAGAGGGGGCAGAGGGGCTGTGAAGAGGGAAGAGGTGACATGACCTGATACGTATCACATCAGGCCTAACAGAGGACAAGTCATTGTCAGATTTCCTCTTGATTAGACTCAGGCAACAGAGCAGCGGAAGAGAAAAAAGCATTGCAGGGCCAGAGGAACACACAGGACTGATAACAAGCAATCAGAGGGAGTCACAGTTCAGCCTGTGTGTGCCTCTGTTGGTGTAATAGTGTTGAGACTGTGACACGCTTCCATAGCTCCAAGTTGTTGTCTCCATAATGAGGCTCCACATACTGTCCACACAGAGCAAAGACATGCTGCTCATGGTCAAAGAAGAAAAGAACAAAGTGCAGCATATGTTGTAATGTGCACTTAATCACAGAGTACTCCACAGTCCATGTTCAGCTCATCTTACAATATTTTATCTGCTTCAATATGTGTATCACTCTGCAGGTCTGTGCTCTGTTGGGGGTACCCCCATGCTGCCATGCAGCCCCCCTAGGGAACTGCACACCATTACCGAGCCCAGACTCCTTATTGTCCACATAGGATTCTTCTGGCAATATAAGTAATTGAGAAGTAACAGATGCCTTTGAGATCTTGGGTTTTTAAAAGGAAAAATCTAGACCTTTAGAGGTCAGTGTGAACCTGTCAAAGCAGGAAAGGTTTCCTGATGCTCTGGCTGACAGGAGAGGGAGCAGGTATGCTCAGGTACAGAGACATAGAGACCCCAACTCAGCAACACTTATCAGCTGACTCTCTGTTGCAGCAAAGTTTCAGTGGAGGTGGGCTCCTTCTAAGAGCTTAGATACCTAGATACCTCCCAGTAACAGCAAAGCAAGTCCCAAGGAAAAGGGGATTGTTTGAGCTCCTCAAGCTTTGGATCAGACAGGATGATATTCAGCTCAGGGGCAGACTGTAGGCTAACAGGTCAAAGGGTGACCCAATGGAAGGTGGGCTTGAGGCTAGCAGGATAAAGGCTAGTTGAGTAGAGAGCAGACCAGAGGCTATCTGACACTGTTGTGTCCTTGTTCCAGGTCATAATTAGGCAGGCAGTGAGTGTGGAACTGATTGGTCAAATATGGATTTAAACAGTTTTCATCTTTTGTAAATTTTCCACAGAAATGTTGATTAGTTTGAGCACAAATACAACAGATTCCCCTTTCACCATAACCCATCCAAAAGTTAAATAAAGCATCTATTATAGTTAATGGCATGTTAATGAGAGAGGAACAATAGCAATATAGTTTCATATCAGTATGTCACTGTATGTTCCCTCAGTATAATACAAGTGGTTTAATGATAACAACAGAAATGGTTTCTGACACAAATAATGATAAAACTGCACCTCTGTGATGTCTGCTATTTCATATGGAGGATGCTGGCAGTAGGCCACATAGTTATGCTGCCTTAAACTTTACTTTTCATATAGTTTCTAAATCCAGTGCTGGTATGCTGCATGATTTATGAGTCTGTTATCTGAGAGAGAGGAAGAGTGAGAGGAGAGAAAGAGGGGGAGGAATACAGCGATGTCTGTGATGCAGGGTCACACATTAGTAGCAATTATAGTCCTTTTCATGTTATATATGCCGGGTGAGTAACAGCCAGATATCAGTCACACACACTCTTACTGCGGTCATATGAACTCATTTTCAGTCTGGAGATTTTGATCTTTGCTCATATCATTTACCTTGTGTTCGTTTGACCTGTGAGCGGGCCATAAATCTCTCTGACGTGCTAAAAGCCGCTCCGTTTTAGGAGAAGCAGAGCAGCTATTTTTGACTCTCTTTGTTAGGATAAGGATCTTGTGCCCTTTTCCCCTGTTTTCCCTGATGTTTTCCCCTCCCTTATCACAACCACAAGAAGAAGCAGAGGCAGGGTCTTTAATACAGGCAGGGTCAGCATACAGGTAATCAATCAGGTCAGGCAAACAGATTCAATGGGTGGGGCTAAACTCTAGGTCAATGAAGAAACTGGTCAGAAAAACACTACAGCTAAACAGAGAGAGAATGCTGGGATCCAAGACCAGCAGGCAGAGGGGACAGGGAGCACAGGGACTAAATGTGTCTCAGTTCAGGGCTTGTATCCTTCAGAGGCTGCGTTTGAAGACCAAATGTGTCAGAGGACAAAGCCCTTCATAGACCATGTCTTCCACATGCAGGATGCACACACGTGGGTGCAACAGATTAGAGGTGGGGGTCAACAATTTTTGGATTTTTGTAAACCTGTTTCCTAGGGTCCCTGTTACCTCAGAGCCCACCAACAGCCCTGTGTCTCCATCACCTGTATTTAACTCCACCACCTGCTCTGTCATGTTAAATCCTGTGAGCACAGTTTCCCGCACTCCTGTATGGATCTTCATCATCTGCCCCACTGTGTGCTTTCCTGTCAATCAGACCTACTCCACCCTCTGATACACACTGAGCTGGGGACTACCTGACTCAGATTGCTTTATAAATTCAACTATGTGCACTGGTGGGATAGTTTAAATTATGTATATCAGCTCCATACAGTATGTGTTAGCCTTTATCACTGCAGGATATCAGACTGTCTGTACCAGGTGACTCCCAGGTAGCCTAGACTATAGGGTTTTGAATGTTGTATCGTGCCCTTTAACCCTCCAAGGAGTTTACATGAATGTCAGACTAATTGCTAAGTGTAGTTTGTTCCTTTACTGTCATCCAGCACTGTTTCATTGTGTTTCCACTGTTGTCTAAGTAGATGACTCAGAATGGCTTGTGTCATACGTCAAATTTACTTCTTGATCAATTTGTCTTCTTTTGCACTGTTGACCAACAACCAGGACCTAAATATTTGTCCTGATTTACATTTTTTTCCCCATTGTTGTTTTCTCCTGCTTCATTTTTCACCTTGACTGATTAGTTTTCTTTATTTTATTTCTCTATTCTATCTGCCATGCCACTAGCATAGCTAAGAAGAAACAAACTAAATAAAGTAAGAGTTAAGTTTGTAACACTTGCTTTGTAACACCCATTCTTTAATTCATACATTTTCTTTGGCACTGTCATGTTGACATGAAATGATCAAGCTTTGTTCAGCCCTGTTTTTTCTCAGCCCATGTCATCTTCCATGGATGTACAACAACAAACAGCTCAATTACTTCTGATACTGCAGAAAAAACATCCGTCGTGATCAGAAGCTCTTATACGAGGGGTTTGTAGTTGTTTTTCTATTTCATTTGAGTCACGACTGAATAGAAAAGCTGCCTCTTTTTATGGAACATGCATCAGCTGTGTTAACGACCTCAATGAAATCCAAACACTTCCTCGTTATTGACCTGTTGTCTTAATGAACTGAAGTCAGTCTTTCAAAGCATTAGTCCCATCAGTACAAGAACAAAGCCCACGTCTCTGCTGCTCTTGGTTGCCTTATTTAACATATCCCATAATGCTGTTGGAGGTATTTGTTGACTGGTCTTACTTGAAAGTCAAGGAAGGTGGCAGGTAGACAGATGTCTCGATTTGTTGGATGTGAGTGCTGTATTTGCACTACTCTCTGTCTCTTGTTCATGTGCTCACCTGCAGGAGACAGCCAGCTGGCTGGATCAACATGCATCCAGCAGTTGTTTACTTCCTCCTCAGTTTCCTTGACAACCAGCCCATTAGTGCTCATTATCACAGCCCCAATGGTAAAGTCAAAAGAGCTGGAATGGAGACCTACATCCCCTTGTGTTTCACATTACACACACTAAATAGGCAGGAGTATAGAAAAATAATGATGTCTAATCTTGCCACACACCTGGGAGGCAGGTTATATGCATCTGTGTGTGTGTGTGTGTGTGCGCGCGCTGATATAAGTGAGCAGGGTAATTGTTCCCTGCTTCAGTAATGGACATAAGATAGTGGAGGGATACTGATGATGCAGGAGCTGAAGCAGTGGATGTGGATTTTTGAGAAGATGTGCACTTAATCTATCAAGACTCAATGACATTGTCAGAGTCATCTCTCAAGAAGAGGTAAAACATATATACATTTTATTCCAACTTTATGGGCAACAGTGTATCCAACTCCTATCTTCATTTTACCCACACACCCACAGTCTGCCGGTGGTCTCTCATCTAATTTACATAGGACTGTAAAGATGTTCATGCATGTGATTGTTACTATTTATAGGCAACACCCTCTCTAATACATCAGTGTACTTACATTCTGTAGTTACCCCTGTGAATAATAGTTTTTGTTCTTGCAGGTGCAGGTGGTCAGTGATGCCAGAAAATGAAATCCTGTACACACTCTGATGAGTTGATCGATTGGTTTTTGACACCCCTTTATATAACCAAATGGTGACAACAGGAAATCCTGATTTATTTATTTTTGTTATGTGCATCCCCTCACTAAAGTTAAGATGAGAGCAGCAGATAAATCATCTTGATGCCAGTGCTGCTGACATTGCACATGTGGAGCACTGATCAACATCCAGTTTGATACTAGGATCGATGTTCTAAGACTGATGCAGAATGAACTCCAAATAGGCAGGAATAGTCAAACCTCGGTTTGGTCCTGATGGTCTGGACGATCATGACAAATGAGGGAATCTGTTGCACAGTACCAACTTCTACTGCACATTTCTCTGGTATATTCAGTAAAGTATATAATAGTATATTGTAGCCTGTTATTTAGCTGCTGCTGTTGTTTTTCAGACCTGGTGGTGCTACACCCACCTCCAACAGGAGCACCTTAACCATCAACAGCCCTGGTCACCAGATTTGCCTTGTTTTCAGCATTAAAAAAAAGGTATTTCCACACCAGATGTGGGTGCTGCCTGTCGATCGCTTATCTAAAGCTCCATACCATTAGCTGAGTAGTGTCATACAGTATGAGCTTAATGGAGATGGGGTCCCATCAGTTTTGGAGACAGACGGTCATATTTAAAACATTTCTGTGTAACTGCAGCAAAGATGTGTAAAGAATTCTCTGAGGCACAGAGTGTCCAGAGTGTTCACTTCACTGCACAGGAAGCAGAGTCCATCATGTCACCTATTACATGTATGTAGGTTTCCTCTCCGTCCGCATACAGAGAGCAGTTCCTCCATCAGTACAGATGCCTGTTTCTCCCTGATAACACACTCCAATTTCATCTGTCAGGCTTGCCGCTCGCATCCATTAAGCCATTTGTAATACAATGTACATTCTCTCATTTAAAAGTAATAGATGGAATCAGCAGGGGAGCCCAGCATCAACTGACAACAAGGAAATGGCCTGTGATTTAATGCAATTTGTCATATTTCACTGCCAAACACTTCTCCTGTCTTAACAAGTCATGTGGTCTCATCCAATTTTCAAAACATCTTTTTTCTTAAAATGTGGAATTATACCAGATAGAAGATATAATCCTTCTTCTCAGCTGAAACACACAAGTGGAATTTATCTCATTATTGCCACATTTTCTTTCTTTGCATGTTCCAACAAAATATGAGAAGCTGCTCTGAGGGAATATATTTCAAGGATTAAAAAACCTAATTGTAATCAATCTGGAACAATTCAAAATGAATGTGGTGACGGTAAATTATAATTATTTGTCCTTACCAATGTGAATAAAAGCCAAGTGGGTGATGTAAGATCTCAATACATCAACAACAGGTGTGTGTCCACATATATCACATTGGGGTATTGTCTTGTGAAAATGCAATGAAATAAACTTAGCTAATATAGCAGGAAGCTGAAGGTCACTTCAATTTCCACACTTGCTTTTCTGAAGAGGTTCATGGAAAAATCACAGTGATAACAACAGACATAGCAACTAACATGGTCCACAGACACAGAGAGAGAGACATACAGTATGAGGCAGAGACAGAGCATGAAGAACTGCAGATGTCCCTTTTAAAATAAACCAGGGATGATTGTCTGTATATCAGTGGGTGTATTGCAAAGAGAGACAGGACTCAACATCAAACCTTCAATCTCCTCCACTACTTTCTTCTGCTGAAGTTAGCATGCTATGTAGTTAGCTCCAGCATGGGTAAACTGTCTCCTCACTGTCCACTACCAAGTCACCACATAACATCTAGTCCGCTCTGGACAAGCATCACCACCTCGAAGAAGATGTACTACACTCTGTTGTACTGTAAACACATCTTTAAGTGCATCTCCTGTCACCATTGGAAAATAAGCAGCTGTTACAGGGGCTATGTGTAAGTACTCACTGCTGCTGATTGTGGTTTCTTGCAGGGAACGAGTAGTGGTGTTTGTAACTTGACAATGAGCTTCTGCCATCATTGTCTTTATAATAGAAGTGGTTTGAATGTAATCCTCTGAAGCGGTGAATACACTGCTATGTAGAAATACAATAATAATAATAATAATAATAATAAAAAATTGCTCCTTTCATGGTTTAATTTGCCAAAATGTGAGTATCCCCTATAAATACATAATGTCACAACAGATGCACACATAGTCAGGGTCAGTGATTTATCCATCCTTCTTTCAGATGGGACCTGTTCAGTGTCTGCTGCCTGTCAGAGTAATGTGTGGGGCCTTGATATAGAAGGGAAAACAAATTCTTTAGCCGGTAGACAGGGTGACACAGTGGAGGAAACAGCACACTCAGCAACAACCTTCACACACACACACACACACACACACACACACACACACGCACACACGCACACACATACACACTTTAATGAAGACATCTGAGTTCATGCATGAAGCGACGAAGGAGTTTGACAAATTAGCAAGAGGAAAGAAGAAAAAGTGGGGTATAGAAATCTAACCACATGCCCCTGCTTCTGTATCCAGATGTGCCCCCTTTAGAATAAAAGGCACCTCACTTTTCCATATCCTCCCCTCTTCACTACATCACCTCTCTCCCTTAAGCAAAAGAAAATTTTTAAGACAAATCAGGTCAAGGAGAATCTGGAATGTTGCTAAGCTATAATAACTAACATCCCGTCAACATCGACCCCCCGGGCTACACAACACCTCCGTATAAGGAGTGAATGTTATCATCCTCCACATCTCTCCCCTGGGCTTCTGATAAGAGGTAATTGCCTCTTTGCTTATCTGAGGCCTAAGATTAGCAAGGAAGTATAGTCCTGAGCCCCCTACCCCTCCTCCCCTGGACTACACATTGAAACCAGATAACTTTGCATTAGGGACAGAAGAGGCAGCATGAGCACATACAATAGGAAGGCCATAGCCAGATTAGACATCCATGCTAAGATATATGACTAATATATAACTTTACAATAATGTGCTTCCTGTGCCCCACAGAAGTAATTAAACTCCTAATCTAAAACCCAAACCTACATTCAGTAACCTCAGTGTCAAAACCATTTCTAGCTGACGTTTGGGAAAAAGTTTGTTGCTGTTGGGGTCACTTTTATAATGTATGCTAATAGAGATTTCAGAATACCCATCCTAACAAAAACACTACCTACTGTAGGTATTTAATTATTCATATTCACTACTGGGCTATTCATCACTGAGCTGAACTCATTACACCAGGAATAACCTGCCTGCACTGCATGTGTGTGTGTGTGTGTGTGTTCACACTGACTGCGTCTGCTGTGATAGACGCAGATTTTAGAGGCTACTTGAGTGTTGGGTTTCTTTCCATTATAAATTCATTCATTCAGTTCTGACAGACAACATCACTAAAGCGCCACCGTCTCCACATGCATCTGTTAAAACACTTATAAAAATATGATATTCATATTAGTGATAATCAGATTCACATTGAGAATCCCCAGGAAGGAGTCAGTTTTATGTAATGATACTGGTATGATGTCAACAGGTCTTTTCTCTTGTGGGGTGTATCACATGTTGTACAGACAGCGTGCCCATTAGAGTAACCTTGAATACATGCACACATCTATATGTCATGATGCAAATAAAAGTGAAAGAGTCAATAGTGGAGATATAGGAAAATAAATAGGTGCATTTAACCAGACAAAGATTGTAGGTATATGTCAAAATATATACATGGTTGGAAATGAATACATGATATAAAAAAAAGGAATAATAATATATAATTTCTAATTACATAAAACACAATTATTTTATTTGGAGTTGTTGTGCATGTTTTCATTGTCTGTTTAGGCCAAAAGAGAAAAGTGAGAAAGTTAGACTCATTGAAAGTTAGAGTGTTTAATCTCAAAACAAAGACTTAAGACTTAAATCCTTGTCACATAATAAAGAACAGTCGAATCCATGAACACACACAAACTGGGGTTTCAAATTTTAAAATTCTAAACCGAGTCACAGAGTGAATTAAAATGAGGTGTGTGTTTACTGAGAGCTTTTGGACGTTATGCTCATGTGTTTTATGATTTTAAAAATGTAATAAAGATAGCACAACCACACAAACACAATCTCACCTGAACACACACATGCACACACAGGAGCAGTTTAAATTTCAGTTAGATGCTCAAAGTGAGTCAATTAGACAGCAGACTGCAGGGGAATCAAGAGCACTTTAGTGCAAAACTGTATTGGTATGCAGCATCTGGTGGTTCCCCAAATTTAAAAGCAATGTTTTACACTGGATTTTACCCTTGGCTGAACAGCTGAAGAAAATTCCTCAATCCACAGTAAAGGTGACAAGACAAGGGATATGGGATGTGTCAGGCTACAGGCCAAAGGTTTGGTCTGGACAGAATAGAGACAACTCTGTCCCCTTCAGATATTTGCCATGGCCCCACCATGTGCCAGCCTTGTCTCATCTTGATGTCCAATTCAATTTGGGACTCGACCTGTGTTTAAAGGGAAACCATGCACATCTGGTTGCTTTTTTGCTGTTTTGCTAACCTTCCTCCCTCCTCCAAATTGTGGGTTTGCTTTTACCTCGAGCCATCCACCAAAAATGCATCAGGTTCACTGGTCCTTTGCTTGTGGTGCCATGGTCCACTAACAGTGGGTCTACATAGGATATAAATGTATTTATTGGAGGAGCATAGAGGGGCCAATTTTTGCCCCGGGGCCCTGCAGTCTAACCATTAGTGAAGTGTCTGATGGATTGATAGACTAGAATCATTGAAAGTTAGGATCTAACTCCCTACGGCTTTTGAGGTTAAACACTTTGTGTTGTAGCAGCTATAAATCAGTTTACTCTGTGCCCTGAATTCTTACTTCTCATTAATTAAAACGGATTAGTGAGAATTAATTGGTGGGCCTTGTAAGCCACCTTATCAAATGTAAATTGCTTATTGAGGCAGAGGAATTAAAAGGAAACCCACACCCCTGGAGCTCCATCTGTTGTGTTGAGGACATATGCACTCAGACAACAGTTTCAGACACACACACACACACACACTGCAAGATTCCTGATTTTTGATGTGGACTCAAATTAACTCAGGAAGGGTAGGAAACCAGGGACAAAAGCTCGGCTCTCGGTCTTGCTCCAGGGTTGGCCTCCAGCTCCTTGATCTACACAAAGACGCTAGAAAAGCAGCTTAATTAGTTGAAGAAATCTTGTAATGTCAATCAACCCTGGGGAACAACATCTACCCACACAAACGCACACAAGTACACCCCTTATCAACTAGTGACTAAATATACAGATTTCCTCTATAATACTGAAGATAATTCAACACCTCTGCACACAGATGTAAATACACAATGTGTAAATATCTAATGATCTTAGAATATGTTAAACTTCATTTTGTACCTTTGCATTTGATGTAATGTTTAATCTTTTTTTCATTACTTCAAGGCCAACTTGAAATACAAGCTGAGTTTAAAGGCCTCGTGCTATCTGCCCTCAAGCATCTTTTACATACTTTGATGAATTAATGTGAGGAAGCAGAGTCAAAACCAGCCCAAAGGACTTTCAGAGTAAAAACACAGGACTCAAATTTAAGTGCATGTTTGTACAGCGGTGATTCTAGAGTCTGTCAGGGACCTTGGCATGAAATTTGCATTGGGCCCTTCATCATCTGACACCAACACAAACGCAGAAAGTGGATTTTATTTATTACCAAGTGTTCATGTTCACAGAACTTTCAAAATATATAGAAGATGAAAAACCAGCGTTATTTGAGCCTCGATCACTTCAGCGTTGTGATGTAGCGAATAACAGACACAAGCCCAGTGTTCATCGACACTGAGCTCCTGTTGGGAGGTTTCCCTCTGAGCACTGCTGGAAACTGAGAGACCTTCAGCCACTGACAGGCATTTACATTACAAGGTTCACATGTCCAACCGCAAAGCTGTTAAAAAGTTGTCCTGTCACGGCACAGCTGTTAGGAGGCTACAGTAGATAGTCGGCACTTGCTGGAAACTAGGTGACTAATATGCCATGCTCAAGAAATCTGGTTATGTTGATGGTTTTTGTCCTTGTGTCTATGTGGTCTCGTGGCTTCCTCTTTTATTTTGAAATCTCATTTTCCTCTCGTTTCTGGTAACTTGCCCCATGGGGCAAGACACAAACTTGCCCCTTGTGGTTCCCTGGTTGTGTTCCCCGCCCTGATTGTTTCCAACTGTTCCTCATTACCTTAAGTGTCTGTAATATCTGCATTTCCATTGGTTCTCTGACTCACAGGACAAGATGAACTGTCACAGAACAGATACCATGCCATGCTCCTTGTGAAGTCTGGCCTTTTCTCTGTCATAGAAGTTTCTTCCCCTAAAAAGAGTGTGTTTTGTTTCTTAGCTGTAGCAGGCTTTTCCTCTGAAGAGTGATTTTCCTTTTGCACTTTGTCATTAAAAGATTGTTTATTTGAACTATGTTTTCTGAGTCATGCATTTGGGTTCAAGTCCTGGTTCAGTCATGACACTAATAGTTGTGTTGACTGAGAAACGTCAAACCAAAGAAAATGCATTTTAATAACTAAACAAACTGTTTTATTGACGTAGGTCTGTCATTGTTGAGCTGACCCTGATGGTCATCATGAGCAACATGGGAGGACCACTGTGGCTGCCTGATCTATAACTGCATCTGTATGTTTCACATCCACACTGTGTGATCAGAACATGGCAGATGTGGCCAACTGCACTAAATTGAGGGGAATTGGTCTTATTAATTCCACAGCTGCTTTGATGATTACATTATTATGCAATAATATATTTAACAGTTTTCCCAAGTGCATATTATTATAAAAGCATGGAGGTTACGTGTACTTTATTGTTATAGCAAAAACACAATGTAGGCTATGATTATACTAAATCAAGGTAACATGCAGCATTATGTGAAGGGCAGGGATTTCCTGTGTGCTCTCTCTCTCTGGACAAATTCCAGCCTGTCAATCAAACCCAAACCAGCCCACCAATCATTTGGTCTTTCAAAAATACATTTTGCTACAATAAGTCATCAAAAACAACAAGAGCTCATTATATACCAGCCTTATTGGTGAGCCTTTACTTCAGTCCGAGATAGTAACAATAAACCACTGTTGGGTCCTGTAGGAAAATTAGTATACTATAGTATAGTATGGTATGGTATGGTATGAGGTCACTGTGGTTTTTATCTGAAGGTTGAACAAAAATGGAGTTAACTGGTTAACTTAGTTTCAGGAGCACGGTCACACCTCGACCACACCTCTAATCAATAGTCAAGCCTACATATACTAGATAAACCCCTTCTTCCTCCATTTGCCTGAAAGTTCTCAAATACACCCCCCCCCACTTCCTCCCTTTATCCATGCATGCTCTAACCACATCACATCCCTCTCTCTGATCATCCCTACTCTCATCCCTCTCTCCTTTCTCCCATCCCTCTCTATTCTACCGGCAGCACATACCTTTCCAAGACTCATTCCAGGTAGTGCCTGGGGGGCTTGTAAGCAGCTCAGGTGGAACCACACTGAGACAGAACCCCCACTCTGAGTCTCCCTCTGCTGGTCTTCATTACACTATCCCAGACCAGCAGTGCAGACTTTGACCTTCCTTCACCTTCACCCCTCCTTACGATATCCATTCACCCGTCCTCAACACTTACATTCCATCCATTAGAATGTTTAAATGACACATTGTTGTGGTGTGGCCCTTGCTAGAGAACAATCTGGATGGTTTTGTTGGATTTGCACTCATGCATTAATACGGTCCTAAAAATGACCTGAACACCTGTACCTATAACCTTAGGTACAGTACTGTTGTAAGACAGCTGTTATTACTAGTGTTTATGTGACAACATTATTATTCTCCTGATCACTACAGCACTGTCAGTGGGTTTATGTGCTCCTTCCTACTTCATGCTGCTCCTCAAGCTGAGTTAATTGATTTCTCCTTCCATCACCCCCACCCCTGTATTGGGTAATGGCATCACTTACCAGATTCATGATGCGTCTTGCATGACTCAGTGATCCAAGTGTGTGGGGTTTCGCCGTTGGGGGAGGTCTGCTCTGCTCTCTCCTGAACCTTGGCTTCGCTAAGAGGAAGTCTCAGCAGCTGAGCACACACAACAGACAGAAGCACTGCATCCCTTACAGTTGAAAACCACCCAGAGGAAATCTTGCAATCAGATACGGATACCGCTGGGAAATCTAAGCACGCACAGGAAAAAAAGGTAAAAGCTAAGAGACAATTTAAGCTGACTTTTAGTGGCAGTGACAGGGAAGTCTTGTCTAGAAAGCTCTCCATCGACAAATGCCTTATTCTCCTTGTTATATCATCATTTTGGGGACATTTTTGACACAGAGATAGACAAGGCAAGGATCAGGCTGCATGGAATGCTTAATCAAGTCGGCTATCTGTGCACTCCCTGCAGCTGGGTTTGCTGGTTGTATGAGGGCGGAGATCAAGAAGCAACTGGCCTGAGTGGGCTGTGTCCCAGGCTGACACACCCCATCTGGACCGTGCTGCCCAGCCAGCTGAGCAGCTCCAGATAGTCTTCAGTTTAAGTCCACAAACAGGGAGGATGATGGGCCTGTGAACAATATAATGGACCCATTCTCACCTGGATGAGCCAGGTGGTTACGGGAGGATTATGTTCTTTGATTTTTCAAGCACATTTAACATAAACTCCCCCATTCTTAAAGGCAAACTCAGTGTGACAGGGTGGAAGCCTGCTTCATGTGCTAGATCATGGGAAACCTGACAAGACGCCCACATAGCTACATCAGGCTGGGTTACTGTGTCTCATATTTTAGGTCTTATGTGCCTTGGTGTCTCTGGGCCCATTTTTCTGTGTTGCGACAACTCAAATGCTCCTTCTAATTTATATTCTAAAAATATCCAGAATTAGGAATTCAGTCTCTAAAGTAGCGATTCCACAAAGGGCCATATGGCTGCAGGTTTTTTCTCCAATCAAGAGCACACAGTTTGACCAATCAACTGTCTGAAGACTGAGATCAGTTGATTAAATAAGTCAAGTCTGCAGTGTGCTGTTGCTTGGTTGGAACAGTAACCTGCAGCCCCACCAGCCCTTTGTGGAATCGGTTTGAGATGCCTGCTGTAGCTCTAATAGTTCAGTTTATTGAAAATAGCCAGGGAGAGGGTGTGACAGGTTTCAGATGAGTAGCCTCTGGAAACAGGTAGGGACAGGCAGGGTTCAGGTAGGTGATGGAAGTTCCCAGGTTGTGTTGCTGTTCAGAGATTGTGGGTGTTAACTGAAAGTCCAGGGACGGGTGACAGGAAGAGAGGGCTGGCTGGGCTGCAGATCCAGGGCAGAGTTGGAAGCAGGTAAGCAGACAGTCTAAAACAGTATAAAAGAAAGAAAGACGCTGTCCCATTCCTCCACACTTGGCTGAGTGCGCTTGGTATGCACACACTTTGGTGACGTTTTGTCATGTGGAACGTACATTTGCCTATAGTGTGCAAGTACGTATTAAGTGGCCAAGTACGCGGGAGTATTTAAAAACCAAATGGGACACACTTCACAACCTTTACATTGTGTGATCTGTGTGTAAAATGCAGCTGCTTGTGCTGGCATCGTTTGGCATTCTTCTTGGCCATGACACTTTTTCAAAACAGGACTACGATATTGAGTTACAGTTACAGTTATAAAACATATGTCTTACATTGAAATTTCTTCGGTGGCATTTTGTGTGGCTCCTGGTGATGACAGACTTCACCAGCTGGTGCATTGTGGGATTTATACTTGGCCAAATACCGCTCAGGTGCAGTCTTACCGTAAGTGTGGGTAAAGTGCAAATCAAGCGCGCTGCACTTTTGGTCGTTGGAGAAATGGGACACACTTGCGCACTTACACTAAGCCTGTGAATGCGCATGCCAAGTGCCCAAGCGTGTAAGTGTGATTGAGTGTACATACTGAGACAGGCCCAAAGAGTGAAGCACTAGCATGGACGCCAAGACAATCTGGACATGAGTGTGTGGACTGAGACTGCTTATATACTGGCTTGATTAGAGATAAGGTGCAGCTGGGAACAACAGGTGAAAACAATGAGGCTGAGGAGGTGTGGCAGGGTGGAGGATGGAGGTGGGGCCAGAGGAACAGAGCAGGCTGTGACACAGTCCACCACCTCAGGCTAAACCAGCCTTTGTCAGAGTCATAAAATCATATCATATTAGGTGTTCTGTGAGTTTTATTTCAGTGGTCAGGAGATTAAAAGGCTTTTGTTGAAGAGGTCAGAGCTAAATCAAAGTACAAGTTGAAGTTTAGTGGTGGTGATGTTGTGGGGCCATGGAGTTTTTTTTTTTTTTGTTGTTTTTCTTTTCCCTTCTGCTGACTGTATTAAGCCCTCAAACATCACAAAGTGGTATTGATTAGTGAAGGTTATCCTGTTTGACAAAATCAACAGCATCAGTGTCCTAAACTGTCTTTGGGGTTTATTATCTGAAGTAATCCAAAAGCCCACAGGCTTTTTGTCATCTTCCCCACAGCTCTCAATTGTTCGAATAAAGAATCACAAAGTGCGGAAACCAAGCCTCTTGCAGTGTCTTTGTACAGACAGAGAGTATGTACGTGAGAGAGAAGGAAGGAGGAGCTTTCAGTAGATCTTCTGATGTCTGAAGCAGAAGCTTTTATAGAAGCATGACGCATCATGGAGGAAGTTCATTGGCTATATTTACCTTATGTTCACAAGTAAACCAGTGTATTGCCATGCTGTTCTAGAGGCTGCCTGAGGCAAAACACATTCAGAGGAAGGCTATCGGTCCAAATCAGGGTATTCATCATTATATCAGTCCTCCTACATTTACTTGATGTGTGAGGATTCTCTTCTGGGTATAAACATGAACATAAATGTTGCTTCTCATCTATTCGTCACTCATGTCTCACAGTTTTAGCCTTCCTAAGAAAGAATGTGTGTAACTAAGTGGCCATGAGGCTTTTAAGTGGTGGATGATTTATCTTGACCGTTAGCTTCCTCCACCGGATACCCCACCACCACCACCCCCATTCCTTTACTGTAGCCTTGGTTGCTATGGTTACTGCTGACGAGAGGAATGAGCAGATCATAAAGACAAACGGCAATGAGGTATGATGTACATAGAGGACATGTTACTGTGATCTGCTGAGGAAACCTGAGGAGAAGAAAGGTACAGAGCCAATAATGTGATTAATTAAAATGTGGCCAATTAAAATGTGATAAAATTGCTTCACAGGAAGTCAACAACAGAGGTTAGGGCACACAGAGTACTTGTATTGACTATCAAGGCTTTGATTTGTCCCTGAAAAAATGGACAGTTTTCTATGAATCTGATAATCTCACCTTTTTTTAACCTTGGGCAATTTACCATTAACCTAGGCCAGTGAAAGTCATTCACTGGACTTTTTCTGCTTTAGTTGAATAAAAAATCTTTCAGCACACAGCTGTCGGTAACAGCAGCTTTGCAATATTGCATATTCAATCAGCAGTTTCATAAAGTTTAAATAAATGACACACTCCTCAGATCATAGTCACTCCTGTATGAAATCTGCTGGTTGTGGTTCAGGACCCAATTGCAGCACAACTCATAGAAGCTATTTGCAAAGATATTAGTTGGTTTCAGATGAATAACAACAGGAAACAGGTAAGTATGGGCAGGGCTCAGGGTCTGTTGCAGGTTGGAGTTCACAGGGTCTTTTTGGGGGGAGGGGGAGAGAGTTAATTAAGAGTCTGAAAATGAGCGATGGTGCTGTAGCAGGGCAGGCTGTTTAAGACAAAACAGGATCAGTGGGTCAGTAGCTGCATTTACATGCAGGTTTTCCTCAATCTGATTGAAAACAATCAGATTAAATTAATCTTATTCGATCTGTACACAGAAACACTAAATAAAGCGATCCACATAATATCTGACTGTACATGGCCCCAGCTGAAGCCGATTATATAGTTTCATTGACATGTGCAGAAGGTCTCACTCCCACTACCTGCAAAGGTGCAAGAGAAGAAGAGATGCACTTCCGTGTTTACACTTAGAGCAATGGATCCACGTTGTGTTTTGCTGGGGAGGCTTATTTCGTTGTTTTTGCATTTATTTGTGGCTCTACGGTTTCAGCAGTTAGTTCTCATCAAGAGATAGAGTTCGTCTCAACAACTGTCCAATATTTTTTTTTATTCGCCATGTTTGTTATGACCGGCTTTGACTTTCCTATTTCCCGCGAACATCAATATGTGACTCCTATGTACTATGGCGCGCATGCGCAGAATGAATAATCCACTCTATCGACCGAATCCACTTTATTCAGCCATTTATATACAGCATCAAGCTGATTGTCAATCGGTGTAGACTACCTCTTTCAATCCGATCGGAAATTTAATCAGATCTGGGTGAATTGGATCCGCTAAGGTGTTTACACGAGACATTTTGAATCTGATTGATTAATCCGATTATAAATATGATTTTTGGACCCATGTAAACGCAGCTAATGAGAGCTGGAAGGTCTGGTACAGGTACTGAGACAATCTGGACAAGAGTGTGTGGACAGGGACTGCTTATATACTGGCTTGATCAGAGATGATCAATACAGATGAGATGCAGCTGGGAACAACAGGTGGAAATGAAGTGGCTGAGGAGGAGGTGTGGCAGAGTGGAGGATGGAGGCGGGGCCAGAGGAACCTTCACAGTAGCGACGAGCAGCTATTTGACTTTTAATGATCACTTCTTAGTCTTTTTTTTTGATTTCGAACGATAAATTACAAACAGATAAAACAGATAAAACAACACAACTTCATCGATTTTACATAGTGTGTTGAAAACCCACAGCACAACCAAATGTACAAACATGCAGACGACAATGGAATCGTTTCCAGTGGACAGAGAAATGGTTAACCCAGATTCATAGACAGATGATTCATCCATGCATTTCTATATTCAGTTTGTTTTGCATGTTTAGTTTGCATTGCAATGACGCAACAACCATCCCTGAATATAGCCTCACCAGAGCTTTTACTGTGGTGACTTGGTCTATATCTCCTGATGTTGTGAAAGCCTGTTTAAATGCCAGAACGAACTGTGGTAGGAAACCACTTCATGTAAAGTTACTTAGCAGTTGTTTGTTCCTCAGCATCAGGGCTCCTCAGTTCTGCAGTTAGCAAACAACCACTTGGTCTGAGCCCACATGGGCCACAGGAGAACAAATACTGTTCTGTCCTGTAGTTTACCAGACTACCAAGAGACATCAAGTGAACAACAGAATAAAATCATCATCAATTAATACGCTGTCATCACTACAGATTGATTAAAACAGGTTCATTGGTGAAAGCTCTTGTCTTGGATTGTCTCCCAGTTTGATACAAAGTAAGTTCCAACAACTACAGTGGCTGTTAGAGGAGCTGCCATTAGTTGGAGAGTTTTCACATAGTATTTTAAGTCAGGTAATGACTGGTGAAATAGACTAAAGAAGAAAGCTAGTAGCAGGACTAGAGTACCAGCTGAGTGTTCATAATTAGTGGAGCCCATGCTGCATCTCTCAGCCCTTCAGCATTGTTAGGCTGCGGCAAACAAAGAAGCATGACAGCCTTTCTCATGGGATGCGCAAACCAGCTTGCATGAGCTCCACTCCAGCCTCGCGAATGAAATACAAAAGAAAAAAAAGGGATCAACAAGATTAATGATTGTTAAAATTAAAGGTAATTAAGAAAAGAGAACGGCGGTGGAAGTAATTAACCCACATGGCTTAGATTTTCATGCTCAGTGCTGCTGTCTGTGTTGCAGCTGTGATGATGTTCCCAATCGACTCCAGGACTGTTCCTGTTCCAGAGGTTAAAAGATAAACATTTAAAATAGCTGTCCTGATCTCAGTTTCCAGGAACTGCACTACTCATCGCAGTCATCCCGTCATACTCCAGTGCCAGTGACCCCCTGCATTCATTCACAACTGATTCAGTATCTCTGATATGTTCTTGTGGAGCCTATATGCACTTTGTATGGTAACAGTGCAGGTGTGGACAGAAACATCAGACCAATCTATGTTCAGTAGACATCTTATTAGTGTAGGGCACCATGCTAACGGTGGATAGGACCTGTCTTTGCTGACAAACATCCTCAGTTTGTGACAGATTTATGATTCCACAAGATGTTGGAGACTTTCCTCTGAGCCTCTACTCTGTGTTGACATGACTGCATCACATCATTTCTGCAGATTGATTCTGTTAATCTCCCGCTCTACCACATCCCAGTGGCAGGTTCAGGGCTCAGGTCTGCATTCACATGGAATCCAGCAGACAGGAGACAGACTACAACCACAGGATAGAACAAAAAACAAACAAGTGGACTGACAGAACCGTACGGCGAAAAAACAATACACATGTAACAATATGTTGCTATGCCAGAGGTATATTGTGTACAACAAATTCTTGTGCATTATTTAATGTTTTTATCATAGCTATAAATATGACTGTAGAATTCTGATATCTCTTGATATCGGCATTGTGAACTGAAACTTATGTTAAATTCCCTCCAAAACATCACATCCAGCTGATAATTCCATGGTGGTAGATGGTAAAAAGTTAAAATGTTTTAACAGCATCAACGTTAACCGTTGCCATCTCTGTCGGCCTCACCCAAGTTTACCGTCCTTCTCTTGTCCACTAAAATGACCTCTGGTTTGCCGTCTGCCTGATTTCATGTGAACGCAGCATAAGGACGTCACTGGAGATCACTTTCGTTTTGTGACATGGAGCATTATCCTGCTTGGAAGTATCCACAGGCTGCCTATGCCAATCAATCTGATGTTCTAAAATATGTAAAGGTTATTGTTTTTCCCCAAGGGTAGAAAGCAGTTAAGCCTTGTCTAACACGTCTTCTCTTCTGCTGAAGTTGACATGCTGATGATTAAGCCCTGGTACATCTGCTCACTTTCTGCGAGTTGCCTCCAGTCTGCCGTTAAGAAGTAGCTGCTGGGATGAAGATGTATCATAAGATCTTGTCTTGTAATCGGTCAGTGGCCAAAGTAGTTACCAAAAAGAATCCAAAAATATGGACTAATAGGATGAATAGTCACTGCCCTTTTAGCTCAGTGGTTGGTCTTCACCAGCTGACAGTTCCAGATGTCTGTCTGCTGTTCGGTCCTGAGCAGGTGGCCAGTGAATTATATTTTCATCATGGAGTAAGGCTGCAGCCTCACACACACACATAGATAGATAGATATCTACATGCAAATTGACTGCCATTGCTGTTATTACAACCGCTGCTGTAAGAGAATGATTTTCCAATGGCCTAGCTAGAAACTACAGCAAGGTGAAGGTTAAGGAAAACTTTATTATCCCCGAGGGGGAAAGAAATGAATGTGATTCCACATACAGTCACGCAGCCTTTCATTCAACAAAAGCAAAACAATGCAAATGGAGACATGTACTGTATATGTGTAACATGGAGGATCTTGTTTATACATAGGAGAAAAGAAACCTTGGCTGTTTTGTTTCTTGTGTTTTTCTGTGTAGGCAGGAAAAGGCTCAGACAATACCAAACAATCACCACCAACAAGACCAACAATGAACTGTGTCTTGCTGCTCTATCTCGCCTCTGCAACAAGGACCTACAACCCACACAACATATTGTTCATGTATAAGTCAGAGGCAGCAGTGACAATTATGGCGACGGCTGCAGATGTCCTTGGCTGGGGTTCTGTTTGATCTGCCGTCCTGTCAGGAGGAAACTTCTTTCTCTTCAATTGCTTTGTGAAAAATGAGTCAATTACTGCATTTCTTTGAGAGGATTCCCATTTTAGGTGAATGGTTGGTCATTTATCATCAAAGGTTTGGAGGCACAAGCTGCTGACCCTGCAAGAAATCAAAAATCTAACCGATTTAAAGTTTTGGGCCGCTTCCTTTACAGTGTTAGTGTGTATATGGCTGTCCATAAGTATGTGCGAGATACATACATTCCAGGTAATGTATGGTCTGAAGGCAATTCACCATGAACTGTGAGCCTTTTCTCTATCACCATATGAATATGTCCTGATGACTTACCTGTTTCATCAGTCAGACTGCAGCTGCAGCAACAGCCCTCCTGTCCTCCAGCCTGATTCCCCATGCAGCACATCTTCTAATCTGTTTCTGTTCACACATCTTTAGTCACATATATATCATATCCCCCCTGAGATCACATATTCTAAGATGGACCCGGTGAACACATTACTGTATGCAGCGATGTGTCTTTGATTGTCACTCAAATAATCATGCACAAATGATCACAAATCTCCTTTAGTGTCTTTTTGTCTTCATAATTTAGCCTTAATCGCACTGCTAAAAGAGGGCAGCGCTGTTGAGTATCAGTTAGATTTGTCCTGATTTGTGCTGTTATCAGGGAAACCTTCTGGGGAATCTGGTACAGAAATGGATCTAAATTCCCGGTGGCAATCTACTCATTACCTGCTCCTTAGGTAAGTTTTTTTTTTCTTCTTGTGTGAACGTGGAGTCTAACTTTTATCTGTTACCCAAACCAGTCATGGTGAGTCACCTATCCGGACTCTAACCCTGGCTGACAGTACCTGCCTTGGACTCTGGTATTTCTGTAGCTGCCCCCCCCTCAGGGCGCCATACTGTGAGTTGCTCATGTGGAACCAGTTCCTCTCTGCCTCACTGGGGACGCTTTATGAAAGGTGCATTCAGCTGGTTGTACTCCCCACCTCCCCTCCCAGAGTGTGTCCTACCTACTCACTGATGTTGAGTCATTATTATGATTAATGATGATTAATTAAACACATGCTGTTGGTGTGTTTCACTAATGTGGAATTTAGCTGATTAATACCTGATGGAGTAGTAGCCAGAAACAGATATTATTACAGCTGCTGGCGTGTGTGTGTGTGTGTGTGTGTGTGCGTGTGTGTGCGTGCGTGTGTGCGTGCTTCACAATGTTAAGAATTTAGTTGTGACAGAGTTGGAGTAAGGAACTGGGGGATGCATCAAGCCAGTGATGGGTCTCCATGAATGTGTAAAGACAGTTTGCTTGCCATCGTGGTAAAATGTGGTCCTGCAGACAGGATTTACCACAAAGACTTATCTGTTCATAATCAAACAAGAGGCAGTCTCAGACTTTCAAGGGAAGATTAGGATGGATGGAACATGTGACACTTTGTCTCTCAGTCCATTCAAAATTGAAACTAGTTACATGTCTCTAAATGTTGTACCTGTTTTCTCTGCAACACAAAGAAATACAATGTTTGGATTGAAAAAAAAACACCTTGATATTGAAGACTCGCCACGACTTTGCTTCCCTTATGACAGAATTATGACTTTCCTCACAAAGCAGACAGTGCTATTACAGAAGTAAATAAAGTGAAAACCTCCTCTTCTGTAGCTACTACAGGCTGCTACTTCCTCACATATATATATGTATGTATGGAGATGGATGGAACACACACACACATATATACATATATATATATATATATATATATATGTATACATGTGTGTGTGTGTGTGTGTGTGTTCCATCCATCTCCTCTCTCCTCAAGTCAATCAAGTGAGTGAAGGTGGAGTTTGAAGATAAGTGTGATTGCAGCCTTGAGTACTGAGTACCTACTCATGTTAATGTAGAAATAACTACTAAGTACTCATGTCAACATGTTGACAGCATCACGGGTTCATGTATATTTAACACAGTCTCCAGCTGACACTGTTGTTTTAACAAATTGAACTGTTTAACTCGTGAGTGGATCTATTCGAGTGGAAAATGGGTTTTGTCATGAAAATAAAATAAAACAGTTACTGGCTCTCTATATGGCTGGCTATGTCTGCCACTGCGCACACACACACGCACACACTGCACTTTTTCCATAAAAAAGCAAACTCATAGTCTCACAGTCTGTCTCTTCCTGTTATCTTCCACACTGTCACTACAACTGATACACTTATCTTATAATGCCACATTGTATAGCATGGAATTATATGAGGTATATATTTTTTTCCCAAAACACCATGGCAGCACTATTGTTGAGAACAGATTACATTTCCCATGGCTGCTTCACAATAACAGCCCCCTGTTGGAATGCTTGGAATAGACACTTTAATGTGAAGCTAAAGGAAATGTTTGTATGCATTAGTCACTGTTGCATGGACGTTTCAGAGCTGCTAATGCTGCAGACTGAATTTATGATGACAGTTAGTCCGACTACAGGCTTTCCACTGGGTCTGTGTAAATACTGGAGTGACCCTCCAGTGGATCCAGCCAAGAATTTGCCAGGTGTGCCTCTCCTTAGGGTGAGCCTCTGATGGTCAGCCAGCACCTAACATGAAATAAGAGTGACTTAGGGTGAGTCTCTTAATAATACATTTTAAGATGATAAATATAATTAATTTTCAATGGATCGGCTTGCAGCATGATAAAAGTGTTAATTTACTCACTATAATCGTCTACTGTGAAATTGGAACTATTATGAATGCGATACAGACAAAAAAAAGTTATTTAATCAGAAGTGATTTTCCTGCTAAAGCAATTTATGTTGTCCATATTCACTGAGCCACTTCTGCTGATGACCGTGAAGCAAAGACGTACGCAGCATTAACAACACAGCGGACATTTGGTAAACTGATGAAGCTACATGTACTGAGGGTCAGGAGTGGGCCGGCCTGTTCTGTATGCACACAGAGGGTGCAGCAGCCCTGAGTGCATTTAAATGAGCAGAGATTCAGGTATAGCACTAACATTTTGGCCTTTAGCAAATATTTAGACAGCTTCATAACATACAGAATAAATTGAAGAAGACACTAATTTGTGTCTTCAGTTTCATCATCAGCACTCTCAAAGCTGCATGGCTCCCACACAGACCAGTCAGTCCCACTTAGCTATATCTGGAAGCAGCGGGTGCTGGGTTACTTGTGATGTTCCCTGCTTGATGAAATCACCTCCAGCTCCTGTGGTCAGCATCACTGGTCCTGAAGGTCCCCGGAGACAATTGATCTGATCCACAAAATAACTCCACTGCCCACCTTCAGGCTCCAGAGCAACCAGTCTTTAGCCACTCTCCACTGTGCTTCTTCATTCCTGCATTGATTTTATGCAATGAGGATGACATCACATCATCACTGGGAATGCAGATGTCCCTCGCTGAGCTTTGTCTCTGCAAACTTCCCAGCAGATGATTATTACACTGACCCTAACATGCTAGCTCCTTGCCGCACCTGTTTTAAACCTTCATCCCCGTTACAGTTTAGTACAAGCCAAATGACATAGTGCTACATTTTAGAAACATCAGTCCTCTGCATTGCTTCTGTCTTTGACAGATGACACTTTTAGAGGTGTGTTTGTAAAAGTTCAATGTTGTATGAAGTGAAACTTCCATGTCTTTTTGATCATAAAACAGGTATATGTTTTATATTAGCCCATTAAGATCTCAGGCTCCCTCTAAAAATCTGTAACACCTAAATATTTGAAAACTGAAAATTTTTCAGCATTCTATCTACAGCAGATAGAAACCTATGATAGATAAATAAATAACCTTAAGAGCGTAAACCCTTAGCTTTGCCTGAATATGGATGGAAAAACAAGCTCAAATTATCAATGTTAGTAACTGATGTACACTGAATGTTTTACCTGCTGCTTTACATAAATCTGCTCTGCTTTATTAGATCACTCTAAAAACACTGAGGCTCAGAGCCCCCTCTCTTCTCATTTGCCACCTGACCTTTTGAAAAATCTGAATCAGTCCAGACATCAGATCACATGGAGACATTTTTATGTGAAAAGGTTGTATGTTCCATGTAAACGAAGGTGTGGGCGAAGGGTGTGGGTCAGTAATTGCATGTATATTTTTAATCCACCATGTCATGTAACGTGATGTGTTAATGGGCTTTCCACTTGGATAATGTGGTTATCACACTTAGCTGTCACTTTGAATCCAAGCATGCATAAAATGAGCACAATGCACTCATCCCAGTGGGATTCTGCTGATGTATAATACAGCTCTGTGTCCATTAGCAGAGGTAAGAAGGTATCCAGAGCCTCAGGGTATCTTCCTTGTTGTTCTCACAGTAACTCTTCCCACTTGAACCCTAATTGGCTGCTAGGACTCATTGTTGAAGGAGTTTGGCATGAAAAAAAAATCAATGTTTCCCAGGACATGATGAAAGCCATCGATCCCATCCAGCCTCCCATAAGCCTGAATGTCTTGGCGTACTGTATCTACCAGCTATAAACATGTACACAGACACAGACAGAGCGTAAACCTTCCTCCTGACAGTCCAGATTTACTGGTGAGAGCCCCCAGCTCCGTAAACCCAATACAACCTGCAGGCCTTGACTAAAGATTGGCATGATGGCTACCAAGGGAGGATGAGTTGAATGGAGTGCAATGAATAATTTAACAGTCAGACGGAGTGGTAAAGAGTAAGGGGGAGCATGGTGAATTAGTAGATGTGTTCTTGCTCTTCTTGAACTTGTGTTTGCTTCATTATGCATAGCATCCTATCTGAATTTTTCCATGCTCACTGAAGAGTCCCTGTAGTTTGGCACTCAAGGCCCCAAAAGCAGGCTACGTTTAATGAATGGAGAGGCTGGTGATCCTCTGCTAATCAGGGATAAGCAGCATTTTCAAAAGCATGCAGAGCATGGCTTCTCTATAAAAATCCATTATTAATACACTCTCTAAATCTATGCCTGCATGAAGGGAAATTCAGCGAGGAGGAGGAGGAGGAGATATGTAAGTATCAGTACCTGAGGTCAGACACCAGCACGAGCACACACTCCACTTAAATCCATAATAAAATGTGTTATTACTAGAACACTAGGAGCTCAGCATTATGTACTAGAATTCATATTTCAATGCCAAATCTGATATTTGCATTTATTAAAATATATAAACAGATGATTTTTATGATTCAGTATCGGAAAAAAAGAAAAAACAAAACAAATAAAACCTCTCTTCAAACACACGCCCTCTTTCACAATGCTCAAATTGCATTGAATGATGATAAAGGTTGCATTGTACATCTGATTCAGGTGCAGGACAGGAGCAGGGAGAGAGCAGCATCTCTGGCACAATGTCCTCAGACTCAAAGTGGACAAACTGGAGTGTTTTCATTATTGTTTTGGTTGAAAGCAGCTGTCTGTTGCAGCTGGAGACAAGGTTACTCTATTTTCATAATGTGTGTACCCACCCACACCCACATCTGCAAATATTTTTAATAGAACACATCACAACTGTACTGAATCAAATCAGCAGCAAAAAAAATTATAAACAATATTGAACTAACTTGAATATCGAGATGTTTTCAGCCATATTCATTATTTTCTTCAGAACAAATGCAGTGGTTTACATTAATAGTCAAAGGTTTTAGCTCTCCTGTGTTTCTATCTGCTTCAGAACGAGAAATAAATGTTTTATAGGATGTCTAGTTTTTCAGAAAACCCTCGGGTTTTGTGCTTTGGTTCTGAATACACATACATTATACATGTAAGGGTCTCTCAGGTGTTTGCTGACAGTTCATCAGTGATGATTCTACACAGTTTCATTCATCTGTATCTTGTAGAGAGTCATTAAAACTGACTCTGAACCAGCATGGCTGAATACAAAGAGAAAATCATCCTACAACCACACAGATTACTGCTCCACCACAACCTTCAGTGGTTTGCATAGTAAACGATTTCTAAAAAAAAAAAAAAAAAAAAAAAAAAATCTAACCTTGGAACAGATCCTGTGCAACTTGACTGTGTGTTGCTGTTTCTTCTCCAGATCCCACAACACTAATTGACTTGACTCAGCACTGAGGTCTCATCTGCAACTGTCAACACCAAGGCCCCCAACCAGAGCAAAGACCAGGTGATTACAGGATGAAAAATTATGAATGTTGGCATAAAAAAATACAGCTTTTCTCAATTTGCAGGAAGTTGTTCTATTGTAAGTTGCACAGTTTTTGAAGAAATGCAAATCCTTTCAATATTGTCTATAGATTCTACCTGCCAACTTAACTTGAGGCTTAGAAGACGTTTAAATCAGTGGGTTTTGCATATCTTCAATTTTGTGCCCATTTCCATCAGGGCGCAGGCATAGAAGATTCAGCTGCTTCCACTGAACATGCCCACATGAGGTTTCTGAATGTGGGATGTACAGTGTGAGAATTAGATGTAACAGGTTAAGTAACATGTATGGCCCAATAGCAGCACAACACAGGAGCAGTCTGTAATGACTTTTGTTGGATATAGAGTGGACTGGCAGTAAGAAATCAGGCTATGGAGCAGCAGGGAGCAGGCAGGTGGGAAGGTTGTGGACGGATGGAGAACTGGAGGATCAGCAGGTGAAGTCAGACCAGCACTCATGGTGAGGAGATGTTTCATTTGGTGAAACAGGGCTCTCAATGACTCTGAGGTGGGAGCACGCCGAACAACCACAGGCAGACAAACCAGGAGATGGACAAACAGAACTCATGGTCAGGGACAGACGGCTGTCGGGTTAACCAGGGCAGAGACATGGAGAGGTGGTCAGATCAGTCAGAGAGAGTGCTGCAAAGTCTGGCATAATGCTGAGAACAATCTGGCAAAGGAGTGAGTGTGGAGCTTGTATTGGCTTGGTGAGGGGGGTGTGGCTTAGCAGGCAGCATGAGGCAGAGTTAGGTGAGTGGAAAAGTACTGGGTGACTGAAGTGTGACAAAAAAAAGTTGAATTTTAGACACACCTTTCAGAAATGCATGTATTGTATAAGCTTCAGTAGGCTCTATGGTCCCTCCTCTTTCTTGACAGAGTTCAGAACCTTTCCAGTTTGCCATGTGTATTCCATGTTTGTACGATTTGGTACTGTAGTCCCTCTGTCAGTGATTTGTAGTTCTTGTCTGAGAAGAACTTGCAGCCAAAGCAATAAAGGACATTGTTTTTCTTGAGTAGATAAGCCATGTCCTCTTTATCTTCTCCCCTGTCACTGATGTTCCATAGAAATAATAGTGATGGAAGCTTCTACCATCTTCTCTTCTGGAAAATGTGAAATCTGGGATCAACTGAAATGGCCCTTTAACTTAGTCTGTCCTGAGTGAATGGATGGATTTACCAAGCTGGCTGTTGATCTTCAGAGTCTGTAGGAAGCAGTGCAGTTGCAAACTCCTGGTCAGGAGGTGATGAAGACTGATCTGCTACTTGCTGTTCAGGTCACGTCCTTTTTTTTTTTTTTTTAGTATATTTTTTGGGTGTTTTTGCCTTTATTGGACAGCATAGTGTAGAGAAACAAGAAATGGGGAGGCAGAGAGAGGGGGAATGACATACAGTAAAGGGCACGCAATGCAGGATTCAAACCAGGGCCGACTGCAGAGAGGATTATAACCTCTGCATATGGGGCACCTGCTCTACCCACTGCGCCACGGCGCCCATAGGTCATGTTCTTTTTGGTACCATACTTGCTACCATTGCACAATGCTACCATTACTCTCAGTGTGGGTAATAAGTTACAAAGTAACAGATTACTGTAACGATATTACTTTTTTGAATAATGAAGTAAAGTAACGCATTACACTAAAAATATCGATAACTACAGTACTTTACTAGACTATAGGAACGCGCTTTCCTGCATTACCCAAGCCGTGTTTGCCTGTGTGTAGAGTTCTGATCTGTTTAAGTGGTGCATGCATGCGTGCTGCCTGTGTGCGTGCTACTTGTGTGAGCACGTTACCATAGAGATCGTTTTGAGTCGAGTGACGTCGCTGCTGGTGCGAACAGGAGAGAGGGAAATGGAGACAGAGACGGAAACAGGAGGTTTCGGCCAGTGGTGATATTCTCATTACTTTTAGTTTGTGGCTCAAAAGGACAAAAATAAATGCACTCTATGCCCAGGCGACAAATGTCTTTCACCTGCTGCTTGTCCATGTATCTACATGGTAAATTAAGAAATGGTAAAGTAATAAGTAGTGAAGTTACTTTTCAAATGCAGTAACCAGTAAAGTAATCTCATTACAATTTACAGAAGTAACTAGTAATAAGTAACTAATTACTTTTTTTGAGTAACTTCCCCAACACTGATTATTCTCCTCACTGATGAGACATATCAACCTGATCCAGTCATTCTATTTGGCAAATGTTGCTTATGGACTTGACCTGCCCCAAAAAAATTACTGTAAGTTGGAGTTCCAACCCCCTCTATCTTGACCCACCTCTGAACACAGTGCAGTATCCCACTTCACTTTGGCACCCTGCCCTGTTGGCACAGCTGTTAACTCTGTCACACAGAGATTTCAGCACACATGACATGAGACTCATGTCAGTTGAAGAATGAGAAACTCCAGGAGTTGCAGTCACACATGACAGCTACCAGACATCTGATATTTCCAACATTCGCTGATGAACGAGTGTCGAGTGAATGCCCCCCACATTCATGGTTCACATCTGGAGCTGGCAGAAGACACTGCTCCATATTTAACCATGTTGCAGTACTTGGCTCATATTTAGCACCTGTCACTGTGCTGTGACAGAGTCAGACTGAAGCTGGAGGAAACGCCTTCTCCCAGATTCATCCTCATTCTACTCTGTCGCTCAGTTCTGTTTTATTGTTACAACATTATAACATTTGTGTGAGAGAGATGTCATGGAAAAAATAATTCTCCAAAATATATTTATGAATATCTTTATTTTTTCTTCATGGGGTCTATCTCAGTGTTTTGATTTCCTTGATACTTTGTCTGCTATGAACATATTGCTCAACACCATATCTCAGGGGTTGGTGGAGACTAAAAACAGTGCAAAAAGGAGAATGTAAGTTACACCCACATTGATAAGATAACAAGAAACACAGCTCCAAATGAATGTTGTCCATGAATTCAATGAACATTGCAGTAAGGCTGTCCTTTCATTCTGCTTGTGTCTAATGATCATCAATCTGCAGCTACACACTGGACTCCAGACAGCGTCTGATAATGACCCTCATGCTCCCCTCAGCCCCACCCCCATGCGACCCCTTTCATGTGATTAGATGAAATGTTTTAATCAAGGGTAAATCAACCAGGCAAGGAGGGCTCTGTACCCCCCCCCCCCCTTCTGCTTTAGTACCTTGTAAGGCCACATATCAGTGATAATTATGGCAAATACAGAGATCAGGATGCACAATTACCTATGGGGGGTCAGGGTGGGGGGCTGTATACAGAGGCCACATATACCTCCTGTTCCACAGTTAAATGTGCTGAATGCAAACTTGTGCTATTTTGGGCCAGAATTCAAATTCAGCGGCTCAGTAAGCGTCTATGGCATGAAAGCACTTATATTTCCACCATCACTCCCACAATGCACAACCCATCAGCATACAATACAAAAACAAATGAAAGGTGAATCCGAGGTGAGTGCTTTTCTTGCAAGCGATACTTCAACAGTGTGACAAATCTGCTTACTCTGACAGAAGAGCAGAAACAACAACTTATGGATTTAGGTAGTGTTGAATTCCTGACAAGCAAGAATCCGTCAGTGTCTCTGGTTATTGGATGAGCTGCCAGATGCAGTGGGAGTGCACAGGTTTCTAATAAGTCTCTGTGGAGGCACAAACATGGAAAAGTCAACTCTAAACCTACAACTGATCATTTTTGAACATGGGTTTAACAGACAGAACGGGTTAGCCTGTGAAGTCTGGACAGACAGACTGGCTGCCCACATGCTGCAGTCTTTAAGGTAAACTAAGCTATTTATCATTTATCATCATGAAATTTATTTTGCACTCACCAACCAATTCCCCAGTTCATGCTAGCACCTCAGACTTTGTACTGTGTGGGTCTGGATCCTCATTTTACCACCTCAGTTCATGGTCTTACCACAGAACCAGTACAGTGATTGTTTGCAGAACCTTTCAACAATCAAGAACTGAGTGGCTCTGTTATATTAATTTGGGGTTTGTATTGGCTGAATTGCAATTCCACTTTTCTTTGTGTTGTGATGAACAAATATGTGATTTAACCTAATTGAAAAACCAAGTCTAAGAGGACAATGATCCCCTACACTGTTGTAAACAGCCTTCACAGTTACCAGAGTGACCTCCTGGTTTAAAGCCCCTACAAGGAACTTTCATTTTGTGTTGATTTTGGTGACCCCTGTGGACAAAAGCGGTAGGTTTCTCTTTGTGGATCCCATCCCAGTATCAGCCATGACAAAAATTTATCGCTGAAATTGAGCTTGGTTTTTACTCGCTAGCGTAGCAACAACTCAGCAACAACAGCTAATTTATACCCTCATCAAATATGCTGTTGTCTCCTCCCGTCTGAGTGCCGTACATCGTTCTGTTGTCTGGTGGACTGACCCGTCCACTGCCTCCCAAAGGTAAAGAGTTACACTATTTAGAAATAGCTTATCTTCCCACCAATGGCCTCATTTGCTGTTGTAGGTCACACAGAGACATCAGCAGAAACAAGACACTTTTGCATATTCAAAAGTTCCTTGTACGGACTTTAATTATGACCTACTGTACAGTGGCGGTGTTGCAGTGTTAGCAGATCTTAGCAATTACCTTGCACCATGTTATCATTCAGTACATAATAAAAATGATGGACACAACTATGAATATACAACCCAGGCTCTAATAAAGCAGACTGATGCTTTCATTGCTTACTGAGAACACCTCTCCCAAATGATGCCCCTCATTTTGAAGTGTGACTTCTATTTGCCTTTTTTCTCTCACAGCTTTTTTCTTTGCTCCCGAGCAGCACGTGCTGCCCTAATTACAGTTATAAAATATTAATCTAATAATCTGAGTTAGTCTTACAGCTTTTAGGGCTGTGATGAATCACTGCATG
Source organism: Caranx ignobilis (assembly GCA_021432705.1). Classification (NCBI taxonomy): domain Eukaryota; kingdom Metazoa; phylum Chordata; class Actinopteri; order Carangiformes; family Carangidae; genus Caranx; species Caranx ignobilis. Next base: position 17,064,583 of record MU269988.1, read on the forward strand.
TGCATTAATGGCCTATGATCATAAATCATCATTAGTGAGTATCAACAAAGAGAAAGTCTTTGACTAAATCTGTCAGCACCATTTATAATTTGGGTAATTATTCCAGGCAAATGTCTTCAGAGCTGCCTGGTGTAACTCAGGCTGCCCATGTGGAAACACTTGCACAACAAAAAAGCAGCAAAACAGGCCTTTGTGTTGCATTTGTGAGAGCCTGAAAGATGCGTCTGTCCACACTCAGCTTTTGAACTGCTCTCACCACAGAGCTGAAGGGTCAGCTGTGTGCAGCAGTGCCCAGGGGCCATGGATACCAAGGCCACTGCATCTGAGACCCATGATGGAAAATGCCTGCTCTTTGTAGTTTGCAGGTGAGGAGGCTCGGGGTGGGAGGAACCTTTGAAAACATTCTTTGCAGTTGATATGCACCTACAGAGAATATTGCATCCTTCGGCCAGAGGGCCTCAGTGCCACGGTGAAGGTCAAGAGAGAAGCCGACCGGGGAGCGGAAGTGTCTGCTGCTTTTATCTGATGCCTGAGTGACTGGTTGAGGATCAACAATACTGTCGACTCGGACGTTTTCTCTTTCTCCTCGCAGAACCTATAGAGCTATGGTTAAATGGTCAGGGATTTCTGTGTGTATATGTATAAATGGATAAAAGAATTTAAAATGCCAAACTCCATCTTCTTCCCACTGACTTAAATCTACTGTAGCTGCTTAGTCTCTGCTGCTGCTCAGCTCTAATATCAGTTTCCTTCTTGAGTGGAGGCTGATGAGGCCTCTAGGCTCTGTATCTCTGTCTCATTTCATGGGATTTCCTCAAGAGGCTGCAATTATCACCTCAATATGTTTAACACAGAGAGGAAGAGCTTCAGAGGAAACTTACCTTCCTCTGGACCACTTCATTTTAATTCAGATTTGACCTTCATTCTTGGGCTCTGTATTTGATCTTGGAGGTGGAAACGCTTGACAAAAAAAACTGTCATAGATTATCTATGACACTGAGCGGGCGTGCACATTCACAGGTCACTGAAAGTTTAACTACCTCCTGTGATCACTTGGTTTTGATGCTAAGAAAATGAACTAATTAAGGAAATGTGATGATTAATGCCTGGATTGGATTTTAAGTATTGGTGCCCATGAGTATTATAACTCATGACACTTATTAATGTGTCCTTGTTTGAACTCCAGTCAGACTTAAGTTGTGAATTTGTGGTCTTGAGACCTGCTTGACCAGCAGTGAAAAAGGACGGGACTTTTTTCTTTTTTTCTCTCTCTTTTATTTTGAAAGGTCGTTGGGTGATTTCCAGTGTGATGACCACAAAGCATCTCTCATAGGGGGAGGCTGGTTAATTGTCGCATGCTTCACTTCAAACTTCACTTGTGACTTCTAAAATGTGAAACAAAATGCACATATATTAATTCATCTGCTGCAAATGTAACTGTCATTTACAACAAGCTACGTATATGTCCTCTTTCAATTACCCACCTGGTGGTTATGGTTAATGTAGCATTTCATTATACTAATTGGTCAGTCTGCACTGTACTTACTGTGACTTCATATGATGCATTAAGTATAATTAATAAAGAAGGCATTAAGTGGTTCTGTATGAGGATGTGGTAATGATTAATCTGGTCTGTAAATAAACTGTTGTTCAACCTCTGATACAGGATTGTTGTGCATTTCAGTTATTTCTAGGCATTCATAAACTGAAGCTTCCTCCACATGTTTTAAACTCTGTAAAAATCCTCTACTGTGATTCATCTTTTTGTTGAATATGGTTTCCCCAAGTAAAAGTGAACAAAAGTGTAGGTCTATAGCTCACTGACTCTTACTACCTGATTGTGAAATGATCAGGCCGTGGGTCCCGCCCACTCCCTGCTTGCTCCAGGCTGACAGGTGAGACAGCAGAGAGCATTAGGATGGTTAGAGGAGGAAACATCAGAGAGACTGAGCCACATGTTTGAGCCTCGGTCAGACCCAGACTCAGACAGACTGACACAGAAGAGGGGTTCACAAAGCTGCAGGATCCACAGCAACTATGTTGATGACCACAAAATATGCTAAAAAGAAAATGAGTGCTCATGTTGGGCTCTGCAAATCCATACCCAGGACAAAGCATGTACAATCCCACACTGGTTAGACAGCTGTACATTTTTTTGTACTTGAGCATCTGAGCTTCAACACATTCAATTTGAAGTAAAATAATGGCTAGTGCACCAAAATGACAGGTCCCACCCTTAATTTCATGAGGTCTGTGTCATTACTGAAAGAGCTATATGTGAAATATAGATCTTTTAACACACAATGCCTAAATTGCAAAGGTTTGGAGTAATTGGACACTTAGCTGCAAAACGATTCTTGTGCAGTTTTGTTTTCATGTGAGTTTGTTCACAGCAGATCTCATATGTTTCTCTATTGATTGAAAGCTGAGAGGTGTGATTCAGGAGTTTGTCTGTCAATATAAGGACCGAAGTGAAGATGATAACGAGGCTCGACAGCAAAAGACTTATTCAGACTTATTAAAGGCTGCTGCTTTTCCAAAATAAACAACGAGGTTCTTAGATTCTTTCCTTAAATTTAGGCTGTTTTCACACATACAGTACAAGTGCGGACCAACGGTGTGCAGCGAAAATGCTACATTAATGAATTTGTTTTCACTGCGGTCCAAACACCACACCACTGGCTGAGCATCATGTTTCCATGATGACTGACCAGAAAAAGTCGCATGGTACATCATGTTTACATGAAATTAAACTCTGAGAGGTAACGCTAAACTTTAAAGATGGAGATACACGTATGCAGTACACAAGTACATAGGTTATTTGTACCACCAGTCATTTCATTTCATATTGTTTTTATTTACCACTTTCTGCAAATACCAGATTTTGAGAATGAATCGCCGCTGCAGGAGCTAACTATGGGAGCCGTTTTTGCTGGCGTACACCAGGCAGTTGGTACAGATTGAGGTTGGCTGCGTTCACTCAACAAACGGACCACACCAGAGTTCAAGTTTGCACCATTTTGGCACCTGAATGCAACTGTTGTGTTTACACTGATCCACCTACACTGCAATTGGAGACAAAATTCAACTGGGTCGACTTAAACAATGCTCGTGTAGAAGCACCCTTAATCTCAGTTTGGTTTTGGATTCTTTATAATGTTCAACACCATTTTACAATATTTTAAACTGTCAAACTGACTTAAACCGACAGTAGACTTTGAGTTTCTGCTTAAACTTCATTTGTTTCTGCATTTGTTGACAACCACAAGGTGAATTAATATTTTCGGACTGCAGAAAGATGAAGCAGTTATTGGAAGAGCTGTAATTATTTTTACAGACGTCGATGACCCTTAAAGGTTGTGACTTTGAGCAACAGGACAACTCAACATCTTCCAAACATGTGTTGCTCCAGGATGAATCTAATCCCCATGGTATCGTCTGCCTTTTGTGACACCATGACGTTGATATGTTTTTTGTGAAATATCTAAATTGTCTTGAAATTTGTCACAAACACGGGAAGTTTTTAGTTAATTAAATATATAACCTTGGTAATCCTCTGCCTTTTCAAACACACACAGACACACACACACACACACACACACACACACACACATTTACTGTTTGTGGCTAACCAACTCCTCCCTGCTTGAATGACATCTTTTCTTTGTAAATATCTCCATATCTGAAATCTATCTGCATGCCATTTGCTCTTATTGTTGTTTTGCCTTATTTGTTTTTCAGTTGTTGTAAGGTGTGTACTGCTGCCCTCTTGGCCAGGTCACCCTTGTGAAAGATATGTCAGAATTCAAAGGGTTAATTACAAGGTTACATACAGTATTGGTATATGAAAACAAACCATGCACACATCCAGCTGATGACTTTGCAAATATGTAGAGGACTGTACCTAGTGTACAATATTGACTGAGAATTTTTTGATTGACTAAATGAATTTCCTTTTTAATCCTAAAACAAAATATTCCATTATCCTGCATCTTGCATCAGGAAAAAACAAAAACAACTCTGACAAGGAGCTTATTTGAGGATTAATTTACCTGTCAGCTTCCTGTTGCTGGATTTCAGGCTGGAGATAATTGGTCACACTTGCTCATCAGAGGTTTTTAAACACTTCCGAACAAGACAGTCCACATGAGCAGCAGCAGCAGCAGCAGCAGCAGCAGCAGCATCTCTGCAGTGATGGGCTCATCCTCAGCTGTGGTGAGTAACCAGTCTGCTCATATTAACACAGTTGTACATTGTAGACATTACATCCTGACACTATCTCACTGTTTTCCTGACAGTCACACTGATGCCAACACTGTCTGCTGTCACAGCCGCCCTGACAGCTTGATTAAGTTCATTGTGCGCCACACATCTCTGGTTGTCAATCAACCTGTGCTTCCTGACACCTGCTGGAGAGAGGCCGACTTTTCCTGCGCTTGCTTTGGACAGTGTCCACTCTGTCAGGAGCCTGTTTAAAGGGAAGTACCTGCTGTTGTTCTGCTTGTGTTTACATCCATTGCTAGTGATGTCGATCACTATAGCATGCAATTCCAGTGAGCTGCCTTTGGTATTGGCTGTCTTCCTCAACTAAGCATTATTGGCGGTTTCCTGTTATGTTACTGAGTATCTTATTTGCACTGGTACTATGACATGTGCTTCATGTAGCATCTCTGTTGACCTCACCTCTCAGACCTTAAGTAATAATTCTGTTATTTTGTTAATTCTGTTTATTTTTTTCTTTGTGGTTTGAAGATGTTCTGGAGGTTTTTTCTTCTCCTTTGCATGTGCAGCGTATCACTCAAACTTGGTTTTGTTTGTTCTGTAGCTGTAGAATATTTCCCTTGTATCAAGCTACTATTAGCATCTCGTTATGTTTATGTCAGGGTAATCTCCTCTGAGAGGTACTGAGATGGGGAATTGCAACATGCTTGTGAGGTGAGGAAAATGTAGTTTGGGACATTTCCCTTGAACTGAGGCACTGTTTGTGTCTCACATGTTGCGGTAGCTCTCAGATGATTTTGCCAGCATTCAAATTGAATTGCAACACACCTGTTGCATATTTTGGGGGGGGAGTTCTTAGCAGCTCTGTTCTTTTGGGGATTTGAGGGTTAAGCAAGGTGTAATCATTTTTGTTTTGGAGGTTTTACTCCACACACATTGTTGTTTGGATTCAAACAGCAGAGCCGTTGGGTTGCTATATATGGCCACTTACTTGTGTCCTTACTGTATGTGCCTTAGTTCAGGTGGACTGCTACAGGCTGTACTGGTACTGAGGGACTGGCTCCAGCCATTTGCTGTATACTTCACAATAACTGATGTACAGACATGATTACTTGACCTCTCTTCACTGTGAATGATAATGGACTGCATTTTCAGTATAGAGCTTTAGAGGCCTTTTTCAAGTCTCACTGGACCACACAAAGTGCTTTACAGTACAAGTCACAGTCACTCACATACACAGTCATACTGTACTTTTCACCACATATAGCTTTTTTTCCCTTCCATACACACACACACACACACACACACACACACATTCCCACACTAATGATGCACCATGAGCAATTTTGGGTGCAGTGTTATATGGACGTGATGAGCCGGGGGTTGAACCTCTGACCTTTTGATTCAGCTCTACCTACTGAGCCAGAGCTGCTGTGATGTTGTTTAATGATTTAACTAAAATTCATTCATCTTGCTCTCTGAGCAGCAGCAGAGCCTTTTTCACCAACTCTAACAGTACATGCATTTGCTGTAAATAACTTTCTTGTTGAACTGATATCTGACTGTAATCCAAAAAAGCATCCAAATATCTATCTATCTATCTATCTATCTATCTATCTATCTATCTATCTATCTATCTATCTATCTATCTATCTATCTATCTATCTTTTTACAAACTGGGTGTCTGTGCATGAAGTGCAAAAAGCTGCTTTGTATTAAGAGTATTAAACAGACCTTTATTATGAAGTCATCACAGGAAATGTGTTGCTGCCACTTTGTGACAGTGGATTAGGTGGAAATATTGCACGGGAGAAGAGAAGAAGACGGGAGAAGAGCAGCCACATTGAGCTGTGAGAAGAAGAGCTGCAGGCGACAGAGCTGCACACCTCCAACCTCTCAGCCGAGCAACAAACTCCTTTCACTGTGCCCAAACGCTCACACACCCAGGCCGTGTGCAGCATCAAATCAGATCATGGTCCTTCACAGAATGAAGGAGAAGGCCAACTATTCTTCGTCTTTATTAAAACCACAATAACTCGGTTTACTGCCTCCAGAACCGAGTGACAGTAACTCCAGGCATTCCCAATTCAACCAGGACTGAAATCTTCCAGATTAGCACTTAAAGTTAACCGAGTCAAATTCTCAATCAAAACAAAGTCAGATGAAGGTTGAACCGTGGGCTGGTGTTGTGATCTACATCAAAGATTGACTTTTTTTTTTTTTTTTTGAGTGCAGGTTTTTCCAGAGAATCGTCTCCACTGAAGACATTCAAAGCATGAATGAAAGAGGGCATACATTATTTAACACTCACCCTGGTAAAGCTTTGGTCTGCCTCATTTTAACTGCAGCCACATTCCTAGCAATAGAATTCATTATGTGCAGGTCAACACATCTCCATCACGTGCATCTCCAATGCATTGCAGGTGACCCTGAATCACCTCACCTCTTTTAAGCTCTGCAGCAGGGTCGCACTTTTTTCTTTCAATTTCCTTTCTATAATAGATGAGCATGGGTCTGAGGTTCAGCCTTGTGCTGCACACTGTATATCATGGAGGATGATGGGAAGACAGAGGAAGGTCCTCTTGAAAAAAAAAAAAAAAAGCAGCAGATAGAGAGCAGGAAGCAGGCTAAATGTTCCCAGGGCAGAGTTTCACAGCTCCCCGGTTGCACTGCTCTGAATGCTCAGAGACACAAGAACCTTCCTCTCTCACGGTGAGTGCGCCATGTTGCCTCTATTATGCCTGTATGCCTCCCAGAAAGGTAAAAAAAAAAAAAAAAATGGATGCACTGACTTGTGAAGTAGCGCACTTTCAAATTGAAGACAGAAATGCTGTCACATCGAAATCAGTTTCCCAGTATAACTTGAGGTGAAAACATTGCAGAGGAAAGATTCAACTGTGCTTGAAAGGTTTTAGCATATTTGTCTACAGGGGTTGAAGTAAGAGCCGACTTCTCCGTTTGGCTGAAGTGCCCCTGATGTAAAATAAATATTATTCTTTAAGCTATATTTTTATTCTTCCGGTAAGAGGTTGAAGGTTTCCTATGAGTTTAAGATTATTACCTCCAGTCCATTAAGTTTTGCAGGAAATTACATGATGTCGTTTACGCTCATTTGATTGCAGTTGCATCTTCTTTTCACGATCATCAATATTAGAAGGTGAGCTGCCCCGCCTCCTCTCTATCAGGCCACATCACCATCTATATTAGCTACTTATCATCATTTCTGTACACATTCTTACTAATGGATCATTTTCAGATACCATGGTCCAATTAGATCATTTACAGTGTTCAATTAACCAGCTAATTAGATTGTGACTGACTTATCTTGGTTGTAACAGTTTTCCTATCTTTTTTCTCTTTGAAAGCATGTAAATGTGTACACACATTTACTTGTTTATTTGAATACATACGTGAACGTATATCAAAATCTTTCAATGTGTAGATAGATAGATAGATAGATAGATAGATATTTCTGTACACACAATAAGATCTAGGTTTTGATAATTCCAGGACCTTAGTCTCTGATATTCAACCTTATTTCCTCTTCTTGTCTGCTAAGCTCCAGTGATGGTGTCCTCCTCTTCATTTAATTCTTTCAGTGACTTTCAGTTAAGAGGGAGCTTCTTCATTTCATTATGAACAAACACAGTAAATTGCTCTTTGTCACTGAAGCTGTAATTATATGAAACTATAACAATAGTTCTCAGGGAGTTCTCGTTAATGAGTTAATTAGCTTTAGCACACCACATTAACACTGTATTTGTGTTTGGAAACACAGTCAGTTAATGTCTCTCATGATAAGGTGCATTACCAGCTGAGTAAAGCTGGCAACTGTCCTGGGGTCCTAGACACTCAGGGGCTTTGAAGGCCTCAGGTTGGCTTACAATATTGTTTAATCACTAATTACTCACAAATCACAATTAAAACACAGTGAAAAGGTGAAATGTATGTCTTCTGCATGTTTACCCACTTTAAACAACAAGAAAGGGACCCTGTGTCAAACCTGGATTTTAATATGTAATATTTCAGTTTATATAATGCTTGAACTGTCCCACTTTGTTGTGTGCTAGTTTTAGTAACCAGCCTGTACCAGTCCAAAGAAACTCACACACCAACAGATGCTGTGAATATGTCATCTCAGCACATATGGAATAGAGGATTATACGGTTTGTGGAACTCCAGGCAAAATATGGTTACAGGACTGCATTGCAATTCATTCTATGGACCCGGGCCCCTGGCAGGTGAATCTGTCCCAGGCCTGAAAACTTTTTTATTTGTTATTATTACTATTATTATTATTATTATTATTATTATTATTATTATTATTATTACTATTATTATATATTATTATTATTATTATTATTAATGGGACCATTTTTACTAGTGTGTTTGCTCCATTCTGTACTTTCTTTTCTTTCTCATAATGTAAAATAAAATAATGAATTGTCCATACAATGAATTTTCACTATACAGTTTGACAGTTCTTCTTTTTTAGCATTCATAGTAATAGGGTTGTAGGGTCACAGGTGACTGCTAATGGTAAAAATCCACTATAAGGATGTGGCCAATTTAGTGATTCAGTATGTGTGATGAAAACAGGATGCACATAAGAAATGGCAGACAGCCACATGCAGGACTGGAATGGAGAGACTGGAGCTCCAGCACAGACAGAGGCCTTTAAAATCTGATCTGGATTCAAATGTGGAGCTCCAAATTGGACTACTGAATGGTAAAGTGGGGAAAGAAGGCATGCTGGGTCAGTTCCCCAGATCCTGATTCCATCACTGAAGTGCTGCCAACTAGGCCATTCTCCAAAGCTGGAACAGCAAAGGAAACTTTGAGGCAAACAGCTGGGACCTAACCCGGCTTCCGACGTTCCTCCAGTGGAATCACTGAAACGAATATGCTCTATATAGACGACGTAGCCTGCTAGCTTCTCCTTAAACCTGCTGCCCAGCATATGTGACATGGCAGCAGATCACTTGAGGTACAACTACTATAAACCTTACTTCCAGTGGCAGTCTCTGGTGGAACAAGCACAAATCACCTCTTGTCTTTCTGTCATTTGAATTCAAGCCTCTAACAAGCACCAATGAGCAGTGAGCACAAGGAGAGTGAGAGATTTTATACACATCTGTGAGTCAGTAATTGTGTGAGCATGGGTCGTGATATTGTCTCAAAGCACAGAACAAAAAGGAGAAAAACACTTCTACAGTACTTAATCATACCAGTCTCCTGAACCTTGCCTTCCTGTACCTCCAGTTGAATCATGAGATAGACAAAGGTGGTGACATGTGATGATATGTGAGATGATGTGAGAAACATCCATTACAGTCGAGCTTCAAATGCTCACAGGAAGACAAACATTTTCTTTTCATGAAACAAGTGTAAGTAATTCTTGATTAACTCATGAATAGTATGAGGAATCATTTTCAAATTTCAGTAGTTCCAAAAGAGATCGTCCATCTCCCAGAGCGACCCTGGAAGAAATTGCCATGGACCTCCTTGAGCACCACCACAGCAACTGAGTGATGTTTATAGCAATGTTACAAAAGCTGTCAGCAAAGTGTGCACACAAGTTCACAGCAATGGACCCCTGCCCCCACAGCCATCCCTCACCACCCACATGACAATGAACACACAGACAGGCTATACAGATAGCAAATAAAAATCTCAAGCAAGAAGATCCTGTGAGGGCTCTAATGAGCTGTAGGTCCACTCCCTGGATCACCACAGGCCTCAGACCAGCCATGCTGTTACTAAAAGTGACCCAGCAGATTGTCTGAGAGAGAAAGGGACCGGAGGGAGTTGCACTGTTGAAAGATGTGATCTTTGCCTGCGGTGAGTGATCTTGTCCTGAGCTCCTGAGCAGAGCTGCCATCACCTCCAACCAGCTCTGGTTCACCTACCTATTCCAGACGCCCACACTCTGACAGAGCCACAAGGTTTAGACCCGTGGGAGCTGGTTTTCTGCACAACAGGTTCACAGACAGAGCTGGAAACATTTTGAAATTAACTTGTCCGTATTTAAAGATTTTTTGTTGCGCACTATCCCAATCATTCAGAAAAGAGAGGGGTGTAATTTAACTGTTGAATATGTATTTAACAGCCCTTAGAAAGTATAGAAAGAGTTTCAATACTTTCAGACATTCATATGAGTAAAACTGTGGTTTATTTCCCCACATAAAAGATTGCTCTGTTTTGGTCACTGCCAAAACAATCACAACAGGCTGGGCTGCACTGTTGCCATGGTCATGGTTACCAAAAGAAAACAGTGTTGACTGCTGGTAGGAAATGGAAAGTCTCCTGTGCTCACATATAGGGGTGTAAAGATACACGTAAGTCACGGTACATACCTCGGTGTGGGGGTCACGGTTCAGTACGAGCTCGGTACAATGGGAAAACAGCAACAAAAAGTCACACGTGTAAGACTAACTGTTTTTGATTTATTTATTTTGAACAGACACCAAATGACTGTAAAACTAAAAACTATCTTCTGTTTTGAATGTAAAATTAATTTAGGAGTGTTATAATAGGCAGGGGTGCACATAACTGGTACGCAGGTACACAGGTGCGACAACAATGCGTAACGTCACGTGTGTCACCAAGCGCCTTTGCGTACCTGACAGTCTGCAGCTGAGCCCAGCGGTGAGAGGAGCGCTCTGCTGTCCCTCTCTCTTCAGCCTGGTGTTTGACTGCACTTCACGTATAAAGAGTTGAAGATGTGAAAATCTAACCTCCATCTGAGTGGCGCTGCACAGCTGTAGCAGCATGTGTACGTTTTATAAAAGGAAAAACAAAACAAAACATCGTCGATTGATGTGTTTCCAGCGACGCACGGCGTCTCCGTGACACGGTCTTTGTCTGGTCGACCACTCACGTGTCGTCGCCGTTGTGTTTCACTGGGAAGCCAAAGTGTTCCCACACAGGTGATTTACATGAAGCAGGCGCTCTCAACTCCACACTCATCATTGTTCTTCTTCGCCTGTAAGGAGGTTGCCGGCAGCTTTTACGCTCATTACCGCCACTTGAACTGGAGCGAGGACACAACTTTTTTTTTTTTTTTTTTTTGTAAGACGTATTCGTCGTGTGCACCTTACCGTGACTGCACAGGACGAATACAAATACCTTACACCTCTACATATCATCAGTTTAAAAACTCTCCCTTATCTGTATCTGATGATAAGTTATACTGCTGTTCTGTGTGTCTGCTCTTCATGCCAATTCCTCTTCTCTCTGTCTTTAAATGTATATCTACATACCTATAGGAATACTGTGTTGGTCCCTTTATCTGCCAAATATGTGTTGGGTGGGACCACACGGGCCAGCCTCCTCTCCCCATGTGTATCAACGAATCTGTGGCCGCTTCACCACTGTATTTGTGTGTGTGTGTGTGTGTGTGTGTGTGTGTGTGTGTGTGTAAATAAATAATTAAATATATATCTATCCATATCTATATCTATTTTAATGTATTAGAGAGAAAGTTTGTGTGTAAAGTGATTTCTAATGTTCACTCTAAAATCTTCATCTGGCCTTCCTGTGATGTTCATGTGCACTATTTTGTGCAGCTGAACATAAGAGGTTATCAATGTGATTACTGAGTCAATTTCAAGCTGTCTGATCTCGCTCCATGATTGGAGAAACTACAGATGACTTAGCAGGAACACGAGTGATAAAATCAAGGCCTGGATGGCGACCTGTTGGACTCAGCGGGAGAAGAAGTGTCGACACAATCAAATGTGCAGCACTAATGGTGCCCTCTCCGGAGCTCTTCTCCACAGATAAATGCTTCCTCTTTTCCCTTCTCCCCTCTCTGTAGTGATGAGATATCACCGGCTGCTAGTGGCTTGTCATGAAGCTCCCCATCTGTGCTCTTAGCACTCTAATGAAGAGAGTGACAAGCGGTCTAGATGAAGGCTGTGTTTTTGATTCTAATGAGCAACGAGGGTTCTTCATGGAGTGGGTGGGTGTGCTGATACCCTCCTTCCCTCTTTCTCCTGTCAAGAGAGAAACGAGTCTAGACACTCATCCATCTGATGCAGACAGAAATCTGTTCACTATAGTTAACTCATGTATGCCAGTGCAATGGAGTTTCTCTATAATAGGCTACTTAGAGGAGTGGACTGTGTAGAGAGTAAGTAGGTTAAGCAAAGAAGATCAACCTTCAAATGTGGTCTCAGCACAGATCAATCTGCTCCAGATTTCTTTTTTAAATCGACCATGTCTTGTCTATATTCTCACTTCACTTGTCCTCCTTCATGTTTCAGTTCACTTCTTGCCATTATGTGCTGCACCTGTGTCTCCATCTGCCAGTGAATTAGTTGGTGTTCTCTCCTCTACAGGTCGTCTTTATTCCTTTTTTCCAGGAGTTCCATCTCAAATAGCAAAAATAAATCCCGTCCATACTCAGGCCACGTGCTTGTTTTCCTCTGTCCCAGTGTACACCTGGTTCCTTAGCCTGAAGCTGGTCCAGATATAGCATGATTTTTAGATGCCACTTCTGCATCAGGACTATTTTTGTCAGACACAGAGAGAATCTGCAGGCTGTCAGTCAATATCGGAGGGTGACTGTCTGATTCTGCCCATGTGTGTGAGTATGTGAGGTAGACTGAGGATACAAGCAGAGGCTGGGCTGTGAGTTTCTAGCCGTATTTCCCAGTGTTTCCTTTTAGTCTTTGACTTCTGGTCAGTTTTTGACCTGACCTGACCCAGTGTGTTTTTGCTTTCCTGTGCACTGACCTTTGCTGAGTAAAGTGACTGTTTTTTGGAAAGCTTTGCCTGTTTCTGAGTTCTACATTTGAGTCTTTTCAATGTGGTAGTTAGTTCTTGGCCCAAACCAAATACTTGTCACCCCATTTAGCGGTGTCTAAGACCCCGTGCTGGATGGATGAACTCAGGGTCGGACACATTTCTGTAACTGTTTTAAAACATACATGAAAAACCAAGAGAAAAATGACTAAAAACAGAGAAATGGGGATGGAGGGGGGGTCTGGTCTAAGGTCCAGAGTCATCACAGCACCCAGCATGTTTGTCACACCACAGGGCAGAGTGCAGAGCAACCCCATGCAAACATTATAACTGACAAACAGCATAAACTCACATCATTTCAACATGAACATCATTTCTGTGATGGCTGACTGATTGGCTTTATTATCCCCGAGGGTCAATTTGGTTTGCAACTGTACTGACCCTGTGGACATGGCAAAGGACATGATGTCACATCTCAACTCTAAATTAAAGCTTGGCCAAATGCAAGATTGAATGGACATGCAGAAACCCTCCTGAATGTGTGACTCCATGAGATGTGGTTTATTCAGCAGTGGTCTAATCAAAGTCCACGAGTCTGATCTTTAAATCCATTGTCCAAGCTTTGTTAAGTATTGGCCAGGACCATGTCTTCCTTAAACCAGCTCTCTGAGCTAAAGTAGCTGAATTTTCTCAGTTATCGGTGAATGAGTATTGTCCTTTTCACAGAGAGACATGCTAGTCCAGTCAGCTGTTGAATCATTGGGGAATTGATTCCCACTACCTTACTGCCTGGTAAACACACTGAGAGGCTGTGTGCACTCCCCATTTGTACAATTCACAGCACAGACACTGAAGAGCTTCAATACTTGGTCAGACATGAAGGAGGCAGGGTGATGCAGCCAGCAGAGGTTGCAGCATCAAGCTTCTTACCCCATTTTTAAGTGTGGTTCTTCAAAAGCAGAACTCAGCACTCACAAACTAGTTTGTCTGAAGTGTACTGAGGCCTTTACTCTTTCTACACTGAAGACAGTGTTTATGCTTAACAGTGGGGTGAAGCTTCAGCGTGAACAACACTGCAAACGTCTCTGTTAATCCTATTCTGTTCTCCTTTTGGTCAGAAAGCAACAAAAGTTTATGTAACAGCCACCATTGTTCATAAAGTTGATATAATACCTATTTCAGCTGATATAATAATCAGGTTAGGATGGTTCCAAAAATAATTTTATGATTGAATTCTTCAATGACTATGAAATGCAATACACAGAAAAAAAAGTTAACTATAACCACTTTTCTCTCCTCAGTGCACTTGTTAAGGTACTTGGCATCTTGTTCCCACCCAGGACCTGCCACAGTAACTCTGTGGACTCAGTCTGTCTCAGTGTCTCTTCCTGTAATCCCAGACTGACTCCATAATGTAGAGATCAGGGCTCAGAGGGGAGAGGACCATCTGCTGCAGGACTTATTGTTTATTTTCCTGTTCTTTATGACACTAGCAGCGTATCTGGAGCTGATCAGTTGCCTGTCTCATGGTCTTTTGATAAGAATGTAAGCACCCAAGTACCTGAAAGCAACAGCAAAACAGACTGCAGAGATAAGCAGTATGGCCAATGGATGGATAGCAATTATGGGGCATCATTTAGCACAGTGGATAGAGCAGGTGCCCCATATGCAGAGGCTACAATCCTCGCCACAGTGGCCCTGGTTTGATTCCACTAGTGGCCCTTTGTTGCATGTCATACCCCCTCTCTCTGCCTCCCCATTTCCTGTCTCTCTACAGCTGTCAAATTAAAGGCCTTAAAGCCCCAAACATACTTTTTTCTTTTCTTTTCTTTTTTTAACCAAAATAAAAAAGAACAGCAATTATCTAAAATATAATAGAGAACTATATTTTTTGAGCATGCATGTAGGCTCAGCTGCAACTGCTAGTTTCAAGGTACTTTATTGTCATTCCAACATACAGACATGAATGAATGAAATTTGAACTCGAGATCCATAGAAGCACAATGAATAGAAATAGAAAAATAGCATAAATCAACATCTAAATAAAAAAAAATCTAATCTAAACTGTTCATGTGTGTGACAGCCTCACACACCAGCTGAAAGAACCTCAGTCCATATGAAGGATGGGTGAGGTCACACATAATCCTATATTCCTACATATAGACTATATGAGACACCTTTTTCTTTGTTAAAAAAAAAACAACAGTTTGAAAAAATTAAAATGCATTATTATTTATTTACTTATTTTCTAATGGTTTATTTAGAGATGCTAAATGACAGTGGGCTAATGCTGCTGATGCTCACCACATGACAGGCCAACAGATTTATGACGGTGATAATTTATAACAGTGACCTCTGACACTGTTGGATTCATGAGGAGATTTTTAGTTGAAATTTGAAGCCACAGGCGCTCTCCCCACACTGACTGCTGCATGTTTCTAGGTAATACTAATCAAGTACAAGCAGGGTTTACAGCTGCCACAGAGGAGAGTGGTTTTTTGAGTGTGTGTGTGTGTGCGTGTGTGCGCGTGTGTGCGCGCGTGTGCGAGAGAGAGGAAGAGGGAAGCTGTATTTTAATGAGATTACTTCCTTCACTTTCGTGGATGATGCTTTTAAAATTCAAGCAGCGATGCAGGACAGCAGGCCGATACTGTAAGTCATAAACTTGAGAAGGCTTAATCCTACCTGCTAGCCTATCTCTGTGAGCCTCTCATTATAAGGAATCAAAGATTAGAGACATGCAGCACTTCCGTACCACTTGCCACACTCGTTTCCATCTTCTCTGAATAACACCTATTGATCCTCTTATTTCTTCCTGCTCAGTGATCTTATTAGCCTGATCCCTGTCTCTCCCTGGCCACTGGCACTGCACCTCCTGTGGGGATCGCTGCTGTGTTTGGTATTCCTCTGTCATCATCACAATGAACATGTCTGCTATTTGGCTTGTTTACGCAGCTTCTTCCAGGTGCAGTATGTGGAGGTTCACCAACATTCTCACCTTCACCATCTCCAATTCAGCAAGTCCATCAAATAAACAATATCCTGTCTGTCATTTGTTCCAGACCACACACCCAAATCCACGGAGATTATAACTAAAAAGATCATTGTTGGCTCTGAGAGCTTTCTGAGGAACATTGGAAGAATGATATTAGGCTTCCAATCTCTTGAAAAAAGTAAGGCCCTTCTCTCTTCATTATGGCAATTCGCTGTTCAATATCTGGGCTACTTTGGTGTCCAAAACATGGCAGCTAGACTGTTGGCAAACACACTGAGCTCAGGTTATATCACAATCAGAGCTGGCCAATTTACATAAATTATCCATTGAGGGCTGAATTGGTCATACGCTTTTCATTTCCTACAAAAAGCTGCACATTAATAGCCCCTTTTTACATCTCTTAATCACTGTCCAATGGCCACTGCTCAGATCACCGAGGTCTACCTGGGTTTGAAGTCAGAGGTGAGTATGAGTTGGAACTTCTCCTCCTATCCCTAACCCTGCATGCAACAGGAGGTGGAACCTTGACAAAAATTTTAAACTCATCACAGCGTACAGAAGGAACAAAGATCTTTTAGTGCACACAGCCCTGGACAAAAAGAGGTCAGACAGCGATCTCTGGTCTGTCTGCTCAACCTCACTCCTTTTATTTTCAGTGGGACCTCAGGGAGGGGTCACCCTATCAGACACCACATCTCATCACAGGTCACAAATGTCATTTACACTATCAAGTGTCAACACTGTAAACTTTTGTATATAGGTGAAACAGGCAGAACCTTAAAAACACGTATAACTGAACATGTGCACAACATCAAAAAATGTTACACTGATAAACACACACACTTTAAAGCTCATCCAAAACTTCAAATACATAGGTCTAGAACCCACTTTGGCCCAGAAACCAAAGAATTCAAAGAGAGAGCCAGATTATCACTAGTTTGGCCACAGTTACACCAGGTGGTCTTAATGAAAGAACTTGATACAACACTATTTAAATGTTCTATGTGTTTGAGAAAAGAGAAAAAGAGAGACCATTGGAGGCTTCTTCTATTATTATTTATAGTGTATGCATGCACATGTGTGTTTTAATAGTATAATATGCCCATCAGTGTTTGACTGAACATGTTTGGAAAGGAAGTGATTGGCATGATCACTGCAAACAAACTAATATCAAAGAGACCCAATTTAATGGGTCTTTTAGAGAGAAAAACTTTTATTATTGTGACCCTACCAGTCAGATTGGTTTTATTTGTAGTGTCGGCTTTGTCCACCAAACTCATGTGTTTTTGCCAGAGTGGGAGGAGATGGCCGATGCAGTGCTCATGTTAATTAGGTGGTGCAGTGCAATTGTGGTGCTCATTTTGGCACACACTGTTCCTGTGTTAAACCAGCTCAGAGTCAGAACACCTCTTATCTCAAACACAGGACAATTTTCATGGCTTCACACAGCAAAGGTACAGTCCACCAAGCACCACCAGTCACTTTTTTCTCCCTACTGTAGATTGATTTGTGCATCAAAATACATCCACATGTGTGGACTCTTGAGTTGTTCTACAGAAGCATCAGTGCTGCTGCTCATAATGAGCAAATAAAGGCCCTAGTCCTTGCAGTTAACCAGGTCCACCAAGGGTGACAACTCTCACAGTGTTTCAGGCTTATGTAAGCCATATGCATATATACATCATTACCTCAAAGAAATTACATTTACAGTAAACACAACTAATCTGCATCAGTAGATCTGTTTTATATGGACAACATACTGGTGAAATGTTAATTAACACATCTGACAGGTCACATAATTATCCTCAATGTGTTGTGATTATGTTTGTCTTCCATTGCGCCCAGGCTTGATATCAGAGTGTAATTAATCTTTTGTCATGGTTACATAGGTGCTTGCATGTGAACCTTGTGCAGAGGCACTTTGTATGCACCCGTCCACCGCGGCATTCTCCCTGCAGCACAGGTACGCTGGATAATTGTGGCACTTTATTCACTCTAATAAACACGGCCTCAGGACACATTCCAGGCAGCAATTACATTAGTCACCATGATGTAATTTGAAAAACAATTTAATAAATTATAAAGATCACTTCTAGGTGACAGTGTTACAAAACATATACACTTATGACTCATTTGTTTTAAAGTGTAGGCCTATTATTTGTGTGAAAACTTAATTATAAAATACTTAAATTGGAAAAGGTTAATAGGTTAAGTTGCTATACTCCCATTTGGTGCTGCATGTGCCTCTGACTTACAATCAATGTAAGTCAGTGTGTATTTTAATGTGCACAAATTGCTCTGATTGCAAGGGGATGTACCAAGCAAAACAGCTCATTTACCTACTGAGTAGATTAACAGCCATATGGACAAAGTACCATTGAAACAACCAACACCAGAAGACCTTGTGTTCCACAGCACCAGAACAGTGGTAGCATAACAATGAAAACATTATTTCACGTGCCCAAGAGAAAGGGAATTAGCAAGCTCATCTTAGCAAACAGGAAGCAAAGGTTAAATGCCCAATTTGGCAAAAGGCTTATAGAAGTTTTGAATAATAACTTGTATGGATAACATAACCACTGTTGTAATTCAAAGGTCAAACCAATCTTGCCTTTAATTGACAGGATAGTGGAGAGAGACAGGGAAGTGGGGAGAGAGACTTGGGGTACAGAATTGCACAGTCAGGAGTCGAACTGGCGATCACTGTATTGGGCATTGCCAACACGGGATGCGCTCTTAAACAATTGACCACCGAGCACCCCAAACCATCTCTTTCTAAATCTATTTCTGCTGCCAACTTCTCATTTGCTTAATTTAAAAGTTTGTGTACATTTTATTATTTGAAAATCATCATCATCATCATCATCATCAGCAGCAGCACTTACTAGCTGTCATCGACTCCATCATGCATTCCACTGTGATGTGTGGTTGAGTTTTCACATGTTTTTCATCAAGCTGCAAATGATGATTATTATCGGCCATTGTCTAATCTGTGCTTATTATAAAGTGAGCTGTCAATCAGCCAGTCAATGATAAACTGATATTTAGAAAAAAATGACTCATAACAGCCTCACATAACTCTGTGTACTGTACTGTGTGTTCTTGGATCAGGGTTATTATTATCACGTCAGGGAAATTGGATGTGATAACTGCTGTCAGAGTGGTCCAAGGTGAATCTCTGCACCTTCATATGTGAGACAGCACAGACTCTGTCTTTAAGACAAAGCAGCAGTCACATCTGTTAGCAGAGCTCAGTGGGATAATGGGACAGAGCACAAACCTGTTTGAAAGATTGTTTGAGGATTGGGTTTGGTATTTGCTCTTTGTATTAGCTCTTGCTGCACGCTGTAAGTGAGCACTCCTGCTTGTTAGTTTTTTTTTTCTCTGCTCTCTTTGACCATGCACTTATGAAGTAGACAGTTTAGTCAGCCCTCAGTGTTTATTACTTAATCTCTCTGTCCACACATCTCATCATTTACATTTCTGGATGCAGTTAAATCAGAGAGAAACTATACTGTGTGATGCTGCAGACATGAAAGAGCCATCTGCACTCACACTTGGAAGAATATGCTTCAGACTGCAACAGCGACTTATTCACACACAAGCAGGTTTGAATTTCAATACAAAAGCTTAGGAAGAGAGAGTAAACACAAGAGCTGTATGTTGTACAGAAAAGCTTCCAACAAAACTACTCCAAAAGACAAAGTGTTGTTTCTCACTGGTGTTTAAGACAATATAGAATTATGTTGTGGTCTACAGCTTGTGAATACTTTTGCCTGCTTGTTGTTTAAACCCTCTGGTCTTCTGTCTCTTCTGTCTCTCTGAAATGCTTCTTCAGGCGCCAGAGTTGCTGGGGGACAGGACGGGGCCGGCTGGATTTTCAGGAGATGGACTGTTATATAATTCTTGAAGGTAGGGTTGGAGATCTTTTGTTGAGCATTTTTTACTGAATTGCATGAAATCCTCTTCACACACCGACTGCAACCAATTAATTCAATGCTTTTTCACAAAAATGAAAAAAATGTCAGTCACCTGTGAAACGGACAATCCTGAAAAAACACCATCCAATCAGTTTGAATGCCACGTTCAAGTCAATTGGATCTTGGTGTGTCAATCAAACTGCCAACTCTGTCCCTCCCTCCTCTGCACGTACTGTTCTTCGTGCACTAACCACGTGCGTGCTCAGAGTCTTCAATGCCCGTATTCCAGTGTCCCATACTGAAGTCCTGTAGGTGGCAATGTAGCTCTAAACTGGATGCTGGATGGTTTATTAAGATGTTAGGTGTTTTCTTTCACATGAATGAGCCATGAGAAAAAGCTGGCAGAAAGTTAGTGATGCTGTGCAGTGAGGGTGATACTTTCACAGGGCGATCCAATGCTGTGTTTGATGCTCAGAACTCAGAAAGATTCAGGTTAGTAGTTCCGCTTTCTGATGTGAATGTGTTTCATTACGCCAGCTCGGAAACATGCCCACCCACTAAGGTGATGTTTGTTTGGTTGCTTTCTGAGCATCAAAATTTTTTTACAAAGGTAACATTAGGACATACAATATTGTGAACACAAAAACACTTCCGTAACGTCAACGTTACTCCGGTCTTTCATCCCTACTACACGTGCACAGAGCTTCACAAATCAGCAGAGTGGGAATGTAAATGCCAATACAATGTAATTCTAACACTTTTAGCAACAGAAATGCTAAATTGGACAGTAAAAGTGGAACATGATGTCAGTCCGACTGAGTAGGTCTCATGGCTGTATTATATTAACTGTTCTTATAATAGATCCAT
The DNA here is from genome assembly GCA_021432705.1 of Caranx ignobilis. NCBI lineage: Eukaryota > Metazoa > Chordata > Actinopteri > Carangiformes > Carangidae > Caranx > Caranx ignobilis. The sequence goes on from MU269988.1 coordinate 17,085,334, forward strand.
GGTAGGTCTGCTTGAATCCTGCCTGAGTTCCCGAGTCGGAGTCCCGAGCCTAACGGCCATTCTATTACTTTTTCCGATTCGGAGATCGGATTTATCCAAGTTCGGGGTACAATCGAATGCAGCAGAAGCGTTGCACGTTCCTGCGCTCTGGAGGCGTGGCTTCAGAGAGAAGTCTAAGGAAAGGGGCTTGGACTTTTGAATTGTGTATTTTCAAAATGTGATCGGCTCAAATCATTTTTCAGGACCTCCAAGCCTACCTTTAAAGTGACTACGAGGAATTTCGGAAAGTGGTAGTGTTTTCACACTCCCATGAGCCTTCGCGCGCACGGTCGCAAACTGGTCGCAAATGAGCAAGCTAGCCATCCCTGTGGGAGTTTTGAAGACCGAACCAGCTTTGACCGAACAAGTATAGCATACATATATAACATTAGTGATGTCGAGATGAAGCGTCATGAAGCACTGAAGCTTTTCATTAAATTGGTTCACTCAAGGGCAAAGCTTCTTGAGGCTTCAGTTGCTCTACTAGGCCATCTACTGGCCAAAAAGAATTAAACAGGAAAAAATTACAATGATAGTAGTGGTCTGTATATATTTTTTGAACTGATTGTCATGGTCATGAGCGACAACCTGAAATCTTGGTGACTGGTCCAAACCCTGGAACTGAAACTTACTACTACCACCCTTTAGCCTCATCAGGCAGAGGGGTTACAAGTGTCTTCCCCAGTGTATTCAACCTCAGTGTCCCCCTTTGTCTTTGTCAGATCGTCTGCGTTCATCCCATGTACTCTGTGTCGCTACCTGTAGTCCTGCGTTTCATGCCATGACCTGAGTTTTCCCGTGTGTTTTCCTGTGAGTACTCCGAATAAACTACCTTTTGTTTCACCCCATCCGCTTGTTTTCTGTCTGCACTTGGGTCCTCATTCCCCTCAACCTGACACTGATTACTGGTTTAAATAGGCGATTTGTGTTCATAAAGAGTTATAGGTAAAAGTGGGAATAGGGGTGAGGACAATGAATATGCTTGTGTTAACATGGGTTGTGGGGCACTGGATGTGCTTGTTGAACTTGTGGAATCACTTTTATTCATTTTTATACAGAAATAACAGTTTTTAGACAGGTTTTGGACCAAGTCGATTTCTTTTTTTTACAAATGATTTCGCCTGCCTCTAAGAACACCCTCTCACAAAGCACAGAGGATACTGGAGTGCTCAAAAAGGCAGCTGCAAGCTTGTGCAAGTTGGGGTAGACGTGTTTTTGTCTTTCCCAGTATTTCAAGGGATCCTCTTGTCAGCCAATGTTTGGTTCCATCATATACCTTTGAACCTCAACAGTGGCGCCAGCAGTGACATTTTGTCTTCTCGACTGCTATACTGTGTCGTCCAGTTGATGCCACAGACTGGTGCCTAACAGAAAAACAGAGGCTGTAAGTTACAGTAGGAAAGTTCAATGCAATAAACCATTTTATCACATGACCAGCAGTTTCTGCTGTCAACCTCTTCACTGCCTCTGCTGCTCTGCTGGGGCTGACAATCTTAACTGCCTCCTCAGGTGGTCAGCCACTGATGTGCTGACTGGAGATCCAGCATGTCCTACCTCATCCTACAGTGAGTGGTCCAGCATTGAAAGAAGTGAGATCACCTTTGAGCCAGACACCGTTTTCTCCTCAAAGAGCTCCACAGTGGCGTCATTAAATGGACCAAGAACCCACACGCACCCAGCAATGACCATATACTACTCTGATGAGAGTGGGGCAATGTCAGTGCTTAAGCTGGCCAGAGCTGCTCCCAGAGGTTCTCTCAGGTTGAAGACTCTGCAGCATGTGGTAGGTGCTGTTCCACCGAGTCTCGACCTCTTGGATAAGTTTGAGGGTCGGCCTCCCCATCTGCTCCTGTACCTGTGTGAGCCTCTCCTGTAAAAACAACAAAAGCAATTATCCGAACTGTCACAGCACCAGCACCTGAAGCAACCCAGCATAATTAAAAAAAAACTGTTGTGAATGAAGAAACATACTTTGGCAGTGGTGCTGCTTCTGAAATAGCCCACCATTTTCCTAACTTTTGCTTGGATTTCACACACCACTGGGTTCTGGTCAAGGGCCTTTTTGACCATCAGGTTTGGCATGTGGGCCATACAAATGGTGTGCTGCAGACACAGCTCCCTGATGCGTGCACCCATGTTTGCTGCACCATCTGTGACCAGGCATGTAACCTTGTTGGTTACCCCCACTTTACCATGAGTGAGGTTTTTACCCTGGCCAGATTCTCAGCAGTATGGGCCTGAGGGAAATGCAGCACCCCCAAAACAATTGAATTCAAGGTGCTACTGTCATCCACAAAATGGCAGGTGACAGCAAGGTATACATTGGTGTTAATGGCGGTCCACATATCCAAAGTTAGGCTCACTGCAGATGCCTTCTCCACACTGGCTTTGGCCTTCTCCCTAGTTTCTTTATAGGCCTACTTGGTCTCCACCATGGCTTTCAATGTCTAAGGTAAGAGAACACAGTTCAGATGGCAAATACACTCAGACTTTTTCATATTCATTATTTTTTTCATAGTGATAGTTCTCATGTATGTATACACTATGTGCATGTAAAGCTGCTGTGCAGAAACCAATTGCCCCTCGGGGGATTAATAAAGTTGTTTTTGAATTTTGCTTACATACACACCTTCCTTGTGGGGAGACTATAATTAGGGTTTAGCGCTTTCACAAACTTCCTAAACCCTTGGTCCTCCACAATTGTAAATGGCTGAGTGTCTTTAATTACCATGTTAGCCAAGGCCTCATCCATTTCGTTCTTCTCTCCTGAAAAAAAAAGTATTGAATTACAATTATTGTTTTATAGTATTATTAACCACACAATAAAATGCTGCTCAGTGTTGTTCAGTCATTGCATTTTTAAATGGCTCACCACAGCTTGGTCCACCACTGTTGTTGTCCTTATTGTCATGCAGGGCCCTGTAATGCCTCAGCATAGATGAGGTGTTGTTCACCTTGCAAAAAAGAGAAATAGAAAGAAGAAAATAAATGAGTAAATAAAGAGAAATAGTCCATCATTATCACTAATATTTTTGGAAAATGCATTTCATGTGAGTATACTTTGTACATGCCTTGTTGGGAGAAATCAGGTCACAAAAGTCCCAAACAGGGGCAATCATCTTCTTTCTCACCGGCTCCATATCAAAGTCTCTCGAAACACAAACCACTGTCCCAGTCGATGCAGAAATACCACAAGATGCGGGGGAACCTCCATTGCGTTTCACTGTCCCTCATATTTCGAATAGCACGCCAAATCGCCAGCCACTTCCAGAACCAGTAGGCGCCGGCGAGGCTTCTGACGTCATCGATACGCGCCTCGCAATATACTTTCTGGATTACTCGACACGCACTTCGAAGACCTGGCACAGCAAGACACATCACTAGTAATTACACAGACAGGTTTTACCATTAGTAACGTTTTTTACCCTGAGTCTTCTGTCAGACGGCTCTACTAGTCTCTGCCGGCGCATGCCGTAAATCGCTCTGTCTGTCCAAGCACCATCATCAGTTGATGAGCTGCACCTGGGCTCATACTCTCCTCATCATCTACCACTCTCCTTCTCATCCCTTCTGTGTGGGCACTGCGGCTGTTTTTGCACATGCACATGCACCCACGCACGCCCACACTGCTAAATCAGTGATACTGATCTTTGCTTTTCTCTTTGTTTTTGCAAATAAAAAGAAATGGGTTTTGGCTTAACCCTATTTCCATTCCTGTTTAGGCCTACTGTTGCAGTCTGTGAGCCGGGCTGTAACAATAAAAACCCTTAGCTCTTCCTCCTCCATTCATTTGACTGTCCACTCCATCTGTCTGATCACTATACAGGAGCAGAGCTTTCAGCTGCTCTGCTCTCTGGCTCTTGAACTCACTACACCCATGATTAGTATAGGTCCATAATCAAAACCCATGTGTTTAAGACAGCGTTTTCTCCTTCTTTTTTTTTTTTTTTTTTTTTTTTTTTTACACAATTGTAATGTTGAATTTTACTTTACAGAAAAGCAGTTTATGAGCTTTATTAAAACTGGGCAGGGACAGGTTGTGGCAGGTTTCAGGTAAGTATAAGCTGACAACAGGTAAGTACAGGCAGGGCTCAGGAGGATGATGGCAGTTCTGTTCTTGTACATAACTGGATGAGTTCATATGGAAGCAAAGACTTTATGGAAGGATCAGGGATGAGGCTTTTCTGTCAACTGGGATCACTGGGCTCTACAAACAACACTGAGGTGGGGTGCAGCAAACAGGCACAGGCAGTCAGGAACCAGAAGAAGACAGATGGAGCTCATGGTCAGGGACAAAAGGCTGTTGTGATTGCCAGGGCAGAGATGAGGAGAGGTGGGCAGAGATGAGGAGAGGTAGTCAAAGCTGAGTCAAAACCAGGAAATGAGTCTGAAATAGAGAGCCGGGAGGTTTGGCATTGATGTTGAGACAATCTGGACACGAGTGTGTGGACTGGGACTGCTTATATACTGGCTTGATCAGAGATGAGGTGCAGCTGGAGCAACAGGTGGAGACGATGAGGCTGATGAGGAGGTGTGGCAGGGTGAAGGATGGAGGCACCTTTTTCCCAGGATTGGGACAAAAGGGGCAAAAATCAATCTCATACCCTGTCACATGTAGCTCGTGTCAAAACAATATGTTGCTTATTCACCAGGTTAAGAACTGATACACTGACTTCTTCACAGTGGTTTGATGCTGAAGCCCCTGACCAGAGACCTAAACCACACATTGTTGTTTTCATTGGTGCTGTCATTTTTGCAATTAGTTTGAAATATGTGTTAAAAACAAATAACACAATTTACACAACAGCATTTTGTTTACACGCTGCGGTGGCTGAGCTGTAAGCACTGAACAAACTACACTGCTCTGGTGTTGTACTGTACTCACACAGTGTGTGAGTAAAATCATTAGAGGCTTATTGATAGTAACACAGGTGAAACTGTAGCTCTCCGAACTGGTGTGTAGCTGTTGAATGAAGGAGAAACACTGTATAAACCGTATTATCCTTTATTCAAGCTCCAGTTCCACACAGCAGTTCAAGTTCATCTCAGGACACTTTGCCGGTCAGTCAGAACCCACTGCCTCACCATATCTCCACAAATCCTGGGAGAAGAACAGATGAAGATCAAGCCTATTGTTACACTGCACAGCTGCATTCATTCAGACAGTCTTCTCATCTTTCCTTGTTCTTAATTTGATATTTGTATGGACTATTGTGAATATGTCCTAGGTTTGCCTTCAAGCTGACAATGGATGGTTTCAGTTGTAATCTACACTCCACAGGACAGAATCTGTGTTCAGTTTAAAATGTAAACAATGATATTTCAATGGAAATGTTAACAGAGCAGGTTGATTGGTGAATCCCCCAGCTCTTATGCTTTACACTGAGCTAGGCCTTAGCTAGCCTGTATGACTGTTCTCAATATAAAGAAGAAAAGGAGGATTTCTGAAATGCTCAGCTATGTAATTGTCAACTCAGTTGGAGCAGCAATCTACAGCCTCAACTGACACATGACATCCTCTAACCTCTCAAACCTGTTTAACAGGGGAGAAGAGGAAGGAGCTGCAGTGGCTGGAGTCACTGATGTACATGCTGGCTGAACACATGAAGAAAGACTCACATTATAGTACCTGAATTGTCTAAAGCAAGTTCACTGGATGAGCAGGAAACAGACTAAGTGTGTCAGCTGTGATCAGCGTCATTAAATGAATGTATGTTGGGTGCTGTGGCAGCATTGTCATCCTGTCTTTGTTCACCTCGCTCACCTCAGTGTGCCCTTCATTTCAAAGACACACCACTTCTGCACTGCTCTCCGTAGCACCTGAGCATGCCTGCGAAACCGAGCATGTCAGTGGGTTTCATGATCAAGTTCACACTTCACAAGAGCTGGCACAAAGATCAGCACACACATATTATTTCTTGTGTTTCTTTCTTTCTTTTTTAAATAGTTGCTCCGAGCTTTTCCTGTTCAGTGTAATCTGTTCCTTCCCCGCGATCCCCAGACTACAGTCACTGCCACGTTACTGCATATTAGTCTATAGAGCCAAAAACTGTGCAAGGATAGGTTTGTTACTTTAAATAAAGTGTTATCAAACAAGATGAGTCAAACAGATCCACATATAACCCCTGAGCCATGTACATTTTCTATTGTACAGAAAGTAAAAAAAGAGCAGCAGTTAAAGTACACTGGCAATGTCATTCAGCCTGCAGCAGTTCAAAAACATGAAAAAGATATGGTGCTGGTTCCACCTCTGACTTCATTACACTCAAAAAGATGTGCAAAGATTTTAGTTTGCATGATGGCTGTTGTAAATCCCCTCGTGAGCTACTCTAACATCATCATCTTGGTAGTGTCTGACTCTGCCCATTTTTTGGATTAGCTGGAACATAGGCAAAGAGGAGGGGTAAGACAAACATAAACTCATCCACCTGTCACTAAAAGCAGCCATGTGTTCATTTATGCACAACTTTAAGCCTATATGTAAACACGTGAGTTCTATAAAAAACACCCCCATACACGTGTCATGAATGAGCTGTAGAGACTTAACCCATTCCTGTGTATTTCTGCTGTAAGGTTGGACATGTAACATGGGAGTCTACTGGGACTGACTTACTGTTGGAGCCAGACTCTAGTGGTCATTATAGGAACTGCAACGTTGGCTTCATTTATCAGCCCCGGAGGTTGATGCTTTCTGCCACCATGAAACATTTTATTCTACGTCTGCTGCTGATGTTTTCTGGTGGTTGGTAAACAGCATACAGGTGCATGCACCACCTACTGGTGCGTGAGAGTTACCGTACCCGTTGTGAGCAAATGACACACAGTGCTGATGATGACTATAACCCTCAAAACACATGAATGAATGAATACTGTAAAAACAGAATCTTTAGTTCTGCTCAAACTTTTCGGCTTGGCGGCAATGCCCAGTGCAGTGATCACCAGACTGATTCCCGACTGTGCTGCGTGTCATTCCCCCAGTTTCTCTCCTCACTGTCCTGTCTCTCTTCACTATCCTGTCAATTAAAAGCAAAAATGCCACCATTTTTTTTTTTAAGTGTGAAGTGTTGACTGGAGAACTGAAGCTGGATCCAAATTATGGGGCTTCATCATTTTGGCAGGAAACACGCTGGATACTGAAATGCTGGACTGCTCTTCATTATCAATAAATTAATGATTAAATATTGACAGGAAGCATCAGTACCACTGTCTCCACTTGCAGCTGCTTCAGTGGTTGTCGTATTTATATTATTTTCATCCCTAGACATGGACAACTACAGTGAAAGAAGTCAGTTTATGTAATATTGCTGCTATGTGACATCAACAGGTGAAGAAGAGTCGAGAGGCTGACTCTTTCAATAGCGTGACACAGCCATGATGTGTGACACACTCTTCTCACGCAAACCAGTGTGTCTGCTCTGATCTGGTAATGTGCACATCCCACAGCCATCACACTCACACCTCACATCCAGTGTCTTCCCAAACTTAGAGGCAGCATTTGTGACCAGGTTTGCACCACAGTTTTAAAGGCTTCTCCTTGTTTTCTAGGTAAGGAAAATTTCAGCAGGAACTTATATGGCCAAAAACATCCCAAGATTCATTGCACGCCAGTAATGAGAACACAGCCACCAACAGAGAGCCCGAGGATGACACATTTAAATGGAAGTATTGGATTTCAACCCAATTCAACAGCTAATGCTTCAACTGTTTAAAAAAAAAAAGTTTTTGCAAAAGTAAGTTACATATTTCTGAGGTTGCTAGGCAACAGGAGCCAAACTTTGCTATGCAATGGTAAGTAAAAATCCTCCGTAGGTGAGATTATGTCATTTAAGTTCTGCTTTCTACAAGGGACCAGAGCTCAGAGGACACAACGTCAGAGGGACGCAGGCAGCTTCTAACATCTCTGCAGTCAACTGTGATTTTAACATCTTCCTACTTAAAGATGCAAGGGAAGGAGGAATATAAATTTGTAGAAATACCTCCCACCTGAGTTGTCTCTCCAGTCTGACCTTGGCAGCAGGACACTGGAAAGCAGCTGTATTCTTCATTCGTCATCATTGTGTTTCCACACCTGCATCCTGCTTCTTCTTCCTGACTGTTGGTCATATCTTCAGACTTTCTCAGTTCAGCAGCAGAAAAATTAAGTTTTGGTTCTCCGTTGCATTCCAGACTTGTTGATGTGCGTAACACGTGTCAAGAACAACTGGCATCGGATTGTATTTTGTGACACTCTGTGCAAGTCAAATGAACTCTGGCTGGGCCCATTTACATGTGGATTCTCTGTTTGTGTTGGCTGCACATTCTCCAGATGCCAGTCCACATTTTATATCAGCTTTTTATTCTATTTTAACAGTTGTTAACAGATTGTATTAATTTTCTTTTAATTGTCCTATTACATGTTATATTGTTATGATCTTGTGTGTATGTCTCTTTGCTTTCTTTCGGCATTAACGCTTGATCTGTGAAATTGCCACATCAATGGACTACAGTATTATGATACACAGACACACAGGGAGCAGTTGCACAATGCAGCCATGCAGATAAAATGACACTTTGAATGTCTGACACACAAACGCACACTGTTGTCTCATCGTTTTTACTCTCCTGTTCAAATATTGGATTGGTCTAATTAGCAGGCTCATCACACCCTATTGATCTATGGATTAGTGTCTGATGAGAGCTCAGAAGCAACAATGATGCAACACGGGGCAACACAAGCACAGACCTCCTGTATATAAGCACAGCTCTCTCTGCCTGCAGGCCAAACATTTACACATTATAGAAAGTAGCTTTTATCTGTTAGTGTCATTGTATTAAGTGGAAATCTTAACTTTACGCAAATTGACTTGCAGATTGCTTTTGGGTTGTGTATAGTTCTCCATATAAATCACTGATTCATGGGAGGGACAAATCCAATCTCACCCCTCACCATGGGGGTGAGATTGAATTTGTCCTCTGAAAAGGTGAATGTGTTTATGAATATCCCGCCGCCGCATTAGCAAATAAGCTGAACCCTTTCTTTTGCATAATGATTGAGGTGTTTAGATGGGCTGTGAGAAAAAATTGGCGAGTGTATGTCAGCAAAGGTGACGTGTTTATGAATGACTGATAGCTGAGCATCTGTCAATCAGAGTGGCATCTCACCCAGGACGAGAGCTGAGAGGATCCGCTTAGTCTAAATGAGAAACAAACTGGCAAGACAATCAGAAAATGACATCTAGGGCTACACTGACAAGTCAAAGCACTGTGTGACCAATCATGTACAGTGTGAGTAAAGGCTTAGCATCACCAGACGTGATTAACATAATTGTAGAACGTCAATGGTGAGGAAATAGATTTGGACCAAGTTAAGCCCCGACTGTGCACTACACCGTATAATGTGCCAGGGAAGATGCAGAGGGACGTCTCACAGTAATTAATGATGCTGCTATTTCAAACACCAACAAAAATGAACATTACCCATCTGCTGCAGGGAGTCTGTCCCAAAAAATACATACAGCAAAGCTTGTCAAGGCTGCACAAGTCCTATCACAGCTTTAGTTAAGAAAACACCCAGATTCCTTTTGCATATTTCCTTGACATAGTTTATATATATATACACATGACATAGTAGTACATGACATAGTTTATATATATATATGTGTGTGTGTGTGTGTGTGTGTGTGTGTATTGTCTGAAGATGGAGAATAGTTAGATTTTAACTTCATCTTTTCCTCCATCTGAAAGCAGAAAAGAAATATCTCACTCTCATGTATCCCTCTGCTCCTTCACTGTTGCCACATTATATATCAAAAGACTCACAATAAATGTCCTAAAGTAAAAGAGAGAGAAAAAAAAAGAATCAATAATTCAGCAGAGTTCCTTCACTTCAGGCTGAAGTTTGAATTTCTTTTCCCAGTTTGACCTGTTCATCTGTTCCCTTACACATGAGACCTTTGAGTCACAACACGTCTCTATTTGAACCAGCGAGTAAACAATGATAAAATAAAGCTGTTCCTCAGCTCAGCTCACTGAAGCTGAATATTTAACACCTCTCCTGACTGGGTTTAAAAAATAAAACATTATTGTCTCTTATTTTTGAAAATGAGTTGACCTTTTTTTTTATTAATTCTTTTTTGATTCTGTTCTGGTTTGTTCCTGTAAAGTCTTTATTTGTGAGATATGTTTGGCACTATAAGATCACACTACAACTCCTGTATTTTACTCTTTTCTGGTTATTAGGCCAGTGCTCATCAATACATGAAGCATCTTTATGGAGGTTTCCTACTGAGATTTATCAATGTTCTTGGTCTCCAAACTGACTTGGTGATAAACACTGATCAGATATAACATTCTGATCACCTGCCTAATACTGTGTTGGTCCCTTTTGCTGCCAAATACACAACAAACTGTGATGCACTGTGTCTTCTCACAGCTTTCTATCAGGTGTCAGACTGCTGAACTTCTTCAGCAGTTTGAGCAACAGTAGCTCGTCTGTTGGATGGGACCACACGGGCCAGTCTTCTCTTCCCATGTGTATCAATAAGCCTGTGGGCAGTTCACCACTGTTCCTCCATTGGACCACTTTTGATAGATGCCTAATATATCCCACCCACTAACAGGGGCCATGATGAAGTGTTATTCAGTGTTACTCACTTCACCTATCAGTGCTCACAATGTTGGGCCTGATGGGTGTATATACAGAATGTAAAGCCAATTAACACTGATATCAGGCACATTATACTACTGATCGTACTACACCAGGCCAGAATGTAAAACCTGAGTTCACTGAATTGATGCTGAATTTCATTTGCAAAAGGATGCTGGTTGTTGTTGTTGGTTGTTTGTTTCTAATCTAGATTAATAAATTACACATTCTCACTTTTGGGCTCATTTGGGTGCTTTTGAAACTGCTGGAAGTAGAACAAGAGAGAGACACACTGTTGGAGTCAAGACAAAGCCTGTGTCACAGATGTGTATTCAAATTCTAACACAGATCAGACCTCAGACCTAAAAGTCTGTTTAGCCTGTTTCCATCAGCTCTGTCATGTTTATTCAATTATTCACTGGACTCAGATCAGTGACCTTGTCTGTCTCTATCCAGCAGTTTTGGCTTCAGTCAGCGTAACTCACAGGGAATGCAAATACTACTAAAAAAAAAACTGTAATAACTGTTATAAAGCACACCATATTTCATTAATAACACATACTGATTTCACAGCATGAGCTCAGTGGAAAGAGAACATTTATTATTTGTGATTTGTGGTGGATGTATATAAACCAGGGCCATGACGTATGAGTGCAAACCATGAACTCGATATTGTTTGTTTACAGAAAAACAGTGCAGCTCTAAAACCTCCACAACAATAACTTTGCCAGTGGATGTGACCATAAAGTATAGGTCCCCTCCACCCAATTTCCCCCAGAGAGCGGTCTGCATGTCAGATGACAACAAGGCCATAATAGTCCCCATCTCTGCCATCCCAGAGTTCAGCCTGCGCAGAAATGAGGCCAGCTCCACTTTTAATAACAAAGTCTGCATCTTCTCTTATCCTCCTCCCTCTCCCGGTGGACCGAAGGGAAAATTGGATTTCATTCTTGTTTTAAAGAGGATGATATTATCTCTTTTGGGGTGGAAATAATGGTTTAATAATTAAAGCGTTTTTTGAAAATGACCAGTTATGCTGCTTTTTCAGCTGTAAATGTTCCATGGCTCTTTTGGGGGGGGGGGGGGGGGTGTCCCTGGAGAGTTTACTGAAGTAAGTAATCACTTCAGGAATACCCCCACTACCATCCATCCCCTCACCCCTCCTTCCTGTGTCCCTGACAAGTCCCTCCATTATGACCCTGAAATTATGAAGCTGTCCGTTTCTGTGAAGATGAGAAGATTCTTGTCTACATTTTCTGGTTCATGCAGATAAAGGAAATTGGGGCAGAGGTTACTCTGTTCAGTGAGTTGATAAATGACTATCTGCTCCTGCTCGAGTTTTTTTTTAAACTTAATACCCAGCTGTGTTCATTCCAGAGGCATTCTGGCTGAATTCAAAGATTTCTCACTTCCACGTTCAGACATGATGTCTTGGATAATCAGCTTTAATGATGTAACTAGAGATCTTCATGTGTTCCACCCAAACCCTGTAATACTTGAGTGGATCTGAGAGGACTCAGCTATGATCAGACAATGATGAAAGTGTTGCACGTGCCTTTTGACCCATAATGTAATGACAAATATAAATATGAGAAAGCAGGAATGCTCCTAACTGTAGCCATCCATGTTTGAGTCCCACCTGAGGACCTTTGCTGAGTAACAATCCCTCTCTCCTTCACTGCATATAGCAACTCTGCACTGTAAAAAAAAAAAAAAAAAAAAAAAAAAAATAATAATAATAATAAAAAGATGAAGGATCAGAGAGTAAGGAGCTTGGAATGGTAACAAATATGCATAATGATTAGGCACAGGAGTGAATTCATACATGAATACATTCATTCATTGCCAGCAAGGTCTGTGTCTCTTGACCAATGTGACATTTGTCGGTTTTGCATGTGTCTGGGACCAGCTTTGAAATAGTAGACCAGTGCAGTTTGGGTTGGGTCCAGCATGTCTTTGGACCAGGTCCTGATATTGCAACAAACACACATTGTACATGTAGAAACCACTTTCAGTCTTTGATGACACCTCTCTCTCTTGTTCCTTTGAACTTTAAATACAATCACTGTGAATTGTTTGGGACTGTGAACTGTAGACGTATGTATAAAATCACTGGATGTGGAAGTAAATACTGTCTGTCCTAATCCTTCACAGCTCCAAAATGACCATTAACTTTCCTCCCCATATGTTCTCATTTCTATGTGCTGTGACTGTGAGGTGAAGTTTATTTTCCTTTGGCAGGTCAATAGGTCATCTCCCTGTCCTACCACTGATGTTTGAGCTCTATTCATGTCTCTCAGAAATGCCACTTTCTGGTTCTGCCTCCCCTGGTAAAAACATGCGTGAAAGCAGAATATGGGATCTGATAGACATCCCCACTGTGTTCTCCCTTTAATGGCACTGACATGTCACTCACGGTGCATGTTTGGATCTGCTGAGGCAGTTACAAAGCTTCCTCTTCCTGCTTGATCTGTGTGCAACATTGTTTTTATATAGGAGACATAGTTTCAGTCAGAGCAGGTAGATGCTTTGAGAAATAACACAGGAAAAACAGCACTGTGGTTACCTGACATTACCTCTCCTCTATGGGGGTGGAAATTTCTAATGCCCTTATTAATGACTAATAGTTTAGGATGCTTGAAATAACACACGTGTCTGTTCTCCAATGCAGCACCCCACTTTTTCCCTATAGGCTATACACTTATTAAATCAGCAGCTCCACAGTGTCACAATCACATGACTCTGCAGAGGGCTTTTAATTTGAAACAACTTAATAAGCTGACAACTAGTTGAGGTTGAGGTGTGAGAGAGAGAGAGAGAGCAAAGTGAGAGGGAAGATTACACAGCTATCATTCATCTTTATTAATGATTTATATTAACTCCCCCCACTGGTGAGCTCCATGCAGAGCATCCAGGTAAACATTCAGAGAACCCTAATCCTCCCAGGTCAGATGCTGTGTGTATTTTTCTATGAGCATTTTGATACTTTCACAGGATCAACACAGAACCTGCTTTATATTAACAACAAAAAGACATGTATTGTAAAAGCTTTTGTAGATTATAGTATTATACAAGCGGTACATGTTACATGTAGCAGTGTACACACCCCCACAAAGATGATACTTTCTACATTTCTATTTGTTGTATATATTAGATTTCTCCCTGGTGCATGCTCCTATTTTCTGGAACTACTACATGGTCTAAGACAATATGAGATATGTGATTTCCCTGGCTCTGACTCAGAAGCAGTGTTGGAGACTCCATGTTAAAGATGACAGCTAACACATGACATTTTCCTCAACAATCCAGGTCCAAACAGGTCACCAGTGCTGTGGCATTTGTCTGGAAGATCCCTAAACAAAGATGATGTCTCTGTCATTTCTCTCTCCATGTACAGTCAAACAGACAGGCAGCAAAATAAGCTATGTACTGTATACCTCCCACCTCCTCATTGACAAAGCCACCATCTCCTTCCTCTGCAGCTATAACGATACATATGATACAGGTAATGAAGACTTTTACTGATAGACTGCTATCTTCAGACATCATGTGACCAACAGCTCCTGAAATAATATTCATTGTTTTGCTGCCTATTTATAAATTCAGTTTAATGAATTAACTATTTTATCTGCTAATCCAATGTCAGACTGTTTTAATTTAGCAAAGCACAAGGCAAGCGTTTTCACACCTGCCTTGTATAGTGCACATGAACCAAACTCAAATTTGTTTCCCCCCTTGGTGTGGACCTTTTCTGCGGACCTGAGCCAGGTGTGAAAACAGAGAAACTAAGAAAATGATGGCAATGAGAGGCTGTATGTCTCCCCCAGCTATCCAATACACAGCAACCTCCCATTCCTGGGTTACAGCATTTAATTACGACTCGATCGGTTTTTGCAGAACATTATGATTGGCCAAATAATTCATCTTCTTCATCATCGTCTGATTATTTGTGCTGAATTTGGAAAAAATAAATAAATCCCGAGGTTGTATCACATTCATTAGAATGACACAGATGACAGTGCAGAGGCAATCGTTGCTGTCCAACTGTCTTCCAATGCACACGGCTAGATCAGTGAAATCAAATCTTTTTTCAAGGAGCATGTCCTTGAGAAACAAGGAAGCAAGCTCAGTGTTTGGTTACCATAGCAACATCTATGTTTTTCAGAGATTGTGCTGTCCTCTCTGGCCATGTTTCCCCCCTCATCTCTCCAGATCTGGGCTCTATCTGAAATCACTCTTTCCCTTCTCCATGCTCACTATCCAGGGAGTTCAACACAGAGGCTTGTTTAGTGAGCTCTGGTAACAATGAAAAAAACATTTCAGATGCTGCTCTGGGAAGTGCAAGATGGTATGTAATGATTGGTTGAGAGACCATCAGTGGTATATCACTTTTCACAATGTATTGTGGGTTACTGTGCACCCACTGTATAGAGTATAATCATTTTTCACTATGTTCAGAGTGTGGTCCTGATGGCTCCATTACAGCATGACCTCCAGGGCTCACCAGGATGGTTCCTAGCTGAGCACGATGCAGCAGGGATGAGAATCAGTACATCCGAGTCTGAGGCCATGGTTCTCAGGTGGAAAGCAGTGGACTCCTCCCTCTGGGTTAGGGAGAGAGCTGCTGCTCCAAGTGAATGAGTTCAAGTATCTCTGGGTCTTGCTCATGAGTGAGGGTAAGATGGAACAGAAGATTGACAGATGAGTCAGCAGTGATGCAGTTCTAACGTTCAGTTGTGGTGAAGAGGGAGCTGAGGTAGAAGGCAAAGCTCTCAATTTACCGGTCGATTTTTTGCTCCGCCTCCATCTGTGGTCATGAGCTTTGGGTTGTGACTTTCATCACAGATGTGGGGTACCCTTTTGCAGTCTTTTGGGCAACTGGGAAGAGACTCAGAACTAGGAGTTATTAGGATCTGCTCTGGTCTGGGAACACCATGGAATGCCCCAGGAGGAGGTGGTATTGTTGTTGGTATTGTGTTGCAAGGGAGAGGCACTGGATGGAAACATTCAGACGGCACAACAGAATGACAGACTGACAAGGTAGAGGATTCACTGTGGAGTAGTGAGTCAATTTGGACACAGCCCTGACTACCTTTTGGGTGTTTTAACACAGACAGTGTGTAGGTCAACCCAATTGAACTTTGGGCCCGAGTGCAGTGCAGATGGTATCAGTGTGAACACAACAGTCGCACTCAGGATTGCACCCAAACGGTTGCATTCAGGCTCCTCTAGGCCAGTCTCGGTGCGGCTATAGTGAAACTCTGGTGCAGTCTGTTCGTTATGTTAACACAGCCACATCTCAGTCGGCTCCAACTGCCTGGTGTATGTCACAAGTTTGAACTAAAAAAAAAAAAAAGAGCTCCTGTAGTTAGATGGGCAGCCGCGCTTCATTCTCAAAATCTAGTATTTGCAGAGAGTGGTAAATACAAACTATATGAAATGAAATGACCAGCGCAACAAATAACCCGCCTACTTGTCTACTGTGTACGTGAGTCTCCATTGCTAAAGTTCAGCTTTACTTCTCAGAGTTTCATTTTTACAAACAGGAGTCATGTCAACATGGCGTACCACGTGTCTTTTCCAGTCAGTCGTCATGGAAACACGACGCTCTGTCAGTATCTGTACTTGTATCATTTTCACCTCTGGTGCACACCAGTATGTGTGCAAACACCCTCAGTCACACATCACATGTCCTCAGATTTCTCTCTCTGTTCCCACCCGCCTGAAGATCCTGCCCATCCACAAACCTCGCTCCACTCGTCATCAGCCCTGCAGTCACCTGAGCTCCCCCCACCCGCACCTCATTTACAATCAACCTCTCACCAGAGAAGGGAAGGAAGAAAGATTTATGTAGATTTTTTTTAACAGTGCATCCCTGAATTATGAAAATATATTGACACTTCTCTGCACATAGGCCTCATGTAAAATATGTCTAATGCTGTCATGCAGTTATGCTTTTATTCTTTGTAGAGCTGTGTGTACTGCACTGATTCACACAGGCTTCCTGTGCCCCTCAGCTGCATAATAAGGTGGCTCTTATATTTTTTATTTATTTATTTTCCAAGTGCATATATGGAAAGGATTTATGCACAATATTAAGTCAGTGATATGAAACAGCACAGAGAATGGTGAACAGTAGAAATTCAGTTAATGTGATGTCTGATGTGGACTTTTGTTTTTAGGATGTCTCAAAAGGACAGAGATGAAGCTATGATAAGAAATGTTTTAAAAAGATATTTTAAAAATGAACCTATGCAGTATAGTAGTGGGAAAGAGTAGTGGACTCTGCTGTCATTTAGTCCTCTGACTCACTTTCCCACACTTTGAAAACTCCTGTTACAGACCAGTTCAGAGTCTGTTTCTGCTACCTGTACATTTGAGCTGCCATATTGCTCACCTGTGAGTCTGTTCTGTTCGTTTATCAGACACTATTCCTCCTGCTTCAGCCCACTGGGTCCACTTTGCTGTTATTGGCTGAGCAGAACAGAGATGTTGTCCCTGTAACATTTGAATATCTCATAATCCTCCTGCACATGAACATGAACAAACACATTTGTACTGTAGTAATGCTATATTATGCCAGCATTTAGTTGAACCTTTCGTAAAGGTTTTACAAGTTACTTTAGAGAAGCTGACTGCTGCTGAAAACTCTCCTGGCTGCTGCTCACTGGGACTGAGGCTCAGCCAAAAGATGAGTCAGATGAGGAGCAGTGTACTTTGTTCTATCACTGGTTCTTCTAAAAACATTGGTTCCTATGCATCTTTGATTTTCTCTAATTTTTATTGCATAATAATCTATAAGAATCTCTATCCACATGCACTGTTGTGTTCAGCTGGCAACCTGCGGTGAGTTGGAGGTCCTGTGGATGTGGGAGCAGCTCACACGAGCGGTGACAGCCTCTGACATCATACCCCCGCCCCCCCCCACACACACTGAGGAGGTCTCACCCCCACTTCTCACGTCAGACCCCTCACCAAGACTCTATTTCCTGCTCTCGCAGTCCGCAATCGATAACTGACAAAATGTCAAACACATTTGTATATGTATCCTCCCCTCAGCGGGAACTCTATCTGCTAGTGTCAAGGTTGCCAGAGCTGTAATCTGTTACACCCCAACTCCTGACAGAAATACTACTGACAGATTTATGTTTGGGCAGAGGGTAGAATCGATCATCTCTCCTCACGTATTGTCTTCAAAGCAATCCATTTTAATCGAATTTATCTCACTTTAATTACCAAGTGCGTATCATGCAGGCAAAGAATGCCTGCAATATTAATGTTCTCACCAATAAAGGAGGCAAAACAGCAAGCGGCTGATCAAACATCTAATTAAAAAGAACTTATCTTCAAATAATACACATTGAAATGCCATTCGAGTCCCTGCGTTTCATATCTGAGCACACAGCAGAATAAAAGGAATCATTTTCTCTTTGAAGACTTTCACTTCTCACTATTTGTGTCATTTAACTGCTGAATTGATGTAAATGGGAAGAAATGCTCAGGTTATGAGACTTGGCACACAAATGCGAGGTCTGAACGTCTTGTGTTGCAGGAGGCAATTGAAATCATCTGAGCACGACACAGGAAAGATTCAGCAACTGAACAGACCTCACACTGTTGTTCAGTAATGTGAGTGTTCAAAATGAGGGGATGATGACATTAATAACAGAGATGAATGATTGTAGACCATCAGGTAGCACAGCACAAGTCACTGCAAGCTAAGAGATAAACAGAATACAGGAAAAGATAGAAGTTTTTTTTTTTTTTTTTGCAGCCAGTTTCTACAGATTAGTTTCCATCCTAATTAAGCCCAACCTCTCTTTTGCTCTTATGCAAATATTAGGAGCTTCACAGGGGCTGTAGATTCAAGGTTGTTCTCAAATAAAGAAAAGTAAGGAGCCAACATTTGATCCAAAGTCAGTCCATTAAGATGCAATTTAAAACAGTCCAACACTCACCGAAAACTGCGCAGAGGACTTTGTGCCAGGAATACAGACCACAGCTGTCCCTTAGGATACAGAAGGACCGAATAACATTGGGCCTCATACCCCATACTCCTGCAGTGTCACCCCAGGGATATTCACACTGCTCCCTCCGGATCTGAGGTTTGACAACTGGTCACAATTTTTATTTTTTCAGATATTTCTTTTCCTGCCACTCCACAGGTGAACATGCCACACTGAAAAGGTGCATCAGACAAGGAGCTACAGGACTACTTCTGCAAGGATTATGGATTGTCTTCTCCATCTGGCTCACCCACAGACCAGGTGCTCTCCAAAGTGTGTATGTATATATATCTATCCTTAAGATAGGAGGGACAGGTGAAAGAAGGTGGCCGTTTAATTTCCTGAGCAGATGTGGTGGATTGCATTCACACCTACTGTAGATGACATCTGATCGCAATACAAGATAGCTCTGAGATGTGGTCTGATTCACCCCATTGCATTCCAATAGCAATGTTTTGTTACATCTATAATATTATAATGAGTTTTCATCATCCATTTCTGCCACCAGATGTAAATGAGACCCACACTTTAGTGGAAGTCAGGTGTGAAAGCAGTCAAGATAAAGGTCATTTAGTGCACGTTTTGGTTTGGAATTCATTCTGAATTGTGTTTGGAAATAACTTTATTTGAGAGGACTTTGTTTCTTCACTTCCACACACATGTTTTTGCAAGATTTATGAATGAAAAATACCTTTATTTCCATTTTAGACCATGAAGTGTGGACCCTGTTGATGGTAAACTAAAGCGTTGTACCTTCCTCTCTCAACTTCAGACACAGTCGGCCTTTTTTTTTGGGTTTTACCAAATACTATCTCACTCTTCCTATTAGGTTCCGCCTGCGCTCTGAACGCCTTCCTCTCGTCTCAGCTGTCTCTAATGTACATTGCTTCGTCAAATAAGGGACACAAAATCAATCCCTTGCTTTCTATTTGTGTGCTGCAGAACCACCCTGCCTCAGATCAATACACATTCAGGCAGGATGACAAAGGTAAGATGTGTGTGTGTGTGTGTTTGGTGTGTGTTCTGCTAGGCTCTTGAAGAGAACTTCCTTTTTCCACAAAGAGTATTTTCTTTATGTGTGTTCCTGAGCAGCTCACAATGCTTCAGCTTGTTCAACAAGAAATTTACTGTCACACTGTGGCCCATTACAAATACAATAGAGCACACTGTAAATAAAGACAAAATACAGTCATTCCCCAAGAAATATACAACTCTGGTAGAAAACTGATGGTGCTTTGTGTTTTCAAAGTTGTGGAGTTCCAAAAGATGTCAACACACTATTAAATCACAGGTAATTACAATTATCAACTAAGTCATGTTTTTAACATCCTACAAGAGAAGTATCCATTTTTCTTTGCAAACATTTTCTGGTCTGATTTGAGTGTTAGAGCTACTGTAAATATATCACATGTCAAAACCGTGTATGTGGATCAGAGAGGCATTAAAGGAGGCCCATCTGGACTAATGATCTTACCACAATCTGAGTCTGGATGTGGATCTGCTGATAAATTTAGCTGAGCTCACATGATCAGATGATGAGTTGAGAATGTGCCTGGTCACAAAACCTGTCAGAGCAACAGCAAGGCCAGCCTCAGAAATACCTGCATCCTCTTTCCACTGTAGGTTTATTCTAAAAGTCCTGACTGGAAGTTTTAATTTGTATCTTTGTTCATCCGTTATGACAGGGATTCCCAAACTGTAGTGTGTGCACCCCCTGTGGTGTGTAAGCTGCTACGAGGGGGTGCATGACATGAAAAGGGTACAGGCGGTATGGTGTTATAGGGTTTTGTTATAGGGTATATAGGGTGTTATATTGGTTTCCCTGCCAATCTAAGGCAAAGGTGGAGCACCTGGGTGATTTTGGCCCCTGCCTTGGTGAAAACACGTGTGTTAATAGGGGTGTTCAGATGTGTTGTCTTTTGTGCACACAAACCCATTACTTTCAGTAGGCTATGGACACACGTAATGCGCAATCACAACCAAACACAACGCTGTGTAGTGCTGTGCTTGTTTTTTTGTGCACGTCCGCAGTGCACAGCTCCATGGACTTGCTTCTGCTGCAGGTGCTGTGTCAGACCCTGATTCTCCCTCGCTGTGTGTCCTACTGTTCCCCATGGAGCTCTGCCCTGTTTGAAAGTTTGAAAGGAAGCCCGTATGTGAAAAGACATCACCTCCAAGATGTAGAATGTGTATAATAGAGAAAGAGAGAGAAACACACATTTCAGGACGGCTGTCCTCTCATTTGTCCCAGCGCACTTTTCCAGTGCCACCCACCAACTGCAACCCCACCCTCTTGGACTGCAGCTTGTGACAGCACTTCAGGTGGCAAACCAGTTCATGTGTCACTTCACCAAGCTTGTCATAGCTGCAGAGCTATCTCCAACTACACTCAGGAGGCTGGCTGTTTAAAAGCTGATGCTGTTTGTATCTAGTGAGAACATATAAGATATAAGAAGATGTTTACAGATGATTTGGATAATATGACTCTGATTTCTACATTAACTTATATATTTGATCCTTTTTTGTTAACTTCATTTTGCCAAGTTTAGCCTTCCATACAACTGGAGGCTGTGTGAGTCTTTTCACTCCTAGATCATGTCTGGATTGAAAACATGCCAAGCAGCAGTCTCAACTGTTCTTACTGCCAACAAATCTCATGAAAAGGCCCAAACCAATAACAAATATGTCTCACTAACAAGTACTGTGTGTATCAAAGCCTGATGTATCTTATTCCTCTGAGCCATACAGCCCCAGCGTGGTCCAAAACCTGCTGTATTAAAAAGACATCAGTGAGCCACACTTTTGCACTGGGTGACATGTTCCTTCATTACCATGAAAGTGCGCGCACACACACACACACAGTAATATATTCCTAATCAATTCTCCATACACCACCCCGATCCCCCAAGTACTGTGGAGCACCAACACATGGATTAATCCACCTCTGAATGTTTCCCACAAATGCACCACTACCCCCTGTAATTGTACTGCATTATACAAAGAGGTACGTCTGTTGATCCCATTGATGTAAATGGAGTGGATAAAGTAATTGGACAGTATAACCTGTGGACAGGAAGGGGCAAGTGTCTCTGAGGAGAAGTGTTTTAATGAGGCTGTGAATGAACCAGAACTGGCTGATTTAACCCCATCTTAGAAAACACCTCCTTCTCCTGAGGCTACTACTTTTTTAGTTTTAAAACTCATCTCTTTTTTCCGTCTTTACTCCAGGTGTTCACACTAGTTTAAAGTTTTCAAGCTTTCAAAACAGAAATATCTGGAAATTCAACATACCACTTGCATGAAACATGAGTGACAAAATACAATAGCTTTTTGTCTTTAGTAGCTGTTGTGCATTTAAGCCAAACATTTTTGTATGGTCCAATGTCTTCTTCAAGCTGTAGTCAAATTGTTGGTTAAGTGACAGCTTGTCTTTAGAAAACAGATTAGTGTGGATTCCATACGAGCTGAGTGAAGGTCTTATGTTGTGCTCAGAAGTATTTTTTGTACATTTCATTTCAGGTTAAGAGCTACCATGGCACATGCATACCAAACTCTTCATGCACACTGTAATTCAATAAAGTCCAGAAAAAGCCTTGGGCACTTTTATCAGTGTGTCCTGATAAAGGCATGTTTAGAACTGTCGGGTGCCATGGTAACACTGAGAAACACTTTGCTCTTCCTCCTGCTGATTTTGAGTTTGGTGTGTATTTCAAATTTCATTCCCTTTTAAAATGTCTCTTGACTAACTACAGGCCACAGGCAGTTCAAGGGCAGGGATAATTAATTTGACTCCACCAATCAGCTACATCTACAGGACAACACAGAGCCAAACACACAGCTGCTCTCCCACTTTATTAGTTGTATCACGGCGCTTATCGTGTTCATTTAGAGTCTGGCTCAGGATCTAAAGTGACCTTCATTTATTCTGTTTGCAGCCATGAACTTAAACTATCTCACTTGAAAGCAGCAGTCTCAAACTTCAACTAATTCTAACTAATCTCTTTTGTGGATTTCTTCGTGTATGCCTTTGCTGTTTCTCACTAGCTGAAGGGAAATAGGCTGACTGGGTCTCATTGGGCCTCCAGGTGTGTGAACTAACCACAGCCAAGACATCAGCAGGTGGTCCTGGAGGTGCAGCTACACCACTGTTTGGACTCTGGATACTGAGTTGCCAACTACATAATGTATTCTGACATTCTTTACCTCTGGTATTCTTGCTAATTTGCTAATTCTGCCTCATGAAATCAGATATTTAGCTGTTATGAACATGTCATATTATTTTCAACTTGTTTTTCCAGTTTAATAGTTTTAGATGAACTTTTAAGTCACCTTCATGCAATTGTAAGTAATAATTGTAAACTTTAAAAATCCCAATGTAACGTAGATACAATATTGATGTCTTTTTTGTTATTGTTGTTTTTCATATCATCATAAAGCAAGTCAAGGTTCTTTATTAGTACTGTATCAAAAGTACCAAAGTCTCAGTCCACAGAAAAAAAGCAGGCAGCCCCTATTCAGAAATGTGACCTTAAAACGAGCAGTCAGGATGTCACTAACTTTGTGATGTCACAACAAGGCAGTCCAGCCTTATTCCCTGTGCTTGTTTTTCTCTGTCGTATATGAAACAGCATCAGTCTCAGTCCAAGTACTGATACAGCTGTGTCTTAGTGGTAGAGGGAACAGTTTGGTTGTAAGTTTAATTTGTGATGATGTACTTCTCACCTATGGGAATATATTGGTGTTTTCACAGCTTAAAGTTAACAGCATCAAGTTCCAAGCACCTACATTTAGGTGAAAGAGGCTGCTGTTAGACCACAATGCAACATGGGACGATTAAAAAATAAAATCAATTATTTAAATGATGAATGAAGTTACAGCTGTTGTGTCAGACACATAAATTATGCACAGCCCCAGCCTCAATTTGCAGCCACATGTTTCATTCCTGCTGCTGTGTGATGGCCTCAGCTGCTTCTGCATTGGTTTGGGCATGATTTAAAATCCAAGATAAAAAGCAAAAACCTACAATTGACTTTTTTTTTTTTGGTTTGTTTTTTATGCCCTTAATTGATAGGACGATCAGAGAGAGACAGGAAATGGGGAGACGGAGAGGGGGAATGACATGCAGCAAATGGGACTATAGCTTCTGTGTCTCGGGAGCCTGCTCAACTCAGTGAGCTATATGATGCCCCAAATCTACACACTTTTCAAAAATTCTTTACAAAGTGTCTCTGTGGCTCTAGCCATTATGCTAATTTAGGTGAACTGAATCTTTCCAGTGGCTTCATAGTTAGTACACTCTTGTTAAGAAGCTGGAGAGATAAAATGTTCCTACTTTTTGTCCTTTCTGACTTACTGTAGCTTTGCCCTACACCTGGAGCCAGCTGAGTCCGTAAAAGACAGTCCAAAAAACACATGAAACTAGTATTCATGGATTTACTTAACTTTGATACTTAACTTTTTCTGCAGCATGTTCCAAACATAAATGTCAGGAGAACAAGATAAAAAGGGTGAGAGCGGAGTGGAGTAGTTTTATAACGGCCACTGTCAGACATTATATCCACAGAGCAGTACGAGTAAATGTCCCTGGGAAACTGCTGCTTTTCACTGCCATAGAAAATTGAAACTATTATAATTCAAGTGGTGTTACATCAGTAGAAAGCTTCATGGATCTGGGTTCTTCTGGGGCACATTGATCACTGGGTAGAATCCTTCTCCAGGGCCTTTCATTTAATTTTTTAAGCGTCCCCATAAATTATGAATAATCAACAGACTCCACCACTGGCCTTCCCATCCGTTCCCCTCATCCTGTCTCACTCATCTGTCTGCTAACCATAAATACTTGTGCACAGATGTTCACAGTGAAGACAATCACGTATTGCATAAGCTTGTCCATGCCTACTATACTGTAAATGTTACTGAGGCCTACCGGCTGAATTATCACCATTAATCACATTTGGGTTATTTTTAAATGTCTCATTTTAAATTCCATTAATAGGTAAATAAGTAATGACTTCCAAAAGCTCCATCCCTTGTCCTATTTCTTCACTGCGACAAAGAACACATGTTTTTTATTATTATTATTATTATTATTTATCATTTACTACTGTGCATTCAAAAGAATAGAACAGAACTAGTTCAAATTTACATCTTCTTTGAATTCAGGCCACAATGAGCCCTGCAAGGAAAAACGGTCATACTCTGCTCCACCCTGCATCAACACATTCTACTCATTTAGTTTTTTTTTTTTTTTTTTTTTTGAGGGAACAGCAGTTGTGAACAGCAAGAAACCATATTTACTCAGAACTGAAGCCCAGCGTGTTTTACTACATACACATACATCTTAATTGTGAATGCAAATCCACAAACACAATGTAATATTAATGCAGTGGTTAGTCGTTGCAATAATGAATGCATGCTGTCACACATTAGAGGACTCCCACAAGATAAAGATAATGCTTGAAACTGTGTTGTATCTTAATGCCAGCATCATCTCCTCAGAACACAGTGTTGCCTACATTACCCATAATTCAAATCAGCTGACAAGTGATAAGTCAGATATTCAGGAGTCTTATGCTGGGGGCTAAAGTAATACAATGGTTCATCCTGCACTGAATCAACAGTAGAATTATTAAACAGCAACTCCGTCCATGTGCTGCGGTGCTGACCCACATCTCACATTCAGCACCTGCTTAATGACATTTAAGGTGGGAGGTGTGTCTGTTCTTTGTACTCTTCACTTCTGCTGCACCTGAGCCTGCTCCAAATATTTGCAGCAGCCATGTCAGTTTCCAGAGGAGCAGCCAATGTGACATGCTCTTTTGGAGCTTAACAAATCAACTATGATTTGTAAACAACACAAGCCATCATATCTCACCAGCAATTTGACTACTGCTTGAATAAAACATCGGACCACACAAAAAGTATAAAGTCCCCCCCCTCCTTCCTTTTTTCTTGCACACTTCTGTGTACCCAAAACAATTTTTCAGTTCATGGTCCAATTTAGTAGTCAGTGGAGTGTGGCAGAAGCATGGACTAACATCAACGCAAGATTGTGGAATGCTTAACAGGCTTTGTTACACTTCAGAGCTGTTTATGCCGATCTGTGTCTTGTAGGAAATGGAGAGGAAGACCCTTCGGGCTACTGGGGGATAGATGTTAAGAAACAGAGCATGATGTTTGTTTTCTGTTATTTTTTTACCATTTCTGCCATTTACCAACCCCCAGCAATTAAAGGGACTTTACCACAGTGACCTTTCAAAAAAAAAAAAAAAAATAGAAGCTGGTGGAAATCAGAGACAAACAAGGTCCTGGGTTCCTCTTCATAATTACTGCAGAACATACAGTAGATGGTTTAACAAAAGGAATCTGGAAACTCTCCACTCTTATCTGTCTTTAGATGTGACTAAAGAGCACGTACTTATAGTCTGTGTTTGACTTCTCCTTTGATGAAATTCCACACAAAAATGAAGCAAACAAGAAACAAAGAGGAACTTCAAAAGGCTCCATGCAAAAAAAAAAAAAAAGCTTAGAACCATCAAGATGATCAAGAGAGATGGGAGGTTCCAGGTGTCATAGTGTAACGGATGTGGACAGGGCATACAAAGGAGATGACTCAGGGAGCTACTTCCCAGTGTTTAATGGCTCCTGCAGAAGACAATTCAAAACTCATTAAGTGTCCTCTGTTTTTTTTCTGCACCTCTGCACCTTCTTCAGAAATGAGAACAGCACTGTTTTCCCATTACATGCACACATCAACCTGACATCTCATCATTTCCATATACCTCCAGACAGGACCATTACAATTCACAGAAGGCATAAAGCTAAGTTATAACAATAAATGCCATTAAAGAAGCTATTTGTAGATTAACTCTGTCATGTCTTTTCTTCTACTAAAGAGAGAGAGATACATTGTAGCTTCCAATCTGCCCCGAAATTGTAGCTGCTCATAAGACGCATAACTACATTTATTACAAAGGTGCATCCCATTTAGCCACAATCATCACCACTGATATTAAAACAACACTAAATGTAAAGTTAAGAAATAGTGCTACTTGTTAACAATATACACAATATACACAAAGCATGAATGTTTTCATTTTAAATGGAATCAAAAAAAAAAGCACATGAGCATTTCTCTGTCTTTTGGCAATGAGAAGAGACAAAGGGGAGGAGCCTATACCCGTGTTTCCACTGTGTGGTACCAGCTCGACTCAACTCAGCTTTGTTACCAGGTACTATTCTGGAGGTTGTTTCCATTACAGGATCGAACTGCCTTGAGAGCAGAGAGGTAATATAGACTGATCTATTCATTTTAAAACATTTATTGATTGAAATGTGGTGATATCTGTACATACAGAGCCCAAAGGCAGCGCTGCTGTTCTGTCCAGTACAAACATGAAGCTTCACTTTACTTCAGACAAACTTTTGGCCGCCACAATTGTAAGATTTCACCTCTGACCTAAACAGCTGCTGGTAACTTCAGTGGATCTCTTTCTCAGGATGACGATAGGTGGCTCTTCACATCTCCAAAAACATCAGAGCAAATGTCCAAAAAGGCGTTTTTTGGATAAACTGACCACATGTTGGGAATCTGAACGGTTACTTTCTTGCATGAAAAAATATGAAAACTTAATAAAGTCACATTAACAGGTCTACAGCAGGAAAATGACTTTTAGCCATGCAGGATATGCATGCATGCCGTGCATTGATGATGCAACGGTGCAGTGATGATTCTTGACCAATCAGTGGTTTGCATCACCTCTTAGTACCTCTTTACCTGTTTAGGAGCCTTGGTTGAGGTCCTACCAGAAAAAGTGGTACCAGGTATCAGATTCCAGGCTCTTTTACCCAATGGAAACACTAAAAGGGTGAGTGGAGTCGAGCTGGTACCACGTGGAAAGACAAATGTGCATGTAAATCCCACGGGTAGAAATAAAGATAACTCATGATGACAAATTTCACTCATAAAATAATAAATACAATACAATTAACAAATACAAGTTGTTATAAGAATAACTACAATGTTTTTTTTTGGAACTTTATAACTACAGTGCATTTTTGATCTCTCCCCTCATGTCAACAAGCTCACTTGATTTTTTTCAACTGAACTGAACTGAATTTTCAACTTGTCATTATACTTTGCAGTTTTCTGATCTTTAATGTAGCTGAATTTAATGACTCTGACATGAGAAAACAACACAACATGAAAAAAGTGAAGAGGCACGCAAACCTTTCAGAATGTCTTTTAGAGTAAAAAGAGTAGGAATAGAGCGAATGTGTTTATTTTTTTATTTTTTTCCAAACCACTGGAAATCCATTAAACTTTGTTTGTAATTTTGTCTTTCTGTTTCTCAAATCCCCTGCAGTAATCAGGGCAGATACTCCATACAGCAGCCCAGGAAACATTTGATAGACTGTGACTCATGGTGCCAATCCAAAGGAGCACGAAATTGTCATAATAGTCAACAGCAGACTGCTTTCAAGTTGTTTAGACCTGATATAAGAAAAGATGTTTTGGTTAGATTCCTATGAAACTCTGCTCAACTGTGGACTCATGTTGATGCTCTCAGCAACATACAATACATTCAACATGGAAATAAACCTTGCTCACAGAGTGTGCTGTATACATAGATAGTGTTTCCTCTGAGAGTGTCAAGGCCTGGTGTTTCTGTAATGATTGTTGTGTTTGTGTATCTTCTCTCTCACACACACGGCAGCTGACACAGGGAGGGAGTGAAGAAAACAAACTATTCCAATCAATGCAGGGCAGCTTCATTTTCTGTGGCTATTCTCCTGCTGCTCTCTCCAACAGTGTTCAGATGATATTGGAGAACCAATGACCTGTCTTGAACAGAATTTATTTCACATCCAGGTATGGCAGATCCATAATATCCACATAGTATGAAACTCAATCAAAACATTAAACAAAAGAAACAATGTAACAATATTGTGCAGTCTTCACTGTCAGCTTTTATAGGAGTCTTTAACCTGGAGCTGAATTATCCACTGTGCATCATCCTGTTGTAGCTGTAGCTCCAGCACCTACATCACTAGCATCAACAGCTAACTTGAAGGGCTTGTTGAAATCTGGGTCATCGAGGATAGGTGCATTACTCAGCAATGTTCAAAAGCAACCTGATACTTCTCCGTTCACACCTTTGGACTCAGCAGGTTGGTCGCAGAAGCAGCAATGGTGGCAGAATTACAGCAGAAACTCCTATAATAGCGTGTCATTCCAAGGAACCTATTCAGCTCTCTCCATGTAGAGGGAGTACGAGATGGCCTCCACCTTAACATCTACAGGCCTGACAACACCACAACCAGCAACTTTACCCAGGTACGAAGCTGTGTCCCGCCCTGAGAGATTCAGTGTCAAATTTGCAGCAGCAAGTCGTCCAAACACCTCCTTAAGTTGTTTAAAGAGGAACTATGCAAAATTTTCCCGGGCTATGCTCCATTTTGACCTTAATTAAACAGCTTCAGTAATTGTGACAGTTAAATAAATGACTTGTAATGTGTTACAGGGAGAATGGAGGCTCTTTGTCTTCCACCTAGCGTCTCTTGGCTGAAAACAAACCTTGCAAGATCAGCGCCTCCGCCCTGGTGTCCCAGCTCTCGGCAGCATCTCGGCGGCACCACGACACAAACGCACCCTGTAACCTGTAATCTCTTGTTTATGATAGATTATGCCTGCAGAGGTCCATAGTTGAGCTCGTGTCCCATGTTTATCCCTATAATGATTAATATCAGACGCGGCCCGACACACTGGTGCTGAAGCCAGGACCTGACGTGAACCCTGCCTAAACCCACAGGTCTGATTGGACTGGAATATCCTTGAATATCCTGGAATGTCCTGGAATATCCTGGAATATCCTGGAATGTCCTTGAATGTCCTGGAATGACACGTTGACAAGTCAAATGTAAACCCATACAGATCCATGGACATCTGGGAGCTCAAAGGAACAGGCAGCCCACTACTAATGAGCAGAAAGACAGGAAAGTGTGCAGGTGTGTGTGTGGGTGTGTGTGAGTGTGTGTGAGAGAGAACCTTCAATAACCCCAGTTCCACATCGCATAATGTGTATGCACTGTCATAAGACGGTTGAATAATTACATCAGGCCCATCCAGAGATTCTCAGGCCCACCCCTCAGTCATGTTCTGTATCTGCCACTGGCTACGATACTCCTTTCTACACCACAAGATAAGCATCTGTGGCTAAATGTGGCGGATGCTACATGTACTAGTGAGAGAGAGTAATGCTGTATACCTCAGTGTAAACACTGATGGGATCCTGCTTTTCAAGTATTGGTATCCAATTCTGGCCAATACTTGCTATGTTGAGCCGATCCATTTTTTTGTAGCCATGGTTAGTGGACAAAAGAAGCCTGGTCCCCTTGATGAGTATCTTCATGATTTTTTTAATGAGTAAAATAGCCAAAAGACAATGGGATAGTTTATGGCCAGACATACACCATCCACGTTGATGCTGTCATCTGTGATGCGCCAGCAAGGGCATATCTGAAACGTATTAAGAGTCACACTGCCCATGAGAGTTGTCAGAGAGGTAGAGGTGCACTTGTCGAAGGAAGAATGGTTTTTAGAGAACACTCCTCAAATCTCAAACAGACAAAATATTCAAGAGAGTGGAGTACAGCACCCACCAGACCAGTATCTGCCTCTTTATTGCGGCAGGAATTCCTTGTATCAGCTCATTCTTATTAGATTATATGCACATGGTCTGCTTGGGAGTAGTCCAACGGCTGTTATCATCTTTGGCTCGTGGCCCAAGAGTTTGTGGTTTATCTGTCAGTCAAAACCAACCCAAGAACTGAACTCACTGAGAGGAAAGATGGTGAGCAAATTCCCCGGGGGCTGGATGAACTTCACAGGTGGAAGGCCACTGAACTACGGCAGTTTTTGTTAGACATAGGACCTGTCGTACTAAACGCTGTGTTGTCCCCTGGAAGATACAAACATTTCCTGTCCTTGACTGTGGCCATGTCGATCCTGCTGGAGGCAGATGAGAGGACTTGGAATGCTGACCTCCAGTTTGCTCCAGAACTAGTGAACTCTGTCAACTCAACTCTATGGTAAATGTTTTTCTGTGTACAGTGTACATGGACTACCCCATCTTCATGAAGATGTGAGAAACTTCAGCTGTTCATTAAATCAAATTTCCAGTTTTCCTTTCGAAAACTACCCCCAAGCAATCAAGAAGCATGTGAGGAGTGGGCGCCCCCTGGAACAGGCCCCCAAGCATTTGTCAAAAATGGAACATGCAGAAGTGGACAAGTGCAAAACACAAGTGTTTGTTTCCGTCAAAGAAAAAGACAGTTGTTTTCTCATGAAAGATGACAGTTTTGCTTTCATTTGGGAAAAGAATGCAGATGGCACTGGGATGTGTGAAATTCTGTGCCACACTTCACCATTATTTGGACAGCCATGCAGCTCTAAACTGCAAGGCCAAATGGAAAGAAGACTACTGCATGAAAATGATCGGTTGGTGGTTGGTTTGGTGGTTATTGGTGGTTATGTCCTCATACCCCTTCGCCATGGTGTGGAAAGCTGCTTGTAAAGGCTGAATTTAACCCAAACTCTATTTTAGTTAACATCTTAACCCGCACATTAACATCTTAAGAACACTCTGCTGAGTTTCAACCAGATGTGTATCATTACAATAAAGTAGTATATCTGAAAACTGAACAGCTTTGCAGTTATTCATTTGGTTTGACAGTTATAGAGAGGTGGTTTGAGTAAAGGTGTGGACCAGTCATGTGCATGAATGACATAACTGGCTGACACTAGAGTTCTCAATTTCAGCCCGACATGAAAAAGCCTGTCAGGCTCTGGCTTTGGAGAAAAAAAAATCTTGTGACACAGCACTGTGTGGGTAGACAGTGATCACCTGCACTCAACCTGTCCGAGACTTTCTCTACCTGTTACTTGCTACTTGTTGTATATTTGTGACCAGCGGGAGAGAGAGGGCTCTCCATTCCATGTCAGAACCCTGGATAGTGCCGCTGTGTTTTGATGAATCTTGTATCTTGACCAGTATTTTTGTTGTTTTTGATGATTATCTATGGTGCACAACTAGTCCTCTTGTGGCACCAGGATGTGAGCCTGTCGGGCTCAGGCTCAATATTGTACGTGATGGTCTTCAGTTCATTCGGCTCAGGTCGGATCGGGTTTGGATTTTCAGGCCCGTTGAGAACTCTAGCTGACACTGCTGCAAATGTTTGTTTCAGTTGTTTCTCTGATAACTTATGAACCAGAGACCACCACACCACTGACACATGACACATGATCATGAAGGATATAAAGTCAATGACAGGCCTTTCACCTCTAATCTGATTACTGACCTTTCTGGTTTGAAAATTGATGGAAACACCAACAACATATTTAACATAGATGTAGATTTAATATAAAACATTATATTTTGATTTTAATTGATAAATCACAATAGAAAATACACTGAAACTGAAGTTGTGACCGGGCAAGAACATCTACAGTCCTTCCAGTTAATCTGCTAAAAAGGTGAAGGGACCGGAGCTGATATCTGGTGTATGTAATAAGAAGGCTGTTTGTGTGTTTCCAGGATTACCAAAAGGTCCTGCACCGATTCATAATTGGAGACCCAGGTTACGTGAGTTATACGGTGCCTCTCACGGCGCAGCCTTCTGCTGACTCCATCTGAAGTGCTCAGTGACATGACCAATTTGCAAAGTCAGTAGACCGGGGAATTATTTTGGCCTTAATCTTTCATAGGGGCCTCGTCGAGCTCGTGCAAGAGGTATAGATGAAAAAACAACATAATAATAAAAGAGGAATGTGAGGGAAAGAGCAGGGTGTTTGACAGGGAGGTAATTATACGGGACACAAATGACACCAGTAATCAGCTTGTTAATGCAGGGGGATTAAAAATGGTCCATGTTTGAGTTTGGTAACAGCCCTTTGACATTAGAAAACTGAGATTTGCTTGTGTGACTGAAAGAGAAAGGTTGTATCAGCAGTTCATGCATGCAGAAATGGACGATGTATCTGGAAGCACAGATACCTCCACTGCAGAGCTTCTGCCCACATGTATAAGTTATATATTCAAAGCCTCCTGTGCTCCTTTATTCTGTCTTTTTTTTTCAGAAACAACTGAAACAAATGAATCATTCAGATGCATCAAAAATTCTGTTGCTGGATCGCAGAGCTGAGAAGCTTAAATAATACACTTTTGGATTTTCCCGTGCATTGCCTGACCAACAAACACAGGCTCATGACTGGAGGATGTTTGGAGGTTTTGAATATCCTCAAATGAGAAGGTCTTCCTGCTACAAGCACATACAAATGCATTTTTGAATCATAATGTCTCACGGCCACAGAGCCATGCATAAAATTAGATGTATTGCCTTTTGTTTTCTATCTATCTATTTATTTATTTTTGTTGCAGCCGCTTTGGTAAAAAAAAAAAAAAAAAAAAAAAGTAGGTAATCCAGCTCCATTCAGAACATATTAGACTAATCTGTAATCAGTAATGAAGCAATCTGCATTACTGACCTGTAAAGTAGACTAACCTACATCTACCACACCTCCCTGCACCAGACTGCGATGTACAATTCATGAGGCTGAGAAAGACAGTATAGACCAGGATAGTATACAGGCTATAGTTGCCTGTAGAGACATGAGGGATGTGTTTATGTTCGTTTGTGCAAAACACAGCTGAAAGTTTGCAGGTCACATTTGGGTCATTGTTACTGTATGGTCATAGTGGTGTTGTGCGTGTGTGTCTGTCTATGTACTGTCTTCCCAGGTACGGCCCTTCCTGCACATACTGGCAGAGTGCACTGGATTCCACTTCACTCATTAAGCCTCACATAAAAGCTGGAGGCAGTGCAGTGGGCCATTTGACAGCATGAGACTGTGTGTTTAGCCGCCAATGGGTTGCTGTTCAGTTCTGCGTTGCCTTGTTTACATTCCTGTGGTTAGGTGGGTGACCACTAACTTTGGTTTTTGGTTGATTCCTTTTCAGTATTGGTATCATTATTCATGCCAAGGAGTTCTGTTTCTGCTGATATCTACATGGTAGTTCCCCATGTTGTGTTTTAATTTGGAGTTATTAATAAATATTACTAATTTGGACCACCTCTGGTTACCTTGGTTTCTCTCTCACCAGGTTTTTTACTCATGTTACTCCCTGCATCCCCTAGACTTTACAGAGACATAATTTTTGTGGCTGGGTGCAGATCATGCGCGCCACAGCCCAGAGGACCTTGCCTGTCGTCATTGCCACTGTCGCCAGATTGCAAGTGTCAAAATTTCACACCGATTTTCAAATATTTCCTTTATTTCTACTTTGAAACTTTTACTGCACTTAACATATACATTAGTCATGTGTTCAGAGGACAAGAGACAGGCTCCCATGAAGTACAGTGAAATAACATGGAGATATTAAGCCAAAGTAAATATATCATAAAATGAGATGAATGAATAATCTAAAATTTTGTCTAGTGGTTACCACTGTTGCTTCAACACACACACACACACACACATCTTAAGCTTGTAAGTGAAACCTCAGTGTTACAGTTGCTGTATATTTATGTAATCATAATAACATTTTGTTTTTTACACATTTGACAAATCTCTCTTTTACTCATTCTATTCACTGTGCACCTGACCAACTAAGATCAAAAACCCAGTGTCACATATTCTCTTTTTGTATTAATAGAAATTGTCTCTTAATTGCAGGTTGGCAGCTATTTCATGATTTTCCAGTGAACTACAGAATTCTACTTGAAAGCTAATGCTACATAACATAAACAGAGATGATTTCAAACTGTTTCAGTAATGGAAATTACTTCAGGGAGTGACAGTTCTGCTTAGCCTTGAGTGATTGCTTTTCAGGAAAATGTAAATGTGGATTGTTTTTTGAACAAAGATTAGTGCTGTCATTTGTCTGCTGAGGACAGTCACAATTATGCCCGGAGTCTTTTTTTTTTTTTTTTTTTTTGCAAGGTATGCTACAAGCTTTTACCCTTTGTTTGGAAATAGGCTTTTCATTTTAAGGAGTAGAACATATACAGCACCAGAAATCTCATTTGTTTCATGTCAGACATTTGCATAAAAGAATACAACAGGTTTGACAGACAGGAAATGTAAATGTGGATTTTATTTTGGAGTCTGGTCCTGTCACTTCTTGTTGAGGAAGTATATAAGCTGAACATATAGTGTTTCTCAAACTCTGAATGTTTGAGTGACTGAGACCCAATCAGGCAGACATGTCAAATGCTTCCTCAGTGCCTCTTGGATCTATTCATACCTGCGTTTCAAGCTGTCCACTTGTGATCAGAGCACCTGAGACAGATGTTAATGCCACGTCGGAACAGGGCCATAGGTGGCCTCCTTTACTCCTCTTTCAAACCATCTGTCCTCCCTATATAAAATATACACTGATCAGACATATATAATGACCACCTGCCTAATACTGTGTCAGCCGGTTCACCACTGTTCCTTCCTTGGACCCAGTTGTCCTTGTCAAACTGGCTCAGATCCTTAGACTGCCCATTTTTCCTGCTTCTAACCAGTGATGAGTGTGTTACGGTAACGAGTAATCAAAAAAGTTACTGTTTCCCCCATTATAATGCAATTTTTTTTTTTTTTTTTTTTAATGAAAAATTACAAAACAATGCATGGTTACTCAGCGGTTACTTGACTCACTCTTGCTCAGCAATGGGAAATCTTAAGTCCTTTTTCTTTGGTGAGGGCAGGTGAGGGGGAAGGGAAGGCGAGACAATCGCAACTTGTCCACACAAATACGGAGGTAAGTGAATCTACAACAGAACAGGTCCCAGAGTGGGACAATCTCAAAATGCCACCCCAATGTTTTTGTGTAGGCACCCAAAAATTTGACATTTAAGCATTTTATAAAAAAGTATCACAATAGTTACTTTTCCTGGTGATTAGTTACTTTTATACTGTGGTAACTCAGTTACTTTTTGGGGAAAGTAATGAGTAGTTATAACTAATCACTTTTTAAAAAGTAACGTGCCCAACACTGCTTCTAACACATCAACTTTGAGGACAAAGCGTTCACTTACTGCCTAATATATCCCCCCCACTAACAGGTGCCATGATGAACTGTCACTTCACCTGTCAGTGCTCATAATATTACATATATGACTGGTGTATATCTGGTGATCACTGAAGGATTGTCCCTATTCCTTTACTGCTGACCTTGCTCCCTCATCCCTCCCTCGACAACTTTCACTAGGTGGCTCAAGTACCCACAGTGTTCATCATCTGCAGATGTAAACATCCTTGCACTCAAGTCAAACCTCAACAGTTTGATCTCACATATCTTGTGCATCAAGGTTCTTTTTTGATGCAGCAAGTCAAGGTTTCGTCAAACAATCCAAGTTCAAAATGCTTCCGTTGGCCCTTTTCTCCAGAGAGAATGAGCTGTGATGCTCAACCTTTCAAACACGAATGAGAAGAAAGCACTGTAGAGAGATACAGCTGAGCTCTGACAGTGCTGATGAAGACCATGCAGTAGAGTTGAATGCACTATAAAAGGTGAGAGGATGGATTTTGAACATGGATCACGTCATCAGTCTTCACAGTTTTTCTTTTATTTCCAACTGAGATGTTTTAATTGCTCTGCATTCAGCACAGCTAACAGGACACTGCTCTGGTTTCTTGTAACTCATCACCTCCTGCAGCCAACAAGCACTTACTAAATAGCCACGAGCAAAGGACAGTCCTATGCTCTCAGCTATTTTGTAAGTGCTTGTTCGCAAAGTGTTTTTTATTTAGCAGAGCACAACTGAAGAGAAGCAAGTAAAAGATGAAACTTAAGTACTGTATACATAAACATTATGCAAAAGTGCCCCGCAGAAGTGAGGAAAGGAAATGGAAAATGTAAGACAACTATTAAATACTGCAAATAAAACATAATCAAACATTACCAAAGATTGACATTAAGAGATGGTATTAAGAGAAACTTTAAAGAAATGTAAATGAGCCGGTGACAGAGGCAAAGGTAATCACCATAAATCACAAATCTGCTCTTTCTGCAGATCCCAGTTCCTGCTTGGTGAGGCCTTTAAGCTTTAAATCCTGCAGCAGTGAGTGGGGTACAAGGCCCGACTCATAATCTCAATCAGGGCCCTGATTGAACATGCATGCATAGGGTGTCTACTGCCTGCATTTTGAGCAATATGCGGAAATGTGCAATTGATGTACTATGTGAGGCATGCAAAGGGCATCAAGTCAGTGTGAGGCAAGAGAGCAGCAAGGGCTGTATCTGACCGCACACATGTTGCTGCAGTGATTGACAGAAATCAACATCTGACCGATCACTGGTCAGAGGCTGCAGGTGAAGGAACAACATCCAAGAGACATCTGGAATCAGGAGCAACAAAGAGGAAAATGAATGAAACAAGAAGCTCTTACTTCACATGAAGGTGGGTATGTTGTTGAAATAAACATCCAAAACTTTGTCCACATAAACACCTCAGAAAATTACAATTAATTAAATAAATAAATAGTTAAAATTCTGCTTTGGCCAGTGGCAGCACTGATCTCAATTAGGACAGACAGAGGGACAGCATGCACAGGTTGAACATGGTCTGCAGTCTGTGGTCTGGTTCCTGTGGAAGCTATGTCAGTCAAAACTCTAACACGCAGCCAGTGTAGGCAGAGGAGCACTGGATAGTGTCACTCACTACTACTTGGTTTTGTAGACCACACAGAAAATGTTTAATAAAGAATGAGAGAAGAGGAGAAGAAGAAAAGTCACAAGAAGAAAAAAGCAGCTCAATCCATTAATATCCGGCTCTTGCTGCGGAATTTGTTTTCTCTTGTCAGGCAGCTGTGGCTGTCACAGTGATGAGTGGGGCCGAAGCGCTTAGCGCCTGTATCACTCTGACGGAAAACACACAAGATACAGCGAGTGAGAGGAAGAGCAATGAGGAGCGAGGGAGGGAGAGGAAGTGGGCGAAGGAGAGAGGACAGGAGAAAGAAGACAAAACAACAACTACAACAAGGAAAAAATAAAAAACTAAACCAAACTAAAATGACAGAGGTAGAGAGGAGGAGTGACAACAGCAGTGAGTGAAAGCAGAGGAAGTCGGTCTGAGCAGCAGCTTGGCACTCACCAGGAGTCTGAATGTGTAAACACACACAGTCTTCATCAGACTGACATAGGAGCTGCTCCACAGCACAACAAGCATCTCCTCCCAACAAGTATTGTGCAGCCTGTCAGCTTGTGGCATTTATCAGATTGGCTGCATTTAGCTGTGACTGCCTTTAGCTAAAAGACTTGAAGTAGCGTCGGCAGTCTCTTCAGTTCCAGAAGCGCTTATTTAGACTGTTTGTTCTGAGGATGTAACATGTAGATGTTTGGATGTTGTTGGTACTGAAGCCACTGCAGGCTAACTGTGGGAGAGTTTCCTTGTTTGCTCATAGATCAGAGTGTTTGCAGTCATACCCGAGCTGCAGCCACTTGGTGGCTGTGTTGAAATTTTGTTTTACAAGTTTTACATCTTTAATGTGCTCTCATGACTCACAGATCTGGCAAGATTAACACTTCCCCAGTTTGTGTGTGTTTGTTTGTCTGTCACTTAGCGGGATGTCTGGACAGCCTCCCCGAAGATATCGATGGAATTTACTGGCAACAGGCCAAGGATGATGTGATTCATTTATGCAGTGATCAAAAGGTTGTGTTTCATTCGAGTTGCAGCGACAGAGAGCAAGTGTGTGTAACAGTGATGAAGTTGGGCTTCAGGCTTCAAGGCTTTTATCCACATCTCATCAGCAGATAAACAGAAAAAAGTCAGAAATAAATCAATACTTGATATAATAAGAAAACATCTAGCATTTTTAAACATAATATAT
The DNA here is from genome assembly GCA_021432705.1 of Caranx ignobilis. Taxonomy (NCBI): domain Eukaryota; kingdom Metazoa; phylum Chordata; class Actinopteri; order Carangiformes; family Carangidae; genus Caranx; species Caranx ignobilis. The sequence goes on from MU269988.1 coordinate 17,123,882, forward strand.
GTTTCATTAACTACTAGCAACATCTAGTTGTTGATGTACTGCTTTTATTTCTTTTTTCTCCTAAGTCTTGTCTGTTGCTGAATGTGCTCTCTTGCCAGGTGGTGACTGTTGCCTTCAGGGAAGGTTGGAGGCTACATTGAGTTGCTATTTGAAAATGATGAAATGAGTTGGTTAGCATGCTAACTTCAATAGTAGAAAGAACGTGATTAAGATAAGAATGAATGTAGGTGTTGCTCTGTGTAGACAGCATGTGGTGAGTGAAAGACTGAAGTAGTACCAGAACTATGAACCCAAAGTATTTCTTTTTGTAAACTTTTACTAATGCGTCGGCCTGTGTTAGCTATGTAGCAAAAGCACATTGACACAGCTAGTCAAAAATACTAAATGAGACCGACATGATGCTACCATTAATTCTCAAATAGAAGACAGGCATCTATCTTGTTCATTTTTAACAAATCTTATGCTCAGCAAAAATGGGAAAATCCTCTCAAATCGTTTTATTCTTAAGAGTAAGAGTAGAAGGAAAGAGCCGGATCCGAGGCAAGCATTCAGTTAGTGAGTTTAATTGGCACCGATTAAACTTCTTCTAAATAAATGTATGCTCCGGCTATAGGCTGTACATAGGCTCCAGCTCTTTCCTTGGTTCAGTCGGAGTTCTCATCAGGCCTGGCTGGACTGACCTGATGCGGGTTCGAGTCAAAAATACAATGGATCAGGCCACTGGCTTCCTTTTTTTTTGGCCGTGGGCGGGCTGAGAATTAATGCTCGGGAGTTCGGCCGTGTTGGGTCCGGGATTCAACACCCAGGGGTAAAGTTTTAATCTCCAGACTCACTGAGAACTCTAGCACAATTGAAGCAGCTTAGAACTGCTCAGATGGGCAGTGGGCTATGAGAGGTTTTGTACATTCACATTCACAAGAACACCAGAAAAGTTTCCAACAACACCGGGAAAAGTCGTCAAGAGGATTTGGAAAGTCTCCAGATTTAGCAAGAAAGTCGCCAAGTTGGCAACACGGGTGGACTTCAGTTTTTGGTCATTCAGTGTTGGTTTTCTGCACCGCCTTTCTTCCACGGTATCTGTGCTGGTTCAGGTGTGAATCAAAACCTAGCAGCAACAGATCAGGCAATTAGTCTGAATCAGAGCCGTCTTGTACGACATCTCCTTTGTCCTTTCAAGAGAAGGTCCAGTCGACACAGGTGGATCCAGGTGAGCTTATTAGTTGGTCCGAGGTCTGATCTCCAGCCAGCTCTCCTGTTCCCAACGAAGATGCGCCTGCTATCGCTCTTACCAAAGCCCTCTCCTAAATAATTGAAAGAGGCTTATTTGACAAAGCTCTCTGCTCGCCAGGTCACACAGGTGTTTGGCTAATTAGACACAACCCCAGGAAAGTGTGGACAAAGCTGTTTTCTTGGCAGACATGGCAACTTAGATCAGACCTGTGATATCAGCTGTGTCTCAGCCTGAAGGCTCTGAGTTTGAACGCCACCCCATACAACCCTGTGTGCAGGGCGGTTCATAAAGGAACCACTGCATCCCTTTGTCAACACACACTGCCATTGCACTTAAAGCAATTGGATCACTTTATTGTAAGACATCATCAGTAGGAAACAGAGGTTTTGGAAGGCACTACTAGCTGTGGCAGCTTATCTGTAGCTGTGGTGTCCTAACTACATGCCACTAGCTACTATGGTGGCGTTTTTGCTTTTTAGTTTAATTCTTAATTTAGCTGTATATTGCACATACATGCCAGCCTCAGCAATGTAGTTGCTTTGCTTTCTATGTGATTTTACGTAATTAAGAATTTATGTTTTTATATGTATACTGTAACAGCTGTGGATACAACAATCTCCCTATGGGGATATATATAAAGTGTCTGTCTGTCTGTCTGTCTGTCTGTCTATCTAGCCTTATTATTAGCCATACAGTTTTTTTGCCAGACTAACAAGCCCACATAGCTTTGTCTTAGTGATTAATGATCTGTCCCATTAGGATAGTGAACATTTATAAGGACTCATGGTGTCGTTAAGTGTATATTTGACCGAAAAAAAGGAACCTAGTTAGACTAAATTGTATAGTATCAATGGCATCATAAACATAATATATTATTAAAACATTTATATATAGGAAATGTTGATACAAACTACCAAGAGTCATCTGGCTCATTCCGATGTTCTGTGTGATCACTAACTGCAGCTCCTGGCCTGATGTTTATTGATCACAATTGCATGAATGAACAGGAGACCCTAATTGCATGTTGAGAGTCAATAACAAACAAATTCGCACAAACATACATTCACTTGAAACGGCCTGTGCTGGGCACTGCAGCATCATTATGGCTGCTTTCACATTTGGCTGCACTGGACTGCATGCAGCAGGAGACAGGAGGCACTTCAGTAAGATCCATGTTTTATTTACTAGGCTGTAGCCACTTGGCAGCAAACATGTGTTCCTTAGAAAGCCTGGTTTTGTTAAAAGGACAGGCCTGGCAGTTTGCTGTTGGGAAGATGTAAGCTGTGAAATTCCAAATGTGAGAGGAACATACATTAAGGTGCTAAAGGCTATTTCTATTCAGTGTAGTCCACAGAGAGAGTGCACTTTGTGTGTGTGTGTGTGTGTGTGCACGCAGACACTGGATGGCTCACTTGGAAAATGAAATAGAGTAGAAACGAGGTAAACTGATACGGCCTAGAGCGTGGCTGTAGAAATGAATGTAAGATAGAAAACTCATTCAAGCGCGTGAAAGAAGAATAATGTAAAAATTGAAATTCACTCACACCCAGCTTGTGTTTATTAGACATAACGGGTGGCTGTGAACAGTTAATATGGTTCTTTCCTCCCCAAATAAAGATTTTTCCCTCACCCTGTTAGCTTGGTGACATCTGTTGACGTCCATGACGGCGTACTGGCGTGTATTAATGAGCTTGTAAAGGATGTGTTCAGTTGTGTAATGGAAAGCAGCAGCTCTCAGGCGCCTCAGCATAAAACAAAACAAAAAAAAAAGCAAAAGAAATAGAACTGTGTACAAACTCATAGACATGTGTGAAAACACTCTTATAAAATATGCATGTAACTGCTGTGCTCAGCAGAGGTGGGCCAGAGGGCACAGCCGCCTTAGTACCTAATACTTAACCAGGCCAGCCAAGTACGGAAAAATCTGCCAATAGAGACAACTGGGATTTGTTATTGGACAGCCCAACTATTAGAAATAGACCCAAACCTGATCAGTGTCACACAATGCACCTACATAGAAATGCATAATGAGGACAGAACTGAATAACCTCTTTTTTTTTTTTTTTTTTTTTTTTTTAAATCAGTCTCCATCATGATGAATATATTTGACTTTTTATTGTATGTCTTTGTATTATATTACAGCTTGTAACATATTTTGTTTTATGCTACCTGCCTGTGAATTTATGTAAATGTGTATTTTCTACTGGTGTTCATTAACTTGCATTGTCCCTATCAAATACATAGAAAATAAATGTGATAAGAGGAAATGAAGTGAAGTCATGTGGACTGACAGAAATTTCTTCTTTCTTCTTCTTAACAAGTGTTGTTAATAACAACAACATCACACAACACATGTGCTAATCCAGAAGAATATATATTTGCGGTTTTTAAAGCACCAATAGCTTTCTCTGTGTATTTTTTGTTTCTCTCAGGAGCTGTTTTTTGAGTGATTGAATAAAAATATAGCAATTTTCAGCCAGCGAAACCAAACCATGCAAGGTTGGATGGTGGGTCATTTGTATTTTATATATATTTATTCCCTTGATTTTTGGCCCCACTGGACTTCTGCTAGATTGAATTGTGTTGTTTTTTTTGTTTTTTTTACAGTTCCTGTGTTCAGCAGATGTGGCAGTGTCATGAGAGGGAGTACAGACTGAGCAAGTACAGATCTATACAGTACGTTTATATGTTTGACTACAAAATCACATCTTTTAACACATTTTTAATTGAGGTTCTTTCTGAACCTACACTGTTGTGAATGTTTAGAGGTTGAGCTTTATGACATTATTGCTTCTGCATTTGTAAAATGGTGGATTCAAAACACACACACACACACACACACACACACACCATGTACTTTTATGTCATATCCAGATTACATATGGCTGAGCTTGTTCTGCTGCTACTTCTGATACACTGGCAAATAGCAAGTTGGTCAAATGGCATGAGAGTCCCTCACAACATGGCACAAGATGCTAATACCAGCAGAGCAGGGGATCTGGCAGGCCAGATGCCACATGGAATCTGCCAAACCACTCTGAGGGTGGAAACTGTCCATTTAGATACTGTGGGCTTCAGGACCACTAACACAGCACTGCAAACACAGCAAAAACCCAGAGCTGATTGTCCATTGGTGCTGTGCTGTTCAGTCAAATCAGTACCACCCAGGCAAAAAAAGGTGGGTGTGTGAGAACCGTAGGTCACAACACAGTAATATTCTGTCACTGATGTGTCATTGGGATCAACATGAAGACAGAGTTCAAAATTGTTAAACTATAGGTCTGCAGCTCACCAATTAACCATATGGGGCAGGGTCCATAGCTGATTCTGAATTTTTATTATGGTTTAAAGTTATGCTCCAAAGTCTCATTTAAACACACATCACCTGTTGCCCATTTTTGAATTAACACAGAGTAGGAGGCAGAGTCAGACACTGTAGATGGTGATGTCAGAGCAGCTCACTCAGGTTTCTGCAGAATGCTTTTGAAGCTCAGTGTGTGATGTCATAGTGGTCTTTTGGTCTTTTTTTATTGAATAAATAAAATGCACATAACAGTTGGATGGAAACAGCAACATCAAATCACTGAAAGACTCTTTTGAACTCAGATCATATCCCATTTTTTGATGTCTCATCCCAATTGTTTGTGAAAATTTAACCATTTACTGTACGTCTTTTTACACTGTAACCTTCAAACCAACTTCCAACTTAGTAAAATCACACTGTGGAGAACAACCACACCCACTGCACCAGTTTCCATGAAACAAGGCAAACTTATGACAAACACTCAAGAAAATGAAATGGAGGAGAGAGACCAACTCTGTATATTAGACAGCGTGCACCAATTTCCCAAATGATAAAAGAAACAGTGGAACATTTAGGTCAACTGAATTCTTGCAGTTCCCAAAAGACTTCCTGGCACAATATGAGTTTCAGAGATGAACACAGGAAGTAAAAGGAGAATAACTAGAGTAAAATAAGAAATAAAAGTGGCAACCCACATCTTTCTTTTGTCTGAGGATAATGGAGGTCTAATGTATCATATCTGCTAAGTGTCAAGTACCTCACAGTGCTCAGATGCACCCTTTGAATACACAGCAGGAATTTCCAGGAGACGAAATGTCAAGGTTAAGCTCTGGGGATCCTGCTCTGTGTAGGGTGTTAAATTACTGTTGTACTCAATCACTGGAAATGCTTAATATTAATTCCCAGAAGAAATAAGGCTCAGGCAAAACACCGGATACTTGAAATGGTACTAATGACAGTGCTACGAATAGAGACCAAATGGGACGTGACTGTAAGCTCTGGTGGGAAGGAGGGAAAGGTCATGGGAGGTTTAAACTGAATTTGGGTTGAACCTCTCTGGAAGATAAAAGCACATTATAACATTTATGTTAATGTGCTTCAGTATAATTGATGCATGACTTTGGTCCAGTCTACAACATTTCAAAATCTACTGAATACATTGGCAGGGACATTTGTACAGATATTCATGGTCACCAGAGGATAGATTCAGCTTGCAAAACCTAAAAATAAATGTATTAAAACAGTACACTTGATGAAGTGAACACTGTCATAGTGAACATGAGCATACTTGCGCCTTACAACACCCTTGCCTATAAGCATTACCTAATTGAACCTGAGAAGGTTTGTCACTAGGTGAGATGACCTGGGCGTAAGGAGCTGTAATGATTCCAATCTACAGTAATCTCTCTCAACAAAAAGAAGGGAAAAAAAGGACATACAATACAAGAGGGGAAATTCTGTCACAATTGCACAATTCCCAGCTGCAGCAACATTAGAAGTCACATACCTTTGCCATTTCATTGCAGCAGATCCATCATAGAAACCCTTGTCTGACCAACCGATCACAAAATTCATGAATGTGAATGTGAATAATCTACAATCTGTGATCTAGCCAATGAACAAGCTCCTGTACTGTAGTTAAAGTTAAGGAACTACTGTCAGTGAATAGAATAGTTTAGGAACCGCTTTAGGAATGTGTTCTGTTTGATGTTTGTTTGGAATGAACCCAACAGTCACCACCACGGCTCATTGTTGAGGCTGTCGTGTGCTGCATTTTCTAGATGCTGGCTCTACCATGTGAACAGGAAAGATTTCTTCACTGACACTTTAAAAGAAAGGAGTATTTGCAGGAGGGTTTGGTACCTCACAGCACACAGTGTATGCTAAACTCACATTCATGACTTATCAGAATGCAGTCAGTGGGAGGTTAGAAAAACACAAACATGGCCATGTAAATAGTCTGGAAAGAGAAACAGCAGGAGTCCATGTTGGTGGACAAGATGAAAAGCAACAGGGGAAAAATCAGATATGTAATTACCTCTTGTAGGAAGCAGAGTTTTCCAGTCAAAAACATACATCTATTGGAATTGTATATATAACAGCTGTATGTGATTTAATACTGTGCAGATGCACAAAGACAGAAAGGACATAAAGGAAGCAGTGGATGCTGAAAGCACTGGTAGACAGAACAGACTCCACATCCACACAAACCAATTAGTCAACTCTGTCATTCTGGTAATGTACTACTACTACTGAATGGTGTTGGCTGTGCAATCACCCACTGCATTATGCTCAGCAACAACCGTTTTTTGTTAAATGAATGGAGCACTGCCTTTATTAATGGCAGCAGACTTGTCAGTGGGTGGTTAGGATAAATGGTGGTTACACACAGCACACGGCTGTCTCACACCCCTCTGTATGTTGTTTAGCCCTTTTAAGTGGTTAAAGATGGTGGTTTTGGTTAAATATAAGGATGTGCTATGTGTTGATCTGTATCCACCTTTATCCTAAACCAGATCAGAATCTACCCTTCAGATAGTTCCACTGACAGGTACAGGTGAGTATCGTCTGTATAATGATGGAAGCTTCCTTCTCATATTGTTTAAATGAAGCACGTATAAGGTTAATACAATTGGTCCAAGTCCTTCTGGGAAACAAACAGATCTGGGTCAACATTTGCAAACTATCCTGTGGGCAACACAACTAAAATAATTTCTTACCAAAAATGCTGTTCAGGTGTGGATGATAGGCCCAAACACATAGAAAAGCCCAGTTTTGGCTGTTTGTGTTTACATGTGGACAGGGCCTAAAAAAGAAAAATAAAACCACATTAAAATGCTGGACATGAACCTAAGGATTACAACACCTGAGAAACATAAATGTAAGAAGAAAAACAGCCATGCTTGATGTCTGACAACATTTTCACTACCCTCATTAATACAACTCTTCATTAAAGTTGCTTCCTCTGCAGCTGCCTCTCTAACATCCAGCTTTGTTAACAGTTTACTAAAAAAAAAACAGATTAGGGCTAATTGTGCAGAATAATTATATGAATATAACAGAGTGCAGACCATTAGACATCCTCAACACAGTTCAGTGCTGCAAACAAGCCGGGAGAGCTGCTGTGTATCGCTGCCTCATTGGCTACATTTGCCCCCCTAAGGATAAATAGCACGGAATGAAACTTAATTATTCTGTTTAAACATATTGTCATGGAAAGACAATACAGTGGGCTGCACTGGGTGGAGATCAAGGAAACAGTAATCTTGCAAAAGGACAAAAAATAGTTTTTCCTTGTCTTTATGTTGCTGCATTTTAGAGTTATGTAACATGATTCATAGTCAAATATATAGGTATTAAGTTGTTGCTATTTTTCCTCTGCATGACTTGAAGACTAACTTCTAAACAGCACACCCAGACTGACAGTTTGGTCAGCGTGGCAGTCATAGCATGTTTGCAACATAAAGCCAGTTGCTCAGCAGCAGGCTAAGGTGTCTTACACAACTACAAAACATGTTGCAGACAAAGACACATGACCCTGGCTGCTGGATTATTCATCCGAATCAATATTTCAAACAATACTTTGATAGCAGTGACTGGCAGCACATGGTGCAGGGGTGAGCATCAAACTCCAATAATAAATACACTAACGCTGCATTTGATGAGGTTATTAACTGTGAATAATTCAATATTCTTCAATGGCACAGTCTTGAAAGAGCCGGGGTTCATATTGTTCATAGTGTCAGTGATTATATTGGCTACAGCCACAACAAGCTCTCCTTCAGGAAAATAGATATTTGGTACTTTCCCTGTTTTCAGATGGCTTTTTTCCCCTCAATATATTAACTTGCCAGCAGTCTGTTATCTGGTCAATCACTGAATGAGTTTTGAATACTTAACTCAGTCTGCCTTTTTACATAAATATCATCTTTCAACATTCACTGTTTGTGAAAACCTGTGAATTTGTCTCTGCAGCTGTCTTCATTGGAATTCCACACCATTGCTACCTGGAGTTTTTCACCTGAAATACCATAGAAGCGCAACCATTCTGGGGTGGGGGTGATGTTCCTACACACACACTCACACACACACACACACGCACACACACCTCGTCCTCACTGACAGTGAACAGACAGGGGCTCAGGTAGTAGAGCACAGCTGTGTTCATTGTCCACACTGCATCCTGGATTTTCTCAGACTGACTATATCAGTTAAAATGTCTCCCTCAGTGGGTAGAGCAGGCGCCCCATGTGCAGCGGCTATAGTCCTCGCTGCAGCTGGCTCGGGTTTGAATCCCAAATCCGATGGCCCTTTGCTGCATGTCATTCCCCCTCTCTCTGTCTCCCCATTTCCTGTCTCTCTCAACTATCCTATCAATTGAAGACAAAAAGCACAAAAACATAAAGAACTTCAATCCATTAAATAACATAATTTCAAAAATTAACAACTGCCATAAAAACATAAGCAGATGTTGTATTTAAGTGTTTCAATAACCACTTCATCATAGTTTCGCAGGTTCTCTCTCGGGATTCTCTTTCGAACTATTGGGTTTTTTCACACCTGCTCTTTCTTGGCCACCCAAACCAAATCCTGGTACTCCTTCCTAGATACTACAATTCATTTAGGCAAGTGTGTAAACACCAATTGCAGTAGTCCCAAACCAAACAATTTGGTTTTTGCATGAAGAGGTTGTGAACTTGATTTCACCCAGTGTGCAAATGATACCATGATGGGCTTCAGGAGAGCTCCCTTTTTTCCAGGATGGAAAGTAAATTAGTCCAGTCCTGCTTCAGCTCCCAGACTGTAGCCAGGGAGCACAGGGGGGGAGATATGCACTGCTTTCATGATTGTTTTCCAGAACTTCAGGGCTAACTCTTTCCACTTCAAACTGAACTGTAAAGACACAAGAGCCAAGCTCTGGTCCTAATGAGTGGAGAATGTTTTTCAGTGGAGCAGCTAAAACTGTGCAGATACCCTGCTACTCACAGCTCCCCTCTGCTCCTGTCACCACCTTCACATGCAACTACTGTGCTCATGCACTCTCTGTCACTCCACTCACATCTTACTCTTACATAGTGATACATTGCCATTAGGCATTAAACATACCTTTGTATCTAGTTTGTGTCTAGTTTAAGCTGGACACTTCCTGCTCTTTGTGCTTCAGCCACAGTCCGACAAGTAAGCAGATGGTGGGTGGTTGGTTTTTGTTTTGTTTTTTTCTTTGAAAGGACACTGTTAAGGTTTAGCCAGGGAACAAACCCCAAAGGCAAGCACAGAAGGAGGGAGCTGGTTTAGAGAGTTTATTCCAAAAAAAAAAAAAAAAACTATGATAAAGAAAGGGGGAAGACTGGGCAGGACCTGGGCAGGTGGGATATCGAGCTATGGGCAGAACCACAAAGGGAGAGTAGGGGGAGATGAGGAAGAAGAGATGAGGGAAACGGGACAGGTGGCAAAGGGCAGGGCTGCAGGCAGAGGAAGATAAAACAACTGAGGAAGCGTGCAAGAAACATAGGGGCCGAGCAGTTACTATGAGTGGATGAGCAACAAAGCATCAGAGAGTGGAGGGAGAGAGCGTCTTTAAGATGCAGGTGGTGGGAGTGGCTATCAGAGAGGATGAGCTGCAGGTGTGTGGGAAGATCCGGTGGGGGATGAGCAGGGAATAGCCATGCCCAACCTACACACACACACACACACACACACATAGGGAGAGACAGACAAGATACAGAAGGATAGGGCAAAAGGAAACACCAGGGGAAAAAACAACAAACAAAACCCTAACAACAACTGAAGTAACAAATGAGAAAATGCCACAGGTGCATCTCTAAAGTAGAACATGATGGAGGTCAGCAGTCCTGAAACAGGCTCAGGAAACCTTTACAGGTGTTTGGAGTTAATCAGCTGATTAGAGTGTGACATCATTAGGTTACAATAGTGACCTTTTTCACTAGATTCAAATGTTTTGATTGACTGAACTTTGGGTTTTCATTAAAGCCCCAGCAAGAAACTTTCATTTTGTGTTGATTTTGGTGACCCCTGTGGACAAAAGTAGTAGGTTTCTCTTTGTGGATCCCGTCCCAATATCAGCCATGACAAAATAATATTGATGAAATTGATTTCAGTTTTTACTCACTAGTATAGCAACAACTCAATGCTAATTCGTAGCCTCATCAAATGTGCCGTCTCCTAGTGCTGTACATTGTTTCGCCGTCCGGTGGACCGACCTGTCCACTGCCTCCCAAAGGTAAAGAGTTACACTATTTAGAAATAGCTTATCTTCCCACTGATGGCTTCATTTGCTGTTGTAGGTCACAGAGACATCAGCAGAAACAAGACACTTTTGCATATCCAGTTAAAAGTTCCTTGTAGGGATTTTAAATGCATGCCATAATCATTACATTATTCTGTAGTGTCAGATGGATCTATACACATCTAATATGGGTTTATTTGAATTGAACTAGCCTACAGAAATACATTAACTTCTCCATGACATTCTAATTTATTGAGATGCACCTGTATATATTCTAATATATTCTCAACAGTTTTTTATAATAGCATATTTTGAAAAGAAACCAGATAACCAAAGCCCTCTGTTAGACTGTTAGAGTGTTTATCTTCATGTGTACTGCAGAACTGTCACCGCTGGAAAACTGGAGGACAGTTCGTTCCCTTGATACCCAAGTCACGCAGTGAATGAGTGTGTGATCATTCCCCCCACTGCACTCTGTCTCTGTTCCTCTTTTCTCTATCCTGAATCTGTTCCTTTTGATCTCTCGTCTCAATCAATAGTTGCAACTTTGCCTGCAGAGAGACCCTAAGGCTCCTTGCTGTCCACTGCAGAGCGTGAAGCCTCGCGGCCTGAATGTGAATAAACATCAGTAGGGTTCCCCCCTGCTCTCTTCACCTTTGTTTCTCCCTGTTTGCAACACTTCTTTAAATAAACATATCTCCACTGTATTCTCATGCCAGCTCCTGAGCGTGACAACAGCTATACTTCTGCCAGGTCCTTGTTCCTTTTCATTTTTAAGACACAGCACTTTCCACTGCAGCGTCTTCCAAAGCGTTCTGAGTATACATACACTGATGCTGTGATGTTTGCCACTGCCTTACATTAAGTGCATGACTGTCACACTGTGGAGAGTCCAATAAGCAACATCTCATCTTCTTTTCATGCATAATTTAATCTCACTTTAATCTTGTAAAATTCAAATTAGGTTTCAGGCACACTTTACCCAGGAGCTCCTGTTGTTGATTTAGTATAGATTATAAAATGATATAGGCATAGAACTGTATAGGCGTGACTTTCATTATATTAGACTTGGAAAAAAAAGTTGCAATTTGACTTTGATGTTAAAACCAAATACTTGTGAATCCACATGGAGTTCAGTCTTTTCACATGGAATGACATAATTGAACTCCCAGTGCCCAGAGAATAAATGGTATATCAAAAAAACTGACAACTTCTGCTCTGAGTCCCTGCCACATGAGCAGACAATCACTGGGTGAAATCATGAGCACTTATCCTCACTTTGACTTTAATTCGTTCCTTTGATGTAATGAAGCAACTGAGACTGTTTGACAAGTTTTACAGCCTTTCCAAATGTTCTTTTTTTCGACTTTTCACACTTCAATAGTATATTCAGTCTCTTGGTGATATGTGATGCAATCAGTTCTGGTGCAAACTCACACAAGATGCACTCAGGACACATGATTCACAGGTGGTCCTCACCATGTGTCTACATTTCTTTAGGAGTGTGAATGCAAATGTGTCCTCGGTCACATTAAAGCACCAACTCCTCTATTGACGTCCTCTGCCACAGTCCCACCACAGTTTATCCTAAAACAAAAATATGTTACAATTCTAAAAGGACAAAACTTTATGTCATTGACAGAATGAATTCACTTAGAGGGAGTGTCTGCAGGTTTGTTTGTTGCAGTTTGTAAACACAACATTGAAACTAGGCCCTTCCTCTCACTCCTCGCCCCTGACAGCATCTGTCAGGACTGACCCATGTTCAGCTGCTGTTCACACTGAACCCCTCTCCTCTTCAGCCTTCAAAGTTCTCCTTTGAATATTTGCTACGACCACCAAGATCTGCACCCACAGTGCTCCAGTGACTCAGACTGTACAGACTCTCCTTTTCTTCACTGATAATTGTGGATCTGTCATTTCTCCTGGCTTGACAGTTGCAATGTTTTATGCAAGCTCACAGTGCCACATACCCAACTTCATCTGTGCTCTGTCATTGGCTGGAGAAAACGCACTGACTCCCCACCCAGAAGTGCCCCGACTACACCAAAACATCAAAATAAAGGGGGGGGGGGGGGGGGGGGGGGCTCTGCAGACACAGTCTCCACCACACATGAGTAGAAGCCGATAGGTGATAATTATTTATAGATTTTGTTTTTTAGTACCGTCCTACAGACTCTTTAATCATTGAGCTACTTAAATGCTGAATCAAAAGAAGTTAGTTCTTGGTGAAGCAGCTTGTAGATCTCTCCATCTCTGTAAAGTCAGGTCTGTATTGGCTCCACAGCTAGATCTGCAGGAACTGGAACTGCAGGAATGACAAGGAAGGAGCCAGTAAAAACTTTAAACATTTGTATAAAATAGTTGGTAGCTCCTATATCTCACATTAAAGAACTCATTAAAGTATCTCTGCTCATCCTCTGGCCTGCTGAATGACCATCAAAGTTGACTGAATAAACTTGATTCGCTTTTGCAGAAATGATGATCAATGTTTAGGCAGCATAATGAACTCATTATCACTCAAGATTCCAATTAGACTGGTTGAGTGCACTTAAAACAGTTCATTTATTCAGCAAATCAAAACAAGATGAGTGTTTAAAATATCTGTAACTGAATGATTTATCGTCCTCATTTGTGCTGCCTTTTGTACAGTAAATCCATTTGCTGGCTGCTCCTTTGTCATTCCAGAAATTATTCAGATGCAAATTGTCTCAAGTCATAATTGGCTTTTTAGAAGTTTTTATAAATTCAGTTTCATACTCAGAATAAGAGTCAGAAGTCAGGATTAAAGTCAAAATGAACATTACAGTGGCTGTGATAAAGGTGTAAACTTAATGACAAAACAGGATTAAATATTAATTGTGTGATAGTAACAGTATAATTTCAACACGTCAGCAATGGATCAAGATGTCTTCCCCTAAAGCAGCACATGCCCTTTTTGCTCATTTTCTCTCATTAATCCATTAAAGGGTGAATTCAAAGATTTGGAATTTTGTGTTTTATTGTAATAGAAACTGATCTCTCATTCTGTTTAACCAAATTCCCATCATCTTACATCAAGGATAAAACACACACAAGATGTTAACTGGCATGACTGAAACTCTCATTAGTACTTTTTTATGATCATTTCCAGAGGGTGACACTGCTCCCTGTACTGTTCAGATGTCTCTTCTTGTGATTGGCTCTTCAAAAGTCAGTTTCCTCTCCACTGCAGAATAAGAATCTATACAGCACCAATGTAGAGTCCCTCATCAGACAGGCAGAGGTAAGGAGCCTTGGAGCCACAACTAATGGAAGATTTGCTATTATATTTTAGAAGGAAAGAATGGACATAGCTAAAGGGGATCTGTGATTGGTCGGTAGGCATGTTTGGTATGCTCATAGCACATAATTCATTTACACTGTTATCTGGCTGGTGATTGGTCAATTGTTGCTGATCTGCCCTGCTGAACACCATTGGTCCAGAGCCATATAACAGCTTCTTAACCACAGCACAGTACACACTGGAAGCACTGTGGCTGTGGGTTAATGTAGTTTACATTCCAGTGCATATTCAGTGGGTTAGAATAGACTCACTGCCTACGTGAGTTATGTTTGATGTGTGTGATTCAGATATGCACCTTGCTGATGTCATAGACTCATCATAACAGCAACACAACATTACCCAGACAACTTCCACCAGAGGAGAGGAGCTAAGGTCTGCCCAAAAACATCTCAACGATATAAAAGAGAAGATTAATGCTGCTGTTAGTTCTCAGAAGAATCAAACACTAGGTTTGATGAATCAGATCTTTTCATGTAATTAATACAGCGTGAAAACATGGACACAACTGGAACGCAGGTTCTTCTCTGGGATGGATTATCTGCTTGTTATAGTTTTTACTGCCTACAGTCAGATAAACCTAACCAGTTATGCTGCATCAGCTACAGTTTCATAGTAAAAGAAGTGTTTGTGTGTGTGTTTTGTGGCCTGTATTAGGGCTGCTTATGCCTGTTTGCACACAGGAAAACCTTCTTTGGCTTTTTCACTCTCTGATATCACAACAAAAGTATGAACAGTGTAAACCTGCCGACATGAACTGAGTTGACTGACTCAGTGCACGCTGTACTCCAATCCCGGGAAGGAGGTACATTATGTGTGTTCAAATGCTCTTCCACACTGAAAAGACGTGTGTAAAGTTAATTTGCACATTTACATGTTTTTTCATCTTGTAATCATCTTAACAGCCACTGCTAAATTACCATCCTGGTATGAATAGCTCCATTTGCAAACGGGTGAGCCATCAACAGCTGCTTCCTGACTCAGACGTTGAACTGTGCATGTTGTTTCTTTTATTCCCCTCCCATGATTCTAAGCAACAGAGGTTCTTGCACTCTTTGCCACTAATACATTCAGTGTTCATCGTTGTCTGCTCTCATTCTCCTCCCATCATGTTGTCCTCTGAGGCTCTGCCACAAAGAGTTCTTGTATACCCATACCAGCTTTCCCCGGCTGGTTGCCATCTTCAGTTTCCAGTAACCAAGTGTTACAGATGGTTGGTACCTGGCCTTTTCCCAGGTGCCACTGGTTCATACAACAATCAACAGACAGACACCAAACATCCACAATGACTTGAATTGATTTGATTTGAAAATC
Organism: Caranx ignobilis; assembly: GCA_021432705.1. Classification (NCBI taxonomy): domain Eukaryota; kingdom Metazoa; phylum Chordata; class Actinopteri; order Carangiformes; family Carangidae; genus Caranx; species Caranx ignobilis. Next base: position 17,139,300 of record MU269988.1, read on the forward strand.
CTTTACTGTCATTGCACATTTAAAATACAACAACTTCAGCAACTGCATTTCAATTACATAGATTTCACTGCAGATTTTCACAATTTTACTATAAATGCTAGTTTGACGTGTAAGTTACAATATAATGAGATCATTTTATGAGGCAATGTGAGATGAAATCATATCAGATGGAGACAGCGGCAAATTGAACTGAGATCTATAGAACTTGAAGACCGTCTTCATGGAGTAAAACCAGCAAGTGAGGAAATTAATGGGCAATTTTATCTCCAATAACATCCTTCAAGTCATGGTGGTGATGGAGAAGATGCGCATTATATGATACAGTTACATGGGTTGAGTTATCTGAGGGCCTCTGGCTCCAGAAGTGAAAGTCACATTATTTTTTTTCCCCAGTGAGTGACAGCCACATGTGCCACTGAGGCTCTAAGCCAGTTGAGGCTCTAAGCCAATTCCCCTCTAAGGAAGTGTCATAAGTGCTTATTGGACTCAATTAAGATTCTTTAATTCTTCAATTGTTGAACAGTGAGAAGTACAGGTGAATTATTTCCCCCATGTTTGAAGTACACTGTTGTTGGAATGTGCTGCTAATTACCTTTTAAGGCTGTCTAATTAGTGCCTATAACAATCTAATAACGTCTAGATAGTGTGTAATGGTGGGAAATAAAGACACAGTGTGTCCACAGCCTAATGTAGAAACTACAAAGAACCTGCATGGGACTGTGGGCAACATCCAGACGAAGGAGGGCCCAGATGTGGCCAGATGTGTGTTGACTTTAGTTTAGTTAGCTTTGGCCTTCTATACATTTCCATACAAACTAACAAAAGAGTAGAGGATGGGGGGATTTCTTCCATCACAGCTGATCTACAGCTGCTGTCAGTGGAAGCAAGAAAACAGCCGTACAACCACTGGATTCCCACTCATCTCTCTGCTTTGCGCCACAGAGAGTGAGCTTGTTAAATTTTTTATCAGCATTCAGACTTTGTCATTATCACTTAACGTGTGGGTACAGTTGAGAAAACGCCCACTCCTCTGAGGGATAATTATTAGAAAACCTCCATAGAAAGCGCATCCCACTCATGGTGCAGGCCTGGAAAAGCCTCTGTCGTGATTTTCATTCTCACACTCGCCTTCAGTTCACTGTTTTTTAGACCGCCTCAGGAGAATCTGTCTCTCCCCCGGCTCGTTCGAATCTTCCCTCACTCTTTTTAGTAGCTCAGCGTTCTCTCACTGTGTCACAGATGACTACAAGGGGAAAAAGCAGTTAATTGAAAGGCCTTGGTTGCAACAAGCTGAAGAACGAATTTGTTAACTCACTAAACTGAAATCTGACACGTTCTTACTGCTCCAAAAAGTTGTTTGCAGGAGTTACTATAAACCTTAATGTTCACTCTGACAGTCATATATTTACCTGCACAGTCTTGGCTCTGGGCTGACTGTGCCTCTCTGTAGAGCACTTTCCTGCCGGCGGCTGGTGGGGACGGACGTCTCCGGTGTCGTTGCTGACTGATGGGCAGCTCTTAGCAAAACTCCATGGGGTCTTCTCAGTGTTGCTTGCGGCCTGAGAGACACAAACACCGAAGTGATGGATAGTCAGAGATGTGTCAGTCGACCCGTCCGTCTCCATCATGCAGACCCACTCACAACTCCTTGTAGATTTATTTTACGTCCACCTACGGTATCTGTGTGTGTGTGTGTGTGTGTGCGTGTGTGTGTGTGTGCTCTCTGGGATGACTGGGAATCAGTTACATTCATGACTTCTCCTTTATTCTATTTTATACCTGTACTCCTTTTTCTTTTATCCAACAATGATATGATAATATTGTTATTTGATTGATGGGTTCACTGCCTTGGTTCCAAACATTTTTTGTTTTAGTTGACCTCCTTTTATTCCTCAAAACAATACCTCTCTAAAGCAATAACAGTCATCAACTCTGTCATTTTAAACAACAGCCAACAGAACAGTAATCAATCTCCAATTTATTTCTTCCTTTTTTTGTTGCTGTTGTTTTTTGTTTTCAATATTCACCACAAACAGTGTCTTATTTCTCACTTTGTGCTAGTGACTCTTATTTTAAGGTTCTTGATTTTCCAGTCATGAGCTACATGTTGCTATGGAAGACGGTGCCTAACTGATCCTGATCATCAATGTAAGAATACTTGAACAGAATCTTTCTCCACAAACTTGAGTATGAACACACAGACGCTGCCACTTCAGCCTCTTAAATCATGTCTCTCCTCCGTGTTTGATGTTACCTTGGTAGAATCTCCTTGCTTCCCTTGGCAGATGGCAGGCCTTTACTACAACTATCCACTGTATAAAATAAATGTCAGACTTTGTCAGGGCCAGATTGTAAATGACTTCACATCACTTTCCAGTCATGAAGAGTCAAAAATTGCACATTGCTGAGAAGTCATGTCATATGTTAACAGATGGTGGACAAAATGGCAGCTGTGTTCAGTCTGGATTCATGGTGGTTCCAACGGAGGCCGGTGGTGAACCAGCAAGACCTTTGCCTAAATACAGGTCAGACTGCACCCACTGTGCATGTGTGTGGCATGTGTCCAAACAGGTGGCAGGAGTTGAAATATTGAAGCTGAAGCACATTTTTACCAGTCAGATCTGCTGCTGGCTAGCAGGATGCTATGCTTCAGTATCAGTTTAATTACAGTTTGGGGTTTGATAATGTGGACAAAATAATAACTACAGGCGGCGTTTTATTTATGAAGGAAATAATTGAATGATATGTCTGGATCCAATATTTCAAATTACAATTGCAAATCAAGACAATGAGGCCAAACTAACAATGTGTTTGTCTCACTGGCTTCCAGAGGCAGGACAGAGCAGATCTAACGTCCATTTTTTTTCTGTCTATTTGCTTGCACTTGGGTGTGGGGCTTGTAAAACCTTGTTAATTTCTTTTTGGCAAACAGTGCACTTCCAGTGGATAAAGCAATTTATCATGGATTTGGAGTTCAGCTTCTGTCCACCTGTCAAGTATAACTCCAATATTTATTCTCCTTTCAGCTCTGACTTGGTTCCCTCCAGCTCTCTAAAGAAAATGTCATGCCCTTCAGATACCAAGTGTTTGAATGAAATAAACAACTAGTCTGATCAAAGCTTTGTCAGCTCATTGATCCAATCCAAATTTTAAAAAGGGGCATATTATGGAAATATCACTTTTTGAAGGCTCTTTATATTTGGGTGTTTGTCTTGCCTTCTGGCCCCAAAATGTGAGAACTGACAAAAAAAAATCTGTAATTTGCTTCACAGTTTGAAATCCATATGAGTACGGGTACCTGTAGAAGGGGCGGGGATAGCAGTGGTTTGTTTGCATTTAAAGGTACAGGCACAGAGACCAGCTGTTCTGAACAGGGCTGTTTTGAGCAAATGTGATGTTTGATCCTTGGGGTATTTTGACTGTCACAAACATGTCTTTAAGGCACCTGGTCTCTACTTTAATTTGTGGAAAAGGGGCAAAATATGTCTCCTTTAAAACTGAGCATGTGATGTCTAGGTTGTGCTCTGGAGGCAAAATGCAAACCACAAGACGCAGGGGAAAAGAAAACACCAGTCTTATCGGGGCAGAGGGCAAAATGGGGTTGAGATAGCATCCCACAGATGCAGAGAGGGCTATGCAGGGAGGCAACGGATATTGGCAGGCCAAGGAGCCAAGGTGCCAAGGGAAGGTGGACGGTCGGAGCGTTACTGGGCTAGTGGCACTGGCTGAGGTTCTGGAGGCAGAACACAGGAAACACAGGTAAGAGAGTAGAATTGAAGTCACAGGCAGCAAAACACTCCAAGTGCACAGGCCAATCTACCATTGAGCAGGGACAATCTGGCAGTGAGCACACAGGATGCCAGCATCTTTATACTGCTCATGATGATGACGATAACGCACAAGTGTGTTGCAGCCAGCTACTCAGCCACCTTGTGAACCACACCCAGCCTCTGCCAAGAAAACACACACACCACAGCTTTCACAAGCCACAGATAGGATGCTAAAACTGAGGTGTAGGGCTGCACAGTCAGTCAGGTGATACATGTTTTGGTATATTTGTCACTATTGGTGAAGGGGAAAGCACAGTTAAATCAGCACTGTTGACGTGACTGATGCAGCTTCCAGGCTCGTCTCTAGCCTGTCTGATTAACTGACCCAGATCTGATGTTACAACAACAGATAAAAAACTTCTAAACTAGGACTTGAGATGTAACACAACAGGGTAATTCTTTTAACACGGTCGAAACACAAGGATGAAAGTTTGGGGATTGCAGAGTTGGGTGGGACGTTCAGCATCATATTTAACATACAACATATTCCGCTGGTCCCAAGAGGCTATCAGCGGCAGCGTCTGTCGGCACAAAGATAAGAGACTCCAAGGCTGTCTTGATTTAGTAGAGGCTGCTGAAGCATAGATTCATATCTCATTCATGTCTATGAATCATACATTAATGGATGAGACAGCCATTATCTCCACCCATGTCTGCTCTCATCCACTTAAACAGGAGAAACAGCCAAACTCTGCCACTCTCCCTCACAAACACCTCTCACCTGTTCAAAATCTTTTTTTTTCCTCAGTCTCTTTTTTTTTTTTTTTTTTTTTTTACAGCCTGTTTAAATTTACTTTGCTTAACACATACACACCAGTATGAGCTACTTCCTTTCGCGTCCACTGGGTCCATACCAGTGCGAACAGGAAGCATCATCTTCTCTGCAGCTGGTTGCTTAGTTAGAAAGACAAAAAGAAGGTGGAGATGTGGAGATACAGCTGTTAATGGATTTTAGTTTCTCCCCTCTCTCTCGCTGACTGTCTAAAGGTTCTATTTACAACCTCAAAAACCAGCACGATGGGTAACTGAAGTAGGCTATATGTCTGTCTGTTTACCTTATATCAAATAGCAAATAGCAGATTAAATTCAACATCGTAATAATCAGTCAATATATGAAGAAGGAGAAGAAGAACTTCATTTGTCCCCGTAGGGAAAATCGTTAATTCCAAGGCATTTCAATAACACTAAATTAACAAAACATAGAAACACAGACACATGTACGTATAGACACCTTCTCCACACCTTAGGTTGGGTGCAGAGTAGAAAGAGAGAGCAGCACTAATGCAGGGGCAGTACCAAAAGTAACAATAATGATCACAGTCAACGTCCTCCCTCCAGCCCAGACCAGCTGGACATCACACATAACTGGAAGGAATGAGTAAAGTGCAAGAAGGAATGGGTAAAGTGCAAGTGCATTAGCTGTTCAGAAGCTTAATGGCTTGTGGGACAAATGAAGATTTCGATCGAGATTGACGAGGGGGGGTCTTCACCCAGACGGCAGCACTTTGTATGAGGATGCAAGGTGGGGGTGCTTCTGGTTACCCATAATGTTGTTTGGTTCTGTCTCTGCAGGGGCATTCTATGCTCTTGATGCTATAAATGAATAAAACAAACCAAATGCCTTTTGACCTTCACAAAGGTGAAGATGAGCTATCAGGGATCACTCTGAAGATCATCAATCACCAAGGACGTCATCCAATCCTCAGTCCTCTCACATCCCAGCTGACAGGAGAGGAGACACCACAGATACTGGCATTAGTTTTGTTAAAGAGTAAAGATAACTCCTAAGAACTGCATGGGGCCTCTTTTTCAAGACAGGGCTTCAGTGACGAGGATTCTCTTTTCCTTGATTTAAAGATACGTTTGGTGCATATGCAGAAACCACTGAGACCATAATCAGTTTTCAGCTTTAACATAAAGTGAGAGTCATGAAGATCCAGAAGCAGCTTGGAATTAAAATGCTGCTAACTTGTGTTGAATTGAATCATTTTAGTCCAGTTTGTGCATGTGATGAAAATGCAGGGCAGAACCAGAACACGCACACACTCTGGCCTGATGACTCGTCCCATCTGGTTGGGGATCGCCTTGGGATCCTCCAAGAAAAGCAGGGAGACTTGGCAGAAGGATGTGTGGATTAACTTACTTAGATTGGTGCCTTAACACACATAACACACTCCAGGACGGATAGTTGAAACAGATGAACAGATGGATGAATAACATGTTTATTTGTTGTGAATACATTCCTGCAATGTGTTTTCATATTTGTGACCCATTTGTATTTGCATTGCGTTGCCCTCAGAGCTCCCACTTTGTATAAAGGTAGATGCCCGTGAGATTTTCAATCGACCACAACAGCCAGGCCAGCCCTGCAATCTGAAATGTCCCTGACTGACTGGCTGATGGTATTTCGACCACTTTTCAGTGAGGTGCAGAACCACAGTCTACAAAGGTGCTCTGTTCCCCAGCTACACAGAGACAGAACTCTCAAATCTATATATTAAACTTAAAGATTTAGACTCTGTTCCCGGTGGAAAAAGGGACTACAGCTGTAAATATAAAAAAAGGTCAGTGATTCCAAATAGTGAAGAAATCAGTGCACTTTTAAAAACACATGTACACAGGACGCATTTCTTGCATTAAGCTTTAAAACAACAGTTCTGTCAACTAATGGCATAATTATCTCAAGTTAGACATGACCAGGACTCAAGATATGAATCTGTTGACCTTCACACCTCCTACCTCCAAAAAATAAAAAAAAGGGAATCAGTCATCATTTCATCTGAACATGGCAGCTACAGAATTCAATGTAGAGGAGGCCGCATGTGTTTCTGCATGACAGTGATTGTGGAGAGGAAAGTGACTCACTGGAAGGTTGGTGGTTTGATTCCGAGCTCCTCTTTCTGCAAAGCACTGTCTTGCCTCCCAGTTTGTGAATGTGAGTGATTGTGCTGTGCTGTCCCCAGTGTTGTGTGAATGTGTGTGTGTGTGTGTGTGTGCACGCGCGCGTGTGCATGTGTGTGTAAGGGTGAAAGCGACATACAGTCAAAGAGCTTTGAGTGGTCCTAGACACTAAAAGCACTATATAAGTGCAAGTTCAATTCCAGCATTTGCCAGGTGCACCTCCTACATGAGACATGGTGCAACACTGGATATACTCAATTATTTGTAATGATCTTTTTAATATATGTATGCATGTGTGAATGTTAGCATTGTTTTTAGAGGCCGCACAAGTAAATGTTGTTGTATACTGCACAATGACAATAAAGCCTTTAACATTGGATTAAAAATAAGTTGCTAAGCACAGTTCTATTCCGCTTAAACAACTTAGAATTAATGATCTACTTTACTTGGAAAATTTGAGGCAATGGGTTTCTTTTTAAAGTAAAGTCAACAAATAACATTTTCAGTGTAGGTTGATTGGCCCCTCTAAATTGCCCGTCGTGGATGAATGATGTTGTTTGTCCCAGCATGTTGCCCCATGATAGATTGGTGACCTGTCCAGGGTGTACCCTGCCTGCACCCTATGTTAGCAGAGATTGGCTCCAGCCCCCCTGCAACCCTGAACAGATAAGCAGTATAGAGAATGTGTGGATAGATGGTGTCCTCCCTGCTATGAAAAGCCCAGTGCTTGCCAGACAAAGGTCTATAAACCTGATTCATGCTGGAACAACTAGGAAACAAGTGCCCCAATGCAGTGATGCTTCACACTTCACACAAGAGTCTGTTGTCATCTTTCTGTAAAAAATTTTTTTGCCATTTTATGAACTGGGTCTTGTATGACCTGCAAAATCACAAGGAGTTCAGAAAGTGATGGGAGATGTGAATGTGGTTTAAAATACAAACTTGTAATTACCATATATTACAACAGGTGTCACCTGCAGCAGCAAAATGGAGATCTTTGAAAACTGTTGCTTTGAGGGGTATCAGGCTTAGATCACTCCTGGGGTAACATCAGGAATAATTTCATGTGCCACTGAGAGAAAGCATCAGCATATGGCACTAGTTTGTGCCTGTGACTCTGTTCCATTTCTTTGCTGTGTTCAGTAAACATGGTGTCTGTCTGGCTGCCCCATATGAGCCGAATCAGCTCTCATCTCACATGATGAAAAGTGACGTAAATAGATTTGGGCTGAAAGGTTTCCTTTCCTGTGATTAAGAGCCTCACAGGATGCAGTGAGAATCCAGATCCTAATAGATTTCCTTTTCCATATGCAAACCAGCCGCAAAACACACTCATCAATTTCACATCAGCTTTCATTTAGCTTAATGGCCAGCCATTAACAAAACCAATCACAGCCTATGTTTATGAGAGAGGGAAGGGTTAATTTATGTCTGAGCTTAGAAAAACTAAATCATTAAAAGAAATGCAACACAGTATTTGGAGAGTGATGGCAAAAGTTGACATTTTCTCACTCAGGCCTCCACAGCATCACTCATTCAGCGAGAGAGAAGAAAGAACTGAGAAGGAGTTTTAACGTCAGCCTCTCCACCATTACTCACCCACGATTTTTTTATTCTTTGGGAAAAGTTATACAAAGTAATCACAATTTCTTATAAAGCTTTCATTATTATTATTATTATCATCATTATAACAATGAACAGTTACTGTGGTGTAAAGTCTATGCAGAATTAATTGTTCTCTGGGGGGCGGCTGTGGACACCTGCAGCTGTTTGCCTTGGGAAATTACCCGGCTCATAATTTTGAATGTGTATTAATGCCTTTGTACTTTTATTTTTTTAGCATTTTAAGTTGTGCAGTTTTCATCATAGTTAATTGCTTTTCATGCTTTTTCCTGAATTCTCTCTGTTTTTACCTTCTCTAACACTGGGTAGACCATATTGACAACAGCCTGGATCAGTCTGTGAAACCTTCTGCTTCATAAAGCAACGTTTGGTGAGGGCATCTCACATGGGAGATACTCACGTACCAGTATACAGTAGACACAGGAGGTGGTTGATGATGATGATTAAAGACTAAATTAAAATGATACATTTACATAATGTCTCCAGAGTACGATTCAGAGCACATTAAAAGATATTGCAGGTGATACCCAGCCTTGTATGTGTCTCTTACTAATATTAAACAAAGAGAACACAGGTCTTTTCAGTGAGCACTATTTCCAGCAGCGGATTAATCCATATTAGGTTGTATTTCTGACAGCAGCACAGTGTGTGGGCTTGACAGAGTGTTTGTTCATGTTAATGAAGAAACACTGAGTTCAAATATAACGGAGCTTATTGGAAGAAAAGATGAAACACTATGCTGACAAAGAGAAAAATATAAAATATCTGTCACTTGTCTCTACTGTTGACATTGATTTTATAACCAATCTCTTGGACAAAATCTGTCTAAAACATCTATAGATCTGGTCATTCTGTCATTGAGACTCGTTTGATTGAATGCCAATATATGATATTGATTAAGGACACTCACTGTCCTTGATCAATAATCCATGACAGTTGGTTGGTTTTCAACTGTGTCTGAAAAAATACCATCTGACACTGGGCCTTTGCCGTACACTTGGACTTTCAAGTGCAGTGAGTGTCTCTGCCAGTAGTGTAGTTTTCACTGCTGTTATAGCTGCACCTCAAAATTACTTTGATCAGTTTTAGCAGACAGAGACAGAACTTCTCTCTTCATGGGAAAATAGGTTGGGGAGGGCCAGGGAGAAAGACACGATATGGAGTGAAAACAGAGGCTGCAGAGACAAAGCCTCAAAGATACAGAAAACTGCATATAAAACTGCAAACTTGCATATACAGCCTACATATTGTAGGCAGGTAGCACCTGGTTGGTCTGAAGTCCACCATTACTGCAACAAAGAAGAAGCAACCACTTATGTCACCAATTATACTGAAGAGTGGGTGTAATGTAGCGGAGAGAAGAGCACCAGTGGCAGTCCCACTGCGGGTAGACATGGAGTCGACTGCTATGGCTGTTTTTATTACTTTGGAGACACCAACAACAACCAACACACCAGCTTTTCTGCTTCAGCTCAGAGGATGAAATGGTCAATAGCAGCCCACCTACTTGTTTGGGCAAGGTTGATTTCACATCAGTACAGTACACAAGGTCTGTGCCCAAGACCACCTTTTCAAGCAGACTTGTGCACTCGTGTTCACACTCATCAAATGAACTGGACTTCTGGGTCAAGTGTACTCAGATCCAGGTCCAGGGCCCGAGTCTGAAACCAGAGGTAGTAGCCTGATTATAGACCCATATCCCTTGCCAAGAGGACCAGCCAGCAACCTCCAAAACCCTGCAGGTGCCTCCAAAGGCAAGTAAGTCCCCACTCCACCTTCATGGCAACTGTGCATGTATATTAAAATATGTATAATTGAGGACGTGGTTGCTTTGAGTGACGGGTGGTGATGTTTACTGAGTCTTGGATTCCACACACACTTCACCCTCTTTGGCTATTTTTGGATTGGTTGGTGGCTAGATGGGGTCAGGCTCTGCCAAGATGTCGCCAGTGGAGCAGCTCTGTCTGAGCTTCAAACTCGTTCTTCAGAAACCTGTAGAATCCTTTGTGTTCTATTTTTCTAGTGTTTCATTGTACTGTTCATATATTTTAATTGATTCTAATATTCATTGCACACTGGCCTTTTAGGACATCCCCTGTTTTTCACTGTACAATCAGATAATAATTCCATTTATGTCACATAAACCTTTGAATCTTAATATAGGATTAACATGGAGTCATTTGTCACCTTGGTACTGTAATCTGATCCTGTTCATCTCCAGGTAGCATTAATCCTTCAGTAAAAGGGCCAAATCAAGATCAGCAAACAGCCCCTTCACTTTCTTCAGTGTATTACTTATTTGCACTGTGCAGCACATAGACCAGGATATGAATCTATGTATAGTTAATAAAATAGAACACTTAGGTTGATTCATCCCTCCCTTCATCAGAGGAATTATCTCCTGATTAATTTTGCTGTTCATCACTTGGCCACTGTGGCCAGTTAGTGCAGAGATGACAAATGGCAGAGTGGAGCTTCCTCTCTCTCTTTCTCTCTCCGGTGGTTTCGCCTCCATTAAAGCCTGAGAGTCCAGTTTTTCTGCTGCGAAGAGGCACATCTTTATCTAACCCACAGGCTAGAGGAGTGGAGGGGGTGTATAAGAGACGGTGGGGGACGACGACAATTTTCAACCTTAAAAATGCTTTCCACCGTAATTCACTGTGAAGATAGCAATTGACAGTGTCCTCAGGTGTTTACCAGCACCCACCTCTTTTTTTATCGGCACGGGACCTCGCCATACACTCACTGACAGTGTTAATCTAAAATGCAATCTTTCCGAAACTGTAAAGCAGTGAATTTGTTGCCCCCGACTCAATGAGCATAAGCACTGAGGGTCAAAATCAATAACAACTTACAAGCTGCTGTGGGCCTGAGAGTTGGGTGGCTGATTCTGAAAGTGCACACACTTCTGGGAGTGTCCACAGGCGCATGGACAGCTACTCTTATCTTGTAGCTGCTGGGGCCTGAATCAAAGATTAGACGTCACAACAACTGGAGGAAATTCAAGTAACTTTCCAGGGCTCAGACACCGGCTCTTTGCTCTTTGTGTTTATCCTGTGTGTAGGAGCCAGATTTAAGTTTATTTTAATTCTATTACTTGCATTTAATTTGTCTTTGTGAGTGTGCACCCCCTACAGGTGATGATGGTGCCACCCCTTAAAATAACTACCCATCATGCATCAGGGGGAGAAGGCAGAACAGCAGACACCGTCGTAGACCGCAGGGCGTGAAGCTCCCGGCTGCTGCTGTAACAATAGTGTTTAGCCGTAGCCTGGTCCTGCCAGTTACAATATTTCAGCAACCAATGCGCTTTATTTTCTCTGTTTAAGTTGTAATAAATCACCAGCATCTTTTTTTGTCAATCAGCTCTCTCTGGATTGTTTTTGATCACGAACTGCGAGTCTGACACTGCACCGCCGCCTTCTCCATGTAATAAAACAAAGGACACAGGAAACAAGGGGTTATAGGACAAACCAAATGAAGTTTTGCCACTACACTGTGGCTGGACCACTTCCCTCAGACTTGCTTTGCACTGCTCATACCATAAATCCTCCTGAGACATTTTGTTTTAAGTTTTGTGTTAAGTGTCGTCCCCCCCCCCCCCGACATTGTCTTGTTCATGTGTTTGTAATTCTCATTTTGACCACAAGAGGCTAAGGTGCACCACCACCCCAGTCTAAATCAGTTTAAAACCCTATGGTTTTTAATTTTGCCTGACACTGTAAATACAGCATACTGAACTGTTGTTCCTTTACATTTTAATAATGAAGCTCTCTGCTAGGAAGTACGGTGAAAAAGACACACCATACTTCCACCTTAGTGGCATGACTCCTGTTATAGTTATTGATTTAGTTTCTTTTTTTCTTTTTTTTCTGACCTAAGCCATGCATTCTCAATATTTTGTCTACTTTATACCTGCTTTCACAGATGAGAGAAAATGAGAGAAAAAAACAAATCTCTTCCCTTAAAAAAAGAAAAAGAGCCTGATAATTAAATTGGATTATAGAGAGTGAACTGATCTGTCTGGCTTCAGACAGCAGCTTCACTTTACCTGCATCCCACTGCCTCCATCTCCATCTCCATCTCTCTCCAACAGAGAGTGTCTTTGTCACCTCTATGTGATGACTGGTACTGAAGGGAATAATTATAATTAACAGTCAGTGATAGCTAACTGTAACATGACTGAAGCACATGGATTCATTACAGTCACTAGCAATTTTCACCCCTTTCTTTTCTTTTGTCTTTGATTTATACTGAATCTTACAGATGATTAGTAACTTGTTTTTTCATCTCTGCAGGAAAACGATAAGAGTTTGCTCATTAACAAAAATTAATTCACACCATCTAAATTTAAGTCCTGGGGGAGTGAAGTTCAACGCGCCACTTAATGGACTCCCTGTTCTCTCCTGCACGTTGTTGTGTCAATTGATCTGTCAAGAATACCCCAGGGTGTGCTGCTTTTTTTTAATCAGGACCCGTCAATTCATAAATTAAGACTGATTAAGTGATCAATTTACCTTTGTCATAGTTCTGTCATCATTACTTACTGTGCGTCCTGTGGGAATAAATGAGCAGATAAGTGTGACTGAAGGCTGCTGGGGACTGGGAGGACACGCTGCTCCTCCAGGACGACGGCTGTCTCACACATCAGGATTAGATTTCCATGTCTCACTTTTCTCTTATGAACACATAAGCTGATTCTGATTTGTATGCAAAAAAAAAAAAGTCAGGGTGATGATTTGTTGACTAAACGGCAGGCTGTTCAGCGGCTTGCAGCATTTATAATATATCATGTGGTTGAGTTCTGTCATAGATTGTTTTGATTTCTGAAGGCCTACAGCAAGCACCTGCTGCTGACGTTTGGCTGCTCCTGAAAAAAAAAATCACTAATGCCAACAGGAGGAATATGTTCCAAGCACAGATGATGTTCTTGAAACTACAAACAGCATTATTAAATGTTTTGGAGAATTTAGTAAGGTTGAGTAGGGTATCAGTCACTGATGTTACATGCACATGAATATCTTATGTGACGTGGGATTTCCAGGTCTTATTGTCTTATTTTTCTATATTTTGTTTTTTGAACCAGGAGGCTATGAAACTTTATCATTTATAAGGATGCAGAGGCTGCTTTAATTTTGATTTAGGAATACATTAATTTAGGAACCCTTTGTTTCAATTTGTTTGCTGAATTGTGAAATGTTCATGAGTTGCTTGGATGTGTGGAGAATGTAATTATAGAGGACAGGAAGCACAGGTGCTGATGAGTCAAGTCTCTGTGGGGGAATCAGTGGGAGCATCACGCCATGTCTTTTGATCATGTATAAGTTTATGGCTCTTTAAGTTTTGTAAAGAATCTGCTGCAGAATCGCTGGAATGAACAAAACCAACGAAGTCAGGGCGCTGTGAGTAACATGCTTTATGTGGACACCCATCAAAGGCACCAGACTCCCACTGATATAGTAAAGTAAAGATGCCACTACAAAGGTTATCCCTAAAACAGCTCAGATCAAAGGCTGGCACCCCAATAACCCCAATACTCTGAGTTTCTGCAAGCAAGTGTGTTCTACCAGGTAGATGTTTACAGCCTGCAGTGGTTCCAACGCAACACATTCATTTAACATACTTACTTACTAAAGAGGAACTATGCAAGACGTTCACTTCAATTAAACAGCTTCGACTGAAACATTAAAGGGCTTTTAATTTGAAAAGAATACATTAAGTGTTGAATGTTTTTAGGACATGATGCACTGTTGGAGCAACTGGCAACAAGGTTTTGCACTAAAATAGACTTGAAGACCTGTATCTGTCCTATTGAGGTAAATGACAGGAACATAAGATCCTCTGTCGAAGGTCTTCTGTTGCCCCAAATGAGGAGGGGGCATGTGCACTCAGGGGCCAAAGGATCTGGAACATTCTGAGCAAAATAATCAGGTTGGTAGAATTAGTGACCTTTTTTAAATCCATTCTTAAAATGTTCTTCAGTCTGAGCTTTTCCTGGTTTTACCTTCTCTTGGTTGTTTATGTTGTAGTTGTTGTTGTTGCTGATGATAATTTAAGGCAAAAGTATTAAACAGAGATCAATAATTGATCCTGTTTGCAGTTGGAGGCAACCAGTCAACAGTGTGACAGTTTTTTTTTTTTCCCTGTAGTAATGCAGTGGCCACCGGGACAAATTTGCATTGAGATGTGAGTGGTGGCACCACTTGAAACAAAAACAGTAATGAGGTCACTCTGCTGCCGTCACAGGAGGCTGCTGCAACAATGCAACACCAAACTGCTGTGTTGGCCAAACAAATACATGCGAGAGCACATTCCTGGAAGAGCTGCTGCTGTGAGAACATCTGGTAGATATTGGTAATTTGTGAAGAGCTATAGATGTAACACCAGGACACTTCTTGATTAAGTCACGACAAAGAAATGATGCAGAGGAACACCAGTTTAGTTAATGAGTTAAAATCAAACAGTAAGTGAATTCCATGGTGGTGGTGCTGCTGCAGGATCAGACCTGTGGGCTCAGGGAGCTCCTCTAAATGGAGTCATGTTGTTGACTGCCTGTGATTAACCTTCTGTCAGAGGTAGCTTTCATCTGATTGTGAGGCCTGGTTTTTCAGGTCATGGGGTCCCAGAGAGTGTTGATAGAAAATCAGACCAATCGAGGGAATCAATGACACTGAGGACAGATTTCCCTCCTTACAGAGGTGAAGGACAGATATTTGCACAAAGAGAAATTAAGCTCTATGCCTTTATGACCTCTGCTATGATATGTGTTTACAAAGGCTGTGCACACACACCCACACACACACCAATGGTCTGCTCCAGGCCCACAGGTTTGCTTCATGCTCTAACATCTGTCATTGTGCATTAGTTGGGCATGTTTTATTTGGTGTTGGATTGAAAAGATACTTTGTGACCCATCCAGAAACATGATGATGATGATGATGCATCCTGCCTGGTTAGTAAAGTCTCTGTATTACATTAGGTTTTATGTTTTCCCAAGGTTGCTGTTCCATTTTCTGTTTCATTTGGAAAGTGTGTCTTATACCTGTCCTGTGTGTATGATTACCTGTCCCCTGTGTCCACTTATCTCCCTTCTGTATCTCTATACACCTCCCCATATTCCTCTGCTCTCCTCTACCTCCATTTATGAGCATTCCAGCGTTCATCCTGTGAATGAAGTGTGACTCCTGTGTGTGCTTTGACCATTGCCTTGTTTTTTTTTTTTGTTTTCTTTTGCACACCTATGCTCCAGTTTGCTCATCATTGCCTGGTTTTGGACAGTGTTGTAGTTTGCTGGACTTTGGATACCCCTGTTTAGATGTTTCAAGAGGAGCTGTGTATTCTTGAGTTCACCTCTTGTGTACAGCATTACAGCTTTAAGAAACTTGATATAAAATAAATACACAATAAACAAAGCACAAGAAGATAATTTGGGCTGATTAAATGAAATAAATTTTGGACTACGAACAAACTGACGACTGGTGTTCCTGTTTGAATTCTGGTAACACTGTGTACACACTCCATCTGCACTGGTCTTGGACTTGGACTGTGAATGAGAAAACAAGGCTCAGCCAGGAAGAGAAAAATGTCAGTAGAGTGCAGGAGGTAAGACAGAGTCCAGCTGTAATTTTATATCAGAGCTGCAGTGTTTAGTTTCCTCTAACTTCACAAAGAAAGGGCAAGTTGTGTAGATGAAGATTCCTCCAGTACATCAGAATAACACGCCTCACAAATAATGTGAGAAAAGTTTAAGAACAGCGAGATAGGAGGGCAACAAGTGGTCAGTGAGTAGGACCAGGACAAAGTGTCCATACTTGTTCTAAATGATAATGTTGGATGGCTGAGCCTGGTCACACAGGCCCCCTGTTCTCTAGAGGAATTCTGTGCTCTCTTTTTTTTCTGTGCGTTTCTTTGTCATTCCAAAGCAATAAATCTTACAAGTGGGGATTACATTCAGATAGTGTCTCCTCAAAGGCATTTCATGGTACACTTGGTTGCTCACACACATACACACACACAAAAAAAAGTTACATTTGAGAACTGGAGAGAGAAGTTTAAAACTCGCCTCCTCTCATACTTCCACACACACTCCCCACATCACCAGCAGGGAACGTTATTATGTGAAGTGAGGATGATAATCAGTTTGTGTGTTTGGAAAAGTTAGGGAACACATTTTAATATTGTTCAATGACCCATCTGGTTTGCTAAACTTAGACATGTATGTGATCAATTTTGCATGCCATAGTGAAAGAGGTGACAGTGTGGGGCAAGCAGAAAACACATAAGTGATTTATTATTAAATATGCATTAAATTCTACAGTGCATCCCCACATCAACCACCTAGCTAATGTAGCACCACAAGCCAACATTGGAAATGAAAGGGCATGCTATGAGGGGTTCGACTCCCCCCACTCCCTACTTCTGAACCCTGTCTTTGTCTGAGACTGACACTGGACTGTGAAATTGCTTCATTTCCATTGACCTTACATATAATTACTGTAATGTTTTCTCACTTTAAACCCAATGTGCTCCATGCTTACCACTTGGACAGTTCACAGAATGGCCTTTTGTACGGTGCTAGCTCGGAAACTTCACACATTTCTGCATTCTCAAGTACTCGTGAATGACACGCAACCGGATTGTCTGAGGCCATGTGATGAGCCCTTCAGTACAACTAATAGATAATCAATCCTGCGTGTCTTTAAATGTGCATGGGCAATGAATAAGAAAATAACACTGACCACCGATGACGTGGTGCTGAACCTCTCCTGGCTTGCATGCTGAATAGGTTACACAGTCAGTCATATGCCTGATTAATGACGTTTAAATTTAACAAGGGATTAAAATGTTCTTTGTTTTTTTTTGTTTTTTTCTTCACATCATATTATGAAGTGTGGACAGCGGTCCTAATCTGAAGAGTATGGTGAGATAACTTTGCTGTGATGACTGTCCTCATGCTGTGCAGCAACAATAAGCACAGCCCCATTATGCACAGCGCTGATCATCATAATTGTCAAGTGTCATAGTGATTAATGGCTTTTAATCAGGCAATCAAATGCCACACCTCAGATAATTTCTTCATCGCTCGATTTATTTGTGCTGCTCTCCCTCTCTGCGCTCTCTCCCTCTCTCTCTTTCTCTTTCTGCTTCTATTATCAGAAACTCTCTAGCAGCCTCTGCCATCGTGATGAGTGTTCTCTCGCATGTCTCCTCCAGTGGTCTCTTCAGAGCCGAGCGAACACACACCATTAGGACGATCAATACCACTCCGCCGCTACTGTTCAGCTACAGCACTTTAAACAAAGAGGAGGTGGGTAGAGGAGATGGATAATGTAATGTTTCCGTCACAGGCGAGCATAACAGCATAATCACATTGGAGTCTAGGAATATAATGCAATCTAGTTACACATACTCTGTAACTGTGTAACTATTAAAATCTATCATAGAGAGGTCTAGCTAGAATAAGTAGACATGTTTACACACAGTCAAAGTGTAAACTTTATTAAAGTGTATGTTATCCAATACTGGTCAGATTAAATCTTTATATGACGACTCTCTGAAACTCTGAGTGACATCACAAGCTACTACATTTTAGCTAAACAAACACTTTGACCACTCCCAGTATAATGAAAACCTCTGATAGAATTTCCATGTGTTTTACTGTGGATTGTCTCAACTCTCAGAGGACATATTTCATTTATTTGGTGACACTGGTTATTATAAAGATCAAGGCTTGTCTTCACAAAGCATTTTATCATACCACTAAGAGTGCTCCTTAGTCGCATTAAAAGTTTCTAATTAAAAGTTTTCTCCTAAGTCCTCTTCACAAAGCTGCTGAGACCAACTTTTACTCAGGAGAGGTGCAGACGCCATGTTAGAGAGGAGGCTCTGCTGCTGTGGCTCATCTCATGGATGAGCTTGATCTTAGGAACTGTTGTGGAAATATTTAGGTCTGCCTGTTGGGAGCCAAAAAGCAAAACCAATGAAACGTCATGCACAATGATTTAATTCTCCATAGAGAGGGACACAACACAGAACCACAAGGAAGTCTAGTAGATCAAGGTTGTGCCCACTGACCAGTGGTTGCAGCCCCTTCTCATACTGACTCCACCTCTGGTAATCTCACTACAATCAGTCTCAATACAGACAAGATACAGACAATAAAGTAATCAGGTACAACACATGGTTCTTAGATGTTATCCTGCAGGAATATACGATACAGTCATAAGACAAAGGGTTAACTTGTCAAACAGAAGGTTCATCGTACCAGGGTACAATAGGTTATCACTAATCATTCTAACAGACTTCCACATAATAAGAATACATCAGAATTTCCACCGCAGAACCACAGTGATGGCTGATGAGAAACCAGTCAGTGAAAACTCATGTAACATGTTGAATAAAACTGATTTTGAACAGTGAACTTTTTGTAACTTATTATAGTTCTGAAAAGTCAGGGACCTTTCATGAGATGAAATTTGTCCCTCTTTAAAAAAAAAAAAAAAAAAAAGTTTGATCCCCCCCTTTGGAAAAGCAACACAAAATATCTGAAAGCAGCTGGAGCATCCAGGATTAAAGAGTCCAAACAAACAAGGGAGACACTGTCTAAAAAACAACAGAGACAAATCAAATCAACAAAGAAAATCCTGGGGGTAATCAAAACACACACACACACACACACACAAACTGACCAAGACAGTCAGGAAACACTGGGACCGAATGCACAAGGCAGGAACAAGACACAAGTGTGGCAATCACACAGGTGATACACGAGATAATCACAGGAGGGAACACAAGACATTTCAAAATAAAACACAAGACATTTCAAAATAAACCAGGATAATGAACACAAAACTTGCAAGACAAGAACTTAAACACTCACACACACACACACACACACACACACACACAGACAGATCAAGGGCAGTTTGAGAACCATTATATAATAATGTAAAGTTATGGATTTCTTAGTGATGTAATAATCTTCACTTTTATCATCTACATTGGCATCTGAAAGTCCAAGAGACACAAAATGTACTCACAGGAAAGTAGCCTCAGACTTTTTTCATAATTTAATACGCTCCCCATGCAGCAAGCGTGCTGCGTGACCCAAATCAAACACTGTCACAATGTTGCGTGACCGAAATGTGCACGCAGGGTCTGGCTAACATGCTCAGAGTGCAGCTTTAGCAGCGACTGCTACATTCACTCAGGAGCGTCTGCCTTCCTAGAGCAGCGAGAGAACTTTCTGCTGTTTGTGACGGGGGGGCCATGTTACATCTGTGACTGCTGAGCACTCATTCAGCTCAGGATGACTGGCTGTATGCTGAGAATGAATGAAACCTGCAAACCCAGCTTTTACTTCTGTTGAACTACATATTTCATGAGTACTTTTCCTTGAGAAAAATAAACCTCTACCCACACATAATGTCACAGAACTACAATTAATACAGTTTGTTCTTTGTCATGAATCATGTATTTCTGGCTGCATAGCAAACTGTGAGATTAAAAAAGAAGAAACACAGACAGAGGTGCCAAAAACTGACCACTGGTTCCAAAATTGAATCAGTCCCCTTGGACTCCATGTTACAACATCCAACTTTACAGTGGAAAATACATACTGCTCGATTTTCTTCTCATACATTCACGTAGTGTCCATGGTTTTCAATGGGGCAGCAGAGAGGACTTTTGTTTCACTGCTGAGAAACTAGACGGTCATTGGATAAATACTGTGGAGTAAATACCGGGAGTGAATGGAGCAGTGGGCAGGGCCTGGACGCAGGGTTTCTGCATGATGATTGGAGGATCTGTCCAAAGCCTGAATCCCATTTTGATTGAGAGCGATCTTGAAACACACACTGGCACCGGAGAATTGTTGAGTTCAGTCCCACTGTGGATTTTGCAAGTGAAGTCAAGAGACAAACTGCAGCTCATTCCTTGGTATTTGGTTGGTGATACAGCCCATTACCATTCTATCATACACCGTAAATGAAACACAACTATAGCATTTTTTTTGTTTCAGTTAAACATAATTCTAACATTTGTGATATATAATATGAGTTTTAGTTTCATTCATTCATTTATTCATTCATTCATTCATTCATTCATACATACTGTAGGCTAGGTCAAAAATGAGCTTCCCCTCATTGAAAGGCCAGCAGCCTCAAGATACCCAACTGTGCTAAAGATGTGAACAGGACTGTATGTCTGTCATATAGTGTGTTTCCATAAACCTGCCTAATGTGCAATTTGACTCTCATCTCTCTCTCTGTTCCATTTCTTTGCTGTGTTCAGTAAACAGTGATTGGTGTCTGTCTGGCCGCCCCATATGAGCCGAATCAGCTCTCATCTCGTATGATGAAAAGTGACATAAATAGATTTGGGCTGAAAGGTTTCCTTTCCTGTGATTAAGAGCCTCACAGGATGCAGTGAGAATCCAGATTCTAATAAATTTGCCTTCCATATGCAAACCAGCCGCAAAACAAACTCATCAATTTCACATCAGCTTTCATTTAGCTTAATGGCCAGCCATTAACAAAAACAATTGTCTCCCTCCTGGTTCCCCCACTCCGTGTTTCTTTTGAGTTATTAGAGCACATGGAATCATATTCACACACCGACGTGCACTTTGTGAATCTAATTCCCAGGCAGCTCTGTTTGTCGAGGCACCATATATGGAAGACCGTCAGCAGCATTTACTCTGCTGCTGTGAAGCACGAGAGATTTTGGGCACGCCTAGGAGTCCAGTACAATACATCTTAATGCATTTCAACAATGTTGCACCTCAGTGAACAGCCATGCAAAAGGGGCCGTCATGAATAAATGCATTTTTTAACGCAACCTTGAAGACATAACAATGCAGCTCCTGATGGAGTTGTAGCCTCTGAGCAGCAGGATTGCTCTGATTTAAAATTGCTTCTGTCTTCACAGCCTTGAGTTTTAAAATGAGGCAGGGATGGAAGGGGACGGCTCTGGATGGAAGTGGCTGATTGTGTTATGTGACAGCTATCCATTTTCCCCTTTACTGGACATATAATGGTGAGAGTGGCTGAAAATATATATGGAGAGAGATGAGTGATGGCAATGGTTGCTTTCCCTCAGTACATCTATAAGTGTAACCATAGATATAGGCAGCAAAAGCCTGAATGTCCACATAGTAGCTAAGTGTCATGTGTACCCAGCAGCTCTGTTTTCGCATATGAGAGCAGCAGAGATGATGATACATCTTTCCTCTTATTCACAGTGAAAAATAAGCCTCCAGAACAGCTAGCGCGATTTTAGTTTTTATTACTTAGTTACTTAATTATTCGTGTAGAGACAGAAAACAAAGCTGTCCTGATGAACAATGATCAAACAGTAATCAGGTTTGACCTGCTCATACTTCAGTCAATCTGCACATGCAATCATGTTCATATTTGCATATTTAAAGTGTAAAAATGTTATTAATGTCATTGTGATGTATTTAAAAAGGGGACGAATAATGTTTTTCTTTCAGTCACACAACCATTCATTTATCTTCTGTACCGCGGGGGAGCTGGAGCCTGTCCCAGCTGACTTAAGGCGAGAGGTGGTGGTACACCCTGGACAGGTCGCCAGTCAGTCTCAGGGAAAACATATACAGACAGACAACCATTCACACCTACAGGCAAATTAGACTCGCCAGTTAACCTACCCTGGGAGGAAGCCAGAGTACCCACACATGCACGGGGAGAACACACAACCTCTACACAGAAGGGCCCCAGACAGCCAGTGGGTTCGAACCCAGAAGTGGTTAGCGATAGTGCTAATAGTGCTGCCACCCATCACACAGCCAAACCAAAACAATACTGAATATGTCATAACTTTCAATTAATCTCATTAACCTGAAACGCATCTGTATGCAGCCTGATCCTAACCTAGAGGCTGGACACAGACTCATCTACTAAATTATTTACACGATGCAACCATTTACACACAGTCCTATATTTAGAAATGAATAACCAATATATTTTTGAAAAACCATGAAAGAGTTAGTGACATGACGACTGTCGTCCTGATGCCCGGTGTTTGTGCTGCAGTAGCAGTTAACCGACCTGAGGAGAGATGTACCAGCTGCAATTTTCTTGGAAAATTTTGATTTGATTTTTTCTAACCTGCTGATTCCAAATTTTCTTTTTGAAAAACTATTACTGACAACAACACAAACATTTTGCAACTATTAATCAATGGACATTTCAATTCAGTGTTCCAAATTAAACAGTGAGTGTTTCCTGCAGAATAAATGAAGTGTTCTCTCTCCATCTCTGAGCAAGGCCAAACAAAGATCACATGACTGCTCTTCAGACAGCTCATCTACAATGGGTGATTATTATTATTATTGATGGACATTGTTATGTCTAGTTTGTGTTCTGGATGCAAAATGCAAACCACAAGACCTAGGGGGAGAGGCAAACACCTGTTTTATTGGGGCAGAGGGCAAAATAGGGTAGAGATGGCATCCCATAGACACAGAGAGGGCAACCCATGGAGTCAATGGAGGCAGGAAAGGCCATGGTGCTGAGACGCAGGGAATGTGGACGGTCAGAGTGCTGCTGGCTGATGGCACTAGCCTGGGCATGTGGAGGCTGGGCAGTGCAGTGGGGTGGGTGCTTCTGGAGGCAGAACACAGGAAACACAGGTAAGAGGGTTCCATCAAAGTCACAGGTAGCAAATCACTTCAACAGGCCGATCTACCACAGACTGGCGACAACCTGGCAATGAGCACATAGGAGGCCAGCCCCTTTATACTGCTACTGATGATGGTAACAGGTTTGTTGCAGCCAGCTCCTCAGCCACCTTGTGAACCACGCCCAGCCTCTGCCAAGAAAATACACGCAACCAGCGCCGAGCTTCCACACACCAGAGGACATCATGCAGAGGAATGCAGCAATGCAGATGGCCTGGATACATGCACATGAGCTGCAGTAACAGATAAGGAGTGGCACCACATTCAGACACTGTGTCTTTGT
The DNA here is from genome assembly GCA_021432705.1 of Caranx ignobilis. Classification (NCBI taxonomy): domain Eukaryota; kingdom Metazoa; phylum Chordata; class Actinopteri; order Carangiformes; family Carangidae; genus Caranx; species Caranx ignobilis. The sequence continues at coordinate 17,162,638 of MU269988.1, forward strand.
ACATTCAGCATTGATTATGTCTTGTGTTTGTTATTTGAACATTTACTGGTTGATCCTCCTCGGCTTACTTTGGCTTTTTGTCTTCCTCAGTCACAGTGATGAACTTGATGGCATCATGTTATGTACGAATACGAATACGAATACAAATACGAATACGAATGACTTTATTAATCCCCAAAGGGAAATTCATTTGTCTGTCAGCTCATCAACCATTTGCAGAAGAATGAAGAAGCCTGATGGCTGAAGGTACAAAGGATCTTCTATATTTCTCCATCCTGCAGTGAAGAGAGAGGAGCCGTCCACCACCGCTCTTTTCTTGGTCCATCAAGGTGTTATGACAAGGTGTTATGGAGACCGTTGTTCAGAACGGTCTCCACCAGCACGTATCTCTCCACCACATCCTCCGTGAGTCCATCAGGGAGACATGACTGAAGTCAAGTGCCTCAGGATGTTTAGTCTGTATCCTAACAACAACTTCATGGAGACCTTCACATGGAACTTCAGCTCAGCCATTGGTGGGATGTACACAGGTATTGTTTTGATTTGAAAAAATGTCTACTTCCTGAGTTTTCATCTACAAATACGAATATGAATACGAATTACTTTATTGATCCCACATTATGTGTAGGTGTGGCTGCATCAGTGCCACTTATGAGTGTCTGAGAGCCTCACAGCCACACTGTCAAATAACCCCACCTATCCCTTTAACATCAAGTCTCAGCCAATCATAGAACTGTTTATTCAACGACTGTATTATGAACTGTGTTAAGAGTGACTGAGGCCTGCAGTAAAAATCTTTACCTTTGGTCTGTTTAGTTTTGATTGTGATTGTTAAAACAGATTTCTAACAAGACATCCAAGCTACCTCCTCAGATCTGAATTGGAATACTGGACTTGTTTCTCCACGTCAGAGCCACTTCCCTCTTCTCTAACCACTTACATACTTAATGAGACTCGTCAGTAGGAGTCTAAACCTATATAGATGTTTCACTTCACTGCTGTTTAATACTAAACTACAGTACTGGTCAACATCAGATATCCTGCCTGACATTCATCTGAACCATATTGTGGCAGCATTTGCTTTTTTTTTTTTTTTTTTTTTTTATTACCTCACAAGTGTTTTGTAACAACATGCACGAGGTTATGAGGTGCGAGCAGCCAATATGATCCACTCTCAATGAGTGTGCTCTGCTCTTTAAAAAGCATTTACTGCACCAGTAACAGTACAGTTAGATGATGTGGCTCAGTTCCCAGAATGTTCAAAGTACCAATCTGTGCAGAGCCAACAGATTCTGATTCTGTGCACACAGACCTGGGCGACGGATAATACTGTGTCTGCTGCTAGGTCCCATTATTTTGTACGACATTGTAAGATATTTGTGGTATTTTGTGTCTCTGGGAACAAAATAATGAATAATCTCACATCACAGTATAACAGCAACATAAACTATGGCCTCAGATAGCACAATCTACAGGTTGTAAGAAACTGTAAGCACATTATGGACTTCAACAAGGCAATATAAACTTCAGGGCTCCAGTTTTGGGCCATATTAAATTAAATTTCAACTAACAGTATATGATCTCCTGAGTACAGGTGCAGATGCAGGAGGACATCATGTTAGTGGTGGAGGGATTAACAGTGGAGTGGGAGCAGCACAGCAGGGGCATGTGCCACAGTGATGCATCTGTGTAGTGTGAGCTGGAGCCTGGTTTATTCATATAGATGGCAGAGGAGTTCAGGTTCTCAGCCAAATACAGAAGTCTGAGGCTGCAGTAGACACAGGCTTCACAGGTGGAAAAACACAGTGTGGTCCAATGGATCTGCATTTCTGATGCAGCAGATGAATATGAATATGAATCCATGGCCACAACCTGCTTTGTATCAAGAGTGCAGGCTGGTGGAGGTGGTGGAAAAGTGTGAGGAATATTCCATGACGAAGTGGCAGTGAGTCAAATCCCATCCATTTGATACCCAGTTTGTGCATACAGGTCACTGGGGGGGGGGGGCTAGAGCCAGTCACAGCTGACATAGGGTGAGGGTGGGGGCTATGCAGGGCTGACACACAGAGACAAGCAAAGCTCACACACTCCTGACTTTTCAAACCTTGAGTTTAGTCTCCAGTCAACCTAGGGTGCCTTCAGACTGTGGGAGGAAAGAGGAAGAAAGGAGACAGACAAACTCCACACTGAGAGACCCCAGGCCAAGGAATCAAACCCAGACCATTGTTGCTATGGGATTCCAAGGACAATTTTGGTCTCTACACTCCATTTCCTTCATTGTCTTTACAATTGAAGATGTGGCCTGCGTGACGTGTGGGTGCTTGCTGTAAAAGTCTGCTTCACGCACACACCACTTAGGTCATCATTATCAGCTGGGAGTTAGGAGCATCTCTAAACACAACATGCCTTCGTATTTTTTGTCTTTTGTCTTTTTTTCCCAGTGAAAAGTCAGATGACTACAGCATCACACATGTATGGCTGCACTGATACATCAAATGAACTGACCTGGTTCAGGGAGGAGGTGGTCCTGTAAACATGGGGGGCCCCTGGAGCTGCTGTCATGTATGGAAAATTGCAGTGGAATATTACACAAGAGATGTCCAAGCTATGTTTATAAAATATGTACATTGCATCCTTAGGGATTGTTTTTGAAAGGACATTTGTTTCTTTTTTTCTTTTTTTAATATCTATAATTTAATATCTATTTAAAAAAAAAAAAAGTTCATTTGAAAGAAGATTTGAAGAAATTCTGTAGCTAACCCCCTCTGATCGGTTTCCACAGTTTCTCCCATCCCCTGTGTATGCCAGCAGACTGTCTTCTGTATACTGTTGCCACAGTAACTCCCTCAGCATCATCCGGGCACGTGCTGCCACACTCGCCACACCTCGGCTGCATTATGTTGTTCTCACTGACAGAGAAACAGCTTTTTCACATAAACTGTGCATGTGTCACTGCACCTAGACAAGCTGCATCAAAACAGTCATTTTCACCCTGTACATTTGGTGCAAAGAGCAGTGACTGCTGTTGATTGTTTTTTTCTTTTTCATATAGGTGCTTGAAAAGTGAAAGAGATCCAGTTGTACGATTTTCTCTGTCCTATCATCGCTTTTTACCGTTGAAAAAGGTCAGTTGGTTCTGAGGCAGTAATTTCCCCACCCACATCTAGGATAAACAGAGAGGGACAGCCATCCCCACAGAACCCACCGCCATGGAGACCTGTCAGTCAGCTTGACCTCCTCCTCTCAACTCCAAACATTGTATGAGTCTCTTTTTTGCTATTTACATTCTGTCTCGACAGAATGAACAAACAGAAAGCTTCACCAAGGTTCAGAAAAAAGTTGATTTGTGCTGCCAAACACACATGCAAACTTGATGAAGGAAACTTGATGGAAAGAATGAACCAGGAAAAACAATCTTATTAAATTTTATTTGATCTAATAAAACACGTCAACTTCCTGTAGATGTTCAATGACATGAATAACCATGTCAAAATGGCCAATGGAACATGAAGCATGAAATAATAATAAATTATAATTAGTTTAATCCAGTGGAACAATAATCATTTCCAATGCAATATTTGAGAATTAATTAATATCACATCAAATAACAAGCAGGTTATTCCACAGTGATCAATAATACGTCTCTTAGGATGGAATTTAAATTATTATGATTCACATGAATTTAAAATCAAATGATAATATCCAAATCATTGTTAAGTTAACAAAATGTTCATCATGTGTGATGAACCAGAGCGTACTTTTTCTATGTTAACAGAATGAAGCATCTATTAGATGTGTGATAATTAAGAAGGGAATTAACAAAGGACAGTGTTTCAGAATGAAAGTCAAACAAAAGCAGAGCCATTTGGGAAGGGGAGAGCGTCCCCCAGTGACCATCAAGAAGTCACTAATTAATCATAAGGAAGCTTCATGACTGATCTGACTCTCAGATCTGTGAGTGTGAACCTCAATCATGTTGTATGAAGATACATACATGAAGTTAAAGGAAAACTCCTCCTCCACTCCATATTGACACCATATTGTCTTCCCACTTGCCGTTCTGTTGCAGTCACTCCCAGTCCCTTAGTTTTTTTTTTAAAGTTTCCCTTTTCATGTTTATTAACATATTTCCTCATGTGCCTTGGATCACCAGTGGCCGGTGTTTGGCCAAGTCACTTCATCTGCCCACACAGGCTCCACTAACAGGTCGGCCCTTCCATTCTCCAGCCTGCAGAGCCATCTGTCTCAGCTGATCCGAGCCACTCATCTCGCCCATCCACCCGCCTGGCCCCCGCCAGCGCTGTCTCAGTCTCCCTCACCACAACCGATGCATTTCTCCTAATTAACCTGACCATCATCATCATCAACTGATCGTGTCTGTGTATGCTCTCTTGGATCTGAAATGAACAAGATGAATGTGTGAAATCTGGGTTGGTACCAATTTTTGCTACAAATCTTTTCATCAAGCAACATCAAAATAACCAAATACCTGTGGAGCTAATGACCTCAGCTGTAGTGTTCATGCCAGCATGCTAGTGTGGGGGTAGGCTTGGTTAGGTTGCCAGATTGATGTTAGAGTCAGGGTGTAATTAGATAAGTCAAGGGTCAATACACACATTTGTCAGATCTATGCCATTATGTCCTCTACTGAAACAGAGGGGCAGGGCAGGGACCATACACGAAAAGGGTTTACAACATTGCAAAAATTAGATCCACAGGGTCACGTATTTTAATATATATTACGGTCCACATAACTGGCTGTATCTGGTCCTCATCCACTTCAAAGTGTCTCATGTTGTGTTTTTCATATTTGATTGGCTCTCTGTACACTCCCCCCCTTCTCCTCCATCTCGCCCTGTCTCTTTGCATCTAGGTGCTGTGTTTGTGAACTCAGGCCCGTCATGATCACACTGAAGCGAAACTGACATGATCGCATTTATGATCCTCACCTAACTTCATCACGTCTCGCCCACCAGAGTGAGACTGCTAATGGAGTCTTCGAGCAGGCGAAGGGGGATGGGGTGGGGAGTGAGGGGCGTGGGGGGGCTGGGTGCTGCAGCCACTCATGGGGAAAATGATTGATGCATGAATAAAAAATAAACATATAAATAAATAAACAAACAGTTGAAACAGTCTGCCCACATGTGCCAACACAACACTGAATGTTGCAATGCTGAATTGATTTCCAAAAAGGAAGGTCAGAGGGGAATAACAGCAGTAAACACTGCTTTTGGAACAATAGCTAATTGAAAATCTCCACAAGCTGCCCCCAGTAGTTCCAGCATACTTTGATGAATACAGAGACCTTGTTGGGAGCAGGCAAACAGAGAAGGTCTTCAATACAACATGAGCTTTATCTGGTCAAGTCCCCTGTGTTTTAAAATCTGCACAGATTATCCAGACACATCAAGGTCACAATCCTAGTGACCTAAAAACTGAATATCCAATTTCAAAACAGGCACAGATCCTTGAGCACCAGGTGATGTCAGAGGTGCATTATCTCTTATTAATAATGGCATTTGTTTTGCTGTTGTTGTTGTAGTCTACATTGGCATTAGACACAACACCACTGAGTGATTTAAGGACAACTCTGTGAATGTGGAAAAGTCCTAACTTGAACCCAATCTAAACTCTTGAGACTTGAAAACATCCACTGCTGTCTTCATCTAAACTGACAGAGCTTGAGGAGATTTGCAGAGATTGACTGAAAATGATGTTGTCTACCCAAAGTACAGAATTATAGCAGTCCAGATACAGAGTCTAAATTATGTGGATATCAGTGGAATCAGATAAACAAAAAGATCAACCAAAGCAGTTCTCTGTTATAGAACAAAACTGATAAGAACTATGCTTTGAATTTCAGACTGATGCAAAATTACTGCCATTTTTAATATTTAGTACAAAATGCATTCTTTAGCTACTTTGCCATCTTAGGTCAACACTGGGACAGTATTCGGGCTGAGACTGATGATGTTTCACAAGTCCAACAAACACAAGAAAGAAGAATGCATTTTGAGAAATACAAGATTATGATGTCACCTACAGGTTTCTGAAGAGCAGGTCTGAAAAACAGTGAGCTGCTCCACCCTTACCATCTAATCCAGAAGTTGGCAAAGAAGTGTGGCATGTGTGGAGACCACTCAGTTTTGCAGAACATAAACCTTAATAACATTTAAGAAGTTATTAAAAAGTTAGTGTTGTGGATATAATATTTAACCTCCACAAAACTGGATCATGTAAACTGCCAATTGCCCCTGTATTGTAGAGTGAGTATTATGCAGATGACACTGTCTTTTCTCACATATTTATAATTTCATTGCTGTTGCAAATAATCTGCTTTTGATATTTTCTTTCTTCAAGCTTGTCTAAACTGCCAAAAAACTGTAAATATAGGCCTAACTGTTTCCATGGTTACTTCCTCATGTCCAAATGCTTTGGTGTTTTCAAACTGAAAGTGTCAAATCTGGCTGCACTGCACACTGCTACCTCTCTCATCAACACACGGTGAAATGTAGAATTGATTTTCTGACTATTCTACTCAATCCTTAAAAACACTATTTGGCTTTAAAGTATTTCATGGACTGGCATCACTTTACATCTGAGATCTCCTGGTTCAGACCCCTCACATCTTCTGATCAATTACTCTTCATCTCTTTGTATTTCAAAGTCCGGACACTGGGGTCAGCTTGACTGCTGCTCTGTAACCATGGAGCCCCTCAGTTTGCATCAATCTCTTCACAGCTGAAACACCTTAATCATTCATTTCTACACATACCTGCTTCATTTTTGTTTTTGCTTTTAATTATTATTCTTTGAATTCCCCTCTTTAGCCAAAGATTCTGGTGCAACATATCATTTGTAAAGCTTCATCACTAATTGATTGTCATGAACCAGTCCTGTGATGGCCATGACTCAACCATCTCATTTTGTTGTCAACAAGATGTTAGAGTGCTTAGTGACAATGATCACTAAAAACACACAACAAAAACTGAATACTGTTGCCCTGTGTACACAAGAACCACAACCATTAGCCCATGATAGTATTGCCATAAAATGCTACAATGCCTAAAGTTAGCTAGCTAGCAATAAATACATTTGGCAAAACTCATAGTAAAAGGAAAAAGCAAGTTATTTAATATTATCTGATCTACTGTAGCTGGTTAATACTACATTACGTATGTCTGGGTTGCCAACTCTCATGCCTCTGGCATGTGACGTGCTTTCTCGTTCTGTCTCATGCTCTCACACCAGTCAAACAATCTCACACCAAAAGTAAATGCTTTGGCACCCATCCTGTTGGCTCTCAAATAAGTTTTTGGTGTGTGATGCTTATCCCTGTGTTGATTAGACGGCTGCTGAAGCTCATAGCCCAAAGCCTGTGAGTACTAGCCAATCACAGCGGAGTAGGGCAGGAGCTCACCTCCAGCAACCCCACAACAGCGAGCTGTTGCCTCAAAGTCCACCCTCCAACATTTCCAGAGAGGAAAGAAAGGCAATTTCTTCACTCAGCAAGGACCCGAGCATCACAATCCTGCCAGCAGACAAAGCGAGATGTACTGTCATCCTCAACACTGCTGACTACCACAGCAAGATGACTTCACTCCTCAGCAGCGTGGAGACATACGAAGCCCTGAAAAGGGACCCCACCAGCAACTACAAGAAGAAGGTTATAGACCGTCTACAACAGTTAGAAAAAGACCACGCCATTGACCGCCCCACTTACTACCACCTGTACCCAGGGGAGGCCACACCATGCATCTATGGCCTCCCAAAGATACACAAGGAAGGAGCTCCACTCAGACCCATTGTAAGCAGCAGTAACTCGGTGACATACAATATCTCCAAACACCTTTCTGGTATCCTGTCCCCTCTGGTGGGGAACACCAGACACCACATCCATAACTCCATAGACTTCACAAACAAGGTCCAGAACCTCACTTGTTCACCAGACGAAACCATGGTCTCTTTCAACGTCACTTCTCTTTTCACTTGCATCCCCACTGACGCAGCGGTGGAGATGGTCAAGAAATGTCTCCAAACTGACACCTCCTTAAACACCAGAACCAACCTCAGCCCAGACCAAATTTGCATCCTTTTACACCTCTGCCTTTCCACCACCTATTTCAAATACAATGAAGACTTCTACAGGCAAAAACATGGCTGTGCCATGGGTTCCCCAGTGTCCCCCGTTGTGGCCAACCTCTACATGGAGGAAGTGGAGGAGCGGGCGCTGAAGTCCTTCACAGGAACAACGCCAAGCCACTGGTTCAGATATGTGGATGACACATGGGTCAAAATCAAATCCCAAGAAGTGGAGGCCTTCACCCAACACATAAATTCAGTTGACAGGAACATCCATTTCACCAGGGAGGACGTCAAGGACAACAGGGTCCCCTTCCTGGATTGTGCAATGGCTGTTGGGAAGGATGGTAACCTCAGCATAGAGGTTTACCGGAAACCTACACACACTGACCAGTACCTGCTGTTTGATTCCCACCACCCCCTGGAACATAAACTGGGAGTTATTCGGGCTCTACAACACCGGGCCCAGGAGGTTCCCTTGAGTGCAGAGGGGAAACAGAAGGAAACATCCCACATCAGAATAGCCCTCCAAACCTGCGGCTACCCTAAGTGGACTTTTGTTAAATCATCAATAAAACGCCAGAAACCAACAACTGAGACAGAAAAGGAAAATAGAAAGAACATTGTCATACCATACGTGGCAGGCCTGTCTGAGAAATTCAGAAGGATCTTCCAGAAACATAACATCTGGGTCAACTTCAAACCAGGCCAGACACTGAGACAGAGGCTAGTCCACCCCAAGGACAAAACACCCAGGCATAAACTCAGCAATGTTGTGTATGCTGTCCAGTGCAACGAGGAGTGCTCAGACCTGTACATAGGCGAAACCAAACAGCCCCTCCACCAGCGCATGGCCCAACACAGAAGAGCCACATCATCAGGCCAGGACTCAGCTGTACATCTGCATCTACAGAAAAATGGTCACTCCTTTGAGGACTCCAATGTCCATGTGTTGGACAGGGAGGACAGATGGTTCGAGAGAGGAGTAAAAGAAGCCATCTATGTCCACTTAGAGAAACCGTCTTTGAACAGAGGTGGGGGCCTAAGACACCACCTATCAGCCACCTACAACGCAGTCCTGAGAGCTCTCCCCAGGAAATTTAAACCCCAAACACACCTGGGGAAATGTGACTCAAAGGAACCTCATGGAACCAGGAGTGTCGACTCCTGACTCCATGAGTCCAGAGCTACATGAAACCGGGAGTGGAGGGAACATCACATGCCCCCCCCCCCCCCTAGTTTCGGGGGGTGTGGTCATGTGACTTCTAGTTTCACCCGAAACCACCACTCAGGGTTTAAATACCTGGCTTTCCTGCAACAGTCTCAGAACTGAAGAAGCCTCTTGGATGAGAGACGAAACATCTTCAAACAAGATAAGAAGTCCAATTGCCTTATTTTCTACAACCCACAGGATAAAGATGACCTGGATGACTGAGAACTTTCACAGACATGTTGCCTCAAAGGACCTTTTCTTGGCACATCTAAGGTAGACTTCTCAACAGGCCTGATAATTAAAACCAGACCCAGCCGAGCCGCTGGTGTTGAAACCTGTACCTGACACAGACCAACTTACTGTCATTAATAAACCCGAAGAAGACCAAGGTCCACCATAGGAGTGGGATTCAAACTGCCCACTGCCTTCCTGCCTGTGCTCTTGTCTCACCTGTCACTGGCTCTTCCTTAGTGGAGAAAATTCTCTGAGGTGACTTTGACTTAAATGCCACAGATTGAACTTTGTCATCTCAAGTGTGGCTGGAGCCTGGGTGTTAAATGTATATTAACCTAGAGAGGAGCAGTGATTTAACAGGAGGGACCCCATGCATTAACATGCACACGGATGTGCACTCTCATGGTCATGCTACCAAAACAATGAACAGAGAACCTCAGATCACACACACACACAGGAGGTAGAGTCTGTTTCCATTACTCCACTTTAGCTTCAGATAAACTATATTTTTGCTGCATTATGTTCTTGTGTGTAGTACCTTTAAAACCAGTCTCACAGTGTAAACTTTGATCATGCAAAGATGGGATGGCGCTCTGTGTCCTTAAATCTTCCACCTCTCACCTTCTAGTTTGTGAGAAATACTGAGTGGAAGAATTATATAGACAGGTGGCTTTCAAATCTAAAGGCCATGTGTCTGAAGGCCAGACTGCAGAGGAGCATTCTGAATGATGCAGATGTTGTTTGACACGAGATCGCACAGGGGAAAACACACACACTCGCAAACACACACACACACACACACTCGCAAACACACACACACACACACACACACACATATTACAGTCCTAGTTTCCTGGATGTAGTCACTGGGGTCTATGTCCTCACCACAACAGTGTTTTATCTTGTCAGGATGCATCTCTTCCAGCAGCTCGGTGCAGCTCCTCTGTTGTAGGTGCTGACAGAGGCTATAGAGCAGAACTAGATGTATGGATTGTTTATGTTTATGTGTGCACATGTGCCAAGCTGAATGAAATTCATTGCCACTGCTCCTACCAATCATAGGCTGTGCTACTAAAATGAGCATCTGCCGCATCATGAAGCACGGTGGCCAGAGGGAATCCTGCATGTGTGCACTCTGTGTGTGTGTGTGTGTGTGTGTGTTGATGATTGTGTTGATGGTGTCCTTCAGAGCTGCTGAGGATTTGTCAACCTGACAGGCCGTCCCGTCTGGAGGGTCATCCTTAAACTTTTCAAGATGTCCTCAAAGTACTGAGGTTGTCCTCATGTGCTCTCTCCTCCTCACATCCGACACTCCACACACAGGACAACACATGAAGGTGTGAAGGTTTCTCTTCCTTTTTCTGAGAGAGGAATGTCCTTGTCTTCTGTGTGCAGCACTGGATGACTCATACCTGTGTTTGTCTGAGCAGTTTTGAGGGTTCTTTAATTTTAGCAGGTTCAAAATACACACAGTAGGTCCCACACTCATTTTCTAAAATTTTGCACTTTATTGTCATATCAGAATTATCATAATTACACATCTCCTAGTAATTGTTGTTTAAAACAAACAATGTCCCAGTTGGAAAACTTTCTAAGAGCCTAGGAGAAACATGGATGCCTCACACTAGCCAAAGCCATGTACATTATGACTAACACACACTTATCTTCTACCACCATTTGTGATGTTGTGAGGAAGCATATGGTCAATTCTAAGATTTAAACCAGCAGCTGATTTATCCTCAGAGGTGGTGTCCTCTCACCAACAACCACACCAAGTAATTATCATCTGTAAAAACACTAAATCTGGGGTGCCCTACCAGTCAATAGCAATCGACTGGTAGACCGCGGACTAATTCTTGTCTCGCGAGAAGTAGCAACTCTTTGGTTGGATTTTTCTCTTCTTTCTTGGCTGTCCTGCCAACATATCTGCCAATTGGAAATAGTATTCCTTGTTGCTGGGTAAATTCTGAATAGACTAATCGCCTGAATGCGTGCATAGGTTGCAGACGCTCTGGAACTAGAAGAGCACGCAGGGTTTTCCAAGGCAAAGGCTGGCCGGGCCACTTAGGTGATTTTGGCTGCTGCCTCAGTTAAAGCGTGTGTGCGCATGGGGCTGATTCAGATGTAGCGACTTTTGCACGCACAAACCCATTGTTTTCAGTGTAGACGTGTGTCATGCACACTCACAAACCAAAGTGATGCTATAGTGGTGCAAATTTGGTGCGATGCGCTTCTTTTTTCGTGCACATCCAACCTGCTTCTCTCGCCGGTGCTGTGTATGGAGCCCTGCCCCATTTGAAAGGCGAAGGAAGCCTGTATGTGGAAAGACGTCGCCTCTGAGATGTAGGAAGTGTATTATAGAAGAGAAACACCCATTTCAGGACAGAACAGGTATGTCCTGTGATTTTCAACCTTTCAGCAAAATTATTCACAAAATACTTTTTTGTTATTATATCTGGATATGTCAGTTTCTTGTGTGCATTGTAAATACAGTACATCACTGATAGGCTGTCGGCAGGCACTATGGATGAATGGATGGATGTGAACTAGTAGATCTCGACAGACTAGAAACTTTTAAAGTAGAGCCTGATACAAAAAAGGTTGGGCACCCCTGCACTGAATAAAGTGGTTTCATCTTTAAAGTTAGAGTTCTGCCAACAGTGACAACGAGACAGGACGTCAGGGAAGGATTGAATTATCCACTAAGGTCTCTGTGGGTAATTCCATGGGCCAGGTAGTTATAACCAATGAAAACACAATGTTAAACAGTTTCATATGTCAGGGATACTCCAACGCTTACAGGAAGTCCCTCATAATAAGCTTGAAGTGTCAGATGATGAATATTAGATAGAAATGGTGCTCTAAACTGGATAAAAGTCCATTTAGAGCAATTGACAGACAGCAATGAAATGAGAAATGTAGGGACATGATTTAACAACATAACACTCTCACACTGACGTGCATCCATTACCACAACCTGCATCTCTATTAATCTTCACAGACTAGTTTAAGGACAAACAATCAGCAGTCAACCAAACAAGACTAAGCTGGGCTGGGATGATTACATTTCTGTGGGCCACTGGGGTTTCTGGCTTCGAAATTACTGTCAGCATCTACTGAATAAAAACTATTTTTCAATCTGCCTTCACAGTCCCCGCAAGGGTATCCTTGTCTTGTACCTGCCATTAAAAAGCAGCAGTAATGATAAGACAATTAGTGAGCTAATTTCAATTAGTGGGCCCTAATAAGCCATTAAGAGCTGTCTGTTCCTAATGATCACCAGAGGCAAGCAAACTAAGTGATGTAAATGTCGCTATAGAGTGCTATAATTTAAACCTAGGTGTTACATTCTCTCATTTATAATTAATGAGAGCTAAGGTGATTATATAACATGACACTAAATTGCAATGCTGAAGTGACCTAGAATTGATTTGTTAATAAGGTAAAGCCCCTGAATATGGTGTTTTTCTTCCTGCCTGGGAGTTCATCTCTTTAACGTTCAGGCAATGGTAATCTGGTAATCACCTCTCTCTGCTGCAGCACCTTGGCCTCCTCCACGGAATCCACAAATTCAGCGTCGACTTATAATTGAATATTGATTTTGTGTGTCTCTTTCACTCTGCCTGCTCAAAAAAAATGTAATTAGATATTTGCAATGAACATACATGTCTAAGAGGGCCCATCAGAGGCTGAAGCCCAGGAGGGGTTGATTTGATTCTGATGTCAAGGTGGACTCTGAACACACAGCAAGAGTATTAATCAAACTGCTGGGGTGTTAGAGCACAGCACTAAACCTTCAATGAGTAAATAGGATACAGTATAGGAAAGAGTGAGGGAACAGCATGCACACTGTTACCATACCAGATTGATGCTTGTGGTTTCCACAACATCACCAATACAGCTTTGTGCCTGTAACAGCCTTCATGTTAAACCTGTTCCTGTGATTTAAATATGAGGAGCTGGGTGAATTGGCTGCAGTAAGACTGGTGCCTGAAAGCAAAGCTACTGGTACAGTTTGATATGTGGCTCTGTGCCGGACTGTGACACAGTGATTGGCTGAAACGTCTCAACTGCTACTGGGCAAGTTTCAAATTGTACATAGGCATTCTGTCCCTAACAGCTTGTAGGACTCGTTCACTTTTCTTGTGTGTTACTTGGGAATAACTGAAGAACCAGGCTCAGGTGAATAAGTGGGTGGGGAGTCATGTGACCAGTGGGGGAGGTGTGAAGGTATATGACAAGAGAGCTAATGATACTGGCAAAGGAAGGCAGGGCCTGATGAATAAATAAACCATGAGGGAAACTTGTAACTATCAAATTATTATTCTCTTTTTAAATATGTTTCTAAATACTAAAACAAAGGCAAGAAGCTTGTAAGCACATCAGAAATCCTATTTCAGCCTCCAAACATCTGAATCAGCAGATCAGTGTCACAGGGTGTGATTGAACAATAACAAATCGCTGCAGGTGTCTGTATCCTCACTGTAAGTCCAGAACAGACAGCACTTGTTAGCAGCGCTGGAGTACGATGTCTGATGGGCTCCATGTGCTGGAAAGACACTTAGAATAGACTGAAGTCTGAATTTTGAAGTTCTGCAGAGAGACATTGAGACCAAAAAGAAACAGGGTGCCCTCATAGGACATTAAATGTAACACAGAGGATATCTATGCTATAGATTCACTTTGACATTAATCATTACTGTCATTTAAACCAACACTCAAAATAAACTATTTAACTAACAAGTTTATAACCATCCAAACTTCAGACAGCTCGTTGGCAGTGTGTCACTGCTCAGCTCTTCCAGGGATGCTTCATTTCTCATTGTGCCTGTTTTCACTGTGGATGTTCAATTTTTCTGCAGCTGCTGCTGTTCATTGTTTTTGGTCCTTGAAAAACACCACTTAAATTGCTGACATCATCCGCCTTCACAAACATACACACAGACAAACATAACTTTATCATAGGTGTTTTTTTTCTAAATGCATTTCACAATAAAAGCTTATGTGGCAGCACTTAGCAGCTGATGATGCTTTCTGTTTGTGCTGACAACCTGTCCATGTCCACATTAGGATTCATAATTTACCACAATGACACACGATACAAATGGAGTCAAGCTAATGGCATCCAAAAACAAAACTTTATATGATGCTGAGAAACAACAGCTCACCACAACTTTTAAATGGCTTCATATGTAATGGAGCTAATCAGAGTGCAGGTTGGATCACAGCTTTGCAGAAAGTGTAGGAGCCAGAAAGATGATCAACATGATCATCTACATGATGATACATCTGAGCTTCATCACAACACTCAATCCACTCACATCAGTCTTTTATACTAACTGTACCATTAAAGGCTTTAGTCTGTGCTCTTTGTAGCCACAACAACCTTGTCCCATGAATCCCTTTATTGTCTATAACAGGAAATATGAAGATGTTAAGTGACCTCCACTATAAAAGAGATGGACGTAAGTCAATTAACAAGACAGCTATAAGGCTAATCAATACTTTATTACTTTGTTGATTCTCAAATCATTTAGGTTCTGATGTATTTGACAGAACAAAAACAAACCCATAAAACATAAAGCAAACTGAAGAAAAACTAAGTTTAAGTAATTTAAATTACTCTCTAACCTGTAGTAGTTGATTTTGTTGGTGCAAAACCAAACTGAGATTTGAGGTTGGAAATGGTCTTTATTATCCCTGTGGGGAAGTTTGTAGCAGCAAATAAATACAAGAAATACAACAATCAACACACAACAACCTCCTGTCGAACAGATGACACAAAACTGTCCACAGAGCCAGTGGCAGAAGGTGAGTCATTACATCTGTTGATCCTGAATGTGTCTGAGCAGATGGAAATCACTTAGGATTCTATCATGGCTGCAACTCTGGACAGTCCCAGAGATCTCACTGCACATTCACATAGTAATTTATAAACTATTGTTTGGGTGCAGAGAGATATGTAACAGATAGAGTTTACTTCAAAGTCAGTAATGCAGATGATTGACAGCAAGGGCAGAAGAGGACCTGCACCCTGAGTTAGAGAGAGGGAGGATGCCTCTGGAAGTTATTTATAACTTGGTCGGATACTATGATCCATGCCAGTGGACCCATCTGTACTTCCTTCCTAATGCTTAAGGTGCCCTTGCTCGCGCCACACCACGGGCACCATCTTCAAACTCAGACTTCAGACCTTAACCCAAGTAGCAACCTCCAGATTAAATGAAGCCAACACAGAGAAGCCAAAAACTGCAGTTCCTCCAGTGACCACAAGAGTCTGGGTCCTAAAGTAAGTCTTGTACAGTAGAAATAAACATGTTTACAGCCTGGTGTAGGGTTTGTTTGTTTTTACTTTTAATGCAGTATTTATTATAATGTTTACTTGTTGTTGTGCTGTCCTTGCTGTGTCGGCCTGCTGTGTAAACATGTGCGTTAGCATTGCCACTGTTGTGTGTGTCCATGCCTGTGCTGACACTCTTTGAAATGAAAGTTCCTGTGGATAAATATAGTGATTTGATTTGATTTGATTTGATTTGAGATAAAATGTACCCCCGTTGGGTCACCATGAGGGAGGATTTTTTAACTTTACATTGCATTAAAGTTATGTTTGCATTATACAGAAATATAATGCTCCATTTTAAAGTGTTTTTTAATTTGCATTGGAGTCTCCAGCTCCCTGGGGTGATGGCTGTGGCTCTATCACAGAGTAAATCTGAATTATCCACTGGAGCAAAAACACAAACAGACTTGATTTTGGATGCAGATATTAAATACATTTGGACTTTTGGCTTGAGAAGTGGCTCCAGGATGTTACACTTGTCATTTTATCATTTACACTGGTGTTTGTGGAGAAAATTACACTATCATTGCGCTCAAATACTGATCACAGAGTGTGTTGCATCGAATAAACATGAATGCACTGGGGGGTGAGATGTAACAAAAGATCAACAATGGACTGTTTTCATACTGTGACAAGTCAGACAAATGTAACATCCACAGCAGGGAATCAGACATCATGGTGGCAGTCTGACCAATGGAGGTCTGTAATTAACTGATTATGCAAATTGCAGGACAGAGAAGAAATAACACCAGTGCAGAGTAGGAAATATGTTCAGTTCTTAAAATCGTTCCCAGCAAATAATTGCTGCTTTGGGTTATAAATGAGTTGTTGACTTGTTAATTCCTTGTGAGGGCAAACAGGTGAGAAATTGTTTTGAGAAGGCAAATTGGTGGAAAAAAAGAAAGAAAAAAAAAGCAATTACGACAGACAGGTTGCTGAAAGGGTGGATGTGGAAGGTGGCTGTGCGAAAAGTGCAGCATCCACGTGGGGAGAAAGTGTCTGCAGAAGGCCTATGAGCTGCTTTTTGCCATTGGGATTTTTTTTTTTTTTTTTTTTTTTTGGATGCAGTAGTGCTTTGCAGAACATGCGAGCCGGTGCGACAGGCACAACATCTTTTCTGCTTTAATCTCCAAGCTGACGCGACTGATAAATGTGTGAAAGAAGCTGTTATACAAGCCCTGAAAGCTTCAGTCATACGAGCTAAGCTCAGCACCGTGTCCTTTTCAGTAGCCTGCAAGTATTTGTGTATAATTTTGACCGTATTCAGAGTAAACAGAAAAATGCAAAGACAGGAATTTATTTGACTGTAACCGCGGTGATCACCGTCATCCTCTAAAGGTTTCCTCTCCTGTTTTGAGGATCACATTATGAGCTATAATATCTTGTTTAAAAATGTGGTGTGCTTATTTCAGCCTCTGGCCCTAGGGGGTATAATGTTTAGATTTCCAATTTTCACATGGCTTTTTCTAGTGCTGCACAATCTCTTGATTACACTGGGAAAAGCAGGTATGATTTCCTGATGGGTTTATGAAGCAGGCTAAACTGAATGGTGTAAATGGAGGATGATGATTCATTCCCCTCCACTCGGGCTACATAACTTGATATTGAACTTAGGTGTATTTTTCCAGGATGTGTAACTTAACTTTTGTCTTATTCATCACAGAGGAAACACAGAGGAAGGCCAGCTCCTCCACAGTCAGCTTATCTGAACAACTCAGTTTGTATGCTCACTTGGACACCTGGGTTTCCATTTGAAAACTTCTCACTTGCTTATTTTATTTTCAATTGCGAGTTGAACAAGTACCAACTTCAGAGGAGTGTAAATCATCAGATTCAGAGAGGAGGTGAGATTCCTGACCTTTCAAAATGTTTCTCAGACTGAGATGTGTCCTGTATCTTTTCACCAGCAGGCATAAGCACACTTTCCTTCACTATCTTTCAAACATTAGCTCAAACATATCAAAAACAAAACACAGAAGTTGAAATCAAGTAAATGTATTGAGTATAGAGGCAAGTAACAATATGAGTTAAGAGTTTAGCACAGGGATGGGCAAACTGTTTGGCTCAGGGGCTACAAAATCTGATGGCCATGGGCACCGTATGGCTCAGTGGGTTGAGCAGGTGCTCCATATGCAGAGGCTACAGTCCTGCTTTGAATCCCGAATCTGGTGTCTGTCGTCCCCCCTCTCTCTGCCTCCTCATTTCCTTTCTCTTTCAACTAACTTGTTAATTAAATGCAAAAAGCCCCAAAAATATACAAAAAAAAAATTGACGGCTGGGCAGGGACAGTATCTGGTGGAGAAGAGTGTTTGAGTGAACTAATATAAATGTTCAGTTTCAGTATGAGCAGTGCTCTTGATCTCCTTTCTTTGCCAGTGTATCAAAGTTTCTGGTCTTTGCTATAATTTGGACAATTTTTGGATCAACAAGCCCAACAGGCTGTGTGTGGCCCGCAGGCCGTATTTTGCTCATGCCCGGTTTAGCAGAAAGTTCTCTTCTTTACTTTCCATCAAGTTTGTGTCCTTGTCTTCTATTGACAGACTCCACATGGTAGCGATAGCAATATACTGCGACTTGTCTTGACTCACTGCAGTGGGGACGTGTTAAGTGCTTTTCCCCATGTTGTAGCTTCGTGCTTGATATTTACAAAGACTGGTTCTTCTCTCTGATCTTTGCATCTGATCCCACTGAATGATGCACACCAAGCTCCCCACCCCCCACCTTCTATAACGCCAATGTTTTCTCAGTGTACATTAGCTGCTGCATACATACATATTTCAGCTCTTCCAGTCATTGACTTGTAAAGTATTAATCCATGCACAGGAATATCTCAGTGTGTGGGCAGAAAAAGTGACCCAACATAAATGTGCTGCTACATATGTCCCACTGCTGTTGGCAGGCGAGGCGGCAGGCAAGGCGGCAGACGAGGCTCCGGTTTCGGCCAATTAACACCAGCAGACAAAGTTGGGAGCAGTGAAGAGTTTAATGTTGTGATCGGGGCCATGAATTGTTAAACAGCCCCGGTGCTTTTCGCAATCTGAGAGAGCTGACAAATACAACTGCTGCGTCTGCCAGACGTGCACTAATTTGACCATGCACAATCAGGGGAGCTCATATTATAGCTGTATCGATCTGAGTGAGGAGGGAGATGAACACACATGCCAGACTCAGTGAGGCTCCATTAGCTGGTCTAATGGAGAAGAGTCATGGCAGCAGAGGAAAGCGAGCAGGACACTGATGAGACTTATTTGGATGTGATTGCACACAACAGCTCATCAGTGACTGTGGGATGGATGTCAGCAGAAATGTCCCCTATTACATATGTCATATATGCTAATTAATGTAATTGCGAGTCACAAACACTCAGCTGTGAGATAATCCTAACGGCCATGATAATTAAATGTTTACAGCAATTACTGTTTATTTCATAGCCTACATGTGATCGAAGCAGAAGCAAAATATAATGATGAGCAGAACTGCAGATGCATTATGGTCCATGTAGATGCAGTTGTAGGCTGTTAGGCACTGTACATGATGATAGAGGAGGAGTCAGAATAGGTGAAGGGTCATGTTGTGTTCAGTTTTATTATGTTTTCATATTATCTGTACATCCTCCCCATTCCATTATAATGATGATGCTTCTTTGAATAGCACTTTGTGGGATTGTGAAAATCCTTTGCAGGGATAAAATAAGTTACACCATATAAATGGAGAGTTATCAATGAAAAAAATATTTTATATAAATGTTTTTCAAGATTCAGATTTAGCTTTGTCAAAAAATATTTTCAGTAGCGATTTAAAAGAATTTCATTTGGCAGGTTGGTCTAGAGATTCAGATTTCCCAGTAACACCTGAAGGGAACATCCTCAAATTTGGCACAAATTCATTTGGACAGATGAACTGATTGGATTCTGGTCAAAGGTCAAGGGTGACATGACCTCACAAGACTCAGTTTTGATGTTTTGGATGCAACATCTGGCACAAACATCTACTTGGGAGTAAGTGGGAGTCATGGTGGTGTAGAGGTTTGCTTCACAGCACGTCTGAGTTCAAACCCTGGGTTGGGGGCCTTTCTATCACACGACCACATACAGAGAAGCAACCTCACACGCTCACAATTCACAGGCAATTTCGATCCATCTGGTGCGCATGTGTTTGGACTGTGGAAGGAAGATGAAGAACGGGGAGAGCACCCACACAGACACAGAGAGAACATGCATACTCCGTCCGAAAGGCCTCAGGTCCAGGAATAAAACCCAGAACCTTCTTGTTGACAGGCAACAGTGATTACATTTACATGCAGTCAATAACCCTTTCATAACCAGAATATTAGCAATAAACCGGTTGCGCACGACCATGTAAAACACCAATAACCCTTTTTAAAAACCAGAATATGCTCATATTCTGGTTTTTAAAAACCCCAAAATGACCCCTGGGTTACTCCTTTTCTAATGTCATGTATACGCCTGTCAGAATATCCCCATCAAAAGGAACATTAATTTGTGTTGAGTACAGGAACTATTTGTTGTAAACATAGCAAGCAGCACCAAAACGCGAACGAAGGCGACTGCTACCGGCCCAGGGCTGTTCATATCCGCCATGCTGCTGTTGTTGCTGTTGTTTTTGGATACAGGAAGAAGAAACGGAAATGACGCGCAGCGCGTCATGACGTTGTCCGTGCGTCGAGACGTTGTCCATGCATTGCTGTTTTGATCAGGATATCCCAATTGACTGCAATTACCATGTATACAGGAATAACCCTGTTTGTTCACGCATGTAAATTCCGAATGGTTCAGAAACTGGAATATTGACCTTAACCCGAATATTGACTGCATAGTCAATGCTGACCACTGCTCCACCATGCTGCCGTTATCAACAGTAATATTCACTGTGAAAGAAGTGCTGCGGTACATAGTTGTATGAACAAAACATGAACAAGAACAACACTGACAACTGCAGAATAATGATGCTTTTTTTTTCTAAATAAAGAAATGACCTCAATTTTCTTCCCATGACTCACTGCAGTGAAGCAGATCTACAGTCAGGCTGTGTTAAATAAGTTTAGCAGAATATAAATTAAGGGGGGAAAAAAACAAATCTGAAAAAGTTGTTGGCATTTGGACGGCAAGCCTGATGTGTGAAATTCAGTATGATACTGCAGTGCACTGCAATGCTTAGCGTGTGCCACAGAAACATGATTAATCACATACAAGTAATATACTGTCAACTGGCTGCACGCGGTTAATTACTATTTAGATTTGCAATTTCATCTATTATAATTGTGTCCATACCAAAACAGACCCAGCTTCACTTTGACAATTTAATCCTGAGATATTCACCATGCAAGACTTCATTTATAATACATCTGTTATGTTTTTTCTTTTGCTGTCAGAGCCATTCATTGCATGTGCTTCTGATTCTGTCGGTAATGTTGTGCATGCATGTTGGACATCATGCTGACCACCGTACCGATCATGGTCTAAGTGTCGCAGACTAGGCCAATAAACTCGAAACACGTGAGCGCTTGTTGTTCAGATATTTTAATATGAAAGGGTTTTCTGACAGTGGAGATCCTGAGCTCTGCCATCTTCCCTCAGACAGAGGTTTTTACTGTCTTTTAAATCATTGTTATGATTTTATGGCCCACAGATGTCCCTTTTTAGTTCAGCTCTGTGGTTTTCATCAACCTCGTGCAGCAGCAGCCCTCAAGCTGTTTTAAAATGAAACATTTTCAATGTTAATGACCACACAACACCACCACCAAATGATGACACAACAACAACACAACAAACATGGAATGACACCACAGTGTTGAGGCAGATGAACGCAACACAGGAGTCTGGCAGGGAGAATATGCAACAAGTGAATGACACTAAAAATGATTTTCAGCAGGAGCCGGTATGGAGCTTAATTCAGGATGATGTTTGGAGCCGGTTCAAATTCTCTAAAACCAAAAAGCAGAAAGTGGGTGGTACTCATGTGTCTGTAGGACGGTGACAATTGAGGATGAATAAAAATCCAGGAGATTACAATGAGAAGAAATAAATTACAGAGTTCTTCTATACGTGCTAAATCTTGATGGAGTTTCCATTCCTTTAACTACAGGATGAAGGACAACTGAAGAGGTCAACCAAGAGCCACAGAAGGTGCTGCTGGCCTTCAGAGCCCATGTTACTTCAGTCCCCTTCAGACCCGTTACTAACATCAGGTGATACAATGCATCTGTGATGCATTGAGGACACATCTGAGGCCTGATCACTCAGACCACAGTCAGAGGTGATCTGGGCCACATGCAGCAAAGCGCTGTGGATCAGACTTGGACCCATGGCTGTGGGTATGGCTGACATAAACAAATAAAGGTAAGCCTCCAAGATATTGGCCAGAGAAGAAGCAAGGGTGCAAAGTTAAGTTTCTTTATTTGTCTCCCATGGAAGAAACTTGACTTGGACAAAAAGGGCAATAGTACAAACTCCTGTACTCCTCATATAATATTCATGCCAGTGAATCATAATTCTAACACTTCAAATGAATAAATTCAGCAGTATGTTTGTGCCATTTCCAACACTTTGTTGCCCTTCATTACTCACCTAAAGTATTTAATCCATTCATTCTCATCTTATTTTCTTATTCTTATTTTGCTCTTTGGCTCTTTAATCCCATTCATCCTGTTCCTGCATATACATCTGCAAACCTTTAACAATAAAATACCTGTTCAGACAAAATAGTATTTCTGGGGAAAAAAGAGGGCTTTTAATTTGAAATAGTGTCGTAAGGAAAGGAGCTTGTATGAATACTGTAATGCACTAACTTTTAAAGGGAAACAGACGCAGAGCAAAACAAGCCTTCTATACCACAGTAGGATATAACCAATTACTCTCATCAAACAGACAGACCTACAAATAAAGGCCTGATACCTTCTGTTGAGGGAAAATAAAAGCTCTGACCACTGCCTGAGGAGATACAGTAATCCAGTCTTATCGCCTGCTCCCTCTAAGTAGGCCTTTGAGTTTTGTCAGTGTAAACACCAAATGTTATTTTGTACATGGGCAGAACAGCAAATTGCCTTACGGCTAATTTACAGCAGTGGCAAAGAATCCAGTCCTGAAGGTGAGTGACCATCGCCTTTGACAATCGCATGCAGTGCAAGACACCTCACACACATCTGTGTTGCCTTGTGCTCTGCGCAGATATCACACAGCAACAAGAACCATGTGGTATTTCTCTCAGGAGTTGGTGGAGCCCTAAATAGAGCTAAAATGACAGAAGAAAATTCCAGCTGAACACTAATGTAAATACATAGACATACAGTATATACAGATTCCAAGGTGATATCCAGTGTTGGGTTTAGTATAGTTTCTTCCTCTGCTGTTCCATGTAGCATGAAGTTAGATGTATATTTCTATTATCATACTGTCAGTCAAGGTTACAGTGAAAGCATTAAAGTGCTGTGATGAAATAATTTTCTTTTGTGTCATAGCATCTACTCTGATCCCACAGTACCTGTCATGTTAAAGAACCTTTGCCTTGAAATCACATGCCCTGTGTGTCGTCTTCCCCCTCCTGCAGCTCAGCCTTCGTGCTACCTGATCAGCCCCCACCTGGCCTGGGAATCAAAGCTCCTGCACCAGCATCAGGTGGCAGCGCTGTGGGGGTCTTCTTGCCTCATAGACTAGGATTTTATTTTGTGTTGCTGTAGTGCACTGTATTTTGTAGTGTCTATTTAGTGTCCTGGTTATTTTATACCTCATCTTTTTAACAGTGTTTCCTCTAGTTGATTCTTCCCAAAGGTCGGTGTCAATGTTTGTTTGTTTTTTTAATTCACTCACCCACACAGACCATTTGGCCTTCAAAGGCTCTTGAGTCACATGAGCCATCGACCAGTTATTTGATGGAGAGTCAGATTGTGTAATAAGAGTTGCAGAACGCTTCATCCGGGGAGACTTGTACAGGATTTTAAAATGGGAACCTGAGCGCTCTGCTGGTGACTCGACATCAAATATGCTGTCCTTGTCCCTTGTCAGTGTCAGCGCCAAAATAACCCCAGTTTCCCAAAAGACACATTCTTAATCGAATACATAAAAAGCTGTTGTACACATACCATATCAAAAGGCGTTCCAGGATATCAATTGCATTGTATGATTTTTTTTTTTTTTTTTTTTTTTTTTTTTTTTTTTATCAGTGATGTGTGAGTTCGGCCTCAGCATAATTATCAGTTTACTTCAGGAAAATTAAACTTTTTTTTTTCTTTTTTTGCAGTGTACTCTCAGATATTCATGACAGAGTTGTGCACCATCAGGTTTGTCATTAAGCTATGATCAGAGCCTTTTGATGGAAGGAAAAAAATGTGGTAGTTTTGATGGTCCATCAGGCAGATAGGGAAATAATAAATATTAATTCATCATTTATACATCATAGCTGCTGGCATGCATGTTATGCAAATAATGAAAACAGAGCCAAGATTGGATGTTCAACTGGACGTTTTCCATCTATTTGCTTTGGTGTGATCAGCTTGGATAGATGTGTGTGGGATCAGGCAAATTGCCTAATCTAAAGGTGGAATACATTATAGTGTACATCTTGTTTGAACATGTAATGAGGCCTGAGAGACTGTGCTACATCCATACTATGCTGTGATTACATACATATAACATACACCGATAACAGTCTTTGTGGTCTCCAGTTTATTGGTTGTTTGGAGACAAGAAATTGCAATCATTTTCATAATGTGTTTAGATTCCCATGTCTTCTTTGATTTAAAGCTGGTCTTGGTTCTACTTTATACATTGACTCACTTTTACACTCAGACCCAAGTGGACATTAATAGTACTGCAATTTTTGTGTCTTTTTTTTCCCCAGTTGTGGAAGTTGCTGTTTGTTGAACATGCCAAAAACATAAAACTGAGTTTGCATGAAGTTTGAAACAGGTTCAAAAAGTTTCATCTTTGTCCATGTTTTCCCTGTGATTCCATCAGTGACAATGATCATATCAGCCTCTGTTCTAGTGGTTCTTAAATGTCTTTTGACCCTTGAGCTAAACAAGTTTGTCTGCAAATGATAAAAGTCCATAATAGTAAAACTTTGAGATTCATCACATGCAACAGACTCAAGACTTTTCTGATGCATTAGATATAAGCATTGACAGTACCACTACCAGAGTCCTCTTTACCCCCCCCCCCCCCCTTTACAGTATTGGATGGAGATTGTAGATAATAGATAATAGATAATAATAGATAAGATAATAATGCATCCTCTGAACAGCACTACACCTCCAGGGCAGACTAAAGACTGCAATGATGAGACTGGCTTGGCTGGACGAGTAGGAAACAAGACATGATAGAGACAGAATGTTGACAATGGTGCTGGAGACAGCTGTTGTGCTGCTGTGTGTAAAGGAATGAAGTTTGATGCTCAATTTGCAACATTTCTTACAGGCTGTTACAGGCCGTTTCAAACAGCTCCTTTTCACTCTTTAAAATTACTGTGTTGATAAGTCGAAATGATGACTTTTTTTTTTATTATTATTTCTAAGCATCTCTCTTCCATTTTCTTCAGGTAGTTGTTGTCACCTCAGACTTGAGGTCACTCTCACTCTCAAGATGATGAATGAAGAATGGTAAATGGTGAATGAATGTTGGGGAAAATGATGAATCATGGCTCTGTTTTTACCACATCACCACTGCTTCCATCATAGTGGCTTGAAATTAATCACATCACTTGACACTTTATCACTCTCATGCTACTTACCGGTCCATTTTTCCCCATTCGCATGCATTTCCAATATCTCACCTCCCTTTTTTAAAATCTATTAATTTTTATTAGTTCCACCCCTTGTATTTTTCTGCACCTTGCCCAGAGCGAATTATCTCCAGCCATATGTAGCGGTAACTCACCAGCACTTCTTCACCAGCTGCAGGAATCATACTGTACTCCACCCGGCTGCTTGACTGCTAATGGGAACTCAATACAACCAGTCGATACCCTGATAATGGTCCTCACCACCATCTAATACTGTAAAAAGTGTGCAGTATACAGAACGGCTGGAGGTTGCTGTTAAACAATTAGAGCACATCAGTGAAGAGTTTGTGTGTCTGTGTGTGTGACGAGAGCAGCTCAGCTCCGTCTGACTCAGCTTTGTTCCAGAAAACTCTTGACACATTCATTCCATTGACTTTACATCTGTAACAGGCCATGCCTTGATGATCTTTTAATTACCTCCACTCTTTATTGTCTGTTCCTCCATCAACACACTGAGAAAAGAGTCTGGGTTTGTCCCAACATTCAAAGGACTCTTGCCTCAGCTCCTGACCACTCCCTCCATCTGCATTTAGTAAAAATCGGTTGAGAACTGTTGGTGTAATCCTGCTGATGAACAAACAAATAAGACAAACAAATTGAAATGGGTTAAAACTCCTTGGTGGAGGTAATTAAACGCTGGGCTTGTGCCATGTGAATTTATTATCATATCAAAGCCCATCGTCTCTGTGCTGTCTCACTGTGGAGCCATCAGAATGAGGGCTAGAAAGAGAGAGAGAGAAAAGGCTAGGCTAGAGAAAGGGAGAGGCTAACACCACATGAGATTTGTGTGTTGCTTAGCATTGTGCCAAAACTCTGCCAAAACATTTAAACATCTTTTGTGGCACTCGGAAACAAAAGTAGGACTGGAATCTTTAAAGCCGCGGTCCTTCACTTCTATTTGGTAGCAAAAGGAGTCTGGAGGATAAATGGGGCTTATTGTAATGTAGCATGAAGGAGTAATCCTGTTTTCCCTTTGATTGCACTCTGTTTTGAAGGGGAGTGGGTAGTTTTGTTTTATGTCTGTACAAAGTCAAGACAAGGAGAAGAGGAGACATGGATGACAGAGGGCCAAGACATATGCCTGGTTAGCCTGTCCATGTTAATTATCACATTTCTGCATCATTCACATGGATATGAGGACAAAAACAGCACAGTGGCAGAGAGAATGAGGACTTGTTTGGAGGCGAAGAGAATATTTCCATTTATATAAAAGGTGTTGAGACAGCGTTTGGCACAATAAACCAGGACTGAAACAAAAGATCATGCCGACACGTCTGATGAGTCAGGAGCCTGAGCGCTGCAGCAGAGCTGCTGGGATCATGTTTAAAAGCTTTTCCTTGGATAGATTTTTGTAATGTGAAAATGTACACCATCAATGGACATCGGATTGGTTATTTTTGGTGAAGTATAAAGTAGAGCCACTTAAATGCTGCAGAGAAACAATACTGGGCTAATGGGATCTCTGGGATCTCTCCTGGTTATCCAGCAAGTGCCACAGTAAATTTCATCCTCCCATTAAAAAAGGTGTGACAAAAATACTAGTATTAATGTCTTTTTCAGCTGAATACAACAATTAACAGCTTGTTGTATCACTCCATTAATCAGCCACATTGCAGGAAAAATGTTCAATTTCTTCTTCCAGAGTTACTGCTTTGAATAATGGCCAGAAGTGTTTTTACAGAATTATGGTGTTATTGTGAAGTTGACCTTTGACTATTTCGATATAACTACTTAAATCATTCCCTTCAGCACATTCTATACGACGCACTCACCAGTGTGCTTTTACAGAAAAGAACAGCACTTTTACCACCATCACGCTTGTTCTAAATGATATAATTTCAACTGTGGATAATAAGAGGCACTGTGTAGCTGCTTTATTTGACCTTTAAGAAGCATTTAACCATGAATTGTTCCTAAGAAAAGATCAATTTATTGGTTTTGATGAGATTTCCAGTGTTGGTTCCAGAGTCATCTTATGAACTGACATCAGTATGCATAAGAAGGTTTGTTACTATTGCTAAAAGTGTCCCACAAGGAGCCGCTCTAGGACCTGTTCCTGGCCACAAATGTGTTGTGTGAGGTGACAGTGTGTCAGAGGTAATGAAATTCACAAGAACATCAGACTATAATGACTTTGAACTTTGTCCCCGAAAATTAGTTCATCCTCCAGTCGAAGGGAACATTTGCACCAAATTTCAAGAAAACTTAGAAAAAGTAATACTGAGATAGGTTCAGAAAACCAAAACCAAGATTTGAGAGGTCACCACAGCCTTAACTACTGATCAAAATCTGATCACTTCATCCTAAAGTTTTAGTGAATATTGTGTGTACCAAATGTGAGGAAGCATTCTTGTTAACAAAAGAAGGGTGGACAGACCAATGCATACAAAAGGACAAACTAAAAATCTAGAAAATATATTTGTCTGCTTTCATAGAGACAAATAAACAAAAATTCTAGGGCACAGTCTTGGCCTTAAAGCAAGGTTAAAATTCAAAGGCACACTGACAGACATACACAGACACACAAAGGAGTGTAGGAATCAGTCCCAGTAACCAGAACAGCAATGCAGAGCTAGATGTATGGCACAGATGAAGATCAACCATTTGTCTTATTGGAGTGAATTATACATACAGCCTAAGTCTTGAATCACTGGATGTGTACTGACGTTAGAACAACCCAGGGACACATGTTCATATAAGTGATCACACTATTGATAAGTATCTAAAAAAAGAACCATTTGTGGGTTGAATGCATAGAGCTTAATGACTTTTACCAACTCCCACCACAGTCAGTCCAGGTTCAACCAGCTGAGACTGTAATGAGGCAGAATAAGTGAAGACACCTGGGACAGTGTGTGGCCTTTAATATCCGCTCTGCTGGGATTCTCATCTTTTCCAAGTTGCAAGTTTCAGATCCCATCACATATGTTCTTCCTTTGAACTAGCATGAAAGTCCATCATTAGTCATTACATGTGTGTGAGGTCACTGTTTTACCTACAGTGCTTGTATGTGTTGTCTGTTTTCTCTTTAGCTGAGGGAGTTACTTAGGTTTGTTGAACATAAAGTGATTTACAGCATTAAAAGAGAGATTTTACAGTTGTTAAATTTGTACCGTTTCCATGGAGACTGTTTGGTAGTATCAGCTTTTGATACCCGTTATTACTTTTGGGGAAGCTGGCAACATTAAAGAGCTCTGCTGCCGTCTCTTCCTCCTGTTGTTTTGACAGACACTTAGTGCTTAAAGCATTTAAACCCTCAGTTTAAACTCACAGCACACTGCTGATCTGTGGACATGAAATACTACCCGACTGGAAAGATCTGTAGAACAGCCATTAATAACGGAGCTGAATGAGCACAGCAACAAAAAGTGGACTGATCCAACAATTTATGAAAAAGCTCAAGGAGAACATTTTTGTGAAACTCTTTATATTAAGGAAACCTTAACTCTGACTCAAAGGTAAAACTTCAGGTTACAGTTAGGTGGACCTATGGCGCCAATCATGGGAGCTCACTGAGCTTGTAAACCAATGAAAATGAAGCAAAAATACAGTCAGTCGACACCTTCAGAGCTTTCAGAAGGGTGTGATGTGTGGGTGTACTGTGGGTGTGTAGAGTCTTTACAAGTCCCCAGAGTTAAAACACAACAACAACAACAACAACAACAACAATGACTGGTGATCATCTGGCATTTATCAGCTGCCTGCGGGAGTTTGTATCTCGCCCACAAGAGGGGTGTTTAAATTTGTGGCTTCATGACCATTACCATGAAGTTTGGTTCAGACATGTATGGATTCATTAATGTACTGATAACTGGCACATGTGTCTCTGCTCCTTTGGTTTGAAATCAATTTGTGCTCTCCTTTTCCATCAGTCCTGAGTGTGTGCATGTACTAGACAATTGAATGTGGCTCTTTATTTTTTATTTTGTTGGGTGCATATCTCTAGTTGAAGGTTGAAAGGTGATGATAATGGATTTTGTTTGTCACCAACTTCACCTTCACAAGCCTGAAATAGTCATTTTTGTGTGTATTTTTTTAAAAAAAGGGACACATGCACAGAAGGGAGAAATCAGCTACTTAATGACATCAGCTGTGCTTTGAAATCAGCCATTCTGACATTTAAAAACACGCTGCTCCCCACCCACAGCAGGTGATGGATCTTCTACTGGCAATCACCAGGGAATTACATTAACGCTCATGACAGTAACAAAGTTGTTTGTGTACTTTTGGGAATATTTTTAAAAATCAGACTCTACCTTTATGCTAGGCTGGGAGTTTGCAATAGGCTTTAGGTACTGTAGAGACGAGTTGGCTCTGATTCAAAGGGGCAGCGGCCAGGGGGAGCAGAAAGTTTTTTTGCGCTGCCACTGGGGGGTGGGATGAGACAACTGACCTGGATGATTTGTGATTGGTTTGGACTTATTGCATAATAAATCTCAGAGATAACCATGCCCAATTCAAACCCAATTTCTAAAATGTACAAAAACTTAAGAGAAATATGCCGAATTTGGATGGAAACTGATTTCTAATTATTTTACATGTTTAATATTATGTATATAAATCCCTAAATTAGAAGAGTTAGACTTTTGTGGATTTGGGTTTACAAAGGCTTTAAAGTCTCAGTTGCCACAATGGCAGCAGGGATTGTCACAGACAGCTGACAGTCCTGTAAAAACTGCTGTATGGATGTCTCCTCAGCCTCCCTTTAATTGAGATGGTGTTAAACCACAAGGTTTTAGGGTGCATAATTGTATTCCTGATGGCTGAGAGTTTCTGATGCTACATGACAGATAGATGAAAAAGCAGTGCTAAATCTGCTGTATAAATGAGGCATTTTTCCCCCTCTCTTTTTTGAGTGTTAGAAGGCAGCATTTTTTCTTCACTAAGTTATGCTATCATGACCATTAAGAGAACACAAAGGAAGACCGGCAATCACCTGAATGCTTCTGGGAGAGCAGCATAAACAGACATCATTGAATGCAGCTGGGGGGAAAGAGCTGAGGGAAATTGCCTCATTCAGTTTGCTGATATCAAAGAAATGAGTGTAGTTTCAAATGACAAACACTGAAGAAAAAAAAAAGAAATAACAACATGCCGACTAAAACAGAATTTACATCATTCTTCAGGTTGATAAAACACCAAATCCATTGCTTTTCTCACACGAATCCTGCAGCAGCAATTTGGGACCATTTCCTCCTGTCAGCTCCAGCCCTGAATGTTAAGGTGCCTTCTCTGTCTCCCTCAACCTCTCTGCCTCTGTAATTTCCTAAACATAATCATGTATTCTCCATGGTGCTAACGAATGATGATCAAAGTGTTGTAATCATAGGCTGCAGGGCCAGGGAAGGTGGGGCACATGGGATTAATATGCACCAATTACAGTTGTACCCAGTGTCAAATCATCACATTACATTACAGGAAGAGGGTCACGTAATGAGATTAATGAGATTAGCATGGTAGGTGAAGGATGGTGTTTCCATGTCCATGATATACCTCTCAATTCAGTGTAGTTTAGGAAGTAAAAGCAGTGTAACCCAAAGGTTTATATTACTGGATCAGCATAATACAGGTAACTGAACATTATCCCTGTCAACACTCACTTATTAGTGTTTGTACCAAGGGGAATCGGCTAGGCCTGTTTTTCTGGACTCTGTTTTCTTTAGTAATTAAAACTAGTGCATCAGCGTCAGAACAAGAGTGTTGTTTATCTCATGTGCTTTGCTTTTGAAAGAGAGTTTTTGCTTTTGTGTTTTATATTACTCTTCATCTAGGTATAGTCTTTTGGTTCAGTTCTTTTTTTTGCCCTGTTCCCCTCCTTTAGTTCACCATTGCTGAATTATAACACAAATACCATCTGTTTGTTTTATGGTACTTAAGAAGATGTAAACCAATATGTATATAAACAAACTGCAAGTGATTGCTTTTGTCCATTTTAATGTATGGTCATGCTCTGTTTTATTCATTTGTAACTGTGTTTGTTTGTGGACCCCAGGAAGAGCAGCTGATGGCTTTGTATGAGCTAATGGGGATCCTAATTAAGACCCCCCCCCCCCCCCCCCCCCCCCCCCCTTCTTCTCTCCTCATTACATGGAATAGGATGGGGCTCAAATATGAAAGCCTAAACATCAAACATCAACAGCCAGGGCTGATGTGTGTTCATGTCAATGTTGAACAGGAGTCACAGATAAGAATCTGCAGCCTGGGATTTTTTGCCTGATCTAAAGATTTGGTATTGCTGTTGTGAGGACAGGTTCAGAGGTGGAAGTGTTGTTAACAATCAGAGAGCTCCCCACAATGCTGATGCTAAGCTGAACTCTGTTGAGTGCTTGGAGCAAAAGTACAGTGTGCACTGACTGTGTCTACTATTTTCATCTCCTCAGGACTCACTCTGTCTAACACTGAAACATAAGGCTAAGTTACTGTACAGCCCTTGTTATTACACTTACACATAATCCCCATATTTCCTCACATTTAAGATGTTGATTTGACAGTTACTGTACTTAAAGTTATGTTGTCAAGCTTTTTATACTCCCCTCCCGGCGGGATTTGGATGTACGTTCAGAGTGATGTTTCCATTAATCATGGCAGAGCACCAAGGAAAATTCTGGACACCTTTCAGAGCAAAGTCTGTATAATGAGAGTTGCCTTACTTTAATGGACTCCCCAAACACTCAGATGAAGTGCAGAGAAAGACTTTGTGAGTGGATTTGATTTATGTGCGTGACACACCGGCCAGATTGTCTCGTGCTGTGAAAATAATGCAATGCAAAGTCTTATTGGTGCTTTTTAGTGTAGTGCAATGCAGTACTGCCACTCATGTTTATTAATATTGTTGTGTTCTCAAACAGTCATAAAGTGTCATGCTGACAGTTGGCTAAAGTCACTTTGTCTCTGCAGAGTACGTGTTGCCCACATTTCCACAGCACATCACGATCTGACAGAACTAAAGCATCATTGACTCCTCTCCACAGCGGATGACCTTTACTCACATCCAACCTGCTCTGAATTAGCACTAAGTGGTCCAATCAGTGCTCGGCTGTCAGTTAATAGGAAGCATTTCCAAACTGATCTTCAGGTGAAAACTACTTAGTGGTCTTTTAAGCCCAATTAGCTGCTGAATCTAGGAAACTGCTCCAGTGGCATGGAGTGCATATTGAATATGTATAGTACATGCATGTGCGTGTCAATGACCTCCTGTGCTATTGAAATTTTCACTACGGTGGACAATAAAGTCTATCTAATCTCAGTGACCACACACTTCATGAGATTCCCTTCAATTTGTAGCTGATCATGACCTCCTGCCCTCTGCATTTTTTGTTTGTTTTTTGAGCGCTGCATAAAATATGACTTAGTGTGTTTAATATGCTAATTACTAAACTGCCTGCAGCTGTAGGTAGTTTAAAAACTAAATGGAACAAACTAACTTGCACTTCTTTTTGTTCAAAATGAAGTAAACTAGAATTATGCATTTGGGACTTTTTAATTGTTTGTTTTCTCCATTATATCAATATCATACTGTGTCGTGAACTGAGGTGTGTATGTAATGTGAGCTCTGTGTTATACCCTTAGCTGGCACTAATTAGCAAGTGTTGGTGTCTGACAAGTTAAGCTTTCAAGCCTGGTGAGTCAGCTAATTAGCAAACAAATTAATTAGCCTTGGGTTGGGCTTGGGGCAAGATGGTCCAACTCCCCCTACCTGTACAACCAGTGCAAAATGGGAGTGGTAAGATTGGTGGTGGTGAAGTCAGGCACTGCCAAAATGACAACAGTGGAGCAGTTCAAACCCAGCTTCAAAGCCACTTCTCAGAAATCTGTGGGTGAGGTCACAGTGGCTACATCCATCTTCAGTTGCAGTCTGTGGTGCAGTAGCATGGCTGTAGACTCTCAAACCTATTTCCACAACAGTTAGAAATCTGTATGTCCCATGCACCAGCTTGCTCATTATTCCAAGGAGGTGACAATTTACCCTTTATGTAGATAATTTCTTTCCTTACTGCTGCTAATGAGGTCAAACGACTAGAACAGTCCTCCTAACTTGAAAGAAAATATGGGCTCCGACATTTGTCAAGTGCTGTGAGCTATTATGGTGTTAAAACATTTTATTTAACTTGTCCTTGAGACTCAAGAAAAAATGGGAAAAAAATTGGACATGGATATGAAAGTAGGAGAGGGATAATCAAACAGCAGCATGTGACTTCAGAGGTAGACTGCAGTTGATTAGAATGTCAATTTCTCCTCATCAGATAGGATATTCCAGCACACTTTATTAGCTGAAGAGGACTCCTTGTGTTAATCTGGTGCAGCTCTATTTTATAGCGTGAGAAAAGATTCTAGTGTCATTATTCCTCTGTCCCCCTCTCTGCTCCTGGTCCTGTCCTCCTCTAATGGCCTGGGACATCCCTTGTCTTTGGAAAAAAAAAAAAAAGGAGAAAGTTGTGCACCACCACCTTATTCTTGCAGAGATTGATTAAGTTATCCCTGTAGAAGACCTGTGCTGTAATTATTTTATTTGTCCTTTGACATATGCTTGTCATGAACGATTATGAAAATGAGAGATTTAACTTGAGTGTCAATGTGTCAATTCACTCATGACTCATGCATTTATCCTATTTGCCATCGGCCATACTCAAAAGGTCTCTGACATTGACCAAATCAATGCAAGACTAAGACCTTATAAATTGAATCTGTTTTGGAGATGTTTCCCTGAGGAACTACACAGGGTTGTGACACTCATAGCATTGAGGGGATAACAAGATGATGTGAAAAAAAAGTGTGTGTATTAATGATGTCTGTTTGGTATTCTTCCTGATTTGGGCTGAGCTGCTTTCTTGTACATGAGCTATTTTAGACAGTAGTTTACCTCTGTGTAGAAAGTTAGGTACATAAAGACTGTATTCCTGTTTTCCATGGATTGAGCTTTAACCTTAATTACACTATAGTTACCATTAGCCCCCCTTAGAGAGAGTTCCATATTGCTGTAGCTAGCAACCAACCAATTAACTTTCAAACTGGAAGCCTTGGAAAAACAAAATGAATGTGAATGAAAACAATGCTGAATAAGACACCTACTGTAACCTTATATAGTTATGTGGAGCACAGGTGTTGACAATGCCAAGAGAGACAATGCTCTGATTGATGTCCTGTATTCAACTATCCTTCACCAGGATCACTTTGGGCCAGTCCCACTGCAGAGGCATCAGTCTGGACCAAGAACCGCTGGCTGAAGTCGGGACTCCTCAGCACCAGAGAAGAGCAAAAGCAGGCCTTGGGGGTTTGGAATGTGGTCTCACAGTCCTTGCTCCAGGTGACAGGGTTCCTCTGGTCCTTCGCCATCAGAGCTGTCAGAGGGGCGGCAATGGTGGCGAATTGTGGGACGAATCCTTTTTACCAGCTGGCCAAGGACCTCACCTCCTTTTTTGTGCGAGGGCATGGGCAGCTGCAGACTGCCTCGACCTTGTCCACCTGTGTGGTAGCCCAGGTACTTCGCCTCCTCCTTGGCCCACTGACACTTGGCAGGATAAAGTGTCAGGCCCACCCGCTGGATTTGGCCAAGGAATCGCTCCAAATGCCCCAAATTCGGGAACCCGAACTGGAGCCAGGTTGATGTGGTAGATCTGCTTTGCCTTTTTCTTGTCAGAGTGGTGGATCTCGTAGCTCACAGGGACAGTCTTTCTGATCTAATCCACAATGTCGCTGTAAATACATGTTATACCTGCCTCCATGAATGTCTGCAGGGTGGGGGGCTATGTGTTTTTTAAAAGCTGCCGTAGGAGAAATCTCAAAACGGCTCCCCCGGATTAAAACCTTCTGCCAGCCTGCCTTTAAACGTTAAAGTTGTTCTTTCTGGACCACTGACATAAACGCGATTAGTGACATTATTGAACAGCAGGTTTATGCATGATGTAGTCTGGTGCATCTTGAATTAATTTCCTTTAATATTCTCTGCAGTGAATCGTAGTAGCCCACAGACAGCTCCACGTTTACGACGGCTGTGACCATAGCTGATCCCAAAACAAAAGCCATGTGACCTCCACCTCCTACGGCTCATTTAAAAACAGGCCTTGCTAGTTTTGTCCTGTCTTATTTGGATAAATGGCGCTGATAGAAGCTGTTGTTTTTGTCCATCACTCTCGCATGTCTGGTCTACAATGAATTAACAGCAGGCGCTTGATTTATGACACATCCACAACATCCTTTGCACAGCTCCACGTGTTAAATTTCTTGGGCCACCCCAGCCACTTTACCAACACTAGGTTTTTATGTCCCACCCTTTTCCTGGACAGGATCTTTTCTATTTTAAAAGTTTTGTTTTTATCGATGATGACCAGCTGTAGCTCCTGCTCGTAAAAGGTTCCTTTTACTACGTCGCCTGCGACATCTGGACCACGTCCACGTGCCTGCGTGAATTGGCCGACGTTAAATATCTCCACATACAGGTCTTGAAAGTTCTGTTAAGTCGCTCCACACGCCTTCGTCTCGTTCAGTGTTGAAAAATGAACAACATTATAACACTCCATTAGACGTTGAAACTGTTCATTATAAAACTCCATCCCTGCGTCCATTTGAAGTTTCACAGGAACACGTCCCTCACTCAACACATCGTGAAAAGCTTTTACAACGTCTGCGGCACGTTTGGTCCTCAGACATCTGACCCAGGCGTGTTTAGAAAACACACGTTAACAAGTACCGCACAGTATCACTGTCTGCAGAATATTCACTCATACCAACCAAATCTGCTTGGAATTGTTTCTCAATGCCGCTGACCAAAACTCTATTCCTAGAAGATGTTTAGCTGCTTTGGTGTGCAGAGTGTAAGTATCCTGCGCTGCCAGAAAGGTTTTTACACAGTCTAACCCGGGGGCTGCCCCTGCAGACTCCCTGACCGCCTGGCAAAGCCTGTTCACACCTCCAAGACCCCCTGGGTGAGCGGGATCGTAATATATTTTATGCAGTGTGCTGTTCAAGGTGAGGATCAACCACAAATAACCAGGACATAGTGATAAACAAGCCTTTATTTAAAAACACATGCTCGGTTATAGTATACAAAAAAAATAAATCAGAAAAACATTTAAAAATTGAAAAATGCTCAAACAAATTGAATAAAAAAAAAAGCACACAGTGTAAAAAAAAACAAATTTATCTGCATGATCTCCATCTGTCTACGATCATGCGCATGTCTACCAGATTGGTTTTATGGGCCTCATCGTCACTCAGCAGTTCATCGTACATTCTGAGGACTGGGGTCATGATGTTGTCCGCCTGCTTGAGTTCATACAAAAACAGCTTCCACAACACCCGTGATTTGGTGTGGTTGCAAAGCATGTGTTTCAGAAACAGTTTCTTATTGTGGGGATGAAGTTGTCGTTCCAGAGGATTGAAAGATGAGTGTCATAGTTTGCCTGAAAGTAATCCGTCGGTAGGTCATCCATGCGGCAGTGGTGTCTTAGGCTGGGGTGATCGACCTGGCATCCTTGGCATGCCTCCTTACAAACATCACATATCACTGTGTGGAGCAGGTGGATCACGACTATTTTTACGTTGTTGACTAAATTTGGCGGACAGGTCTTCATGCAGAAAGGTTTCCCAGACACTGTGTCTGTGTTGGCAGCCGTTGACTCCAGTAGTGCAGGAGTTGGTGACTCCAGGAGTGCAGGAGACAGTGGTTCCGCCACTACTGGCAAGGATGTTGGTGTTGGCGGCAGGGGGAAGATGGAGGAGGTATCGATGGTGGTGAATATGACGGTGTATGAAGAGGAGATAATGACCATGGCGCAGAACTGAAATTATAGCAGGGCATGCTATAGCTGAAAAATGTTCAGCGAAAGCATGAGAGAGAGTATATAATACACCTTCCATCAAAAGTGACAGGTCTATTGTTCTAACGCTCCAATGATATGTTGCTACGTCATGATTACGTCACCACGTTTTAATCCAATGAGGTAGGAGGAATGTTCCGAGGTCCCTCCCTCTTCTTAACCAATGAGGTTGCTCAGATGTAACGAGGTCCCTCCTGCATTACATCATCTAAATTTTGGGGCCGGAGTAACAGGTGACCTCTCACCCCGATACTTAGGCCCCCCTCTCTCTCTCTCTGTGTGTGTGTGTCCCATTGTAGGTTTAATTGAGATAAAGTTAGTCATTTATGGCTCGATGTAAAAAGGTCTAGCCTGTTAGCTTGCTGTTTTTAGGTCAAATTTAGGTTCGGGGTGAAAAAAACCCCTTAACACAGTTATGGAGAGCCATAGTCAAGAAAGAGAGGCAGCTAGAGAGTAGAGTGTGCGTTAAGCGGGGGTGAAAGTGTGAATGAGTAAAATCATGCTGTCAGCCCCTGAAGCTAACCCTTAAAGCCAACCTCTCTCTCTCTCTCTCTCTCTCTCTCTCTCTCTCTCTCTCTCTCTCTCTGTCTCTGTCTCTGTCTGTCTGTCTGTCTGTCTGTCTGTGTCCAGTCTTATACAAAGAAGCCAGGATCTCCCACGCCTGAAAGACTTTGCATTAAGTCACGGTCAGCGTGCAACTGAGTTACCCTTGACCATGATACTGTATTCGGTCACTGAACCATCCCCTCAGGTCTTCAAGGTCAATAAGTTAAACACCCTGAACCTAAGGCCAAAGGTTACATTCCATTAGTATTATGCCGAAGAAAAACTGAGACTATTCACACAACCCCTACCATGAGAAAAACTCCAAATAATAGACGAGGTGTGTGTGTGTGTGTGTGTGTGTGTGTGTGTGTGTATGCATGCGGCAAGCGGTGAAACTTCTCCTCAGAGTGACAGGCGTATACCCCGTCTTATACAAAGAAGCCAGAATCTCCCACGCCTGAAAGACTGTGCATTAAGTCACGGTCATGAGTTACCCTTGACCATGATACTGTATTCACTCATTGAACCATCCCCTCAGGTCTTCAAGGTCAATAAGTTAAACACCCTGAACCTAAGGGCAAAGGTTACATTCCATTAGCATTAGGCCAAAGAAAAACTGAGAATATTCACACAACCCCTACCATGAGAAAAAACTCAGAATAATAGACAAGAGCCAAAAACAAAAACCAGACAAAATGAAAAGGTTCTAAAAGCCTATTATTTAAGATGGGGTATAAGAGAGCGTAGAAACTTGAACCAGTCCAGAGGACATCTCCAAACAACTTTCTGGCAGCACCCTCAAACTCTATCAGATCAGCGCAACAATGGTCGGTAAGTTGTATTAACTTTTTTAAAAACTGTTTTCTTTTCTTTTCTTCTTTTACAGTAAGAACTATGTGATTGTAAAGAGTCTTTTTTTTTTTTTTTTTTTTTTTTTTTAGAGTATGATGTACAGTTTTCTTTGGAGGAGTTGGAGAAAATGTTCCTTCCTTGTAAGTGTATTATTTCATTTTACCGCAAATTCTGCTGTTGTTTTTCTACATTATTATATAGTTATTTTATTTATGCTTCTCTTAAAGGGGACGAAGATGAATTAATTATGCAATTTCCTCACATAAACCCTCAACCAACACCGTCGTCAGAAACACCTGTCCCAACGGGAGCATCAACAGAAGATACACCTGTCCCGGCGGGAACATCAACAGAAGATACACCGCAGCCACCTGTCCCAGCGAAAACACCTGCGGAAGATACACCGCAGATGCAAGCCCCGCCGCCGCCTCTTCCGGTACCTGAACTTTCCGAGACAACCGCTCCGTTCCGAAACCGTGAAGAGAGAGAGCCCTCCAGCCCTGCTAGACGTACCCGGGGGCGCCAAAACGGAAAAGCGCCCAGAAAGAGAGTCAGAATACCCAGCTCCAGCTCCAGCAGCAGCAGCTGCAGCAGCACCAGCGCTAGTAGCAGCAGCAGCAGCAGCAGAAGCAGCAGAAGCACCTCTCCCACCTGGACGGACGCATGTAGCTGTTGCTCACACTGCAAAAAACGCGGAAAACGTAAGTTTTTATAGACGGTATTATATCTGTAACAAAAGTAACAATAATAATAATAATGAAACTTTGTTTTTCTTTTGTTGTTTTATACCAGCACGCCAAAGGAGGGAGAGAAGAGACAGAAGGACGAGGGATGCTGTTTGTAGATCTTGTCAAAGCTTCCATTTCTACTTTGTAGAACCAGCGATAATTCAAGCGGACGCTGTGATATTTGTGCCAACTTTCACTTCTATATATGCACTACCGCCAACGAACCGAAAAGGTGGTGACCCTGGTGATATTCTCACAGGATAGAATTTTTTTTTTTAGTAATTATGGATCACAATGTAGACAACCCTCACGCTCCCTACGATCCTTTTATAGCTATAAACATAGCGTTAGATGAGTTGAATTATTCTCACTCCATCTCCAATTGTTTAAACAACTTTCACACGGCGTTTGAGTCCTTTGCTCGGGACGATGAACCCGGCTCCTCCTCCTCCTCCCCCATTACCGGCGCGCCGTCTGGCGACATCCAACCCGCCCACACGGTCTCTCAATTAGATCGCTTCAGAGAGTTAGACGAGGCTTTGGTTCAGTTAGAAAATCAAAATTACCTCCAGTCTGGGGGTAATGCAGAGCAAACTCTATCCCCCGATCAGAGACCCGTCTCCTCGGAAGACGGAGACCGCGTGCCTTCATCTCCAACACCACCGCCACAGGCCCCTCAACACGTTGTAGTAAATCGCGATAGATTTAACAACGTT
This sequence comes from Caranx ignobilis, assembly GCA_021432705.1. Classification (NCBI taxonomy): domain Eukaryota; kingdom Metazoa; phylum Chordata; class Actinopteri; order Carangiformes; family Carangidae; genus Caranx; species Caranx ignobilis. The sequence goes on from MU269988.1 coordinate 17,202,960, forward strand.
GAAATTAGACAAATATTACAGTTTCCCACTCCTTCAGGCGTGCCTGATTACGGTGAATTCTACGGCGGTGTTATGGGCGCAGCCCAAGAGCTGTGTGACAGAATCTTTAGCCAAGCACAGGCGCAGGATGTTGTTCAAATGGAATTGCGGGGGGACCAGTTCAGTAAGTCTGTATCCCATGTAGTGAGAGCGGACGGGGGTGAGACGGGTCTAGAGACCTTTCAAAACTTACTGGACGAACTCGTGCAGTCTAATATGTCGCTCATGACCGATCAGAATCTTGAATTAGTGGTTCAACTGGTTTGTAATCCGCGCGGCGCAGGTAGAAGAAAGCAGGATTCTATGTTAGACAGCGAAGTGGTGCGCAAAAAGAGAAGATTTCTTTATGTTGTGGAGAACCCTGACAACAGCCTGTGTTTTGCCACTAATTTAGCCCACCTGTTGCATCCGTCCATCGACGGTCGAGAGGCCGAGAGAATAGGTAGAGAGATTCAACGCAGAGTAGGTTTCACCGAACACCGGGCCGTGTGTTTTAGCGACGTGTCACTCTTTGAAAGGGTGTTAGACTGTAAGATTGTGGTGTTTTACAGAAACAAAGACTCCCGCACCCTCGCTAAATTCCACACGGCAACACCGGCAAAAGACAAAACAGCGTTTCTTTTTCTACATCAAAACCATTACTACGGTATTAAAAATCTCAAGGCCTTCTTAGGCACTCCTTATGTGTGCCAGCATTGTTACACGGGTTACAGCAGCGTATGCAGCCATCGCTGTCTGGGCCACTGCTCTGTGTGCTTAGACCCCGTCTGTTGTCATGCAAAATACCAACCCATTGTTTGCGCAGACTGCCATCGCACGTGCCGTTCAAATCACTGCCTGAGTAAGCACAAAGAGCTCCTGCCGAGGGGGAGGTCGAATTTGCATCAGCCCGGAGCCAGTGTGATTTGTATAAACAATGCACAAAATGCAACAGATTGTGGTACACAGGCATCGACGGCGGCTCTAAACCCCATACATGCGAAAAACTAAAATGCGCAGTATGCAGAGAAGTACTTCCCGAGGGTAACGAGGAAAAAAACAAACACTTGTGTTACATTCAACCGTTAAAGCCTGACACAAATTACAATCAAAACATCGTTTTTTATGACTTTGAAATGTACACAGACGAAAGTTCCACGCATGTGCCCTTCCTGGTGTGCACAAAAACCCTAGGTGGTGTCAGATGGAACTCCTGGGGGCCAACATGCGCCAGAGAGTTTGTACTGCATTTTAGATCTCCCTCATATCGGAACGCGGTGTTTATTGCTCACAACTCCAAAGGATTTGACGGGTACCTCGTTCTGAACGCCATGATTACTCTCGGAATAAAACCGTCCCTCATCATGCAGGGTAGTAAAGTGGTTTGTTTTACAGAGCCAGATTTCCAGCAAAAATACATAGATTCTCTGTGTTTTCTCGCTATGCCTCTTTCAGCCATGCCCAGGGCTCTGGGGTTTGAAGATAAAGTGAAAGGATACTTTCCCCACCACTTTAGCTCAAAGAAAACTTTAAAGTTTGGGTGCTTATCCCCCGCCCCAAGACTACGGCACAGAGCGCATGACGTTGGAAGGAAAGCTTCAGTTTGAGAGGTGGTACGAGAGGGTTCGAGGCGGTGTGTTTGACTTTGAGAAAGAGTCACTTCTTTACTGCGAGAACGACGTGGACATTCTAGCGGAGGCCTGCACCATCTTCAGGAACGGTTTCATGGAGGAGACGGGTATAGACCCCTTCAGCCGGTCCACCATAGCCTCGGCCTGCATGAAAGTGTACGTTACTCATTTCTTGACTCCAAACACACTCGCCATCCCCCGCCAGACAATTACAGAAGACAAGTAAAATTATTCTCGCACAGTAGCATACAGTGGCTAGAGTGGGTCTCTCACACCGAGGGCATCTTTATTCGACATGCTCTTAACGCGGGCGAGAAGCACCTGGGTCCCTACTGTGTAGACGGATACGCAGAGAAGGGGGGCGAGAAATATGTCTGGGAATTTCTCGGCTGCTTCTATCATGGATGCCCTCATTGTTTTCAGCCGCAGGACCTCTGCCCACTCACCCGTACAACGTTCGAAGAACTTCACTCCAGCACCATGACGAGATTAGAAACGTTGCAGTCTGTTTATGGGGTAAAAGTGATTGTCATGAGGGAGCATAGATGGAACGAGATGAAGAAGACCAGCGCCAGCGTGATTGATTTTCTCACACGTTACGATCCTCCGGAACCTCTCCTCCCCCGCGACGCTCTGTACGGAGGGAGGACATGTGCGGTCAGATTGAGACACAGCGCAGGGACGGGTGAGACTGTACAATACGTGGACGTGACCTCGCTCTACCCATACGTCAACAGCAGCTATCCGTATCCTCTGGGTCACCCTGAAATAATTCACAGAAATTTTAAAGATCCGCGCGCCTACTTTGGGTTAATCAGAGCCACGGTGTATCCGCTGAGGGGCTTGTATTTCCCGGTCTTACCTTACAGAACACTCGCTGGTAAACTGGTGTTTACATTGTGTCGCACCTGCGCGGAGATGAACGCTCAAAGCGGACCCTGTAGTCACGATGACGAGGCCAGAGCCTTAAAGGGGGTCTGGGTCACACCTGAGTTCAACAAGGCTTTAGAGATGGGCTACCGCCTGGTAAAGATCACAGAGGTCTGGCATTTCGAGCGCCGGGACGATTCAATCTTCTCACAGTACATGCAGACATTTTTAAAAGGTAAACAAGAGGCTTCGGGATACCCTCCCGAGGCTGTAGATCAAGAGAGCAGAGAAAGATACATCAGGGAATATCGAGAGCGTCAGGGCATTTTACTGGACGCTGCTAAAATTAAGCCGAATCCGGCCAAAAGACAAGTGTCTAAACTGTGTCTCAATAGCTTCTGGGGAAAGTTTGCTCAGAGAAGCAACCTCTGTCAAACGGAGCTTGTGTCGGAGCCCGAGGAGTTTTTCTCGTTAATGTTTTCAGAAAAACACCGTATAAAATATTTTTCGTTTATCAACGACAGAGTAGCTCTGATCCAGTGGGTCTACGGTGACAGGTACATTCCCCCACCCAACAAAGTTGACAACGTGTTCATAGCAGCTTTCACGACAGCGTACGGTCGTCTCAAGTTGTACAGTTACTTAGAACAGCTGCAGGAGAGGGTGCTTTACTTCGACACAGACAGCATCATTTACACCACAAAACCAGGGGAAAACACGTTAGAGCTGGGTAATTATCTGGGGGACTTGACGGACGAGTTGGGGGTTGACACTATTCAAGAATTCGCGGCAGCCGGTCCTAAAAGTTACGCGTATCAAACAAAAAATAACAGAGTTGTGCTAAAAGTCAAGGGAATAACGCAGACGCACGCCTGCTGTGAAAGAATCAACTTTGACAGCGTCAAAAGGCTGGTGGAGAGGTATGTAAATCGTGCCTGCAGACAGCTCCAAGGGGGAGAGGAGGAGGAGGAGGAGGAGGAGGGAGTTCTCCAAACCCCTCAACAGTGTATAGTCAGGGATAAAAGAGGATTTTTTATTAAAAACTCGTCATTTCAAAAAAGGTTTCGTGTTGTATTTGACAAGAGAAGGCTGCTGCCTACCGGTCATACTTTACCTTTTGGTTTTTGACGGAGAAACATGTCACACTTTGCTGAAGAAATAGAATTTGATCCTAGATTATGTGTACCCTTTTCATGCCAAATAGTGGGACCTAGCGGTTGTGGAAAGACGTTCTTTGTAAAAAATGTTTTAGAGAACTGTAAAGATGTAATGCAACATGTGCCTGACAACATTGTATGGATTTATACTTCTTGTCAACCGATGTATGATGAACTGCGTCAGAGCAATAAAAATATTAAATTCGTCGAAGGACTGCCGGATTCTTTTGACGACCCTGATTTGTTTCCCCCTCATCATTCCCACCTTATTATACTGGACGATGTGTTATTGCAGGCAGCAGAGCACCCCGAAGTGGCGAGAATTTTCACGCAATATAGGCATCATAAAAATATGAGCGTGATGTTACTCACTCAAAATCTTTTCTACAAAGGTAAATACAGTCGCACCATCAGCTTGAACACCAACTATTTGGTGCTCTTTAACAACCCGCGAGACAAACTGCAGATCAACGTATTGGCTCAGCAAATATTCCCAGGAAAAAAGCTTTCTTCCTTCAGAGCTTCGAAGACGCCGCACAAAAGCCCTTTTCATATTTATTAGTAGACCTCACGCCCGGTTGCCCAGAGCGATACAGGCTAAGGTCGGGAATACTGCCTCACCAGTGGCCAGTGGTTTATGTACCTAAATCCAACTAGCTCGACGCACAGCCATGTCGGACCGCATAAAAAGAACGCCCCTCTACTGACGGCTTTATGTTACTGCTCGCCTCGGAAGAGAAGAGATATTCTTCAGCATTGCTCGTCAGACTTTCTTCAGTGTCTCAGCGAAATCTGTCTAAACCTGCTGAAGGGCAACGTCCCTCTTACGCCCTGTCAATATAAGAAACTGAAAAAGCAGAGGAAAACAATCAGACTGCTCGCGGATAACAAAATATCTCTGAAAAACAAACACAGTGCTTTGATGAAACAATCGGGAGGATTCCTTTTACCGTTGCTCTCAGCCGTGGTGCCTATATTTGGAGAGCTTCTAGGAGGTCTGGTGAATAGAAGAAGATAAATTAACGGCGGGGAGAGAGAGAGAGAGAGAGAGAGAGAGAGAGAGAGAGAGAGAGAGAGAGAGAGATGGCGAGTCACCAAAAAGCCACTCAAAAGATGTATCTGTTGAATGCCCAGCAAATGAATCGGCTGACTCAATCCAGCCCTATTCCCGTCGCCAGCGAGACTCAGGCTCAATCCATGAGACGCACGGCCGTGGGTGAATTGGATGAGAAGATGAACGATGTATTAAACGAGCCGGGGCTAAACCCTTACGAGAAAATTAAAAAATACAACGCCTTGTTGCAGAGATATCTTGCTTTTATCAAACAAGGTGCTAAAGAAGAGGAAACTCACACCAGGCCTTCTAAAGTCTCTGAACAAGAAGAAGAGAGGAGCAGGAGCAGCAGCATAAACAACAGCAACAATGGGAGGATGAAACTATCGAGGAAGTATTGCAAAACCTCCCCCCGAGGGATCGAAAAAACGCCTCTTATATCTTGAGGAAAATGAGCAGAAACGGTGAAGGGAGTTGGAATAAAAAGGGTGAATTTGTTTACATGGGTAAAGCGGTCGAGGGGTCCCACATGTTGGACCTGATAAAACACCTGTCTTTCTCATACAAAAAAGCCAGAGAATAGAACCCAAGGGATGGTTAGGGTTTTTAAATACTCTGAAGAGTTAAACATCCCTCTGTCCTCCGTGGGTAACCTCGAAGCTCGCGAGCAATACAGTAAATTGAGATCGAATGAGCAGTCAGGATTAAAGAGAAGAATTATTCTATCTCCGAGATGGAGCACACCTGCCGGGGGAGGAGGAGGAGAAGACGAAGACGAAGACGAGGTAGTGAGACGGGCGACCTACAGAGAGACAACACCCACTCCTGCGCTTATTGACTGGAGCACGCCCAGAGAAAATAGAGAACTAGGGACCAAGAAAAAAAAGAAAGAAAAAAAACTTCTTGGATTAGTTTTACTTCATAAAGCTTTTGCTGTAGCTACTGATGGTAACAATAAAAAACGCTTAAACCAAAATGTGATGTGTTTTTGTCTTTATTTAGAAGTTGTAACAATCTTTAAACATTTGTAAAGAGCATGCTGTATATGAGAAAAGATTGACATTTTTTTTTTTGCTTTACACAGTTTTGATATTTTTTTACAAAAGCAGTCACAGTCTCGTCATTTTTCAATTCGTCCTCTTGATACAGCGCTAAAACGTTTTCAAAACTTATTCCGCAGGCTCTATGGCATAGATAATAAACACAATGTTGACCGCAGGCGGAGGAGAATGTATGCTGCAGCTGTCTGCTGTGATATAAAACGCTGCTGCACCGGTCTTTTAAAAATTGTAAAATTTGATTGGGGTAGTGAAAAAAATGAGGAGAAATCCGAATGAGTCAAAAAAAGAACCTGTTCCATCTTCTTCCAGCGTTAAAGCCAGCCAGTGCTCCCAGGTTTATGCGCCGGATGTGTGTTTACAATGAGGTAGGCGGGGGTTTTAAACGATGACGTCAGCAGCGGAAGCTGGTCCGAAGCCCACACTCCATGGAAAGCATCTCCCAGTAGTCGAGTCATCAGACTTTCCAGTTGATGGCTGTTCATTTTTCTTTTAATAATAATCCACCAGCACCTGTCTTTTAGAATTGATTTCCAGAATAGACTCGTAGCAAGCGTACACAATCAACGTGGTGGTGTGAGGTAAAGGCACCCTGAATCTCATCTCTAATCTTAAATTCCCGTTGGAGACGGGGGATAAGGCGTCAGCATCTTCCCCCGCGTTAAGATTAAAGACAAACAAAGAGTATCCTTGTTCAAATTCGCGCCTGTTGATGCTCAGAGGTAAATCCTTCAAGTGTCTGCCTGTAGCTGTAAACAGGTTGTAAAACTCCCTGACAGAGACCCCGTTGTTAAATTGAGGTTGAAAAGCTTTGGCCGCACCTGTCTCCCGTCCTGACACAAGGCCAGGTATTCGACGTCGTTATGGATAAAATTAAAAGGAGACAGATCCCTCCTCCCCGTAAAAGCTTCGTGGTGCACCATGCCTATCACCACGTATTTTGGCATAGTGCCCAGAAAGAGATTCTCTTGGTTGCATATCCTAGAGTTTTGTGGAATGGAGTAGGTCTTCACGTTTACACGAGACAGAGGGTACAGAGCGTTGCTTTTCGTCAAGGCCGCAGCGTGACCTAGGCGCACGGCTGGGGAGACTGTCACTTTCTTCATAAACAGAGCAGCCCCCAGTATTCTCAAACGGTAGGTGCGGTTGGCAGCGCCCATGAGGCAAAAGGCGTCGGACGCTCTGGTCAGCTTAATTCTCAAATCCACAGAGTTCAAAAGAAGCCTCTCGCTAAATAATATATCTGCGTGGAGAGGCCCAGCAGATGGAGCTCTCTGGATTGTGCGGTAAAACGGCTCTGTGGCCTAGACCTCGGTTGGCCCGTTGACGGTCACCACAGAGTCTATAGAACGGCGGTGTCTTTGTAAAACAGCCCGGAGCTAAACTGTGTTTGTAGGCTAGCTTCCGAAAAGTTGAGCAGGGTCTCGATCATAGCCCTGTAAGGGTGAGTGGCGCTGGACTGCGATATCAGTCTGTCCCCCAGAATGACGTCGCACTGGCTAAAAATGTATTCAGAGGATAATTGATTAACCCTACGGGGGCGTCGGCGGCCAGGTTTGTGCCATTAGCGTTGGTAATTTGCACCCTGAGGTGGAGCAAGGTGTCGTTGAGATCCAAATACTTTTCACCGTCTCCGGGTATAAAAAACTCTATAGGGCCTGTATCTGTAATGGCCGACAGAGGCAAGACTTCTGTGTAGAGTTTTTCGTCGATAGACAACTGCGTCATGGGAACTGAAAATAAATCCAGCTCGGCCATGCTACACTCTGCCGATTTGTGGTGTAACAGCGCCATCTCGTGTCTTTGTAGAAAAATCAAACAAAAACAAAAACAAAAAAGAAAACAAAAAACTTTGTTATTCAGAGAAATATGTCTCCGGAGCCTGGGTTTCTAGCGGCGGGAGACCTCCTTCCTTTAGCGCGGCTTCTGCCTACTGATTTATTTTTCCCGCCGTTTCGGGCTTTTTTAGACCTCGCTAAAACACGGTTCCCCGGCGGCCTCTTTCTGGGCCTTCTGGCCAACATCATAATGCCGCCGGATCCTTCTTGAGAACTTCCGGGGCCCTCGTGAGCTCGGGTATTTTGTTCATGGCTTGGGAGACGACCTGCGAGGCTATGTTTTTAGCCGCGGTTTTGAGATGGGGCTTAGCGATGGCTATTCCTTTCTTAAACTGAGGCGATACGAACGAAATAGCCTCGAGAATATAGATCCTATCCCTCTCCCGTACATTACGGGGGCTCCGTAAAAACCGGGGAGGGCTCCTCGGCCTGGTTTTCATAATAATTCACAAAACGGTGAGGGTCCAGGTTCTGATGCATCATTTTGTGTCAGTGAGAAGATGGCGCGGTCTAAAATGTAATTTTACCACCGTCTTGCCGAAGGTAAACTTGAGGGGTTCGTTTTGATCCGTTTTAATCTCGATGCGAATATTTCAATGTGGTTTTGGCCACGGGTAGATAGTAGGGCGGATTAAAATGTTTGGTAATTACGTCCCCGTAGGTACCCTGCACGTCTACGATTCTCAGGAGAGGAGCGTAAGCGTCGCCCACCACCTGATGACGTACTACGTCACTGTAACAAAAGAGGTGATAAAACCCTGCCTTTATATCCGCCGGGTAGGGAGCCAGCCTTTCGTCGAACAAAATCCATCCCCGGGCTTTACACCCATAATGTACGCGATGGGGGCAAAAAAGCGTAGGTGAAACATTCCCCCAGCCTGATATTCATATCTCTTTTGAATGGTGCTATATACAATTTGCACGTCCGCGCTAATTTTTCTTAAAAAAGCATTTAGCTCGTTTGTGAACTGGCCCAGGTTGCTGTAATAGCCTCCTCTAATCTTTTGACGATGAACCTCGGGCGCCGAGGCGTCGCCTTCGTTCGGTTTTCTTCTCCACTCGAAAAAACCCGTGTCTATAGGTACGTTAAACCAGGTGTGAGGATAGGAGATTTCAGTCAACGCCACCTGCCACGGCCCCTCTAAATCCACGTGTTGGGCTAAATCCACCTGAAAGGCGGCTGCTGTGTTATTTTTAAACACGTCGAGGCTGGTGTTAGAGGGGAGGGTGATGTAAAAACCCTCCTTAACTCGGTGATCCATATTGGGTACTTGTAGCGGTAGAGTGAAGGGCGTGGCGAGGGCACGAGCGGTTTTATGCGTTTCTCAGATCCTTCACCTTGACCCAGCTGTTGAACTTTTCGGGCCAATTTTTCCACCGCACCAACGCCTGCTTTTCGCCTCGCACTACTCTCTTGTCTAAAATTTCCTCCACTTGGTAGACCTTGTCGGGCGGTATCGTTACTTTTTGCAGCTCTGCTTCGTAAAAAGTGCCTTCTATAGGCTCGTCGTCGAAATCTTTGAGTTTGTAGACAGGAGGTAGACGAGGAATGCATTCGGACACGGTAAACAACTCGTCAGAAAAGCTCTGCTCGTACTTTTTGTCAAACACGCCTCTCAGTTTAGATATCCTCACCAGGTCCCCCCGTTTGTAATTAAGCTTAAATTTGTCCTGGTATCGGAGAGGAAAAGAACCGTACAAGTTTTGAAAAACTCGGGGGGTATTTTCATCCGTGACCTCCGCAGGGGTCATTTTTATACTTTTGTGGTAGCTGTTGTTGTAGCTTTTTACCAGATCCTGCAACACGTCCAAGTACCTGCGTGTATTTTTGGCTGTAAAATACCTCCACATTCTCGTTTTCAGCGTGCGGTTAAATCTCTCCACCACCGAGGCTTTAAGATCGCTCCCTGTGGCAAAGTGTTTAACGCCGTGTTTCTTCATCAGGCTCTTGAAATTTCTGTTAAAAAACTCTTTACCTGAGTCTGTCTGTAGCTTTTCGGGGTTCGACTCTCTAGCAAAACAGACTCAAAGGCCCTGACCACCTCCGGAGCTGATTTTCTCTTTAAAGCCCGTACGTAGGCCTTTTTGAAAAACATCTATGACGGTCAAGAGATAATTGTAACCGTCGTTGTGTTTCACCAGAGCTTGCATATCGCAAAGGTCCGCCTGAAACTGAACCAGAGGGCGGGGTACAAACACTCTGTTCCGGGGAAAATGTACTTGCGGGTTTATGGAGAGTATAAGCGTCCTGCTCTGACAGGAACTCTTTGACTTTTGTAACGTTTACTTTTTTACCGGTTTCATCCTGCACAGCTCTGTGTAGTCTATCTACCCCTCCGAAGCTACCAGGGTGAGAGGGGTTATAATACACTCTTTTCATTACACGTTTCTCAGACATGTTTACCCACGCCTCTCCAAAGTTTATGAAAAACATCAATCATAATCAGGCTTTTTTTATGTTTTTATTCACAACACAAATACAAACAAATAATCAAAATCTACATATCACCTAAAGAAGATAAGAAAAAATGTACATAGCATACTAAGTCTACATATCACCTAAAAAAAGATAAGAAAAATGCATATAGCACCTAAATGTACACGTTAGCTAAAAATTTTAGCATACTAAGTCTACATAATAGGTAAAAAAAACTAACGTTTAGATTGGATGGTACTCAGTGCACTCCTCAGTATAGAAGCGTCTGAGGTTTCTCTGAGAATATTGTGTAATTTCCACAATTCTCGCAAGACATTTGTAGGCACGTTGTTTTGCACACGACGACTTACAACATCTACAAACAGAGCATAGACTGAAAATAGATGACCCTCGCAGGTGACATTCATCTCTAAGATAATTTTGTGAAACGTTGACAAAAGCGTACCTTCGTTGGCCAGGGTCAAAGTTCGTCTACAAGCGTTTCCCATGCAGAGTTAGATCGAGACCACTCCAGCACCTTTTCCATTTGAATAACTTCATGGTCTCCGCACAGAGATACATTTGTTTTGTTTTTAATAACTCTATTCAAAACAGAGACTAATCTTTCAGCAGTCACATGTTCTTCTACACACTCTAACATCTTTCAGGAAAATTCCCCATGTTTTTTTTTTTTTTTTTTTTTTTTTTTTTGTTTGTTTTTAGCAGACTAAAAAAAAGCTTCAACGTTCACTTAAACATCACCCTCTGTGTTAGAAGGCTGGTTGGTTTTCCCATATCTTGAAGGCTTGCTTTATCATCTCGTGTTTAGGTACGCTGTCGCCTACCAGGGTGTTAAACACCTTGGTTGTCTTCTCACGAATGTGTGTAGCAAATTTCAGGTCGTACAGAAAGGCTTCCACGATCCCCCTGATCCTGGAGGTAGAGACATAAAGGCCCCGTTTCTCGAGAGCGCTTGAGATGGCGGGAATAAACGTAGGCTTCAAGAGTCTTTTGTTCACTTCGTTGAAGTTTAACATGTAGAAGTAGTCGGGGTCTTCCTCCAGACACGGGTGCTGGTTCTGACTAGGATGACTGATGGCGCAACCCTCGCATATCTCTCTCGATACAACCCCAGAACATGCTCTAGCAGATAAACCACCACGGATTTCACGGTGTTCATCAGAATGACGGACAGCCGTCCGTCAGTCTCGTCATCTTCAAACTCTGGCGTTGTTGGTGGGGAGGAGGCCGTTGATGGTGTACCAATCGGACCCGGCGTTGGTGCCCGCGGTGGTGGTGGTGGTGGTGACTCCGCTGAAGATCCAGGCTCGTTCTCCTCCTGAACGGTTCGTGGTGGAGAAGAGGATCGGTGCGTGAGAATAGCGGGGGCTGACAGAGATCTAAACAACTTCTTAGAGCACTTTGGAAATGGGCTACTAACCCTCCGCTGTGGTGAAACCGCACTCTGAGATTCAAGGGGTAAGGTGGCTGGTCTTGTTGGTCTCGGCGGTCTTTGGGGTGGCGAGGCTGCCGGCGACGCAGGAGGAGGAGAAGGAGGAGGAGGAGGAGGAGGAGTCGGCGGCGGTGATGGCAGTGGTGGTAAAGGAGGAGGAGATGGTAGCAGTCCTGCTTGTGGGGCCATCTTGAGATCGGAGGAGTCTACCGCAACGGTGGTGGTGGTGGTGAAATCTTGCGTCTTTTAAACACGTTAGATGGTGAGGAGGGGGCGGGAGGACCTCTCTATTGGCTGATGTAGAGACGAAGGAGGGCCCGCGTTTTTACAAAACTCTTCTCACCAACATGATGTCTTTGTAGGTCTGGCTAGCGGCGAACAAATGACAAATTTTCTCCGCAGTTTCCTTCATCGCTTTCAACCAATCTTCGAGAGGAAGGCGTAACGCAAGCTGAAATACACCGCATTCGTTGTTGAAGTACTCCAAGACAAAGTTGTCCGTTGTCTTCTCCGCGACCGTGCACACTTGGTGGCTGGCTCTAAAGTACCATCTGCCAGAGGGTGAACTTTTGGTCTCCCACACCATGCTGGAGGCGATTCTATTCCTTCTCCTTTTTTATCGTTTTGAGGGAGCGTTGGTTTCAAAGCTGATGATCCCAACACGACCAAGACAGACCAGTCGGTTGAGGTGAGGGTAGCCTTGAGCCCCGCAGGATTGTAACTCCCCTTTCAAACTGGTAAAGACACGCTTCGCTCGCGCTGTAGTTGAACGCGTACCCCCACGAACCACCATCTTCCAACGGCCATTCTTTGTGGAGATCCTCCGGCGGTGGTGTCTGAATGCGACACAGATGATACACGCTTCTTTGGAGCTCCCCATATTTCCCTAAAACACGTCACCGGTGTTTCGGAAAGCACCGCGCTGTGGTTCCGCTGCATGGTCAGATTCTGTTTCCAACAAGCTGATGTTTGTAGAGTTTTTGCTACTACCGTCACAGCCTACAGCAACCGGTGGGGTAATTTTGTCTTGTTTTACCCCTTCAGCGTTTGTTTCTAATTTCGTGTATTTTTTTATCAATTGTTGTTTCCAATATGACGATGAAGAATCTTGGTTACTACACCCTGCGGCTGGCAAAGCTGTAGTTTTGACTTGTTTTTACCCTTCATCGGCTGATTCGGATTTCGCTTGTCTTTTTGACATTTTCCCGAGCCTGAATTACTATATTTTGATCGCACTAGTGCAGGGAGAAGGACTACTCAACCCTAAAGAACAATGGGTTTGTCTCTAGAAGGTTCGGTGACGTCAACGTTCGCTATATGCACGCACACACACACACAGAGAGAGAGAGAGAGAGAGAGAGAGAGAGAGAGAGAGAGAGAGAGAGAGAGAGAGAGAGAGAGAAGAGAGAGAGAGAGAGGAGAGAGAGAGAGAGAGCGCCTAAGTATCGGGGTGAGAGGTCACCTGTTACTCCGGCCCCAAAATTTAGATGATGTAATGCAGGAGGGACCTCGTTACATCTGAGCAACCTCATTGGTTAAGAAGAGGGAGGGACCTCGGAACATTCCTCCTACCTCATTGGATTAAAACGTGGTGACGTAATCATGACGTAGCAACATATCATTGGAGCGTTAGAACAATAGACCTGTCACTTTTGATGGAAGGTGTATTATATACTCTCTCATGAGGCCTTCACATGCGCCATCATTCGCATCAGCTCGTGCATTGTCAAACACAAGACATTTTCTAAACACCTGCCACATGTCTCAGGCCCTGATAAACTACATCACTGCAACATATACAATGCCTTGGGTTGCCTATATGGAGAAACTTTGAAAAAAAAAAAAAAAAAAAAAAGAGTAAAAATTGGTCCAGACAGGCCGTGCAACACCAATCCCCCATGTATCACTGGCAGCATCACCCACCCGCATATAAGCTTTACCGTCCTCAAACCTGACCGAATACATGTACCCATATGCACTCGTAACCACTGTTCATACCACATCTCCACACGTCTCTTTATGCGAGGTCCGTCCTGGACTACATCACCCAACACAGCATCACCACAAGTTCCCTCAAACAGCGCGCTGGGACCAGCGTTTCCGTTGTCAAGCATTATCGCGAGTAGCGATGGTGGCAGCAGGAGCAGTAACAGCAGTAGCGGTAGCAGTGGCAGACCGAGCGCCACAGATGTGAATCTTGCTAATGCAAATGGTGAAATCAACTCCCCTCCATGTTCCTTATATCTTTCTCCTCCACCGGTAAAGCACTCACTTTCACTTTCATGACAGAGAGGACACACTCATTCTCTCTCTTTCTCTCTCTCTCTCTAATAAATACCTCTGAAAACTCTTCCTCTTTAGAAATGAATTAAACTGTGTGTATTACTGAATGAATAAACAATGATAATTTTGAAGTAATGTTAAAGACTGATACTGTGTTGAAGTGATCTGATAATAATGAGGGAATCAAGCATAGTCCCGTGGTACGAAGGATTAACACATATGAGGGTCAGGTCAGATCACCAGATGGCCTCAAATGATTTACACTATGGCCTTGAGTGCATTTGTAACTTATCGAGCTATGAGAGGGGAGGATGGGAGAACATTATGTGAAAGTAACCTGAGAAAGTAACAAAGGCAGAAGCATCTCAAGGTTAGCGTAGATCATCGCTGGGGTCAGAGACTTAGAGATGGAAGTAGCATTCCAAATAAATCATGAAATTATGCAGAATAGGGAGGTCTCTTTTCAGGGTGCTGTCCCTCGTGGTTGGATGAACCAAGTGCCAAGAGGCTGGGACCAGCCTGTGCACCAACGAAGGGAGAGCTAAGTCTAAACCACAGCTCCTCCCCACCTGTTTGGCCAATGAATGCTAATTACAAACACATTGAGCAAAATATATTATGCTTTGGAAATAGAGTTGGGCATCCTTTTCTGGAACGGTGGTTACAGCTAACTGCTTGCAGACTGTGATTTCCTGAACAGAGAAGGTCCTTGTACAAGATTTTTTAATGATCCAATTTGAATAAATAGTTAACCGGAACGTCGATGTTTGTCCTCTCTCAAATTAACGAACACGCCTCGACAGTACTGGAGTTTGCTGCACAAGCAAGCTGCTGGCTTGCTTGTGTGTTTTATTGTTATGCCCTGAGTGAGTCATTCACAAATGGTATAGAAGGGATACATTAATGAATGAAGGTGTATTTCCTGTGTGGGTGCAACTGAAAAAACTGACACCTGGGTTATAATCTAAATGACCAAACAACCAGCACTTGACCGACAGCGAATAAAAAAAAACCAAACCAAAACAAACATCTTATATATGTCAGGAGAGAGACCTGGCTGGCACCCCAAAATTAACCCCCCCACATACGCTACGAGTGCAAACCGTCACAACCCCACACCCCAACACCAACACCAACAACGTCCACCCCTCACTGGAAAAAGATACATGCATGTACATTGCACACACACACACACACACATGCATTTTCACATGCATGCGCAAAAGTACATATTATTTACTACTTGGAGCTCTCAGCAGATGCTCCACCGCAGCAGGCCGCCAACTTCTTACACCGCTGACGGTGTAAAGAGGGGCTCTGACAGCACAGTTGTTTATGTCAATAGATTATCTTTTTTCTTAATCTTTTAATGTCTTTTTTTTATTTTTGTATTTTAGCTGTCTCTGTTTTGTATTTTCATATTTGTGATTTGCTGTGAGAAATAAATAATTTGAAAGGAGCAGGTCTGTGAATTCAATCTTTCAGCGGAAGGGCATGTACCCTGATCATTTTCAAGAGTAAGGGGTTGTAGGAGTAGGTGTAAAGGTGCAAAAGGGTTGGTATGAAACAATGACTTATTACTATATTACAATGACATATGCAATAATGTCTTCATCTTGAACAATTCAGTTTGTCATTTCAACAGTAAAAGTAGCAAAACCTCAGTGTCAAAAGCTTAGTTGAATACAAAAAGGTTCCTCCAAAAAACAAACAAGTAATACAAGCACAAAAATGCAGCATGGTGCATTCCACAAAATGTGCTGGTGCCGCCCCTACACTTAAGAATGCAATAAACATTAAATATTAATATTCAGAATGAGGTGGAGGCATTTACCTTCCCTGGGTTAGGCATAGGCACGGGAGGCCAAGTGGTTAGGGTCAGGGGTCACAGGATGAAAAGACACAGCAAAGTCAGTTCCGGAGGGCAGATGGATTCTGGAAGATCTGGCAGAGCTGACTAAAGCAGAATAGAATGGAATTCAAACCATCAAAATCCAGGAGCCTGGTCTTAAAGTGAGGCCATTTCTGATTTAGGATAGGTGAAGACATTATACCAACTGTCAGAGGGGTAGTATCAGCATGGGTCACTACCTGGAAATCACATCAATGGAGCCTGGGTCAGTTGAATGTGACAGTGCTGTTGGGTAAGATGTTAGGACAGGCAGTAGTTTCATCGGCACTGGCTACTACCTGGAGCTTGCAAGAACTGAGCCTGGGTCAGTTGAATGTGGCAGTGCTGTTTGGATCATATAGCAGCAGTGTAAACTGGCACCGAGGGGGGTGACACTGGGACATCAGAGCTCACTGCCTAGCCTCCTGGAGGTGTAGTGGGACTAAGAAGGCTAAACACCAACGAAGGGAGTCTCCCAACTAATGACCCCCAGAGACGTGTCAGTAGCCACTGGTAGGCAAAGTGACATGTTAGGGTCCTGCATCGAGGGTTAGGTCCTGCATCAAGTTTCTTGTGCTTGGCTCAACTATGTTGAAGACACAGCGCAGGAAGGTAGTGACTTTCATGCCAATCACCCACATGAGCCACAGGAGGTAGCTCCTGCGAGGTGTAGTGGCTGTGATAGACCTCATTGTATGAAGATGATAGCAATAACCCTCACAAGTGCACTGTAAATGGCGCCCTCTATGTGAGACAGAGGCCAACATTTATGGTGCCCAGGCCTGAAGCATAACATTAATTGGCATTGCCTGTATGAGGCAGTGTTCAATCACAAGATAAATGGAGCCATGTGCAACAGACACCTTAAGTTTTCTATCATTTACCAAGCAGAGCAGACATAACAGCCTCTAATGAGTTGTATTCGGGAGATGCAGGGACCGGTGTTTGACCAATATCTGTGGATAAAATTTGAGGTTGTGCAGCTTCAGGTTTGATTTTTTTTTTTTTTTTTTTTTTTTTTTTTTTTAAAACACAGGGGTGCTATAAAATAAATATTTCACCTGAGTGGTGCATATCAAACAACAAATATAAAGTTCGTTAAATGACCACAAATTAATCAGCAGGCTGAACTTGGATGATCTGGAGTCCCTTGGTCGGTTGGACTAACCAGCATTCTTTCTTATGCCTGTCATTCTTCTGGCATTAAGCATTGCAGACTGAAATTGTTAAGACATTAAATGTTTACATGTGACTGATTTGGAGCCATGCTGCTTTAAAAATCTCCCTGTTGTTGCAGTGAGTCAACTTCTCAAAGTGCTTCCTACTCAGACAGGACACGAGGAGCTGGTAGGGATAACGTGGGAGTTTCCATGACTTAGCTTCTGCAGCAGTGATCTCATTTAGCTACTTCTTTCCTATTTAATGAGATTAAGGAGGTTAATCACCTTTTAATCTGCTTGGGGTTTCTCCAGCTGCTGGGTGGCACCTCCAATCAACACAGTGTGATGCCAGTCCATTCCAGGTTTTAACAAAAATCCCCCCCAACCTTAATGGGTTTTCATGAGATGCCACAGGGAATTACCTGCAGTGTGTTTATCCACTGAACTTGCATTCATCAAAGCTTTTAGCATAGCTCTAATGAGCCTTTGCAATGTCATTGGCTGAGAGTTGTATGCATTCTGTGCATCTTACATAGGTTGTGCCACATGACAAATGGCTGCAACCACAAGCAGTGACAGAGGAGGAGATCAGAGAAGTGCAGAGTCACTTGTCTAATAGACTGTGTTTGTTATGGTTGAATAACTCCAGACATAAATAAAGTCATGTGGGTGGCGTTGCCTGAAGGTCTCTATCCTTTGGGCAAGGCATTCATGCCCTGTGGCTAGGATTGAATAACACAACATAATTTAGCTTGAAGTGACTCTTGACGCAGAGTATGTCAAAATAAAAGGCTGTATCTAACACTTTCTGACACTGTGAATGATGCATACATTTTAAGTCCCAGTGAATATATTTTGTTGTTATGCAATAAACATAATTCAGGGTTGGTCATTCATACATATAATAGTGCTGTTTGATTGCTACCCATTATACCTACTTCAAAATCAAACCCACTGCATGTTCCTTTTGCAAAAAGCAAAGAGTTGAGCTGTTTAGTCTTTAGAACTAAATCAAATTCATATCTAAAGCAAGTGGGAACCTCCAGCACTGAAACATGAAGCCTGTAACACCAATACTGTCTAACAGTGAGTCAGTCCCCATAGGCCCTCATGTTAAAATGCTCAAGTTAACAGCAGAAATGAACATGTTTACAGCCTGGGACAAAACCAGTTTAGTCTGTAATTGGCCTAATTTGAGTTGATGGGAATGACTTATCCAAATATGAAGTTCTGGACAGTGCGTGATTGTTAGATTGAGGATGTTTCCATCGTATCTTCCTCACCCCCAGTAGAGAACATTGTGCGATGAAAACATAGAACCACAAGTTTGAGGTATTTTGTTCCAATTAGATCATGGTCTTCAGTTTGAAAGCTTTGGACTCTATCATTCAGAGTCATTAGCTGTATATAACCCCTAAAAAGTCACAGTAGGTTTTAAGGTACAACACTATATATGCAGATTAGAGGTGATCTGATGCATCATATTATGCATGTATTGCTCTGAAGTCCCCCTGAAAGTCCAAGCATCAGCTGCACATGGCAGTGGGTTAAACTGTGGTTGGGCCTTCCACTATTCTTTGCTTGTACTACAGTTGTAGTTCCGTGTGAGGCTGTAGATCTACAGTGTGTGTGGGTAGAGCTGCAACTGTGGCTTCTCATTCCATTTCCTGATCTACCTACTTTAGCTGAGAGAAGAAGAAAAAACTCTAACCTCTAGTTCTGTCAGATGTGTTAGGTACTACTTCACCACAGCCATATCATTTTTACTGCACACTCAAATCCCCTGCATGCAGTCAGGTTAAAACCATTAAACACTTAAATGTCACAGCCATCATCATAACAACCAAACTACCACAGCTGTAATCACAGTGACAGCAGCAGCAGCCTGTCATAAACAGACTGTGGAGAAGCAGGAGAGGTCCATCACAAGCTAATTCAATTTTCACTTCCAGCTCACAGGGGCTTTATTGGCATAGGAGACAAATATTTACATTGTCAAAGAAGGTGCGGAAGTATACAGTGTATAAAAAAATATAGACTGGCAGTTAAAAATAAAGAAGGTACAATGAAAAAGTTGAATGTGTAACAGGTATTTGCTCTGTGAGTATGCATAGATCAGCCCAGCACAGATAGTCAGTGGATGAATACACAGGTGGGTGAGGGGTAATCATCTTGATAACACACAGACCTCTGTTGTGACTTGTTTTTGTGTTTTCTTTTTCTTTAAAGATATTTCCAAAGTTGTCTCTGGTGGCTGTGACCTGTGTTTTTGTCTGATATCTCAGTACAGTTGGCAGGTGGTTAAAAAAGGGCAGCTCAATTTCCACCTCCTGCTGCACACAGCAGGGGGTGGAACAGTCCTTGTCTCTGGGGGGGGGGGGGGGGGCATCTCTCTCCACAGCAAGGCTGTGCTCACTGAGTCTGGACATGGAGGAGGATGGCCTTAGTTTTGGACTTGGCAGAGTGATCAAGTGATCTCTACTCAGGACCAAACAGATCTCTAGTTTGGTTTAGTCTGATGGGATTTCTGTCTGGGAGCTGAAAGTCTCAGGATCACATGGCTGAAGGCTCTGGGCTCTCTCTATACCAAAGTCTAATCTACACGAGCCATTGATGAAGGACACCAACAGCCCAGGAGGAAGACAGACAGAAAGCAGGAACACTGAGGCAGTACTCAGTACTCTGAGGTCAGGGACAGAGGCTGAGATGGTTTCCTGGATAATGACAAGGCAGTAAAGTCAGAGACAGAGACATAAGAGTCCTGCATCAAGAGGCAAAGAAGAGTGTGAGTGAGCAGGAGAGGCTTAAATACTGTTGACTGGAGATGAGAAGCAGCTCTGTGCACAGGTGAACAGAATGAACTGAGGAGGTGGGCGTGGCCAGCAGGCTGATTGAAGCAAAGGAGGGGTCAATGGAAAAGTACTGAAGGGAGCTGGGTGACTGTGAACTTTGACAATGTATTTGTTTTATTCATTTGTTTGGTTACTTCATCATTACACTGTACTGTACTGTACTCTACTCTACTGTCCTAGGGACAAGCAACAGTAGGTACTCATACAGTCACACCTGTGGATTTGCTCCACACTTTTGCAACTCCTTGAAGTTGTTTTTTTTTTATTGATTGATGGGCTGATTCAATAAAACAAGACTAAAACATTTTCATAAATGAATGCAAGAATGAATAAATGAATGAGTGCCTTGTTGTCATTGTACACATTGAACTGAAACACTGCAAAAAGAAAACAGTCACACACAAGAGAGACAATGAAACAATCATACATACCAAAAATCAATATGTACTAATATCAATAAAATAAAAATGAAAACTAGTAAATATTTACATAATAAAGTTAAAACCAATGAATCTGAGATAGTGTACTTTAAGTGCAGAGCTGTAGGGGTGTGATCATCTGTATTGGTAGACCTTATGGCCCAGAGGAAGAGACTGTTTTTCAGTCTCTTCTGTGCTATCTACATTAAAAATACAAAGCTTGAGAAAAAAAAGTACATTCACTTTTTTGCACACAGCATTGACCTGAGGTTTGTCAGCAGTTACAGTGCCAAGATACTTGAATTTACATGGGCCGTCAGAGGTCAGTGGTGAACAAGGTTATTATAGTTTCAAAATTCAGTTAGTTCTTACTTTTATTTAGTTTTTCAAAAAAAAGAAAAGAAAAACCGGGATAGGACAGCTCCCAGCACAGGATGGATTGTGTCTGAGCATCACGTTTGATCTGTGGGCACAAAACAGTAATGCTTCATCAAGATTTATTTCTTGAAGACAATTCCTGAAAATGTATTGTAACAATTCCTGAACTATTTGGTTTGTGATTATAGATTTTGTGTCACCCTGCTCTGTTCCTCTGGCCCTGCCTCCATCCTCCACCCTGCCACACCTCCTCTTCAGCTTCATCATCTCCACCTGTTGTTCCCAGCTGCACCTCATCTCTGATCAAGCCAGTATATAAGCAGCCCCAGTCCACATACTCATGTTCAGAGTGTTTCAGCACCTATAGCAGACCTTCTGCTCTCTTTCTCAGGCTTATTCAATGATCCTCTGGCTGTCCACTACTTTCTATTATCTGCCCCCACTGGATTGCCTGCTCACCTGCTGCCCTCCACAGTACCCCTGCTCTTCCATGAATTCTCAGTTTAGCCATAACCCCCCAAAACTGTCCTCCTGCTCATTCTCCAATCACTGCTAGTCAGACTGTCAAATCACCAGTCAGCTCAGCCTTCTCTCCCAAAGTGTTTTCTCTCCTGGATGTGAGTTAAATGGGGAATTTTTTTTTCCCCTCCAAAATTTTGCTTACATATTGAGTAAATGGTGATACCTGTCCCCTAACGAAGGTTACAACATTGTAACCCTAGTTATATTAACACAGGTGGAGCTCTCCACTGGACTCTATTGGTACAACTCTCTTCCAATCACATACATGCGATGGCCCACTGAATTTTGCATGTACATAGCTGGTCAATAGTGCATGCCTACCTGACCAGCCCTTTTTGCGGGTATATAGGCAGGTCCATCACCAGCTACCTTCATTCCAACAAAAGTTCAGCATAAGGCAAAAGAGCAGCAGAGCCCTATGTAGAGGGTTCCACCTGTGTTAATATAACTAGGTTACAATGTCATGATCTTCGTTATATCTCACACAAGCTTCCCCTCTACAGGTACAGTAGGCGAAGCCTGATCTATGTACTCTCTGCCACCACATGTCCAAGAGATAGAACCTTAGAGTCTCAGATTGAAGCCTGCCCACATTAGCTGTCTCTTTCTGGAACCAGGCTTGAAGTGGCTGGCCCAGGATAGGCAGCACCTGCCTCATGCCTGCCTCATGCCTGCCTCATGCCTGCCTCATGCCTGCCTCATGCCTGCCTCATGCCTGCCTCATGCCTGCCTCATGCAACAGTGCCCCAGAGTTGGGGAATGGGCCATGGTGGAGCCTGCCAGTCGGGAGCCACCAGAATGACCCTCACTCTCTCCAGTAGCTAGGGGATGAGACAGAGGGGGGGAAAACCATAGAATAGCCTTCTTGGCCATGGCATGTGTGCAAATGCATCCACCCCAAGGGTGGGGTGGTTTTGCGGCCTCAGGAAAAACCAATGGGAGCAGTGGATGTTCAACCTGTTGGCAAACAGCGGTGCAGCAGTGGTGGTAGTGGCTTTCTGTGCCCTGACCAGCCAGCTGAGTGCAGGATAATGAGGGCAGCTAGAGCATCTTCCACTGGGGCCACACCAGGAAACAGTCTCCTTCTAACCCTGCACACACAAGACTCAATCCCCATGACCATCACCTTGGTCTTCAGCGGCTCCTGCCATGACGACCTCACGCATTGCCAGATGTTGGGAAGCACTGGAGAGACAAGCACAGGTCTGGGTGGTCAAGCCAGGCCGTAAAACCCCTGGCAGAGATGGCATACTGGCTTTGATGGCAGTGGGGGGGGCAGGGGAAGCCTGAGTTTGAAGCGGCACCAGAAATAGCCGAGGCATCAGAGAGGTAGAGATCTTCATCCTTGTCTCTTCAAGGTGACAGGCCAGCAGTAAAGGCTGAAGCAGGTGACGTCAGTGACACTTCAGTCCTCTAGGGCTATCACTAGTGGGTTATCCCTCATGTGACCACATAGCGCTGGAAGAATTTAGTCCCGTACACTTACACGTGGCCCCACGTACAGTCTCATCATGAGCATAAATAGTAATGAATACGATCTCGCTGCTCCTGAAGAACTCTTTCTTCAGCGCAGAACCAGTGGGGCACATATCTTTAGTATCTGTATCTGCGCCTATACTCATAGAATCTGGAGTTACGATTCATAACTATCGTTCTATTTTGTATCGTCTTTGCCCTCTAAAGCTATCGCTAGTGGGTTAAGATGAAGCAGATGTGGTCTATGCCACGCTGGGTCCATAAAGTACCGCAACATGCACATATCCACACACAGTGAAAACTAAGCACACCCTAGCCCCAGAGGTGATGTGCAATGACACATGACTGAGCCAGCACACAGACAGAGCTGTAGACAAACAGCGGTCATGGTGGAGAAGTGGGACAGGGGACATAATCCTACTGCTGTGAGGAAGCGCTGATGATTGTTACGAATTTTAACAGTCCAGTGAGGAGCAGAGTAGGAAAAGGGAACACATGTCCAAGCTGCAGCGGCAGGGGAGACGGGAAGATGTCACAACATGAGACTCAGACCGGGACTTGAACACAGGGGGCAGGGTGCGCCCGGGGCTGAGGCATGCCTCGCAGCAGACATATTTGTCTGCAGCCAGGATGAAGCCCATCTGTCAGGCAGGGCAATGCCAGACGCCAAGATCAGCCATGGCAGCTCAACAACAGAGGAGGATGTCCCCATGTGTGGTTTAAATTTCCTGGGGAGAGCTCCCAGGACTGCATTGTAGGTGGCTGATAGGTGGTGTCTTAGGCCACCACCTCTGTTCAAAGAAGGTTTCTCTAAGTGGACATAGATGGCTTCTTTTACTCCTCTCTCGAACCATCTGTCTTCCCTGTCCAACACATGGACATTGGAGTCCTCAAGAGTGATTGTTTTCCTGTAGATGCAGAAGTACAGCTGAGTCCTGGCCTGATGTGGCTTTTCTGTGTTGGGCCATGCGTCGGTGGAGGGGCTGTTTGGTTTCACCTATGTATAGGTCTGAGCACTCCTCATTGCACTGGACAGCATATACAACATTGCTGAGTTTATGCCTGGATGTTTTGTCCTTGGGGTGGAATGGACCAGCCTCTGTCTTAGTGTCTGGCCTGGTTTGAAGTTGACCCGGATGTTGTGTTTTTGGAAGATCCTTCTGAATTTCTCGGACAGGCCTGCCACGTATGGTATGACAATGTTCTTTCTATTTTCCTTTTTTGTCTCAGGTGTCGGTTTCCGGTGTTTTTTTGATTTAACAAAAGTCCACTTTGGGTAACCACAGGTTTGGAGAGCTGTTCTGATGTGAGATGTTTCCTTCTGTTTCCCCTCTGCACTCGAGGGAACCTCCTGGGCCGGTGTTGTAGGGTCCGAATAACTCCCAGTTTGTGTTCCAGGAGGTGGTGGGAATCAAACAGAAGGTACTGGTCAGTGTGTGTGTGTGGGTTTCCGGTAAACCTCGATGCTGAGGTTACCATCCTTCTCAACAGACACTGCACAATCCAGGAAGGGCAGCCTGTTGTCCTTGACGTCCTCCCTAGTGAAACGGATGTTCTTGTCAACTGAATTTATGTGTTGGGTGAAGGCCTCCACTTCTTGGGATTTGATCCTCTCCATGTCTCTCTCTCTCAAATTGAATCGAAGGCAACTGGACTTGTATTTGTCTGGGAAGATGTTTCGCCTCTTATCCAAGCGGCTTCATCAGTTCATACGCATCAGTCTTTCTAGTCCGCACTAGTCTGACCAATATAGTGGAGTAAGACCCAGGTATTTAACCTCTTGTGGGTGGATTCACCAAAGTACCTGTGAAAGTACTGGTTTCACCTGACCATTGTTGGTCTCATGTGGAGAATAGTCGTTAGGGTCAGGTGTGTCCCTGGTGAATGACGATCGTTGAGAGCCATCTGATGTTAAGTTGTTGACTCTCCTGGGTACAGATGAAGGCAGCAAGATCATATATCAGGTTGCTTTTCTGATTGTGTGATATCTTGTCCTTAGGATGTGCCAGTTTCTGCCTGAGAGTGTTACTGGGTTTGAAACATACAGGGATTTTATGTTTGTTGAAAATCCTCCTGAGTTTCTCTGAGACCCCAGACACGTATGGAATGACAATGTGGAGATTGCGTCATCAGTGGACCAGTTGGCCTGATATGCAAACTGGAAGGGGTCCAGGGAGGCAGGGAGGATGGATTTGATGTGTTGCATGACTAGCCGTTCAAAGCACTTCATAATGATGGGGGTCAGTGGAACGGGACGGTAGTCATTCAACAGGCTGGAGAAGCCTTCTTTGGGACCGGGATGATGGTAGTGTCTTTGAAGCATGTGGGGACAGCGGCTTGGCTCAGAGAGGTGTTAAAGATGTCTGAAGACATCAGTGAGCTCCACTGCACAGTTTAATTTTGAGTCTTTTTAAATTCCTTAAGTCTTTGCCAACAAGACAGACCAAGGTACTGTCCACACAACAACTCCTTAGTTTTAAACCCATCATTTGTGCTACATTTAGCCCTGGTGTCTACACAGGTGTCAAGCACCTCAAGCATAGACTTTCAGAGTCAATGATGTTGAACACCCATGGCTGCCCCCTGCCTGGTTCTCATCAGCCCTTACCACCAATGGTGAAAGTAACATGAGTCATGAATTCAAGTGTTGATATTAGCAGGTGGATTTCTGCAATTAATGCTACACTTGTCTCCGCTGTTATTTGTTTCTTGGAGGCTAAACCAGCTGCAAAAAAGATCAGCTCTCCTGACACTCAGGTTACCAAGGTACTGCAGTCCTGTTTTTGTCAATTAAGGCAGTTAACCAAAATTAAATCTTTCCCCTCTCTCCTGCTGACTGAGAAGAGGTCATCCACAGCCTCATCACATCCACACTAGACTACTGAATGTACTTTATTCTGGTTGATCAGCAAATAAAACATCCAAAAACTGCAGCTGATCCAGAATGCTGCTGCCAGGTTTCAACAGGTAATTAGTGAAGCAACAACATCATGCCAATCCAATCCTTGCTGCTCTTCACTGGTTACCTGTGAGTTTTAGAATTGATTGATTGTCCTTATGAGCTTGACCGGAGCCTGAGATCTCCCAGTGTACATCATCTTGGTCTTGGGGAAAAATGAATTCACCACAACCAAAATAAGATGCAGCCACTGCAGGTACTAGGGCTGCAAGCATCACCCGTTTCTGAAGACTGGACTTTATGATATGAAATGCACTGTTCTCTCATTCTGCTCTCCAGTCTCTGTTGGTGAAATGTGGATAAGACACCTGATCTCTTCACATCTTGAAACAATGTGAGAATCCCAACAAAACAAATCCATTTAAACCTACACTATCAGCCAGTGTTTGGCTTTCTCATTCCTATGTAATCCTCAATAAAACTATCAAATCCATCAGAACAGCTGTGTGCTGCCATACTGAGAAATGACACCAGGGCTGTGTCTGAAAATGCAGATCAGACCACATATGGATCTCCTATAGAACACTCGCACATTTTCTCCAACTTGTAATTGATATATAATTATACTCCTGTCATTTTATAGATGTGCTGGACAGAAATAGGTAATGTTATGGATGTCATTTTTCAGGGCAGCCTCCTGTTGAGGCCCACTTAGTGCTCCCTAGAAAACTACAGCACCTCTCAACAGACTGATAAATGTTATTGTAATGTAGATTATATGGAGGCAGCATGTTTCTGTGTTCCTTTAAGACAAAAAAGTCAAACTCCAACACTCCAGGACTTAACAAGCAGTTAGTATTGGTCACTGACATGTGACCCAATGAGTCACCTCACCCAGACAACCCAGCTGTGTGCCTTTTTTTTTTTTCCCTCTCCCCTCACATTCTCCATCCCTCTGCAAAAACAAGGATACTCAGGATTAACCAAGAGTGAACACATTTACTTTAGCCAGCAGCTATGTCACAAAGTCAGC
Organism: Caranx ignobilis; assembly: GCA_021432705.1. Taxonomy (NCBI): domain Eukaryota; kingdom Metazoa; phylum Chordata; class Actinopteri; order Carangiformes; family Carangidae; genus Caranx; species Caranx ignobilis. Next base: position 17,229,368 of record MU269988.1, read on the forward strand.
CAGCTGATTTTAGAAGCAACAGGGGCCATAGCAGAGTTAGAGTGGAACAGCTAACTGTGTAAGGGGAACGCAAGAGCAGGCAGCGGCCTCACAGACAAACAGCCAGACAGGACTTCACTCCAACAATGCAAACTGACCGGACTTTACAAGAACAATCTGTTCCAAGGACTGGATACTGTCTAATCTGAACTAACCTCATACAGCACATTACAACACAGTTAAACATGAGAAGTGTTCACCTTATTTGATGTTCATGCACTGATTTGGTTAATATATTTGCTGAGGTTGTTGGTCAGTCACAACGTTAACTCTGTAATCTTGAGCAGGTTCTTTGTTTAACACTACTGCAAATCTACTAGTGTGTTCATGCATGAACATGTGTGTTCATGTTTATATTGTCAGCCTCCACTCAGTAGAACTCTGCTGCTTTACTCACTGTTGTGCTAATTTTGGTTATAGTTAGTGGGTAATCACATTTGTCATTGCACCAATTTTGCATTTCCTCCCTCTTTGCTGTTTTAATTTATTTCTTGTATATGGTTTACCAGTCATTTCCTTTTGTTCTTCTCTGAACTATTGACTGTAAGGGCATGTATTTCAACACAAAGTGTGTGATGCCTTTAGTTTTTGCTTTGCGTGTACATGAGTGCAAACAGAGTTCAGTTTGTATAGGAGGATGAATTCAAACAGCTGTTCTTCTCTGAAATGAGTCAGGCCTGTTCCACTTGCCTTGCTCTGACGTCATGGGGGGGGATAATGTGATGCGTTCCAGGCTGGAGTTTCTTTGGCCAATTCCACAGTGGAAGCTGGATCAAAAACATGATGCTTCATAGACTGAGAATCAGTTGGAGAAGCTGAATAATTTCTCCTGCTCGCTGTGTGTAATCTACAAGTCCATTTCTATTCTGAAAGCAGTGACACAAGTGTGTTTGGTTGGTGAAACTAGACTTATCATCACATCAGTTCATATGTGAAGCCTGACAGGTTTCACCTGGGAGACATGGAATGTGGGATACATCCCACATACAAGAGATAGGTTAATGATTCTTTCAATGAGGGGGCCCAGGAAGCTCTTGGAGTCTGTTAACCAAACTGACTGACCTTTAGTGCATTGTGCAGCTGGGATCCAATGTTTATCAGCTGAAGGTCCTGATCAGCCCTTTCAGTGTGCCAGTGGTCAGAGGGTGAAAACCAAAGGTTATTGATGTTGTATGTAACATGAAACTAGTTTGAGTGGCAGAGACACACAACCATGAGGTGGCAATTCTAGTTTGATATGTAATGAAATTATTTTGTACTTGTTTTTTGAGCTGTTTTTTTGAAATCTTATATTAGTTAATTTATAATTCATTTTAATGTTTCAAGTCTAAGTGACGTTGCCACTATACAACAGTTACAATCTAATGAAATGAGGATCAGACCAGGACCAGTAGGGCAGACTGATCCCCAAATATTGAAAGTATTGTATACACTGCAATACATTCAGCATTATTAAACATCAGCGTACCTTGGAGAGAGAGATCTATGGAGTGGAACTGTGGATTTTTGGATATTTTGTGGATATTTTTGGATGTTGAACAAATCCTTTACTTAATGTTGTGACCATTTCAACTAAACAACACAAAAAATGCAGATGGAGAATCCATAATGTGAGTTCAATTTCATTGCAAATTTAATGTTCCATCGCTTTACATTGCAACCAATTTCCACTGTTTTTTTTTTTTTTTTTTTTTTTTTTTCCATCAGTCTATTCAGCTCAACTCTGCAGCAGTGAAAAACTGAAATTAGCAGATATGGGCCCATCGTTCAACAAAATCAATTAAGTTTACAGCTGCTGTGCTGTGACCCTGACTGAATAAATAAATTGTCTGCTTCTACAGAAAACAATACAAGTCGAAAAAGCATGTGATGCCAAACTTGACAGCTACAGCATTAGTGTCTCACCCTCACTCAGTAATGATCTTACATCATCTATTCAGCACTTTTCTCTAACAAGTTGGACAGGAGCTATAAGCTACCTTTGAATTCTTAATGAGGAAGAGCAGCTCACAGAGTTAAAGCTTCTGAAAAGAAAAGTATTCATCTACCTGACAGCCAGAGGACCTTGGCACCCTTCTTTTATCATCACAGTCAGTGATTCGGCCCTGCAGGTCTGCAGGTAACAAGGCCACGCTCTGTCAGTCTCTGATCGAGAGGTCACCATTTATACAGCCAGGCCTGCCAGGCAGCTCCACTGACAGACACACAGCTTGCTGTTTTGGTCTCAATAATTCAGATGGATTTGCCCTAAAGTACATCTACACTACACACACATACACATACACATCAGCCTCTCTCAAGGTTCCAATATATCCCTGTTCTTTTCGCTCTGCATCTGATGTGGAATGATTACAGCAGCACTCTGTATTCTATGAATTTTGTGGTTTTTGCATTGCAAATATGAGTAAGATCTCATGTGCTAAGTGTCTGTGCTCGGGGTGGCAGGGACCAGGCAATCTATTTTCATCAGCATGAAGTGGGGGGGGTGGGTGGGGGGTGGCTGGTGGCAGGGGGGTCAGTGCACGCTGCTGAAAATCACGATCTAGCTCCAAAACAAATCCTGCTTAACTTTACATTCATTTGGGAGGGTGAAGCTGCACAGCACATGCAGGTATTATGATACATCTTTCTGTGGATGTGGGAGTTCTCTAATACTCATAACCCAGTGCCTGCAGTACTGTATGCTGAAAAAGAGAGGTAAGGGATGAGAAAAGGAGATGATTTCAGTGTATTCCAATGTTCCCATCAAATATAGCAACATCTTGCACACAGTAAATTCAGAGATCTTGGAACACTTCTACATCACTACAATAAAGTCCAAAAGGAAGAAACTCAAGTCCACACCAGAGAGTGTGTGTGTGCTGATTTTTTTTTTTTTTTGTCTGTGAGATGGTGATGCGAAGGTAGCTGCCACTACAAGTTTTTATTCTGTGGTGGTTTAATGGCACCCGGCTGGGGAATTAGCATCACCAGCTGCTTATCTCAATGAACAAAGTCTTAATATTTACCTAACAGTGGCAGATGGAAATACAGAATTCAATTTCTGTGACTAATTTGGTTAAAATTTGAACAGCATTTTTATAAAGTCTAAAAGCTAAACATAACACTATAACCTGCCTTCAACTATCCATAGCATGTGACTGACTGAGTGTAATGGAGATGAATTACTGAAACCCCCCCCCCCCCCCCCCCCCCCCCCCCCCCCCCCCCCCCCCCCCCCCCCCCCCCCCCCCCCCCCCCCCCCCCCCCCCCCCCCCCCCCCCCCCCCCAACACACACACACACACACACACACACACATGCACACACACGCACAAAATGAGTTGTTAGCATTCCCTGCTGTCCTTTGGCCTAGATGGTGTAAGAAATAAGAAATTCATTACCTTTAATACAGTTAGACGTACTGTACCAGAGCAACATCAGATTTCTTCCTAAAATGAGCTATTACTTATCCAGAGCATCTCAATGCTTCAACTGAAAGTAACATTGTGACTGTACAACACACTGAGTAAAGGCAGAAACAAACCCAAAAGTATGACTCTGGAGGCGAGCAGGTGGCAATAGCAAATCAGTGTATTAGTTCAGTACTCAGACAGGCAGAGTCAGAAAACAAGGATGTCAATCAGGACATGGCAGACAAATCTGAGGGGCAGGCTAGAATCCAAAATCGGGGGGGGGGGGGGTCAGAACTGGTATACTAAACGGGAAATGCTGGACAGTTTGGTGGAGAAGACACAAGATGATGACAGGGGGCAAATTAAAATTAAAATAGAGCAGTGTGTATATACATTGCAGGACTGAAATAATAGGCTGCAGGTGAGGGGAAGACCAGGTGAGCAGAATAAGTGGATGCTTGGCATGGGAGGGAGGCAGGATCTGATATGACAGGAGAGTTAATGATGAGATGGAAATATACTCTAAAGAAAGTTGGTAGTGTAACTATGTTACAGAAACCCCAAAATGTTAATAACCCATTCCATTAGAGCAACAACAGTAAGTCAAAATGGGAAGAGACAGAAGATCAACTGTGATGGACAGAGGCCCAAGAGGCTGTGGTTGGTGGCCTGGATCACTTTTGAGAGAATAAAAAAATGGAGGATGTTTACACAGATGAAAAAAGGTGTTTTCAGGTAAAACTGCAACAAAAAGACAATGAGATGTGCTGAAGATGACACCATGGCCTGCCCCTGAGAGGAGTTCTAGTCCTCTGGCTTTGTGTTTATTATTTCCTGAATGATTGCCCTGTGGATTGGTTTGTTTTCTTTGTTCTGGATTTTGTGTGATTAATTGACTCAATTGTTGTTCGCTCTTTCTCTTTTTTTCTGTTGGATGTCTTTGTTTTACTGTACCTCACTGGTCCCCAATAGCTTCTGTGATTTGTAGATTCATTTGCTTACAAATGATTCCTATAGAGAAAACTTGGCTATAAAAGAACAAGCTGCTTCATTGTGTGAAGTAACAGAAAAAAAGAAATGAAAGAAACTCCACCAAACAATCCGTCAGTGAAAACAGATTTACCATGTATAAAATGATTTCTTCAAACTTGTTTAAACTGTGCCGCTCAGACTGAGGCACGTTGAGTATGGATTGTATTTTAAGACCAAAGACAGAAGTGGGTAAAGCTGAACTGAGACCTGATCTACTGACAACATGAGAACCTCTGAACCTCTGGAGCTCTGCACTGCAACACAAACTAACTCCTTTAGCAAATTTTTAAAATATGTTTTGCACTTTTATGTAAAGTACTGTGAGGATGATACAGTGGGTGGATGCACTTTGCTGTTTATATACAATCTCAAATAGCTCAGGTGTTGAATAAATCAGCTGAGGTCAACACTGCAGACCAGAGGTTCCTGCGTGGGCTAATGCTGTAAAGCTTAAAACAACAGAGAAAGTGATCGGGTAAATGTATGGTGGACATAAGTTGCACTAAAACTGCAGGAAACCCACACATGTGCGCACACACAAGCAAGCGCGCGCGCACACACACCCCTCTGCCTGCTGCATGGGCCAACACCATCAGCTACAAACTCTCAGTTTGCAGCCCCACTGGGAATTAATTACACAGGGAAACATTTTGGATATTCACTATTTTTCACCGTCATTATTTCATAATCAGACGTTTTTCCAGGATGGAGGTCTTGACAGCACAATGTTCATCTGTCAATCATACCAGCAGCTCATTCCCACGCACATGGAAGTTATTTAAAGCAATGGGGAGGGAGGTGAGGAAGATCAGTCAGTCAGGAGCTTGGAGAGTCTAAGAGGTGAAACCCATGGTAAAGAACTGACTCATCGATGCTCATTAAGATTATTGCTGTAATAATGAGGCACCATATGAGTCAATCAACAGCTTTATCACCTTCTCTCTTCTTTCATCAAGGCTTTGGCAGCTGAAATATAAGAAGATATTGTAAAAAATCAAGGAAAGGCATTAGTGTGAATCTCTTTATCACTGCCTGCTGATGTTAGAGCGAACTCAGTTGTGTGGTTCATGAAGGCTGATGTGAAAACCTGAACCCTATCCACCACCAGAGGAACACAGAAACACTCCTGTGACTAAATGGAGGCAAATGCCTACAGCCAGGCTCCAACACCAGAGGAGTGGAAGCAGCTTTGTACATTTGTCTGAGATATGACTAAAGAAAAGAGATGCAGGTTTTAAACTACAGTGTACAGCTATAAGCCACTGCAGCTATGACTCTGACTGTGATGGATTATGCTGCCAAACTTGGTATAACTAACTAAACAATTGGATTTTCACCACCAACACCAACGTGCATTTATTGTTCATATCAATGTAACTTGTGTGATGTAGTGTGACATAAAACCAAGAAAATGTGTTTAATAATAATAATAAAAATGATTCTGCAGAACACTGATGTCACAGTGAAGCTGCCCTTTGACCTCTTTGATATAAAATGTTACCACTTGATATGACCCCTAAACTTAAGTGCTGTTGTGTATGAATTTGTGAATTATTGGCAAAAATGTTTTTGTGACGTCACAGAGACCAACAAACTTTAACATGCACTTCATGTTTTAGTCCAAGTAATTGTTTGTGAGACATGTAATGGAATTTCCTGTAGGTGTTCCTGATTCACATTCACAAGAATGTAATGAAGATACTCTGTTCATAGGAACGGGATGGACAGACGTATGTATGGATGGACTGCCATGGACTGTTCCTGGCTGTCACTGACACAACAAATACAACCAAGCTAAAGTAAACTTTTGTTAATCCTGACAGAGATTGGCCTAAGGGTGGGTGGGGTTACTCACAATGGTGAGGTCCATCTTGTGTAGATTTTTTTTTTTGGGGGGGATTGAGGCACAGGTTATCCTCTCTGCTGGGCTTATTGTTCACTGGACAGTCTGACAGTCAGACACCTTGAAGTTCCCAAACCAGATAATGACACAGGAGGTCAGGAGGCTCACCCTCTTGAGCTGATTTAGGATGTGGAGATGCTGCCTAGAGAGCTGCCATGTGTGACGTCCAGGAGATGTCTTCTGTGATCTGTGTGTGTGTGTTCCTCCTTCTGCTGTCTGTGATAAAATCCTTTGCTTTCTGTGTTTAAAGAAAGACAACACTGTCCCTCTCTGTATGTTGTTTCATTAGGCTTATCACTCTTAATAACAGTAGTCGGGGAGACTGGGGATGGTTGTAACAAAGGCATGGTTGTAACAGCATCACTTTCACCAATAAGGGATAACATTAGTGTTATATGATGAATATTATGTGTGCCCACTCCTTCCCTGACCAGTGTGTAGGCATTGTAGCCAAAAAACTTGAGTTGAGTTGAAACTGAGTCATTTCATCGATGTTCATTTCACACCACCATGCTGGTACATCTAGTCAAACTATGGTTGACAGGGGTGGGAATGACTGTAACATCTTTTAGCTTTTGTTGTTTGTCTGGAATCTTACATGGACTATGAGCTGCTTCTGATCTCCTGCTGAGGGTTTCCACTCATACATGTACACCATTCATTAGTATTATCAGAATACGTTCTTTAAGAAAGCTCTCCTGATGTTAAGATCCACACCACTGGCACTGTTCTCCATCTAGCTATCAGTGATGAGTCTTTTTGTTCCTACTGAACCATAGGAAGATGGTTTAGTGTTGGAACATGCACCATAAACTTGCATAGATGCATATTTTGTGGTGTGGTCTCAGTTTTTAGTTTTCAATCTCACTGTTACAATTTACCCCATGTTGTATACCAGGGTAGGTATTAACAGTGACACTCCTTGCTTTTGACATCAAATAATGAATTTTGTCATAGTTTGAGAAGTTTAAGACATTGTTATTTGTAGTGGACAAATGAGTGGACTTTGTCAAATTTTGAGAGCCCTACCATGAACACTCTGTAACACTTTTTCTCTTGGCTCCTATAACTTGCAATCATCCCCGGTCTCCCCTAATAATAGCTCCACATGCAGCTGGAGAACGCCAGTGCTCAGTGTGGTGATGCTAGAGGTGCAGCTTCCAATCTGGACTGACTATAATGTATATTCTAGACATGCTCTAATCTATATATCTGTATATCCAGGACCTGCAAGGTGCAGCAGGTCTACACTCCACAGCTTGACCGTGCACAGAAAGAAACCGGACTGTTACAGTAGTAGGTGCTCCTTTTTACCAAAATTCTGGTTAAAAGGTGGATTTCTTTAACAGGTACACAAGAGGCCAGTCTGTATCTATGACTGCTGAGGGAGGGGGGATGGTGAGGGTGGTGGTGGTGGAGAGGGGGTAACAGTACCCTGTGTGGTGTTTTTATTGTTATAAAATGCCACTGTAGAGTTGCCTTTTTGCCAATCAAGTGACAACAAAATGAAAAAGAATAAATCAATAAAGAGTAAAACGGAACACAATGGCTGCATGCAGATATGTTTGTTAGGAGCAGGCAGGTGTGTAATGTGTCCTACAGGCTTTGAGCCCATTCTCTTTTCATTCTCTGGATTTATTTGTTGCAACCAACACCGGCACTATTCTGGTCATTTTGAAATGCACACACAAAGATGCTTCCTGCTATTAATTCATCAGCTGCTCTTGATGCTGAAAATCCCATTAGTTTCCCAGATGCAAATGTCAAATAAATTTCTTCGACCGTAAATTCTCATAATAAAAATCCATGTTTCCCTTTTTTTTAAAGTCAATCTTTCTAAGCAGAATATTTGCTTGGCTGCTTTGTTTTAAACATCTGCACATTAAATAAATGTCATAACATACTGTATCTCTTTTCATTTGGATGCATTTAATTAAACTGTTTTCCTAGATATGCTTGTTTGTTTTTTTTTAAATGTGATTTGAATTATAAGTCAACTCTGCAGCATGTTTGGCCAATCAGTGAAAACTAAACCCTCAGCACACACACGGGTTAAAGGTTATTTAATTCCAACTTTATGAATAAACAATGAGCAGCTCTGTAACATCAAATTTGTCACTCTGCCATAGTAAGGCAAACACATTTACATGTTTGTCAAGAGTGATGGTCACAAGGCTTTGCCACAAGACAAATATTTTTTTTTGGCAAAATGGAAATTTATTTCAATTATCTGGCCATTTGGAAAAAAAAATATAATTAAATCTACACACAGTCTGACAGATGAGTTGGGAATTTAGAAACTTTGACAGTTTGACTTCAGTTCGATTCTTAAGGCCGCCAGCCAAGATCTCTGAGTAATGATATGCCATCACTATTTTCCAGGGTGTGTGTCTATTGTGGTGTGGTCCAGGCTGACATGGCAGCTGTGGCTCATGCAGTTTAGCAGGTTGTTCACAAGTAGTAGGTCCCTGGGCAAAATACTTACAATTGCACCCTGTGTGTGTGTGTGATGTACAGTAGGAAAAAAACACTGTATGGGAAAATGTGCTATAGAGGTTAGAACTAGAAAAGTGCTGTATAAAAGTCTATTTACCAGACCATTTACTTGTTGAACTAAGATGGGGAACGTGGTAATGATCCTGCTTCACATGCTATGAGAAGCAAGCTCACACCTCTGGTTTAGCTATAAGAAGCTGGCTGTCACACACTCAGTGGGTTTTCCATCACAGAGGTGAAGATGTCAGAGAGGCAGCAAGTAAAGAATAGAGCTGCTGAGCAAGGGAAGGTAAATCTTGAACTGGTTTGTACTTGTTGGAGAACTCAGAGGGAGAAAAAAGAAAAAACAACAGTGCAAGACTGATGCCAAACTCACCATCTTGTTCCTGGAGTAGTGAGTAATGCCTTTACTGTTCTCATAGGTTTGGTTGTCTTTGCTAGTAAACTTCAGCTGGTGGTGTAGCTCTGTGCATAAGTCGGCTCAATTTGCAACTTGTATTTACAGCAGCACTGTAAAAGGTAATTATCCTCCACAACTGAAGGGGGACCCATGAACAACAACAAAAAAAGACTTTCAGTAATCATTTGAGAAGATTTTCTATAGTGCAACAGAAATGGAAAAAAAAAACAAGCATGTGGCCCGAATATGGACCAGAGTTATTTTGCTCCTAACTGGCCTAAACTGTGGTTTTAGCTGTTGAGTTTGTCTGATGTGTGAATTATGTTTTTAATAACCTTCCTGTCATAATTGGTAACTGAGCTGGCTGCTTCTAGTGAAACCAACTGTGCCTGTCACACTGAGGGTTAGAGTTCGGGTTGGGGTTGGGGTTATGGGTTTTCGGTTGAATTGTTTTGTACAGGCCTACTGAACTGCAGGTCCAGAATGAAGGGGAAGGAAGAGAGAGAGTATGATGAAGCTGTAAACAAAATAAAAATGAAAGAAATAATAAATAAAATAAGTTGTTTTGGAGAGGGGTAGTCCGGGGATCCAACCCTGGTCTACTGGGTGGTAGACCAGAATTCTGGTAATTGGAAGTGTTGCACCACGGGGGTGGCTAGTTGACCTTCCCCAATGTTATACAGGTGTTATGAGAGACGGGTGTTAATGGAATGTTTGGTTTCTCCTATGTAATGTATATGGCAGAGTGTGCAGGTGATGATGTATACTACATTTGTGGTGGAGATGGAGAATTGACCAGTGGTGGGAAAAGCTGCCTTGGTATGTGAGTTGTGGATGAATTTTCTATTCTTATAGTGATGACTATATTGAAGTGTGAGTTTAGGTCTGTGGTCTGCAAATTTGGAATGGATGAGAATGGATTTGAGATTCTTGTGTTTCCTATAAGCTGAGATCAGTTTGTGGTGTTGGAAAGCTGGATGTTGAGTCTGCAGTGTTGTGAAGTTGTTAATGATGTGGTGAAGGGCTATGGTGCGATGAGAAAGTAGAGATCAGAGGAATGAGCTGTGTAGTGGTGTGTGAGGAGTCCGAGCCAGTCAGGGGGGTAGGGTTGGGTTTAGGGGTGAGGGAAGAGGGATGGTTATGTTTAGGGTGAGAGATAGATTGGGTGTTAGCAGGAAGTGAAGGGGGGGTGGGAGTGGGATACAAGTCCTGGTTCGGGTAGGGGGTTAGGTTGGGGTTAGGGATAGTAGGTGGAGGGTGGTTAGGTTGAGAAGTAGAGGAAGGGTTAGGAACCTTGGCTCAGGGAGGGGGACATTCTGGCTGGCTTGGACTCAAGGACCTGGAGTGGAAAGAGAGTTACACGGAGAGAGAAGAAGGAGCTGGCGGGGGGGGGAGAGAGAGGGGGAGAGCGAGTGGGAGCGAGAGAGGCCAGGGTGGATGTTTTGATGGAACGGAGAAATCTTTTTGAGTAGCCTCTAGTACGGAGGCTGTGAAAAAGGGTGCTGGTTGCAGCATGAAAGTCTTTAATGTTAGTACAGATACGGTGGAAGCAAATGATTTGTGATTCGATTATACCTTTTTTTAAAAGTGTGTTTTGGATGATAGCTTGTTTTATGAAGGAGGGCGTAGGTATCTGTCGGTTTAAAAAAAACTTTGGTTTGTAGTGTCTTATGTGTTGAATTGTGTTGAATTGGGTTATGGTTAGGTTATGGTTAACCTTGTTAGACCCTCATCATGGAAGCCGGCTCTCTGCCTTGTGGGGCTTTTTTGGATGGTGCCTGCTGCTCAGTCTGATTCACCCGGGTGTCCATGGAGTCTGTCTGAGGAGAGGAAGTGAGAATAGTGTCAGGAATATGTATGGAGACATTTGAGTGGGTACTGAGGGTGATGGTTTGTAATTCTGTTATGTTATGTAAGTGATGAGTGGGGTGATGAGTGGAATTGTGAACCTGGGCTATTGTGTGTATGGAAGTTGGAGGCTTGGAGTGTTTGAGGATAGGGGGAGTGAGAGGGGGGATAGGAGAAATAGGAGTGTGTGGGTTACGGAGGTTGATGTCTTCTGTTGTGGGTGATGGTCCCCAGGTCACTCTGCGGGTTCTTTGTGGTTGTGGAGTGGAGGTTGCTGGAGCTGGTGGAGTGTTGTCTGGATCCGGGTGTGTTGAGTCTTTCTTGGCTGGTGCAGAAGTTGGCGTCGTGGTCAGTAGGGGTCGGATGGGGCCTCTGCGGGTGGGTTTGGTTCTCTGTAGGTTGACCGGGGTTGTTTTGTAGGTTGGATGAGGTGAGGGAAGGGAAGTGGTGGTGTTTTCCTCTGGATGTGCTGTCGTCTGGGTTACTGGAGGGGTCTGTTCAGTGGATGTGGGTGTATGTTGTTGAATTTCCTCTGCCATGGATGTGCGAGGGCCCAAGTAGAGGGAAAGAGAAGCAGGGGCCGATGGTTTGGGTAGGGGGGATACTGTTCTTCCGGAATGGTAGGTAGAGTATTGATGGTGGAGGATTTCTGCTGCTGGTTTGGGTGATGTGTAGTGGCGGTGTCCGTCTGGAGAGGTTGTAGTAGTCGTTGAGCCGCTTGAAGGGTGTCCATGGAGAGCCGGGATCTGTATTGTTTTTTAGCCCAACCAGTGGCTATTTGTAGGGCTACAATGTTGCAGGAGGATGTATCTGTAGTGGCTATTATGTGTGTGTAGTGCTGTTGTAAGATGGCAATGGTGTTAAGAATCCATTGAGTAGTGTTGTTGTGAATCTTGTTCCGTGTTTCTATAGTAGGTGCAGATGGTTTAATGAAATCAGTGAGCCGGTTGACCTGTCTTAGCATGCCGGGTGGAAATGTATTAGTAGAATGGGCAGTGTCCATAATGTGTTTGTGATGTAGAGCTTGTATTAATTTAAAGTAGTATTTACTGGCCTGTCTGGTTTGTGGGTCTGGTGGGTGGGTGAGTACTGGGATGTTTGTGGAATGTTGTTGAGGAGTGTTAGAAGGTCTATGTGTTGACGGGTGTGTGGAGAGTGGGTTAGGGGTTAGGGGGTTCTGTGAGGGGTCTGAGCCAATGTGAAGACTGAGGTTAGAGTTAGGAGTGAGGGAAGGGAGATGGTTAAGGTTAGGGCCAGAGGGAGGTTGGGCATTGTAATGTGTGAGTGGCGTGAACAAAGAGAGGGAGAGAGAGAGAGTGAGGCCCTCGGATTTGGTTGCTGAGGTTCAGTAACCAGAGTAACAAATCCGGGGCCATGCAATCAAAATCAGGGCAATGTGTAGGGTGTGTTTGAGAGGGGGAAAGAGAGGAAGGAAGAGATCATAGGAAGGCGTCACCACAGTTGATAATTACAATATCACCACACAATAGCAGAGCCAGTGAACGGAGTTCTCTGGTCTGGTATTGGTCCTTTAACTAGTAATATTGCTTTATCACTGATCACGGTGACGGCCGACACAAAATTCTACAGCACCAATCAAGTTTCACAACTTATCGGGTGTAGGAAATAGAACAAAACAAGCAAAGCAAACAAACATAAAATAAAGTACGCTATCCTAATTGTCTCTGCCCAGACTTAAGCCTCTTACTTTGGTTGCTCCGCTCCTCCGGAGTGAGGGAGAATGAAGGAGAGAGAGAGATCCGCTCCTTAGACCACGGTGACGTGATGGGCTCCTCGGCGGCAGCAGGGAGATCCCGGGAGAAGACGGGGTACTTTGTCAGGTTCTGGGGACAAAGTTGGCGTACCGGTCTTCGCAGCACATGGGGTCAGCTGATTACGGTGATCCGCGTTGGGCTGCGTTAAAAAAAAAAAAAGAAAAAGAAAAACAAACAAAAACAACAGTCTATGCGCTCGTCCCGCGAGTTGAAGACTGTGACCTAGGTTTTTGATTGTGAGGTTCATACGTTTGGTGATGCTCCCTTTGGCGATCCGGTCGGGAAGAAAGCTGGGATAGCTCTCTATAGCAACTGGTGCACTGGGAAAAAGCGTCGGCGGAGGGTCGCGGTGCGTTTTTATTACCTGCATGACGTCACCGGGGACCCCCGTTGAGTGCGCTGGCATTCAACCAATGTCCGTACTCAGTTTCCGTTCAAACTTAGATTCACACCTAGGTGTAAATCATGGGGGTTGTGGGGTGCTTTTTCAAGCAGGCCGACAACTATAGCTCAGGCTTTTGGAGGGACATGTAGGCCTCTCCATTGTTCTTTCAGAGCACATGAGTCGATCCCAACAATGATGTTGGGATTGGAGGTGAGTTGAGTCAGGGCCCTGGCATTCTGGTCCCAAGAGGTTGTCAGGGAGGAATTTTTTTTTTTTTTTTTTTTTTCTCCAAAAAAAAAAAAAAGTAAAATTTTGTTATTGTATTAGTAAAGAAAGAATATATTTACAGGGGGTCTTTTAAGAAAAGAAGTCCTTTTCTCCGGTAGGGGGTGCTTGGTTGTGGGTGAGTTTCTAAGTGGTATTTATAATTATGAGAGGAATGAGTGAGTGTGTTTGTTTGGTTGGTCTGCCAGGGTGGAGTAGGTGGTAATAAGATCCTTTGTCCAGGTGTTAGTGTTTCGTTTTACATGGTGTTCGGTCATTTAGACCATGCAGGTGGTATGTGTTAAGTTTCCGGATCCAGTGTGATTTCCTTTTTCCTGCGTTCTGTCAGGGTCCAGGATGGGTTATGTTCAAGCTGGCGCATGATCAGGTTGTGTATGCCATGATCCTGGAAGTGTCGTACAAGATGTGAAGACTTGGCTGAACGGGTGCAAATGACATATTTGTGTTGTGTTAGACGGTCATTCATCGCGTTCCCTGTTTCCCCCACATATAGTTTTCCGCAGCGTGTGCATTTGATGACATATATGCAATTCACTTGTGTGCCTGGGATGTGTTGGGGGAGGGGAAATGTGTGGCCTGTAGTGGAATTGCATACCAACGTGAGCTGTGTGGGCTGTTTGAGTGATTTCTTCATTGAGCGAAGTTTGGCCCAGACCAGTAGTTGTAAGTTAGAATTTTTTCTGTAAGCGGAAATGATCCTAAATGTTCGTCTCATAGCAGTATCTTTGAGGATCTGCTGAAAGTTGTTTTTCAGGATACGGACCGCGTTTCCCAAAGGTGGAGGATGTGACAACTAAAGGTATCTTGTGTTTGGTATCCTGTTGTTCACGGGGAACAGGGTTGTGGAGGGTTGTGTATGTTTTGTGAAGGAACAAACGTGAGTAGCCCCGTTGTCTTAGGGAAGAGAAGAGTTCTTTCCTCGCAGCGTCACGATCTTGAGGGCTTGTACAGATGCGGGAGAAGCGTAGTAATTGAGATTTGAAGATGCCAGTAAAGACATGGCGTGGGTGGAAGCTTTGATAGTATAGTAGGGCGTGTGTGTCGGTGGGTTTGAAAAAGACTTTGGTGTCTAGTTTACCTGTTTTGGTAAAGTCAGGTCCTTTGAATGTGGTGTCTATGAATCCAGGTCATTGCTCTCTCTCTCTCTCTCTCTCTCACTCTCTCTCTCTCTCTCTCTCTCTCTCTCTCTCTCTCTCAAATTGAATCGAAGGCAACTGGACTTGTATTTGTCTGGGAAGACGTTTCGCCTCTTATCCAAGCGGCTTCATCAGTTCATATGCATCCGTCTTTCTAGTCCGCACTAGTCTGACCAAGATAGTGGAGTAAGACCCAGGTATTTAACCTCTTGTGGGTGGGTTCACCAAAGCACCTGTGAAAGTACTGGTTTCACCTGACCATTGTTGTGGTCTCATGTGGACGACAGTTGTTAGGCTCATGTGCCCCTGTTGGTATCTCATGTGAACGACAGTCGTTAGGGTCAGGTGTGCCCCTGGTGAATGACGATCATTGAGAGCCATCTGAGGTTAAATTGTTGACTCTCCTGGGTACAGATGAAAGGGCGACATTGTAAATAGGGGATAGGTGGTGTCGCAGACCCCCTCCCCTGTTTAGTGATGGCTTCTCCACTTTTACATAGATAGCTTCTTTGACTGCTCTTTCGAACCATCTGTCCTCTCTGTCCAAGATTTTGACATTGCTGTCTTAAAAGGAGTGTGCCTTTTCCTTTAGATGGGAATTGAATGTGGTGGGGTCTAAGAAGTTTATTTCAGTGTCGTGTAGCACTGGTTCCACTGTGATCGATGTGTGATGTGTGTTCAGGGTCAGTACAAAGATTTCAAATTCCGCCTTAGAATGGGTCCAGATGCCCAGATGTCGTCCAGATAGCGCATATATTCCAATGGCAGGAGTTGACATTTTTGGAAGACACTTTCTTCCCAGTCTGCCACGTATGCGTTTGCATATGCGGGTGCAAAACGTTTCCCCATTGCCATGTAGAATTTGTCTTGAAAGACGAAGTCATTACAACGTAGGCTGATGTCTAGCAGGCGTAAGAGGACTTCATCAGGTCTGGTTGGGTCAGGGTAACGCTCAAAGATTCTGCGGATGCAGTCGATTCCTAACGGGATTTCAATGTTTGTGTAGAGGCTGTTCACATCCATGGTAAAAAGGAAGCATGGTTCTGTAATCTACAGGGAAGCTACGCGGTTGAAAAATGTTGGGTGTCCTTGATGTAGCTAGCATGGCGTGTGGAAAGCGGAGTTAAGAAGTGATCTAAGTATTCTGCTACGCCATTACTTTCGCTACCGCAATCCGAAATGATTGGTCGGCCCGGTGGGGCACGGTGTGGTATCGTCCATTTAGCCATGGGCTTGTGGATTTTGGATAGGAGGTAGAAATAGCGAGGATGGGGTGGTGATTGGCCGAGTAACTATGTTAATTGGCATTTTGTTATTGTTCCGGATGCTTACAGTGCGTGTAGCTCCGTGGATATGATTTCGGCTGTTTGTGTGTACATCGGTTGGGACAACTGAATGTAGTATTCAGTGTCTTGGCGGAGTGCCTCCGACACATAATCCACTCGGTCCATGAATACAACAGCGCTGCCTTTATCAGTGGGCCTTATTAATTATTTTGCACTGGCATACTGAACTGTAAATGATGAATCCAGAGCAGAGGGAGAGGAAAACAGAGTTTTGTGTTAATAAAATTTGATATTATACTGATATTATTTTTACATCATATTTTATATATATAGATGTAGATGATGTGGGGTTTGCTTTGAATTGGTTGTCCTTGGGAGATGGTGGGGATTGAACCCTAGTCTCGCGGATGAAAGTCAGAGTGGTAATGGCGTGTGCCACCAGTTCTATGTGATTGTTGCAGGTTCCAGTGGATCTTGAAACTGGGTAGTGAGTAAAACAGTCTTAAATGAATGTTTTACCTTGTGGTAGATGTTGTAAGTCCTTTTTTGGTGAAGTCTGCAAGATGGAGGTCCAGGCAGCAGGAGTAGATGTCCCGTTGTTGTGGGTTGATGGTTGAGGAAGGTTATGTAGATTCTGGTTGATCTTGAAGCAAGTAGAATTGGTAAAAGGAGTCAGGGTTAGAGTTAGGGTTGGGGTTATGGGTTTTCGGTTGAATTATTTTGCACTGGCATACTGAACTGTAAATGATGAATCCAGAGCAGAGGGAGAGGAAGACAGACAGTATAATGAAATTGAGAAATTAAAAAAAGGAAAATAAATATAAAGAGAAATAAATGAGAAAATTTTTTTTTTGTCAAATCCTTTTTGGGTGGTGGAGAAGTTGGTGTTGTGGTCGGTGGGGGTCGAATAGGGCCTCTGCGGATGGGTCTGAAGGTGAAAAGATTGGTGGAGTTGGTGGATGGTTTGGAGACTGGGTGGGGTGAGGGGGTAGAGGTAGTTTGAAGCTTATTGGTCTTGAGTTGAGGTGTGGTCTGGGGCTGGGCCAGAACTTGTTGAGGTTGGGTGGACGTAGAGGGGCTGTGTTGTTGCAGTTCTTCTGTGATTGTTGTTCGGGGGCCTAGGTAGAGGGAGAGTATGGCAGGAGCAGCTGATTTGGGCAGAGGGGGGTTGGGGTGAGAGGTTATGGGTGAATTTTTATTGCGCAGGCCAACTGATCTGTAAGTCCAAACTTCAAAAGCGGTAAAACTGGTAGAAGGTGGTGGTGGATAAATGGAATAGAAATAAAATAAAATCATAAAAAATAAGAAAGTAAGAAATTAATAAAAAGTAAAAAATAAAGAAATTAAAAAAAAAATAGGAGGTGGGATTTGAACCCTGGTCTGCTGAGTGGCAGATGGGGGTAATAACTGTTACACTATGGTGGGGACAAAGTAAACTTGGTGTGGGAAGGGGAAGGGGCTGAGGAAAGGGAAGGTTCAAAAAGGGAAAAGAGGGAGTAGAGAGTGGGGATCCAACCCAGGTCTGCTGGGTGGCAGATGGGGGTGTTAACCATTGTGCTATGAGTACCTGGGAGAGGATGAGAGAGTTGTTGTAAAAGATGCTGATAGGGAAAAGGAAAATAACAAAAAAAAAAAAAAAAAAAAATTTATCAGTAAATTATTGCAAAGTCAGTTATCATTGAGTCCAGTGGGTGTTGTGGTACCAAGTTTGTGGATCCAGATTTTTTCAGTTCTTTTTCTTTGTCCGATGGTCCAGTTGCTGTTGTGTTCAAGTCCGGTGATGATGAGGTGGGATGGAGAGTGTGTCTGGAAGTGCTGAACCAATGGGGTTGGTAGTCGACCTACCCCGATGTTGTATAGATGTTCTGAGAGTCTGGTGTGTATGGAATGTTTGGTTTCCCCAATGTAATGTATATGGCAGAGTGTGCAGGTGATGATATATACTACATTTGTGGTGGAGATGGAAAATTGGCTGGTGGTGGGAAAAGCTGCCTTGGTATGTGAGTTGTGGATAAACTTTCTGTTTTTATAGTGATGACTGTATTGGAGTGTGAGTGTTGGTCTATGGTCTGTAAATTTGGAATGAATGAGAATGGATTTGAGATTCTTGTGTTTCCTATAGGCTGAGATCAATTTATGGTGTTGGAAGGCCGGATGTTGAGTCAGGAGTGTTGTGAAGTTGCTCTTGATGATGTGGTGGAGAGCTATGGTGCGATGGGAGAAAGTGGAAACCAGAGGGATGAGTTGTGTGGTTGTGTGGGGAGTCTGAGCCAGGCAGGGGGATAGGGTTGGGTTTAGGGGTGAGGGGAGAGGAAAGGTTATGTTTAGGGTGAGGGATAGATAGGTTGTTAGGAGAGAGTGAGGGGGGATAGGAGCGGGACACAAACCCTGAATGTTAGAAGTAGAGTTCCACCCCAGGTCCTGGGGTTGGTGTGTAATGTCGATGTGTGGTTCCGGCTTGGGTTTATGTGTTATTGTAAATTTAGTTGTTGTAGCCAGTTTTGAAAAATAAGTTGAGCAGCAGCAGGAGTCCAATGAATGTTGTCTTTTTCTGTGTTGAAACTGTCGTGATGAATTTCTGTTAGTATTGGGAAGTGAGTAGCCATGACATTGTTAATGAGTTTGAGATTGTTTCTCTTGGGTTGTGGGAGTGAGGTGGGGTGAAACATTCATGATGGGAAAGTAAATGTCTGCGTTAGGGAAGGTCGACTTACCTTGTCTGAAGATTGATTTGAGCTGTTTTATAGAGGTCTGTTTGGGATCCTGGTCTTTGTTATTGATACCAATTGAGAGGATGAGAATCTTGACTTGAGGGTTAGGAGGAGTTTTTTCACAGACTTTCAAAAAATGGTAAATGTTTGCTCCTGGGTAACTGTCCAGTTGGATGTCCGGGTTGTTATGGCCTGGGATGCGGTTGATGTTAGAATCGCCAAGGATGAGTATGGGTTTCTTGCATTTGAAGTTCCAGTCCTGAATCTTGCGGGTGGGTCTTGCTATGTGATAGTTGGGGCGGTAGAGGGTCTGGTCCGGACCTCCCCGGTTTCTACCTGAGGGGAGGAAGTGAGAATAGTGTCAGTTATATGAACAGAAACGTTAGAGTGGGTACTGAGGGTAACTGTTTGCAGTTCCTCTGTAGTGTGTGAGTGATGGCTGGGGTGGTGGATCTGGGCTATTGTTTGTGTTGGTGGTGGAGGTTTGATAGCAGATGAAGTGAGGGGAAGAATAGGGGAGATAGGAGTGTGGGGAGTGCCTGGATGTGTTTCTACCGTGGTGGGTAGGGGTCCCCAGGTTACCTTCCGGGTCTTCTGTGGTTGGGGGGTGGAAGTTGTTGGGGCTGGTGGGGTGATTTCCGGATCTGGTCTTGGTGGTAGAGGTGTTGTTGTTATGGAGGATAGGGGCTTGATGGGTCCTTTGCGGGTGGGTTTGTAAACTGGATGAGGAGAGGGAAGGGAGCTGTTGGGGTCCGGTTTTGTCTTCTCTGTTGATGTGGTTTGGGGTGTAGTTTGAGTTTCTGTTGAGGTCTGTCGAGGTGGGGTGGGCTTGGAGGGATGGGATCGTCGGCCTGGTTCTTCTGTGGTGGTTTTCTGTCTGCCTTGGTAGAGAGAGAGGGTGATGGGGGCGGATGATTTGGGTAGGGGGGGATATTCTTCTTCAGGAATGGTAGGTAGGGGGTTGGCTCTTCTTTGTTCCTGGGAGGGGTGATGTTCTGGTTGGTGGGGGGTGCTAGTGGTCTTCAGGAGTCGATGAGTTTCTTGCAGTGTTGTACTGGAGAGTCTTGATCCGTAATGTTTCTTGGCCCAACCAGTGGCTAATGGGGTATTGTTCTTCTGGGATGGTGGGTAGAGGATTGGCTGTTGTTCGTCTCTGTTGGTGGGTGGGATGATGTTCTGGTTGTGGGGTCAAGGTGGTCGTATGCAGGATCCGTTCAGTTGCATGCAGGGTTTCAGCTGTCAGTCTGAGTCCATAACGTTTTTTTGGCCTGACGGAAGAGTGACTTGAGTTGTTTGATGGTGGTTTGTTTTGGGTCCTTATCTTTATTGTTGATTCCGATGGAGATCACTAGAATCTTGACATGTGGGTTCAGGATTGTTTTCTCACAGACCTTGAGGAAATGATAACTGTTGGCACCGGGGTAGCTGTCGAGTTGGATGTCAGGGTGAGTGTAACCAGGGATCCTGTTGATATTTGAATCACCGATGATGAGGATGGGTGTCTTGCTTTTGAAAAACCAGTCTTGAATTTTACAGGTGGGGCATGCAATATGATGGTTTGGTCTTCGAGTCAAGGCTGGGGATGTTGGATGATGTGGGGAAGTAGGAGGGGGGAGTGGGGTAGGGTTGTGTAGTTCCTGAATAATAGACGGGGGGGGGGGGACAATTAGAATGTAAGGAGGAGGGGACAAGAGGGGAGGAGGTAAGAGGGGCTGAGGGAGGAGGGAGGGGAGGGGAAGAGGAAGAGGATGGGGTAGGCATGGATGGAAGGGGTGAAGGAGGTGGAGCATAATCTGAAAGAGGCAGGTGGTTAGTAACTGGGGTATTGTCAAGTATATTGGAATTTGCATGTGTGTTGGTGTCCGGGGAGAGTAGGCCGGACAGCTTACCTTCCTCTGGTTTCTGTCATGACCGAACATGGACTTGAACCCAAACTCCGGACGACTCTGGAGACAAAGTACAAATAAACAATCTTTTAATGAGAAAAGTAACAACAGAAAATCACTCTACAGAGGAAACACTCTAAATACCAGATAACAAAAAATCACTCACAAGGAGGAAAACTCTCAAAATACTAAATAACCAAAAATCACTCACAAGGAGAAAAACTAAACAGGGAAGACAAAGTATCAAAATAACACAAAGCACGACTGAGGCAAGGATACAAAGTAACAAAGAAATACAGAATCTGACTTGACAAGTGGCTTGGCATGGGACCTTGTTCAATGACTCTCAACAGACAAGACGAACTGGCACAGAACAAAAGGAAACATACTATATATATATATATATATATATATATATATATATATATATATATATATATATATATATATATATATATATATATATATATATATATATATATATATATATATATATATATGACAGACACACAGGATAA
The DNA here is from genome assembly GCA_021432705.1 of Caranx ignobilis. Lineage (NCBI taxonomy): Eukaryota > Metazoa > Chordata > Actinopteri > Carangiformes > Carangidae > Caranx > Caranx ignobilis. Next base: position 17,250,462 of record MU269988.1, read on the forward strand.
TGGGGAACAGGTGACAGCAATCAGGGCGGGGCAAACAATCAGACAGGAGGGAAACACACAGGGGAAGGGGCAAGCTACCTGAAATGAGAGGAGTTAGATTTCAAAATAAAACAGGAAGTCACGAGACAATATAGACATAAGACAAACTAAACATAACTTAACATGCTTTCTTGGACATTACAGTTTCATGAGAGAGGGCTCAGATCGGGTTGTGCTGAGGTCATGGTTGACCTTATGGAACCCTTTCTTCACTTTTGCCGAGTCTCTAGCATGTTGTGTTTTTTGACCTTTGGTTGGTGAAAGCTGCCCAGCCTGTCTCACTCGGGCGTCATCCGTATCTGTCTGGGGGGAAGGAGAAAGTATTAAATCAATGTCATGTACTGAAACATTTGAGTGTGTGCTGAGGGTAACCGTTTGCAATTCAACTGAGTTGTGTGGATGGGGAGTGGGGTGATGAACCTGAGCTGTTGTAATTATGGTGGCTGAGGGTTTGGTAGGTTTGGTAGTGGGAGGAGTTGGGGGAGGAATGGGGGAGATGGGAGTATGGGTGGTACTTGGCTCAGTGTCTTCTGTGGATGGTAAAGGTCCCCATGTTACTCTTCTGGTCCGTTGTGGTTGTGGGGTAGAGGTTACTGGAGCTGGTGGGGTATTGTCAGGGTTAGGTTGTGGGTGTTTCCTGGATGGTGGAGAGGTCGATGTAGTGGTAGATGGGGTCGGACGGGGCCTTTTCAGATTGTTTTGGAGTTGGAAGAGGTGGTGGGATTATCTATGGGTTTGTAGATGGGGTGGGGTGAGGGGAGAAGAGTGCGGGTAGATTTTATCTTGTCCATGTTAGGTTCAGGTGTGGTCTAGGTTTCCGCTGGGATCTGTTGAGGTTTGGTGGATGTGGAGGGGTGACGCTGCTGTAGTTCTTGTGTTAGTGTAGTTCGGGGGCCCAGGTACAGGGAGAGAGTGGTTGGAGCATCCGGTTTGGGTAGAGGAGGGAATTGTTCTTCAGAGATGGTTGGTAGGATATTGGTTGTGGGTCTTTTCTGTTGGTGAGTGAGATGATCTTCTGGTTGTGGAGTTGTTGAAGCATAAGTATCCATTGTGTTGTATTGTCATGTATTCTAGTACGAGAATGTGTTGTGGGTGAAGATGGTTTGATCAAATCTGTGAGGCGGGTGATCTAACAGAGCATGCCAGGGGGAAATGTGCCAGTAGTTAAAGCAGTATCCATTAGGGATGTCCCGATCAGGTTTTTTTGCCTTCGAGTCCGAGTCCGAGTCATTTGATTTTGTCTATCTGCCGATACAGAGTCCCGATCCGATACTTTTATAATACTTAAAAAAAAGAATAAAGAAGAGTGAACTTTCCTGCAGCGTGAGCTGACTCGTCTTCGGCTGGGTTGCCTGGGTAAATTCGCTGTATTGTGTCGGGTGTTTGTTGTTGAGGTGCCGTATCAGGTTTGTTGTGTTAAATGCAGCCCTTTCCTTTCCACCCCTTGAAATCCCAACTTTACAGATTAAACAGTTCGCTAAGGCAATGTTATTGTCGTCAACTTTATAATACTTCCAAACAGCAGACATAGCCCACTTGCCTACATGCCCCCTCCCCTTACATGTCTCTCTCCTCTCTGTACTGGTGCTTTCCGCTTTGAGCTGCGTTTACTTCCATGCCAGCATTTAACCAATAGTGTGACAAAGTGATGTCATACCACACATGTTGATGTTTCTGTGTGAAGTTAAGAGGTCTCACACTCTGTGCCACCGCATAACTATAGATATAATGAGATAATAATAATGAGAATATATGTAGATATATATCCGAGTCCTGATCGGGAGGTAATGTCCGATTCCGATCGAGTCTGAAACCACGTGATCGGGGCCGATTTCTGATCACGTGATCAGATCGGGACATTCCTAGTATCCATGATATGTTTGTGATGAATGGCTTGAATGAGTTTAAAGTATTGTTTGCTTGTTTGTCTTGTCTGTGGGCCAGGTGGATGAGTGAGTGCAGGAGTGGTTGTGGAGTGTTGTGGAGTGATGATTGTAGGTCTATGTTTTGAGGATTGTAGATTCAATGACATTGGTGGTTGCGGTGTATTGTTGGAGATAGATGTGTCAGTGCGTGTGAGTGTGTGTGAGTGTGTGTGTGTGAGTATAGGTGTAAGTGTATGTGAGTGTGTGAAAGAGGAGCCATGTTGAGCTCCGCTCCTGTATGTGAACTTCACTGGAAAATAATTATACATAGAAATGGAAGTGGAGGGCTCTTACCTGAAATTGATGATGCAGGGTTTTCTTTGTAGCTGGAGGGTTTCTTCTGTGAGTAAAAATCCTTGGGTGTGAAATAGTGGGGATCAAACCCTGGTCTCCTGGTTGGAAAACCAGGTTGTAGTGTCATGCGCCCCAAGCCATGTAGAGCTGTTTGGTTGACAGTACAAATGCCAGTGGATCTTGGAAACAGTATTAGGGTTAGGGTTGGGGTTGGGATTGGGGTTTGGGTTGGGGTTAAAGGTTATTTAATAAATTTTTTTGGCACAGGCCTGCTGATCTGTAGAGCCAGAGTTCAACAGTAATTATGTTTATGGAAGGATGGTGATGAATGAGTGATATAAAAATGAAAACAAACGAGAATTAAATCATGAAGAATAAAGAAAGAAAAAAATCAAATAGAGAAAATATAAACCAGAATTAAAGAGTCAGAGGTGGGATTTAAACCAAGGTCTGCAGAGTGGCAGAACAGGCTAGTAACCACTCACCCATGGTGGGGACAAAGATACCTTGGTGGGGAAGGGGGAAGAGGCTGAGGAGGATGCAAAAAGAAAAAAAGGGAAGAGGAGGGAGTGGGGATCAAACCCAGGTCTGCTGGGGGACAGGCAGGGGTGTAGACCATTAGGCTATGGGTGCTGTGGGAAAGAGCAGAGTAATTGTTGGGGTCCAGGTTGAAAAGTGAAAAAAAGAATTAAAAAAAAAAAAAAAAATTATTTAGGGGAAAGAAACAGGGGTTCAGGTTAGGGGAAGGAGGTCAGGTTAGGGGATAATAAAATAATATAAGAGAGGTAGAGGTTAAGCTTAGGGTAGGGGTGAGGTTGGGAGGGTAAAAAAATAGTAAATTAATAAAAGGGGGGGTAGGGTTAAGATTAGGGAAGGTTAGGTTCAGGGGTTAAATGAGAAAGAAGAGGGGGTTGGGTTTAGGCTTAAGGAGAAAAAAAAGAGGGGGGGGGGGGGGTTAAGGTTAGGACAAACAGTGGGATGGGGAATAAGAAAATAATAAATGAATTAATAGTAGGGGAGTGGGTTGGGGTTAGGGAGGGTTGGGTTAAGGGGTCAAAATAAGAGAGGGGAGAGGGTTAAGGTTAGGCTTGAAGAAGGGAAGGAGGGAAGTGGGAAGGTTATGGTAAAAGTAAAATAAAGAATAGAAAATAAAAAAAAAATAAAAAATAAAAATAGTAAATAAAGAATACATATTCAATTAATAAGTCAGAGGAAGGGGCGGTAACGTGGTCGTGAGGGGAAGAGGGAGGGGAGAGGGAGAGAGAAAGAAGTTGAACTGGGCAGAGGTGAGGGGGATGGAGAAGGGGGGGTACAAAGTAGAGCATTGTCTAGTATATGGGAGTTTGAATGTGTAGTGGAAGGGGTAAAGGGAGAAGGAGGGGGAGGAGAAGAGGATAAGGCAGATACAGATGAAAGGGATGGAGAGGTTGGAGTGCAGAGTAGTGCATTGTCTAGTGTGTGGGGGTTTGTGTGTGTGTTATTGTTGTCCGGAGAGAGGAGGCCGGACAGCTTACCTTCCTCTGGTGGTATGGGAGAGGGCTCAGAGTGGGTTATATTATGGTCATGGTTAACCTTATTGAACCCTTTCATCATTTTAGCCACATCTCTGCCAGGTAGGGTTCTTTGGCCTTTGGTCGGCAGAGGCTGTCCGGCCTGTCCCTCTCGGATCTCAACTGCATCTGTACGGGGAGAGGGAGAGAGTGTTATTTTTTTCTGTGTAGAAGTGGTCGGGGTGGATGGGGTATTGTCCGGGTTGTGTTGTAAATCTTTACAGGGTGGCAGAAGAGTCCGTGTATTGGTGGGTGGGGGTCTGATGGGGCCTTTACGGGTTGTCCTTGTCTTGGAAGAGTTGATGGAGTTGTCCGTGGGTTTATGGATGAGGTAGGATGAGAGGAGTGGAGTGGGGGTAGGTATTACCTTGTTCACAGTATGTTTAAGTGTAGTTGGAGTCTCTTTTAACATCTGTTGAGGTGTGATTCGGTGGTCCGGGCCTGGGGAAGTGTTGGTCGAGGCAGCTGATGAGGGAGGAGGGTGTTCTTCAGGGATGATACATAGGTTGTTGCTTGAAGGTCTTTTTTGTAGATGAATAGGATGGTCGTCTGGTTGAGGGGATGTTGGAGTGGTCTGGAGGAGTTGGTGGATTTCTTGTATGGTTTCTGTTGTCAGTCTGTTCCCGTAACGTTTTCTGGCCCAACCAGTGGCTATGTTAAGAGCTATGGGGTTATAAGATGAGGTGTCTGTGGAGTTGATTATGTGTGTGTAGTGGTCCTGTAGTATACTGATTGTATTGTGCATCCAAGTGATGGTGTTGTTATGTATCTTGTCTCTAGTTTCTGTTGTGGGTGTGGAAGGTTTAATGAAGTCCGTGAGCCGTGTAACCTGTCTGAGCATGCCGGGGGGGGGGTGTACTGGTGGTTATGGCTAAATCCATGATCTGTTTATGGTGTAGAGCTTGTATTAGCTTGAAGTATTGTTTACTGGTCTGTCTTGTAGCTGGATCTGGTGCCTGAGTGAGTGAGGGTGTGGTATGTAATCTATGTTTAGGGGGTTGTATAGTGAGTGTCATCAGTGACTGTGGTGTAGTGTTGAAGGTGTGTGTAAGTGGAGATGTATGGGTGTGTGTGTGTGTGGAGCAGGAGCCATTCTGAGGCCCGCCCCTGTGTGCAGACTTACCTCTGAAGTAATCATGTAAAGACATGAGAAATATAGAAGATTAATAAAAGATTTTGATAAAAAGTGGTGGAAGGCTCTTACCTTAAAAGTTGGTAATGTGGGATTACTTGGAGTAGGTTTTCTTTGGTGATGTGTGGGGTTTGAACCTTGGTCTGCCGGGTGGAAGTCTGGATGGTAGTCCGTGGCGTTACCAGTTCTTTTTGAAGTTGTTGTGCTTGTAGTCAGCGTTGTGGATCTCTTTGTAGAGATGATTGTAGAGTCCAGAGGGTATTGGTGATGCAGTCTCCAAAATGGAGGTCCGGATAGTGGTGATGGTAGAGTGGCCAAAATGGAGGTTAAACACAGTTGTGGAAATAGATTGACCTTTGAAAAAGAGTCCTGGGCTAGAAAATTTTCTAGCAGAGCCCTCCACCGAGGAGTAGGTTAATTTTATTTATTTAGAAAACAGTAACATTAAAATATAACAACAATTAAAAGTGAGCCAATAAAAACAAACCTCAATAGAGGGTGATAACAAATAAAAGAGAGTCAGTCTTACACAAGGGAGCGGGGATCCCGACGTTTCGCAACCGGTGTTGCTTCCTCAGGGGATACCCTATACATAGAAATGGAAGTGGAGGGCTCTTACCTGAAATTGATGATGCAGGGTTTTCTTTGTAGCTGGAGGGTTTCTTCTGTGAGTAAAAATCCTTGGGTGTGAAATAGTGGGGATCGAACCCTGGTCTCCTGGTTGGAAAACCAGGTTGTAGTGTCATGCGCCCCAAGCCATGTAGAGTTGTTTGGTTGGCAGTACAAATGCCAGTGGATCTTGGAAACAGTATTAGGGTTAGGGTTGGGGTTGGGGTTGGGGTTATGGGTTTTGGATTAAAACTTAAAGTGCACTGGCCTACTGTACAGCCCCCTTTTTTTCAGGTTTTTGTTTTTTCACAGATTTTGAGGAAGTGATAGCTGTTCGCACCAGGGTAACTGTCAAGTTGAATATCCGGGTGGGTATGGCCAGGGATCTTGTTGATGTTGGAGTCGCCAATGATGAGAATGGATTTCTTGGTTTTGAAGAACCAGTCCTGGATTTTGCGGGTGGGGCGTGCAATATGATGATTGGGTCTTCAGAGAGTAAGGGCTGGAGGTGTAGGATGATGTGGGGAGGTAGAAGAGGGGAGTGGGGTAGAGTTGTCCAGGTCCTGGATAATAGATGTAGGTGAAGCACAATTGGAGTGTAGGGAGAGGGCGGGGACGGGGGGGAAGGCGGTAGGAGGGGTTAGGGGAGGAGGAGGGGCAAGGCAATCTTGGCAAGGCAATTTTATTTGTATAGCCCGTTTTTACAAACAGTTTGTTTCAAAGGGCTTTACACAGCATTATGACAACATCCTCTGCCCTTAGACCCTCACATCGACTGAGGAAAAACTCCCAAGAAAACCCTTTAACAGGGAAAAAAAATGGAGAAACCTCAGGGTGAGCAGCAGAGGAGGGATCCCTCACCCAGGACGGGCAGATGTGCAATAGATGTTGTATACAGACAAAGAAAACAATTTACAACATGAAATACGGAAATCATGGAAATGGAATCAGTCAGTTAATGAAAAATGAAAAATGATGAAGGAAGCTCCTGGTGGGCAGGGAGAGAAGGCCAGCTTAATGGGACTACTGGACGGCAGACTGGGTCATGAGCAGGGAGTGCAGGCCGGTTTAACAGCGGGAGAAAGGAGGTGATGGAGGCGGCGGTTGGTTGGTTGATGCAGGGGGATGGAGCTCTGAAGAGATCTGTGGAAATGCAGAGAGAGTGCGAGACACCAAGGCCGGACTACAAAGTGCAACAAATAATGGCAGTTCAAAATGTGAGGGGAGAGGAGAGGAGAGGAAGGATAGGAAGGATAGGGCTCCATGTAACCTGATGTGTCCCCCAGCAGTTTAAGCCTATAGCAGCATAGCTATAAAATGGATCAGGGCTACCTGAGCCAGCCCTAACTAAAAGCTCTCTCATAGAGGAAGGTCTTAAGCCTGGACTTAAATGTAGAAAGAGTGTCTGCCTCTCTGACCCATGGAGAGAGCTGGTTCCATAATAGAGGAGCCCGGTAACTGAAGGCTCTACCTCCCAGTCTGTTTTTAGAGATACTGGGGGTCACTAACAGACCTGCATTCTGGGAGCGAAGTGCTCTGGTAGGACAATATGGAATAACGAGGTCTTTCAGATAAGTTGGAGCTTTGTTATTAAGAGCCTTGTAAGTAAGTAGAAGGATCTTGAAGTCTATTCTATATCCTACAGGAAGCCAATGGAGAGAAGCTAGAATGGGAGAGATGTGCTCTCTCTTATTAACTCTTGTCAATACCCTCGCTGCAGCATTCTGGACCAGCTGGAGACTCTTCAGAGAGGTTTTTGGGCATCCTGACAAGAGAGAGTTACAGTAGTCTAGCCTAGAAGTAATAAATGCGTGGACCAGTTTCTCAGCATCACTCTGAGAGAGGATATTTCTGATCTTAGACATATTGCGCGGGTGAAAGAAGGCAGTCCTAGTCACATGCTTTATGTGAGAGCTGAAGGAAAGATCCTGGTCAAAAATGACTCCAAGGTTCCTCGCTGTTGGACTAGAGTTAAGGGTGATGCCATCCAGAGTAGCAATCTGATTGGAGAATGTGTCCCTGAGATGCTTAGGTCCAATCACAATAACATCCAGGATTTGATGTCTTTCAAGCAATCTTGCAGATTGATGAGGCAGCTTCTATCATCTGGCTCTATTGATAGGTAGAGCTGAGTATCATCAGCGTAACAGTGGAAATTGATGGAGTGCTTACGGATTATATCCCCTAATGGAAGCATGTAAAGAGAGAAGAGAACTGGCCCTAAAACTGAGCCCTGCGGCACACCATACATAACTCTGCTGTACTTCAAATGGTCATTATTAACATTAACGAATTGAAATTGGTCAGATAAGTATGAAGCAAACCATTTTAGAGCAGATCCTTTGATCCCAATTTCGTGTTCTAGTCTATGCAGCAAGATGCTGTGATCGACGGTATCAAATGCAGCGCTGAGGTCCAGAAGTACAAGTACAGAGACAAGACCTCTGTCGGAAGCTATAAGAAGATCATTGGAAACTTTGACCAGTGCTGTTTCAGTGCTATGGTGTTCCCTAAATCCAGAGAGGGGGAGAGGGAGAGGAAGGTAGGACAGACACAGATGGAGGAGATGGAGAAGGTAGAGCACAATCTGGGGTATTATCTGGTATATGAGAATTTGTATGTGTGTTGTTGTCCGGGGAGAGAGGACCGGACAGTTTACCTTCCTCTGGTTTCGTGAGAGAGGGCTCAGACTGGGTTATGTCACGGTCATGGTTGACCTTATGGAATCCTTTCATCACGTTTGCCGAGTCTCTGGCAGGATGGGTTATTTGACCTTTGGTTGGTAGAGGCTGTCCGGCCTGTCTCTTTTGGATATCATCTGTATCTGTCTGGGGAGAAGGAGAGAGTGTTAGGTCAGTGTCATATACTGAAACACTGGAATGGGTGCTTAGAGTCACTGTTTGTAGTTCAATTGAGTTGTGTGTGTGTGGGGAGTAGAGTGGTGAACCTGGGCTGTTGTAATTATAGTGGTTGAAGGTATGATAGATTCGATACTGGGAGGGGTTGGGGGAGGGGGGATGGGGCAGATGGGGGTATGAGGAATGCTTGGGTGGGTGTCCTTTGTAGATGGTAGAGGTCCCCATGTTACTTTTCTGGTCAGTTGTGGTTGTGGAGTAGAAGTTACAGGGGCTGGTGAGGTATTGTCCGGGTTGGATTGCAGGTGTTTCTGGGGTAGCGGGGAAGTCAATGTATTTGTAGATGGGGGTCGGATGGGTCCTCTTCAGGTTATTTTGGGGTTGGAGGAGATAGTGGAGTTGTCTGTGAGTTTGTAAATGGGGTGGGGTGAAGGGAGTGGGGTGGGGGGAGATTTTACCTTGTCCGTGGTGTGTACAGATGTAGTTTGGGTTTCCACTGAGGTCTGTTGAGGTGTGATTTGGGGGCCCAGGTATGAGGAGAGATTGGTTGAAGCAGCTGGTTTGGGTAGGGGAGGAAAGTCTTCTTCAAGAATAGCTGGTAGAGTGTTGCTTGTGGGTCTTTTCTGCTGCTTGGTGGGATGGTCTTCTGGTTGTAAAGTTGTTGAGGTGGTCCAGAAGAGCTGTTGAACTTCTTGTAAAGTTTCTGTTGTGAGTCTTGTTCCGTAACGCTTTCTGGCCCAACCAGTGGCTATATGGAGGGCTAGATGGTTAAAGGAAGATGTGTCTATAGTACTGATTGTGTCAGAGTAGTGTTCATGTAAAATTGCAATGATGTTAAGCATCCATTGAATAGTAGTGTCATGTATTCTAATGTACATATGTGTTGTGGGTGTGGCTGGTTTTATAAAATCTGTGAGACGGGTGATCTGACAGAGCATACCAGGGGGAAATGTGCCAGTCATTAGTGCAGTGTCCATGATATGTTTGTGGTGAATGGCCTGAATGAGTTTGAAGTATTGTTTACTTGATTGTCTTGTTTCTGGGTCAGGTGGGTGGGTGAGTACCGGAGTGGTTGTAGGTTGGGGTTTGGGTTGGGGTTATGGGTTTTCGGTTGAATTATTTTTCACTGGCCTACTGAACTGTAAATGATGAATCCAGAGCGGAGGGAGAGGAAGAGAGAGTATAATGAAATTGAGAAATAAAAAAAGGAAAATAAATACAAAGAGAAATAAATGAGAATTTTTTTTTTTTTTTTTTTTTTTTTTTTGATGAGACCCCGGTCTACTGGGTGATAGACCAGGGTTCTCACTATTGAATTGAATTGAATGCCTTTATTGTCATTATACAAAGTACAATGAGATTTAAAACTTCACCGTAAAGTGCACACATAAATAGACATAGGAAAATTATGTACAATAAAAGTCAAATGAGGTAGGAAAAATGTGAGAAATATGTACAGTAAAACTAATATAAAACCACTATAAGACTACTATCAACTATCAGAGAATAAAGTGACTAAAGTGGTTAGCAACACGTGATAGAGGTAGCCATGGCATTTTAGTGCAAGTATGCTATAATATAATAGTGCAAAGATGACACTTTACAGTACTAAGACTGAAGCAGATGTCTGAGAGCATATTACTTATTGATATGCATATGGCGGTGTTGTGACATTTTGTAGTGCAGTGACAGTTCTTGATTGAGTCTGGATCAGTTCCTTAGTGCAAACCTGAGTTGAGTATGGTGATGGCTCTTGGGAAGAAACTGTCTCTGAGTCTGTTTGTTTTGGCTGGTATGGTCCTGTAGTGCCTGCCAGAGGGCAGCAGGTTGAAGAGGTGGAAGCCAGGATGTGTATAGTCTTTTATGATGCTCTTTGCCCTTCCTAGGCACCGGGAGTTGTAGATGGTGGACAGGGGAGGTAGGGGGCAGCCGATGATCTTTTGTGCTGTGTTGGTCACCCTCTGCAGTCTTTTCCTGTCCGCTTCTGTGCAGCTTGAGTGCCACACTGACACAGCATAGGTCAGCAGGCTCTCAATGGCTGACCGGTAGAAGGTCACCAGCAGGTTGGTGTTGAGTTGCTCCTTCCTGAGCACTCTCAGGAAGTGTAGCCTCTGCTGCGCCTTTTTGACCAGTGCAGTGGTGTTGGCTGCCCAGGAGAGGTCAGCAGAGATGTGGACCCCAAGGAATTTGAAGGACTCCACTCGTTCCACACATTCGCCGTTGATGTACGGGGGGCAGGAGCGGCTTTGTTCTGTTGGAAGTCCAGGATGAGTTCCTTAGTTTTGGAGATGTTCAGCACCAGGTTGTTGAGGGCGCACCACTCACTGAGTCTAAGGACCTCATCTCTGTAGGCCGTCTCGTTCCGCTCTGTGATCATCCCCACCACCGTTGTGTCATCCGCGAATTTCACAATGATGTTCTCAGGGTGGGTGGGTCTGCAGTCGTGCGTGTAGAGTGAGTAGAGTAGTGGGCTCAGCACACACCCGTGGGGCGAGCCGGTGCTGAGCGTGCGGGCGGATGAGAGGTGGGGACCCAGCTTCACGTGCTGGCGTCGGTTGACCAGGAAATCCTTAATCCAGGAGCAGGTGGAGGGTGGGAGCCCCAGGTTGGCCAACTTGGGGATAAGAATGTCCGGTATTATTGTGTTAAAGGCTGAGCTGTAGTCGATGAAAAGCATTCTGACATAGCTCCCGCTTTTCTCGAGGTGGCTCAGTGCAGCGTGGAGGGTGGTGGTTATTGCATCCTCAGTGGATCTATTTGGCCGGTATGCAAACTTTCCCTGGTACTCCATCCGGTCCTGTGGCCTTCCTGGGGTTGACAGCACGGAGCACACGTCTCACGTCCACTTCCTCCACGGTGAGTGGGGTGGTGTCAGAGGGTGGTGTGGGATGTAGTGGACGTTGGGGTGGTGTGACTGAGTACTGGGCTTGGGACTCAAAGCGGGCAAAAAAGCTGTTTAGCTCCTCTGCCAGTGCCGCGTCTGAGTCCCCAGGAATCCCAGCACAGCCCTTGTAGTTGGTGAGGGACTGTATGCTCTGCCACATCTGTCGGGGGTTGTTGAGTTGCCCTTCTATCTTCCCCTTGTAGTCTGCTTTGGCGGCCTTGATGCCTCTCCTCAGGTTGGCGCGAGCTGTGCTGTAGAGTGCTCTGTCGCCGGATCTGAAGGCTGCATTGTGGGCCCGGAGAAGTGATCGGACCTGGCTGGTCATCCACGGTTTCTGGTTTGGGTACACCTGGATGGTCTTCTCCACAGTGACCATACCCATGCAGTACTTGATGTAAGACAGTACTGTGTCTGTGAATGTGGCCAGGTCCTCATGGTGGAAAGTCTCCCACTGTGTCTGTTCAAAGCAGTCCTGGAGTCGGGGGAGGGCGTCGTCAGGCCAGGTGATAATGGTTTGTCTGCTGAGGGGGGTGTATGCTGGGGCCAGGAACAATGAGAGGTGAGACTGTCCTAGGTGTGGAAGGGGTATGGCTCTGTATGCACTCTTGATGTTAGAGTACACATGATCCAAAGTTTTATCCTCTCTTGTTGGACATTTCACGTGCTGGTGAAATTTCGGCAAAACGGTTTTGAGATTTGCCTGATTAAAATCTCCTGTGATAATGTGCGTGCCGCATGGGTAGGCACGCTGGTGATTGTTTATGGCGCCAAGTAGTAGAGAGAGAGCGGTTCTTACATTAGCATCCGGTGGTATGTAGATGGCAGTGATGATAATGGCGGCTAGCTCTCTGGGCAGAAAGAAGGGTCTGCATCTCACCGACATGAATTCTAGGTCCGGGGAACAATATCTGTCCAGTACAGTGCTATTGTTACACCAACCCTCATTCACGTAGATGCAAAGCCCACCGCCTCTTTTTTCCCCCGAGTCGCTGGTCCTGTCTGATCTGTGTAGCGTGCGGCCTGCTAGCTGCACCGCAGCGACGGGTATTTGTGGATGTAGCCACGTCTCTGTGATGATTAACGTGCAGCATTCTCGAACGCAGCGATTTCCAGCTAGCTGTAATTCCAAATCGTCCGTCTTGTTTACCATGGATCTGGCATTGGAGAGGTAGATGCTTGGCAGTGGTGGTTTGAGTGGCTGTTTCCTGAGCTTAGTCAACAGGCCAGCTCTGCAGCCTCGCTTCTGCTTCCTCTCCCGACGCCGCCTCCTTCGCCTGCCGGACCCGATAACAATCCACGGAGACCCCGCTGGTCTCGCTATCTCGTCCGGAATGTTGTGCATGCGATGGAAGTCGCTACAAACAGTCGTTTTCTGCTGGTAACCGATGTCTAATAAGTCCATACGGTTGAAGTTGATGTTGAAGTCCGGTACAGACGAACAACTCGCAAAAATACACACAAAAAACATGAAAAACGTGCACAGGTAGGGAGAGCTTGAAGCCGCTGCATGCTCATGCGCCGCCATCCAAGATTATCACTATGAGCTAAACCTGCTGTTGGAATGATGGGTGATGATATGCAGTTGACCATGAAATAAACAAAAGAGAGCTATAAAAAAAATTAAGAAGGGAGTGGGAATCGAACCCTGGTCTGCTGTGGGGGAAGTTGGGGAGGGGAGGAGAGGTCTCGACCCTGGTTAGGGTAGGGGAAGGGGTTGGGTTGGGGTTAAGGGTTATGGGTTAATTTCTTTTGCGCTGGCCTACTGAGCCGTAAGTCTAAAATTGAATAAGAGGAAGAGAGGTGGTGGAAAAATAAAAACGAAGAATGAGGATAATTTTGTTCTGGTGAGGGGTAATCCAGGGATTGAACCCTGGTCTGTTGCGTTCAAGCTGGGGAACACTCGTCCGTCAAAGAGGGGGAAGAAGGGGGAAGAAGGAAAAAGAGAGAAAAGGGAAGAGAAAGGGGAGAAAATGAGAAAAGAAAAGTGAACTTTTTTTGTCCCTATTAATGTATTTCTCATGTCATATGGTTCATATTTGTCTCGTGACAAATATGAACCTTTTAATATTTTGCAGTGTTTTGCACTACCCGTGGACGGGATTGAACCGGTGATTTTGGGATTTCTTTACTTGACCTCTGAATCATTTGGCAGAAATGTAACGATTTTCATGTTAATACACTTGTCATATTGGCTACAAGTTTCTTTGAGGTGTATACTTAACACTTGACTACAATTTCTTTTTGTGTAATGTATATATTGTCATGTACCATGTCATGATATTTTAATTGAGTGTTGTCATAGCCATTGTTATATTCATTATCATTATTATTGCTGTGGTGCTGTTTTCAACATACTGTCATTAAAAACACTTAGTTAGAATTGCTGCTCATGAGTTTTATTTAAGGAAGTAATAATCCAAACCAACACTGAAAGAACAAACACAAATGTACAAATATTTATTCACAGTTTAGAAAAGCAAAATATCCAACTATTTACAATTATTAACTATTTATACTATTTTTACATTACTTTTATTGGTGTTACTTGGAATTTTTACTCCTCATTTCCTCTAACCACTGCTCTTTTGTCTGGGTCTCTGTCACAGGACAGTACACTTTGCCACGGTACTGGCTGTGGCCAGTTTCAGCTGTGCAGAACTGCCCACACCTTTTGCACTTATTGGCTACCACTGTACATTTATATGGCCTCTTTATGGTGACCTCAGTTTCCTCTGCGGACGGTGCCATGGTTTGTGGGGTGGTGTTGATGTTGGTACCCTGAGCAGCTGCCACTGGAAGTACCCACTGAAACACACCAGCTGGTGACATAAGTTGAGGTGCCAGAAAAGGTCCTTGAGCTGGGGAGGTAGTAAAGAGCTTCTTCCTTGGCATGATTGGTCGAAGGGATGACGCTCTCTGCCTCTGCTGTGCCTGGCCTGCAGTACTCTCGGGCAGCTGGTACTGGTGTTCCTCCTGTGCCTCCATGGGCTCATCAGGAAGCACTCTTGCTTCCTGAAGAGGCTGTGCAGGCACAGGTCGGGTGACGGGTTGGGGTATGAGGGAGGGTGGGGATACAGACCTTGGTTCAGGTAGGGGGGCATTCTGGCTGGCTCGGACTCGAGGACCTGGGGTGGAGAAAGAGAGTTAGAAGAAGAAGCTGGCGGGGAGGGGGGAGAGCGAGTGGGAGCGAGAGAGGCCAGGGTGGATGATTCAATTGAACGGAGGAACCTTTTGGAGTATCCTCTGGTACGGAGGCTATGGAAGAGGGTGCTGGTTGCAGTATGAAAATCTTGAATGTTTGTGCAAATACGGTAAAAACGAATGAGTTGTGATTTTATGATGCCTTTGAATGTGTATTTTGGGTGATAACTTGTCTTATGGAGAAGAGCGTGTGTGTCTGTTGGTTTGAAATAAACTTTAGTGTGTAGTGTCTTCTGTGTTGGGTGTGGAGGTCTGGAAAAAAAAACTGTGGTGTCTAAAAAGTTGATGTGTGTGGGATTGAGGGAGTACTTAACTTTTATGGATGGGTGGTGGCTGTTGAGGGTGGCAATGAAGTCAGGGAAGGTGGATGGGTGATGGGGCCAGATAATGTCGTCAAGATACCGGAGGAAGATGGTGGGTTGAAGGGGGCATTTCTGCAAGGCTTCTCGCTCCCACTATATATATAGTTTGCATAGGATGGTGCAAACCTCTGACCCATGGCTGTCCCGTGAACCTGTAAGTAAAATTGGTTATTGAAGAAAAAATCGTTATTTGTTAAACAGAGATGGATGAGTTCTAGTAGTTGTGAATCCGGACGTTTAGGATCCAGGTTATTGTTGAAGATTGTGCGTAGTGTTTTGAGCCCAAGTTGTGTATCAATGTTGGTGTATAAACTGTCTATATCTATTGTGAATAATGTGGAATCGAGAGGGACAGCCATGGGTCAGATTAGGTCGATAAAATGGTATGTGTCCTTGATGTAACTGGGGTGGTGGGTGGAGAGGGGACCTAGGAAATCTATATATTGGGAAATATGATAGGTGGAACTATTGCAATCAGAGACGATGGGTCAACCGGGAGGAACTTCAAAGGGGATTGTCCATGTTTCTGGTTCTTTGTGTATTTTTGGGAGCAGGTAGAAAAAACGGGGTCTTGGTTCTTGTTGTCCAAATAGGTTATCTCGTTTAGCTGTAATGAATTTCTTGAAATAGAGTGTATTAACAATTTGTCTGAGTGTTGTCTGTGTTTGCGGTTGTATTGTGTCTGTTAGTTTCTTGTAATAAGTGGAATTGTTGAGTTGTCTATTGGCTTCTAAAAGGTATTGGTGTTGGTCCATGATTACAATTTTCGAGCCTTTGTCTGCGGGTTTGAAGATGATGTTGGGGTTGGAGGTCAATTCGGTAAGGGCCCTGTGTTCCGGCCCCAAGAGATTATCTGGGATATCTCTCGGGGGCTGGAAACATTGCAGGGCCCTTTTGTTTTTCTGAATGAAGTGGTGAGTGGATGGGTTAAGTGTGTTGTCTGGTGGTTCCCAATGTGACGGATGGATGAAGGGGATGGGTTCACGGTGTGGTTGGAGATGGACATAGTCTATCAGTTTCAGGCGTCTATGTAAATAAAGTAGGTCCCTTTGAAGTTCCTCCCGGTTGAGGTGTTTGGGTTGTGGAATGAAGGTCAGTCCCCTCTCCAGGAGTTTCTGCTGGGGGGAAGAGGGGGCGAAAAGAGTAGAGAGGTTAAGGATATTAGAGGTAGACTTCCACCCCAGGTCCTGAGCTTGGTGTGTGGTGTTAGTGTGTGGCTCCGTTTTGGGTTTATGTGGGAATTTAGCTGCTGTAACCAGTTTTGGAGGATGAGTTTGGCAGTAACAGGTGTCCAGTGAATGTTATCCTTTTCCGTGATAAAACTGTCGTGGTGGATTTCTGTCAATATCGGAAAGTGGGTGGCCATGACATTGTTGATGCTTGAGGTTATTTTTCTGAGTGGGAGTGAGATGGGGTGAGAAGTTCATAATTGGAAAATAGATGTCTGCATTGGGGAAGGTCGACTTACCTTGCCTGAAGAGGGATTTGAGTTGTTTTATGGAAGTCTGCTTGGGGTCCTGGTCTTTGTTATTGATGCCGATGGAAAGAATGAGGATCTTGACCTGAGGGTTGGGGGAGTTTTTTTCACATACCTTTAAGAAGTGATAGACGTTTGCTCCTGAGTAGCTGTCCAGTTGAATGTCTGGGTTATTGTGGCCTGGGTTGCAGTTGATATTGGAGTCTCCTACGATGAGTATGGGTTTTTTGCATCTGAATTGCCAGTCCTGGTCAAAGGGAAAGTTGCAGGGTAGAGGGGGGTTGATTGGGGAATCGGGGTAGGGGGAGGAGAGGAGTGGGTTGAGGAAGAGGGGGAAGAGGGAGGGTCGGAGTTAAGAGGGGGAGGGGAGGGTGAGGAGGGAGGAGGGTAAGAGGTTGCAGGTAGAGTAGGAGGAGGGGGGAGAGGAGATGAGGTGTGTTGTGGTGGAGTGTGGTGTATATTACCTGTTGTATGGGGTGTTGGAGGTGCCAGACCATTTGGGGAGGTCCGGTCCAGCAGTTCGCTCTGTTCAGGTTTTGTAGGAGAGGGCTCAGATGGGATTTTGTTTAGGTCATGGTTAACCTTATTTAACCCTGTCATCATAATTGCTGATTCTCCATTTTGTTGGGGGGCTTTACCTGCTGGTAGCAGCTGCTTATCGGACCTGACCTCGGCCTCCTCCTGGGGAGAGGGAGTTAAAATGGAATCAGTGACATGAACAGAGACATTTGAATGTGTACTGAGTGTAAGTGTTTGAAGTCCTTCCGTGGGTTGTGGGTAATGTGTGGGTTGGTGAACCTGAGCTATTGTACAGATAGATGTTGTAGGTTTAACAGGAGGTGAAGTGGGGGGAGAAATGGGGGAGATGGGGGTATGAGGAGTGCTGGGGCGGATGTCTTCTGGGGTAGACAGAGGTCCCCATGTTACTTTCCGAGTTCTTTGTGGTAGAGGGGTGGAGGTGGATGGAGCTGGTGGGGTAATGTCCTGTTCCGGTCACAGTGTGGTCTTCCTGGGTGGGGTTGGTGTTGTCATTGGTGGTGGCCGGATGGGGCCGGTGCGGATGGGTTTTCAATTGGTTGTCAGCTTGTAGACCGGGTAGGGAGAAGGGAGGGAGTTGTTGTTGGTGATGGTTGTTGTTGGTTTGTCTGGTGGGTGTTGTGGTGTCGTCTGGGTTTCTGTGGAGACTTGCTGGAGTGGGGTGGGTTTGGAGGGGTGGTGGCGATCTTGGAGTTTTTCTGTAGCTGGTTTTTGTGGTCCTTGGAAGGGGGAGAGTGTAGCGGGGGTAGATGATCTGGGTAGGGGAGGGTATTCTTCTTCTGGGATGGTTGGAAGGATGCTGGTTGTTGTCTGACGTCGATCCTGGGAGAGGCGATGTTCTGGTTGTGCAGGGGTCTGGGTGGTCAGTAACAGTAGCTGGATTTCTTGTAGTGTCTCTGTGGAAAGTCTTGTTCCATATCTTTTTCTGGCCCAACCAGTGGCTATTTCTAGAGCAGTTGGGTTGTGGGAAGATGTGTTTGTGCTCCTGATAGTAGTTGTATAATGGTCCTGTAGTATGGTTATAGTGTTGTGCATCCAAGTTTAATTAAGGTTAAGGTTTAATGAAATCTGTGAGTCTTGTTACCTGTCTCATCATGCCAGGAGGAAATGTGCCGGTGGTTAAGGCTTTGTCCATAATCTGCTTGTGGTGTATGGCCTGTATCAGTTTGAAATATTCTTTTCTCTTCTGTCTGGTTTCGGGGTCTGGTGGATGGGTGAGTGTAGGAGTGATATGTTGTCTATATGTTGGATGTGGTATGTGTAAAGACATGAGTGGTTGTGTTGTATTGTTTGGAGTGTGTGTATGATGAGTTGGTGCATGTGCGTGTGTGTGTGTGTGTGTGTGTGTGTGTAGAGGAGGAGCCATTTTGAGGTCCACTCCTATGTGTAGACTTCACTCTGAAAAAAGTGTGCAAAGACATTGAAATAAATAAAAAAAAGGAAAAAAGGTGGAGGACTCTTACCTTAATTATGGATGCCGGGGGTTCCTTCAGGAAAGAGTTGGAGTTGGTCAATGATGGGGATTGAACCCTGGTCAGGTTTGCATATGATGGGGCGAATCTCTGACTATGGCTGTCCCATGTATCTGCAAATAGAATTGGTTGTTAAAGAGAAAATCACTGTTAGAAAGGCATAACTGGATGAGGTCAAGGAGTTCTGAGTCTGGTCGTTTCGGGTCCGGGTTTCTATTGAAGATTGTGTGCAAAGTCTGGAGTCCAAGTTTGATGTTGATATTGGTGTACAAGTTGTCGATGTCAATGGTGAAAAGGAGAGAGTGGGAGGGGACAGCCATGGGTCAGGTGAGTTGAATAAAATGGTAAGTGTCCTTGATGTAACTGGGATGGTGTGTGGAGAGGGGGCCAAGGAAATGATCTATGTATTCTGAAGCATGGTAAGTAGAGCTATTGCAATCTGAGACTATGGGTCTGCCTGAAGGAACTTCAAAGGGAATGGTCCAGGAGTCAGGTTGTTTGTGAATTTTTGGTAGTAAGTAAAAGAAATGGGGTCGAGGGTCAGCTGGTCCGGATAAATAGTCTCTCAGTTTGGTGGTGATGTATTTTTTGTCATAAAGGGTCTGTATAATATTTCGAAGTTTTTGTTGTGTCTGGGGTTGAATACTGTGGTCAAGTAGTTGGTAGTAGGTGGAATTGTTAAGTTGTCTGTTGGCTTCAATGAGGTATTGTTGTCTGTCCATTATTACTATTTTAGATCCTTTATCAGCTGGTTTGAAAATGATGTTTGGGTTAGTAGTGAGTTTGGTCAGGGCCCTGCGTTCCGACAACGAGAGATTATCTGGGATATCTCTCGGGGTCCGGAAACGTTGCAGGGCCCTTTTGTTCTGCTGAATAAGTCAGTGGGTGAGGGGGTGAAGTCCGGAGTCAAGTGGTTCCCAGTTGGATGGATGGATAAAGCGTGTGATCTGTTTGTTTGGTTGAAGGTGGAAGTGGTCAATTATTTTAAGTCGTCTATGGAAATTATGCAGGTCCCTTTGAAGCTCCTCCCGGTCAAGGTGTGTAGGGCGTGGAATGAAGGAAAGCCCCCTCTCCGGGAGCTGGCGCTGAGGTGAAGAGGGAGTGAAAAGGGTTGCCAGATTAAGGATATTGGAGCTGGAATTCCACCCCAGGTCCCGAGTTGAAGGTGGATGATTTTCCGGTTTGGGTTTTGGATTTAAATTTAATTGTGCAAACCAGTTTTCAAAGATGGATTTAGCTGTCGTGTGTGTCCAGTGGATGTTGTCTTTCTCAGTGATGAAGGTGTCGTGGGGAATCTCGGTCAGGATCGGGAAGTGGGTAGCCATGGTGTTGTTTATCAGAGTGAGGTTGTGTTTCTGCGTGGGGGTGAGGTGGGGAGAAAAATTCATAATTGGGAAATAAATGTCTGCATTGGGGAAAGCCTGACGGAAGAGTGACTTGAGTTGTTTGATGGTGGTTTGTTTTGGGTCCTGATCTTTATTGTTGATTCCGATGGAGATGACTTGAATCGAGATGAATCTTGACATGTGGGTCCGGGATTGTTTTCTCACAGACCTTGAGGAAATGATAACTGTTGGCACCGGGGTAGCTGTCAAGTTGGATGTCAGGGTGAGTGGATCCTGTTGATATTGGAGTCAAAAAAAGGCGTGTAACTTGTCGTAACATACCTGGAGGGAATGTGCCAGTGGTTATGGCTGTGTCCATGATTTATTCATGTTGTACGGCCTGTATGAGTTTAAAGTATTGTTTACTAGCTTGTCTGGTTGCTGGGTCTGGTGGATGAGTGAGTGTGGTAGCAGATATGGTGTGTTGTCTATGTGTTGGAGGTTGTATGTTTAATGCCATAAGTGGTTGTGGTGTGTTGTTAGGAGTATGTGTGTTGCAGTGTGTTGTATTGTTGCAGGTTCCAGTGGATCTTGAAACAGGTTAGTGAGTAAAACAGAGTCTTAAATAAACGTTTTACCTTGTGGTAGATGTTGTAAGTCCTTTTTTTGGTGAAGTCTGCAAGATGGAGGTCCAGGCAGCAGGAGTAGATGTCCCGTTGTTGTGGGTTGATGGTGGAGGAAGGTTATGTAGATTCTGGTTGATCTTGAAGCAAGTAGAATCGGTAAAAGGAGTCAGGGTTAGGGTTAGGTGGATTAGGTATGTACTCAGAGGCTCCCCCATGTTGACCAACGACAACATAGTTTGTGTAGGAGACAGGGGCAAGGCACTGGCCGGCACGTTAGTCCCCAACCATCTCCCACTTGTTCTCATGAGGCATATTAGAGTAGAAAAGAAGAAGGAAGATCAGAGAGGTGGATGGGAAAGTGAGCTGTCTATGGCAGACCAGAGCCAAAAAGAAGTATTTTTATTCTAAAAGCATTACTTGTAATACCAATTACAATAATAATAACCCTAGTGATAAATAGGTAAAGGGATCAAAAAGGAAAAATTCTAAAGAAAAGAGTAAAATATAAATCAGAAAATGAATTAAAAATTATAGGTTGGATGTTTTATTAGGATGTTTATGCAGCAGGTAATAAGTAAAGTTTGATTTTTTTTTTTTCTCGGGGTTAATTGAAGTATGTATGATATACGATTATATTTTTCTTTATATTTAGAGTAGAGTTCTGAGTGAGCTTTGAACAGAGCAGGGTCTCATCCATCCTGTTTGCTGTCTTGATTGCCTTCATGTGGTCCGCACCAGTGAAGGTCAACCATTCCAGCAGAATTTGTGCGAGTACTCTGTTTAGTGTCAGAGACTATCCCATCTCTTCCGCAGTCTCTTCTCAAGACTCATCCAGGCGCACCTTTTCAACCTGAATCCCTCACGACAGGCAGAACACCAGCGTGGGGGAATGTGGTGGGCGCAAGGAAGAGCACATTGAGAGTTCTGAGAAGGGAAGGAGGGCTTTTCTACCGACTGCACGACAGACATCTCTCTGTGTGACCATGTTTTTTATCAGTATTTGTATTTGTATTTTAGGGTTAACAAGTATAAGTGATAGAGTTGAGGGGGGTAGGGGGGTTAGGTTTAGGGAATGACGTCTGAGGTGAAGAAGAGAGTCCATGGTGTCCAGAGTCCAGAGGTGGTTAAGGTGAGGAAAAGTGGCAGATGTAGGCAGTAAGAGTTGGGAAGGGGGACAGAGGTTAAGTTTAGGGAAAGAGGTGGAGTAGGGGTTCCATGGTGTCCAGAGGTCCGGTTCAGGTGGTTAAGTTTAGGAGAATTGATGGATTTTGTTCAGGTTGTGGGTGATTTGATCTTCCGGGGGATTCCTGAAGGTGGGGGGGTGTAGGTGTCTGTGTGTTGGTTGAAGTGTTGAAGGTAGTGGAGTTCCTGGGGTTGATGTCATTGAGGCCTGTGGGTGTTATTGTGCCGAGTTTGAATATCCAGTTTTTTTCTGACCGTTTCCTTTCTGCAGTTGTCCAGTGGTGTTGGGATTCCAGTCCAGTAATGATGAGGTTGTCTGAGGAGTGAGTTTGAAAGTGGGTAACCAGAGCTGTTTTGAGTTTTCCTGTCCTGATGTTATACAGATGTTGTCGAAGTCTGGTGAGGAGGGGGTGTTTTGTTTCTCCAATGTAATGTTTATGGCAGATTGTGCATGTGATAATGTAGACCAAGTTGCTGGAGCTGAGGGAGAGTGAATGGTGGATGGGGTTGTCCTTCTTGCTGTATGGATTATGGATGAATTTTCTGATCCGGTAGTGTTTCTGATAGCCAGATGTTTGAGTGTGAGTCGGGATGGCAGAGTGGACCAGGATGTCACGGAGATTTTTGTTCCGTCTATATGCTGAGATTATGTTGTGATTGTGGAGAGGAGGGTGGCGAGGCTGTATACTGTGAAAATTCTTCCGGATGCTCTGGAGTAGGGGTGGGGTTCTGTGGGAAAAAGTGGAAATGAGGGGGATCAGTTGGGTGTCCTGGGTGTTTGGTGGGGTCTTGATGCCATTTTCTAAGTGTGGGGGGTCCGGTTGTGGGTCCTGGGTTGTGGTATGATGAGTCCGAGGGGTGGAGGATGCTATGGGGTGGTTCTCAGTACGTCCAGGAGATGGCGCTGTAGGGTTGTTGCCTGTGAGGTGGGTATGGGATGTGTGGGGGTATGTGTGAGTTGTGTCCTGTGGTGTGGAGTGAGTGGGAGCTAAGGAGGCCAAGGTAGAATTTTTAACAGTACGGAGGAATCGTTTACTGTATCCTCTGTGTCTGAGGCTGTTAAAGTGTGCGTGTGGCTATTTGAAAGTCTTGGAAAGTGGATGATATTCTATGGAAACGGATGATCTGTGACTTGACAATGCCTTGAAATGTGTGCTTGGGATGATAACTGTGTTTATGGAGAAGTGCATGGGTGTCTGGACTTAAAATAAACCTTGGTGTGCATTACTTTATGTGTTGGACTGATGGGATGGAAATATACTGTGGTGTCTAGGGAATTGATTTCATTCTGATTTATTGTATGTGTAACTGTAATGGATGGGTGATGGTTGTTGAGGGTGTTGATGAATTCTTGAAAGTGTTGTAAGCTATGTGTCCAGATACCAATGATGTCATCTAAAAATCTGAAAAAGAATAATGGCTGATGTGTGCATTTTGGTAAGGCCTCCCGCTCCCACTCACTCATGTAAATGTTTGCGTGTGAGGGTGCATATCTGTGGCCCATGGCCGTCCCGCTTACCTGTAGATATTGTTGATTATTGAAGTTGAAATCGTTGTTATTGAGGCATAGACTGAGGAGTTGTAGGATTTCTTGATCTGGGCGGGTTTTGTCCGGGTATCTGGAGAAGACTGTTTGAACTGCTTGGAGTCCGAGTGGGGAGTTGATGTTGGTATACAGGCTATTGATGTCAATTGTGAAAAAATGGGCATGGCTGGGGACAACCATGGGCCTGATGGTGTCTATGAAGTGATATGTATCCTTTATGTAGCTTGGGTGTTTTGTTGAGAGGGGGCCGAGGAAGTGGTCTATGTATTGGGAGATATTGTAGGTGGGGCTGTTACAATCCGAGACGATGGGTCTGCCGGGGGGGATTTCATGGGGTACTGTCCAGGTGGTAGGGTCCTTGTGAATCTTGGGGAGTAGGTAAAACTGTCTGGCTCGAGGGTTATTGGGTCCGGATAGATGATACTTCTGTTTGGCTGTGATGTACTTTTTCCTGTAGAGATTTTCCAAGATTTTATTGATTTCCGGTCTTGTGTTATGTTGTAAGTCATGATCCAGTTTTTTGTAATATTTGGTATCTGAGAGTTGTCAGTGTGCTTCGTAAATGTATTTTTGCTTGTCCTGAATGACGATTTTGGAACCTTTATCCACTGGTTTTATTATGTTTGGGTTATTGGCCAGTTGTTTGAGTGCTGAACGTTCTGGTGGTGTGAGATTGTCTGGTGTGTCCATCCGGTTGTAGTGGGTTCTGAGGGCTGCTTGATCCAATTTGATGATTTTTCTTACGTTGTTGTGGATTTGTGATTCTTCGGGTTCCCAGGTGGATGTGCCAGTGAAAGGGGGGTGGTGGAAGTCCGGTTTTGAATGAAAGTGATCCAGGAGTTTGAGACGTTTGTGGTAGTTGTGTAAATCTTTCTGTAGTTCTTCTCGGTCCAGTTTTGTGGGTTGTGGGATGAATGAGAGGCCTTTTTCCAAGAGTGTTCTTTGTGCGGTGGTTAAAGTTAGGACTTTTGAGAGGTTACAGATGTTTGAAGTGGGGGTGGGTCCTGGTTGTTGGGTTGTAGGGAGCTGGGGGGTGGAGGTGGGAGTTGTGGCATCATTTGGGTGTTGCTGGTGAAGGGGGTCCTGAGTTGGTTCTGGGGTTGCTATAAATTTAATTGTTTGCACCAGTAATTGAAGATAGCTGTAGCTGTTGCGGGGGTCCAGTGGATATTGTCTGGTTCTGTCTGGAATGAGTCATGGGGGATTTCGGCCAAGAATGAGAAGTATGTGGCGATGGTGTTGTTGAGGAGCTTGAGGTCATGGTGAGGTTTGTTGAGTAATTGATGATGGGGAAGTAGATGTCGGCGTTTGGGAAGGTGGAGTGGGCCTGTTTTGCAAGGGCTTTCAGTTGTTTTATTGATGTTTGTCGTGCATCCTGGTCTCTGTTGTTCAATCCGATGGAGAAGACGACTATCTTGACTGATGGGTTTGTGATTGTTTTTTCACAGATTTTAAGAAAATGATAAAGATTCGCTCCGGGATAACTGTCAAGTTGCATGTTGGGATTGTTGAAGGTTGATATTCTATTGATGTTGGAGTCTCCTAAAATCAAAACCGGTGTCCGGGGCGGGATCTTGAAGCAAGTAGAATCGGTAAAAGCAGTCAGGGTTAGGGTTATGGTTAGGGTTACTAGTGAGAATCCTGAGCCCAGATACACACTGCAACTACACACTGAGGAGGGACGCTTGTGCTCAGACCTGACAGAGCAGTCTGTAGGGACCTGGTATTTCTATCTTTGCTCAGCAAACACCTTACAGTAAATGCTCATGATATAAAGTGTGTCACCTTTGTTCCTTTTGAACGTATTGATTGGTTGGAGAAATGTAACCTTTTCCTCTCTCCCTTGTTTTTATGACAGTGGGTATAAGGTTACTACTGTTTACTTGAAGCACTGAAATCTGACTTAAGGATTTCACAAAGATTTTGTTTCTTAGTTTTTTTTTTATATCTCTCTGACATAACTTTTTTTTCTGCTGCAAAGATTGTGTCTTAAAGATTAAGCCTACACTGTAAGTCTACATGGTATGCGCAACAGCAGGATTTTACTCAGTGGGAAGGTGGCATTGGAAGTTGATATGACTCCTCCATCTATAAAAATCCAATTTATATTTCTATTGGCTAAGTAACCTACTGACATAACATATTATATTTATATTAACCATTCAACAACCAGAAGTAACACAAATAGTCAACTTACACAAGTGAAGATAATACACTCTGCACTAACAACAAATGGCAACAGTGAGTAAGCTCAACAGTGATTCTTCTTATGGTGAAGTGAACACTCCCCAAGTTAAAGGGGAACTATGCAAGTTGCTTTTCGCTATTTTGGTCACTTTTTCTCAACAGAGCTCCCCCTAAAGTTTCCAAATATATATTTTCACTGTCGTAAAATCTCACAGCTAACGCTCCTCCCTCCCCCACGGCCATGTGCATTTATTTTCAACAAAGCTGGGAGAAGGAAATCCATGGAGCAAAGTCTACCAAGGTGGGTAGGGTTAACAAGATATCACAGATTACTGGGTGTGTTTGCGTTGTAGTGCTGTAAAGAAGTCCATGTTTTTCTGGGTCGGAGGTGCTGATCTTGAAAGGTTGGTTTTCGGCCAAGAGACACTAGGGTGAAGGCAGAGAGCCTCCAATCTCCCTGTAACAAGTCATTTAACCAACATAATTACTCTCAACCTGTTTAATAAAGGTAAAAATCTTGCACAGTTCCTCTTTAAGTCATTCAAACTCACATGAAGTTGTCCCATCTAAAGGACAAAGTAGGTCACTGGTCATTATCATCCAAAACAACACAGTATAGTAAATGCTGCAGAAATAGCTGTCCCATATCCTGACAGATCCATTTATATTGACTGAATCTTGTACCTTATGATTTATTATATATTCAGTGCTGTTGTTCAGAGCCAAGACATGATGCAGTGTGTCTGTTACATGGACAAACTGCAGGACAATGGGCTCCTGGGCACAGATGTGTAAAAACCTCCCAGTAGAAAAGGTCTGGGACATGGTTCTCGGTTTCATAGAGGAGACAATAGTTGACAGTTATCCAGCCAGAAGTTTCACCTTACCCATATTTTATTTGTCGTAGCCACAAGCTTTTCCAAATTACAGCATTATAGTGCACAAGATTGCACATGACCACAGGGCTCTCTGGGGTATTGCTGCAGCCACTCTGTGATTTTGTGCTCTCAATTCCTCCCAGGCAACCAGAAGAATCCCTGTTCTTTCCTGGAGGTCTGCCAGCCTCTAATTAACAGAGAAACTTTCTGTTTTTCCCCTCAGATTTTCACAAAGCATTGTGTACAGCTCCTGTGTTCCCATGCAGAACCAATGAGCAAAACACAGCTTAATCAGTGAGAAACACAGGCTAATATTGGTGTTACCTTAGTGTTCCACACAGAATCACAAAGGTGGTCTCATCTGATTACAGCGCGGCCCCACCAGCTAATTTTGGACGCTTGGTTGAGACGGGATGAAAACGAGCTGAAACAGAGCAGCAACGACGCGATAGCTGCGATCAAAATGATCAGCCACATGGATCAAAACATTTAAACCAGCCATTCTTTTTCTGCACGTCAGGTGTAAAAATTTTTTGTTCCTCCAGTCATCCTACATTTGTGTGGCACCTGCTCCTTCACACCTGGTAACGCCTCTCTGCAGAACCCACCCCCCTCTGCAGAAAAAGAATATGCTGTCAGATGTAAAAATAAAAAACTGAACATGACTCAGAGTTCTCCTTTTTTTTTTTTCTCAGTGGTTTACTAAGCAGTTTCTTCCTCGGCACCATGGCAATAAGATTATGTCTTGAGCTTGAGCAGTGTCTTTCAAGGACATGGCAGCTCTCTGTTTGGCAAGCCCCAGGATGTACCTTGGACTGAATGAAAGCAACTCCAAACCATTGTTGGAGCCAAGATGCCATGATGAATCAGCGGATGTCTCAGAGAAATTTGTTTGATATTATTCTAAAGTCGGGACAGAGTGGAGGATAAACATCAAAACTCATTTTTAATCACTTCAATCCTGTGTAAACAACAGTAATGTAAGCTTGTCTGCAGATACTGCTGGACTGGTAATAGCACTGTGGAATTAGATCACAAAATATGGACTACTCAGATTCCTCAGTCCTCAGACCTCAGACCTCAGTTTGTTTGAGCTGTTTGAGTTCTGCTTCAAACATGAGAAGGGGCCAAAAAAGAAGCCTTTTTGTGGTTTAAAGCATCACTCATGATGCATTTGGATTTGACTCATTGTTGAAGCCAGACTCTAGTGGTTATTAGAGGAACTGTAGTTATTAGCACTTAGTTTCGACTGAACTCTCTAGTGTCCCAGATGTTGTTGCTTGATGAAAACACTAACATTCCTAGCAACATCACAACATGTAATGCTTAAATTATGTCATTAGGTCAATTTTAGGATAATTGTGAACTTACATGCACTTATGCAGAAGCATTTCATCAGGAGTTCCAACCCTGCAAATGTTTAGAGCTCCAAAGGAGAAAGGTGATTTGGTCACTTTACTGTGCTCTGCTGGTGCCCTAAAAGCCCTTTAAGTCGGACATGTGGGCAGTGGTTAACATCTACAGAATGCCTACATGTGTCTTCACCGACATGAAGCCATTGTTTGCTCAGGTTTTTGTCTGGCAGTGACTCATTATGTTCAAACCTACTTTGATGACTCAGTTTAGGTGGGTTTACTATCTTCTGAAGTTTTTATTTGGAAGTTTAGAACTGATCTTAGTCAACAATGCCACTGTGTGGGAATGTGTTGGAGTGATGTCACCACTAGGTAGAGTCCCCGCCCATTCACCAATTACATTTCACATCATCCATCACCTCCACACAGAACCTTCTTGCTGTGTGCTAACCACTCTACCACTGTGCTGCCCTGTTTTGAACCAGGTTAATAAAATTAACTTAATTTGTGGATTCACCGCGCTCTAAGGTTAACACTTAATCTTTTCTGCCTCTGCTTATTTAATCAGAAAGACTCAGAACACAAATTTCATATTCTTAACCATGCACTGACATTTCCAGTAGCAAATTATATCAGCTACAGATAATTAATGTTATTTCATGCCTAACTTTACTCTAAATGAAATATGACAAATATCCAGCTGCATTCTAGGGTCCTATCCTTGGTCAGTGAAAGGAGCAGCAGTCTTCAACACAAGCTGCACTGAAATGTTCTGACAGGCCATTTGAGTTTTAATTACATTAACTTTCTCAAAATACAAGCTGCAAGTCTGTTAAACCACTTTTTCCCTAAATATATGTTTTGATGTTTTCTGGCTCACATTCATTCAGGTAAAATAAACAGAGCAGCCTGCAGGTGGGCAGCAATCACTGTCGCATGTTGCGACTCTCATTTCCTGTGAGTGCACAATAGCAGTGTTTGATTTGGCACAACACTACCCTGTTATACATGTGAGTACACTGACTGACTGATAATAATAATTGGGTGTATCACTGAGACTTAACAACAGGTTGGATCCACTGCCTACATCATAAAGCAACATATCCGCCTGTTCTGTTGAAGTTCCAGCACTGTTTATATCCCAGGGTGTTTATATCCCAAGCAGTGTCAGGGATTTCATATTCAATCTGGCCTAAGAACACCTCAGGTTCACCTGGGGGAGATGGAATGAGATGCTACAGGGAGGGATGTCTGGAAAATCAATCACCTGACCCCAGGCAAGAGGAAGAAAATGGATGGATGGATGGATGGATGGATGGATGGATGGATGGATGGATGGATGGATGGATGGATGGATGGATGGATGGATGGATGGATGGATGGATCACTTGAATCCTTCTACAAGTACAACATACTACCAAAGCAGAGGCCATCATATGTCAATGTTTCATGTCCTCTGCAGCTGATTATATTCAAATGCCCTCCTTGAGATGCTTTGATCAGTGACTGCGTGTTTCGAAACTTATTTTGAAACTGCACTCACTCTTTAATCACTGTGCACAGTGTGACTGGAACAGGTGACAGATGTGTTTACAGTGTCTGAGCTCCAAAAGACACTACAGCAGGAAAAGGGTGAAAATTAACGGGTTCACCCAGGTGTTGTTTTTACATCAATGCTCATCAGAGCACGAGGTGATAAATATGCAGAGTCATTTCACCACGGTGCAAATGCTCATTGAACCTTTTTCCATTGCCAACAAAAGCCAAATTGCTGGAAGGTCTTAGTAGGTGTTTCTATTTTTTTTTTTTTTTTTGGACAGGTCAAACCACAGATTCAGACTGATTCATCTGAGTTGTCCTGAGAGATTAAAAGGGTTAGCATGAATCTGCAGAGATGATGTGATGCAGTCATGTCAAGAGGAAATGTTCCAACATCTGGTGGAAGAACTGAGGCGTTCTGAGAGCAAAGATAGGCCCTATGGTGGTAATGTGGTGTTCCTAATAAAGCACTTGCTGAGTTAAAGTGTTCTAACTGTTCATCTCAGCATGTCGCCTGTTTCTGAATCCAGGTCCTCTGACTGCACCTGTGTTGTGTTGTCTAGTCTGTCTATTGGAGGATTGTAGCTCAGTTTGTCTCTCCTCCTCCATCATGCTCACAACACGACCAGCTCCCTGGCTGTTAAACGTGTTAAATGGCCTGAAGCTTGTCATGGAGCTCCAAATGGTTCACTATAAATGCTGTGTTAATGTTATAGACTATTAACAGTCCAATAAAAGTCAGAGGGAAAGACTGCAGTTAAAAATAATTTTATGAATCGCTGCCACATCAGATAAATTATAAACCATATTTTGCATCAGTGACACTGTTTTTTTTTTTCTGGATCAAAAACATTACAGAGCAGTGAAAATGATGTCATGACAACTCAAGCAATTACTTTTTAATATGTAAAAGTATGACTCAAACTGCTTCTGTTCATTAACTTTACATATGAGAAGGCTTAAATCAGCTATCTGGAGCCATTAATCAGGAATTGGTTTGTTATTTAATGGGCTTTAAATAAGGAGCAGAGCCGGCTCATATCACTCTGACTCTTCCTGTCAGTCTCATCATCTCTCCTGCACACCATATCATCACTTGAAGAGAGCCTGCTGAGAGCTCCTCCATTGAGATTATAATAGGCAGTGGAGGGGGTTTTGCGTCGAATGACGTGGGAGGGCTACATGCATCAGGAAAATGGAGGAGCGAGCGAGGGAGAGAGAGGCAGTCTGATCCCCACCATCTCCTGCTGCTGGCTCGACAGCGTTCTCCTGTGGGTTCCTCCATGATCAGACGGAAATGGGTGACAGGCTGAGCAGCAGCTGAGGGAGCCCAGCACTCAAACACGGCGCTGCACAAAGAAGCATGGATGTACTCTCCTCCAGCTACTGTTCTCTGCATGCACACACATTTTCTAACACAAGTCATATTCTGAGACATTCATTGTAGGAGTGAATGCATACATCAGATAGATTCACTTCTGAGTCAGTTTCAACATTTTACTCACATCTCAACACAGTACCTTCTCTAGAACCATTTGTTTGTTTTGCATCAGTGACAGTGTAAAAAAATAAATAAATAAATAAATTAAAAAAAGTGGGGAAGTCTTGTTTTCAAAATAAGAGTGACACAGATTGATGATGCCTCCACTCTCATACACATTTTTTGTGTTTATATCATTTTTATTTTATTATATCCATGGTGCACAGTGAGACATTCAGTGAACTAATGTGACTGCTGTTGTCTGTACAGTGTAAGGGCTCCTTTAGTCCCAGAGGAAGCTCCACATGGTCATCATCGCTTCCAAAATCACAGGCTGTTTTCTGTCACTGCTGGATTCCAGTTACAAACAGCAGACCTCAAGCCAGCAGGATCAGCTCTCACCCACACATCATGTTATCATGCCCTGGCCAGAAAAAGACTGTCCTCCTCTAAAAAATGAACCCATAGTGCAGCAGCTAATTTTGACCAGTAGTTAGACCCTCTTGCTGGGTGACATCTGTTGGTTATAGGTGCAGAGGGAAAAGTGCAGTGACATCATAAATGAGAAAGTCCATGTCAATAGGGTTTGGAGGATAGATGTGTCAACAATGTACTGTATCAGGAATATACACTGGAGGACAGTGTTTGATTCCCAGGCTGTTTCCTGCCTCTATGACCATTTGGCAATGTTATCCACTGTGACGGGATGGAGGAACTGAACCCAAAAGCAGCCAGACAGGGAAACGGTTGAACAGGTTTATTATAAAACAAAGGGCAGGAATGAAGGTAGTCCGGAGTCCAGAGTGAAAACTAAAAGGTGCGAGAGAGTGCTGATCTGTGGGCTGGTGTGAGGCACGGAGGGAGACATTGGAAGAAACAGACAAACAGGAGGATTAGAGACAAAGTACGTATACAAATAATCTTTCTTTCCAAAATACTTTTTCAGCTGGAGGTCAAGCCGTGTACCACTGCGTTGAGGCGATAATACTCTGGCACTGAGGCTGAAGTCTGCAGCTGTCTTATAGGCTTGGAGATGTTGATTGGCAACAGGTGAGTGCAATCAGCCTCAGCAGCATGGGTGGGGGAGGGGAGCAGCCTCTGGGGAAAGGTAAGCAGCCACACACACAGCACAAACAGGAAAAGGAACTCTGGCAACAGTCTTTCAAAATAAAACCACAAGTCCATAATCACCACAATCCACACTTTTATTATTAAAACCAACAAAGATAATCTGTTGTTGAGGGAGTTCTCATTTAAACCAAAACCTTTTCCTGGGTCTAACCAGGCTATGGCTCAGACACTCTTATGAATTGGAAGACTGGTTCAACTGGTTCAAACATCTAGTAGGCTACCAATGGCTGCACATATCTACCATCCACCTTCCTCGGGACACTGTAGGTATGTAGACTGTGTTTGATTGACACCTCCCTTAATCTGACCCCAGTCTAGAATTCAGACACTGAATAACCATTTTAGTATTGGTGAGTGTAAGGTGGTAGGCTGGTGTGGAGCAGGCAAGTGGTCTGAGTGGGAGCAGCAACTGAGCGGCATGGCGGGGGGTGGTGGTGCAGTTTTCAGTTTCAGCAGGAGAAGGCAGTGGCACTGGAGCAGACATGAACTCAAGGCAGAGAAAGATGATGGTGAGGACACATCCATTATGACACACAAGCAGTCAGAGTTTTCTCTAGAGATCTTAGTAGCCTGGAGCATTACCATGAAGGGAGCAGAGCACTCTGGCAACCGGTGAGTGGAGAGCAGCGGTTAGTTATACTGAGACTGAGGAACCAAGTAGTAAGTACTGTGCCACACCCCTGTGGAGAAGCACACACACACACACACACATACAGTCATGAGGGAGGAGACACATGGGGTGGCAGACGCCTGCAGGAAACACCTGCAGTCACAGAGGGCAATGAACTCCCTTGCTCTGTTTCTTGCTCTTTCTTTTCTTTTTCTTTTTTTTTCATCTCCCAGTGTATTCCAAGTTTAAGTAAGTCTGGAAAACGTTTCTTCAGACAGTGTCATCTAGATCAATACAGCTGGTGATGTAATGTTTCAACAATCAGGATTATAATTATAATCTTCTACATGATAAACTTATTTTTCATCATTGTATCTGCTAACAAAACTTTAACTTTAAAACTCCTATCCTCAAACAGCTAAATATTCTGTGATTTTTGTTTAGGCAGCTCAGAATTGTTGGTAAATGTTTAATAAAATTGATTGTGCAGAGTTGACAGAAAAACCTCAGAGCATGCAATTTTCTAATACTGTGACATTTCATATAAGAGGATACAAAGCCAGCGAGGGAAGAATAAGGCCTGATGTAGCTGAGTTCAGGTGATAGGATTTAGAGTCAAGTAAGACTTGTGTTACGGATCCTGGGATCCAGGGGCCTATGACGGCTACTTTTGTGTGTTTTTCATAATGCTTTCTTGTTGCCTGATGACGCTGCCTGGTCCTGAGGGAGAGTGCAGCTCCAGCTGCCATTCATTTCCGCTAATCGGCTGGACCTGCTTCCTGTCTCCACACCAGAGTTCAAAAAGGGGCCTGATTGCATTGCTCGGGGGGAGTCTGTGTCGTCCATACGCAGACTCGCCCACGCTGTGCAATTGTTGTTGTATTTGTGGTTATCGTGTGTTATTACAAAGAGTGTGTATTGAGCTGCCAAGCTTTAAAGAGTGTGTATTGAGCTGTCAAGCTTTAAAGAGTGTGTTTTGAGCTGCTAAGCTTTAAATCGTGTTATAAGTTGTACGAGTCTGAAGCTCTAAAGTTGTGGTTGGACTGAGGTCCTGTTTTGTGTTTTTTTCATTAATTCTTTTGCCATCTATAAATAAATCTTTTGTTACTTCCCTGAAACCATCCCCTAGACTTTCTTCCATACTTCTGGGTTGTAACAACTCATGAATCTAGTGGCTGTAGCAGGACGGCCTGTGGCATAGGCTACAGTGGTCGCCTGTGGTGCAAAATGCTGCAGGGATACCAAGTGGAAGTGTACCCTCTCCCATAAAAGCGAATAGATAGAATAGTGTCACAGTTGAGGCATAAATAAAATTATCATTATTATAGTTATGTCAGAACAGATGAGCTAAAACAAATAAGCTGTGCTGTGTAAGGTTTAATCAACAATAAAAAATGTTGTTAATAAATTGCATTGTTGTCTATTAATAAATGCTGCATTAAAACTTCTCAGATCCTTGTTCCCAGTTGTAAGCCTTCCTGTCAAGGAGCAGGCTGTGGCCGGGGGTCTTCATCCTTCACTCTGTGCCATATTGTGCAAAACAGCACGCTAATCTGTAAAACTTTCTTTGCCACCTGATGCATGTAAACACATTTCAGGCAGCTGAGAGCACAATCATCCAAGCATGGGCATCATAGTGGTGCGGTGGTTGTGTGGGTGAGGAGCCAGTACCTGTGCGGGCTACCATAGCCTTGCAGGTTATAACGGAGTTGTTGGAATTTCAGCAATTAACTAACCAAAGAGTCAGCCACCTGCTTATAGACTTTTCCCTCCACTGCTGTGTCGGGATGAAAGACTCAAGAGCCTGTGTGCCACCACAGTTATCAGGACCAAGTTAGCGTCATTTATTGAATGCACGTACTTAGAATTTACATAAACAAATTTGTTTCCAGACAGAGTCCTTATAGCACACGAGTTCTGTCAATCACACATGGGAAACCAGACTGAGCTGTAAATTGCCTTTTGATGTCGGCCTTTTCTTCAACAGTGGAAGGAAACTTTGTATCAACTACTCATTTTAATAATCCCATTGAAAACGGTTGGTATTACTGAACCAGTGGATGGCTGCGATATGGATAGAATTTCATTATTCCTAAAAGGGGCTTCAGGCAGGAAAGTAAAATATTTTACAGAGTTAATCATATAGGGCACAAAACTGTCAGCTAATTCCAGCAGGTAATAGTCAGTTTCCAGATACCCCAGAGTTGTCAGCACCTGTAATTCTATTGGGGTAGGAGGTATTATGATGCAGTTTTGTCACTTCAGCACATGGACCCAAGAGCAGGGAAATACCTGGTCATCATAATGGGCCAGAAACTCACTGTGGTCCCTCAAGACTGCCTGTTACCTTTTAATTGTTTCCATTCATGGAGTCTTCTAGCAGTGCCAGCACATCCATCGTGTAACATCACACACAAGTGTCACTTCAGCATTTTTGTATTTACAGCAAGCAGCCTGATTAGTATTGCCAAATTGGGACAATCAGCCATAGCCTATTGAGGCATCTCATCACCCTCTCTCATTTAACTTCTACAATCTGGTTTTGCTTCTACTGCACCATCTGCATCACCAGTTTCCCCTGCGACTTTCGATTGCTGGTCATAAAGGAGGTGGACCTGATCAGAAACAATACTCAGGTAGGCTGTGGTTTTTAAACAATGCCCAATAAAGGGCTCAAAGTGTGCCATTAAAATATCCCTCACACTGTTACACCAGCAGCTGCCTGAACCACTGACACAGGGATGGATCTGGACATTGTTGTGACTGACAGGAGAGGATCCTGGTGTGGTCCTCTGCTGTTGTAGCCCATCTGCTTCAAGGTTTGACATGTTGTGTTCAGGGATGCTCTTCTGTGGATCTTGGTTGTAACGAGTGGGTATTTGAGTTACTGTTGCCTTTCTATCAGCTCCAACCAGTCGGGCTGGTCTCTGACCTCCAAAAGGCACTTTGGCCCAGAGAACTGCCACTAACTTACACTTCATGATGCTCAGCTTTATCATCAGATTGTCTTGAGCATGTCTACATGTCTGAATGCACTAAGTTGCCATGACATTCTCCTAATAGATATTTGCTTTCAGGAGCATTTGAACAGCTGAACCTAATGTATAAGCTTACAGCCAAGTCTTAGGACTGGCTGAAAACTTACAAAACAATGACTTTGTCTCACCTCTGAGAACAGAAAATTGTGGATATGAAAAGCATAGATAGGAATGGTCTCCAGTATTTAATAAGTATTACTATAAAAAAAAAAGTTTTATATCAACTTGTAAAATTACTCTGCATCTGATTCTCTGATCACTCCCACTAGAATATGACAGTAAAAGAGTGTGTGTATAGTTGTGCAAACATTTACAGCACATTGAACATTACAGAAAAACATTATAAAGGATCAGTGAAAAATCCAAAGCCTCAAAAGTATATTACATAACTATAACCTCTTTTCAAATCTGCATTCATTCACCTTCATTTTCCTCAGTGTTACCAGTCACACAGCTCCTCAGATCATACTGTACTTTTCCCTCCCCGAAAAATCGCCACACGGCCTCAGTGAAAATCTCTGGGGCACTGCACCAGGGACTTGTGATAATAATTTAATTTCAGCCACTGAGGGCCATTGCCTCAGTTAATCCCAGTGTTCAGGAGTGTCATTAGTGTTCGGAAGACAAATGGGGAGAATGACTGAAGCAGGAGCACTGGCTGATGTAACTTCTTATGGCGTCAACTGATGCGGATGTGGGCGGTAACTGGCTGCAAAGGAAACGAGGCTGTGCAGAGGTACAGTCCTGAAGTTCACTTTCTTACTTGGGGAAACATTTAACAACAGACAAGCCTGCATTCCAATTTAAGGCAGTCATTTCAGGCTGTGTTAAATTTAGGATCTTAATAGTAAAGCAGCAGGATGTACTACAATGATGTCTGTGGATTAAGTTAATTAGTATCTGTGCTGGTTGGAACCATTTGGCAGTGAAAAACTTTAATTTGTCTTATCGTTGTATTGGACTTGTTCACACTGAGCCAATCTCCAAATTCGTTTAACTCAAACTATGTGTTTCACGGGGCAAGGCTGAGGACGGATCAACACACTTTGCATTCCTCGCAGTTACTTAAAGACTACTTGGACCAGACAAGTCAAACCTTTATATACTAAACTTATGTCTTCTGATCATTATCCATATCATTTCTTATGCTTTCTTGTTCTTAGTGGTCAGAGTCTCAGTGAATAACTCAAGTGAGAAAAATTCACATGAAAACAGTGTCCA
The DNA here is from genome assembly GCA_021432705.1 of Caranx ignobilis. Classification (NCBI taxonomy): domain Eukaryota; kingdom Metazoa; phylum Chordata; class Actinopteri; order Carangiformes; family Carangidae; genus Caranx; species Caranx ignobilis. The sequence goes on from MU269988.1 coordinate 17,286,917, forward strand.
GAGAATCACCAACCTTACTGTGGTGGAAGGGTTTATCTGTCCCAGTGACTACAAAAACTGTGTTGTCTGGGGAATTAGCCCCTGGCAGGGTCTCCCACAGTGAACTGGTGACAGGGTAGGGGCCAGATAAACAGGGATTGACAAATGCCAGAAAGCATTTCGTGGCCAGGCATTGCTGGGGCTTGTTTGGGCACAGTCAATGAAAGCTACACGGAACCACCAACCAACCAACCAACCAAAACTGCTAAAACCATAAATATGAATTCTGTTTGCGTAATTTCTACCTATCTAATCAGATAGTCGACATTTTGGAGTAACATCACTCTCTACGTAACGAGGATGGTTGACTCCACTGGCCAGTGAAGACAGTGGAGCATCCCTGCACCTGCTCCACCTGCTCGGCCTTGCCCACGTCAAGATGGCCGTGACACACGGTCCGCGTGAGCTTTTGAGACGACACGGCGTCCGAACCGTGCAGCAGTCCGTGTAGCCTACCGGTGAAAGAAGTCGGGCGCACCGGCCAATCCAAACACTGCTATGACCCAGACAGCGGCAGGCTACACAGCCTAATCAACAGCCAGGTGTGCAGCGGGCCCTGGACAGGCAGCCGACACTTTAACACGATGTTCTGCTCTTAACGTAAATTATTTTCCCTTTCATTGGTTTTCGACGTATATATTTATATATATTCTTCTTTTTTCTGGCGGGTTTACAATTGACCGGACATATGGAGCCTAAGCTAGCTAAAAACTTTTTTTTTTACATGCAATGGAAGTGGACGGAGAGCGAGGACCGTGATGGAAACGGGGACAGTATCGGTGGATTATGTAAGACTTGTCGAGCTGGCTGGCTGTTGCTGAGGGACTGTTATGAGACACCAGGAGTCAAGGTAAGAAGGATTTAAGTGTAAAAGTCTTGGAGGTTTGCATCAGCTGTGGCCTCGTGCTGAGGAATCAAAGGCGAAGTCGTTGAGGCTCAGTTTTAATGTTTGATGGTGGCGTTGTCTTCAATATGTTACTGAGTGGTGTTGTGCTACAAATAGCCTAGCCTATGTCATGGAAACTTTCTTTGACTAGTCTTAGTGGACACTGGTTGTCCGGGGTGGGGGTGGGGGGGTGTTTGGTCGGACATATGTGTTTGAATGAGAGAGGCTCTTGAAGAACTTTGTTGCAGTCAGTGCTAATGTTTACTGTAAGTTTACGTTGATGAATATTGGTTGTTTTAATATGGACATAGTTGTCTTTGGCCTTGTGAACTACCCTCCCTGTCTGACTGGCTGGTGTGTGCTTATCACAATGTGGGCATGTGGAGTGGATCCAGATATTTTTCCTTGTCAAGTCATTGCACCTCTGGATCATCTATGTACCTAAATGAAAAATGAAGACATGAAAACATATCAGGGCTGCTGCACATGAACTTATTCAGTCAGCACATGCTGTACTCACACCTATTTTAAATACAGTCACCGAGACTTCCTCCTCTTTAATTGTGTACAAAAAATGTAAATGATATCACTAAGGTTTGGTTGTCACTACCTGGAAAAACCTGAACCATTAGAAAGTTTAAAAGGGTCAGACTCAGCATCCCAGGAAGCATAGCAACTGACTCACACACATGCCTCCTCAGCTCTGACAGGCCTTGGCCCACTTTAACCTCTGGCTCTGTTATAAGCTGGGTTGAATGTGACCGTTTGATTCTCCTGAAGAGAAGAGGCAGGGGCTCAGTCTGACAGATGAAGCTCTGGCAGGTTTTGGAGCTTAAATTGCATTGACTTAGGAACAAGTTTGGAGTTGTTTGCAATGAACCGACTGTAGTATTGCTCATACCATGTACAAAGCTGTGGTTGTTGCCTCATACTGCAGCCACAGGTACTCAGTTAGCTCTCTGTCTCTGTCTTCACCTGCATTCTGATGAAAGTGCAGCTTGTCAGAGGGCCTGAGCCAGTGATGGGGGAAAACTACTCTCAACTATGATGCAGTATGTGAGGCACCAAAACAGCTCAATGAATTATAACCATGGACTCACAGATATGCAACCATGTATAACTTTTACTCACTACTAATAAAAACTATTCACAACTGTGACCAGTTTGATTACAGCCTGTTTATGGTAAAATAGATTCTAGTTAACTGTGTGGCCATTGGCTGAGGCCAGTCAATATCTGACAGTGGGTCTGGGGGTATCACCCAAAGTATATCATGACTAAAGAAAATGCAAATCCTGGAGAAAAAAATAATAAATGCTGATAACAGTTTGCTGCTTCTATTATATTTTGTTGACTGAATCCTCGATGAAGCAATGTTAAACTTTATTTCCTACAGAAGAGACAGTTTGTTGTTGGCACTGGACGTGAGTTGAATTTATTGACTACAGGGTTTTCATTGTTATTGTTAGTCTCATTGTTGGGACTGTCTGTGTCAGAACAGACCAGAGATGACTAAAGCCAGAAGAAGAAGCACAACACAAACTCCTGAGTTGTGGGTGATGTATGACAATAACCTGCAGGTATATTCTGGCCACTAATATAATTAAAGTGGAGGTTGTCAGACTAATCTCTGGCTGTGTAATTGTGCTGATGTTCATAAAGAAATAAAGGAAAGCACATGTGATCTATGGTGAAATGTGCACTAAATGAAGCTGTTGGAGTGAGACAGGTGCTCTGAGTATCACTACTAATGAACAATTAGACAGGGACTTTAACAAGATGCCTCAGCTCTCAGTGAAGTCATCTTTAATGGAGTGGAACAGATGCCTTGCGGTTAAACGGGTGGCTCGCAGAGTTGGCCTTTAGCACAATATTAATAAGCTCTGGTTGAGAGAGACGGGGCTGTTTTCCTTCTGTATTACACCTTGAAGTGTGCTCAATAAAATATTGACTGTGAAAGAAGACAACTCAGATTTTAAGGCTTCTTTTGACATAAACGTTCCAGTATTTGTTCTGTAACGTGCAGGCAAATGTTCAACCTCTTCCATTAGGCCTCCAAATAAACATTATATTTAATGCTGCTCATACCATTCATTGAAAGGGTGCCATCTGCACCTCAGTGAGAAACTGCACGCAGTCGAGCTGGATCTGGCAGAAGTGACGAGGCTGAGGCTGCTTTCAGAACTCTCTCAGCGGTGACATTGATAAGAGTTTTTCAGGTGCAGCCAGGCCAGGCTTGGCTGACTCCGGAGCGTTTATTTTTGGAGCACTTTTAAGAACACAGCTATTCAAACTCAGGTCGCCACAAAAACACTCGCATCAAAACACTCACCTGCCTTGAGCGTTTTCCTGCCTCTTTTGAATGAACCGTTTGGTTAAATGTCACAGAATAGTTATTACCTTCACTGAGGGGGTCATGTTTACACCCCTGTCCTCTTGTTTGTTATTTTGTTTACTTGTCACCAGGTTTACACAAGACCTACTGAACCCATTTACACCAAACTGAAATATAGTGCAAATGTGACCTATTTGATTTTGGTGTGAATCCAGTTAAAGAGCTAGATCCATCTGTGTGTTTTCTTTAATCGCTTTCCCTAACCTTAAAAAACAGGCCTTTTGCAACATGTGTCACCCACAGTTCTACTTGTTGGTAGTAAATAACAGTGGATATGGCACCAGCAGCATATGGAATGATTAAATCAGGATTTCAGTCTACATGCAACTAATACAAATGCAGAGTAACAGCAGCTGTGAAACAGCGAAGAACTGTTCATAATGGCTGTGGCGCTTTAAAGACAACTTCCTTTTTCTTTTATTTTCTGTCATAAGAGCCAGACAGAGGCACACGACTGTTTGGCCTTGATGGAAGTATGTACTCTACTGAGTGCCATTCCATTTCTGAATAGGTATAATATAATTGTATTTTTCAGTTTTCACTCTGGCAGAGGGAGTCCTTAGACTTTTTTCTCAAGTTTTACTTAAAAGTATAGTGTTTGATGTTCCTCACCAGCATATGCCCAGCCATATCCCATACCCCTTATCCTATTTTAACCAGTGTATGTTAGCAGTTGTGTGTGCATGCCCGAATGAGTGAGTGGCTGTGCATGTTTGTGTGTATGGGCACGAGTGTGTGTGTGGGAGGGGTCGGCTCTTCTTTCTTCTTTTTAACCTGTAAAGCACTTTGTGTTGCATTTTATTTGTATGAAAGGTGCTATATAAATAAATAAAGATTGAGTTTGAGTTAAAGGTTGATGCATTCATGTACAAATGACTTTAATGTTGCAGGTGCTACATGTACTCTGGGTGGCCATATCTATAATTATACAATAATGTCTTTGTTGTGAATTTATATGAAAGAATCTAAGTAACTAGTAAGGTTGTATTGTTTGGATTCTATCAGTTATGGTCCCAGTAGCAATGAGAGTCAATTCCAAAGCAGAGCACAACACCTGCACACAATCAAACCAACATCAATGTCAATAACAGTGGGTTTCTTTAGTTTGCAAATTGCTGACAGTCTTTAATGGCTTCTTCTCTGAATGTTAATAGTGTGCTGGTCAAAAGTCAGGTGATTGTCCAGGAACTATCCAAGATTTGTACCTTTCTCAAACAGCTTCGGTGTAATTATGATGGTTAAGAGAATGGAGGCTCTCTGCCTTCCACCTAGTGTTGCCGAAAACCAATCTTGCAAGATCAGCCCCTCCAACCTGGTGTCCCAGCTGTCGTCTCGTGAGAAACATGGACTGCTTTACAGCACTACGACACAAACACACCCGGTAATCTGTAATCTCTTGTTAACGTTACCCACTTTTCCACGGATTGCCTTCTCACTGGCATTTGTTGAAAACAAATGCACATGGCTGGGGGGGAGGGATGGGTGTTAGCTGCGAGATTTTACAGCAGGAAAAAAATGGCTTCTGAAACTGTAGGGGGAGCTCTGCTGAGAAAAAGCAACCAAAACGGTGAAAAAGCGACCAGACTTGCATAGTTCCCCTTTAAGTAATAAAGGAATAGCAGTCAAGTGAGTGAACTGGCAAACATAATGAAAGTAACACCATGTGAAATAGTGTTTATTTGAGCTGTGCTGAGGTCATTTTACCTACATTAATACAAAGCAGTGCTGATATCCCATTGGTATGGCAACTAGTGGAAACAAATGGGCACTTTGAAAATACATTTGATGTGTGTGTCAGTTCTTAACTACAGCTCTCACAGCTCACGGTCTAACTTTGATACTACTGTTGTGCATGTGGACTGTCTGAGGAGCAAACTGTTGCGTGTTGTTAACACGTGCCGTAGCATTTTCTTAGCATTGTCTACTTGGAACTGACTTTCATTTCCCAACCCTAGTAACTCTTAAGCTTGAGATAAATGCAGTGAGGTAAAAACTGCTGTATTTCCCACTGAAATGTAGGATTATAAAATACCTAAAAATGTAGTGCAGTGCAAATCTCCAAAGCAATTTCAGGTATTAATCCAGCTAATAATTGCAGTAACTGACTCCAGCTGGATCAGACAGATCAAAAAGGTGCTGGATCGAAGCTGAGGGTAGGGGGCGGGGCATGGTGGTGGTGTGCTGAGGTTATTGCTATACAGACTGGACACAGGAACCTGTGTGTGCACTGCTTTTAAGAGAGTCCACTTTCTGTGTCATTGGGCTCTGAAAATATATTTACACTGATATAAGCTTGTTAAAGTGTCTAGACAGTATAAAGGTGGATGTGATGTACAGCCACCATGTTTATGATCACAAAGGTTGTAGTACATGAGGTCCTTATCATCACACCTTGATGTAGAAAGGATGGAGGACATTCTGAGCTTACCTTCATGTTTGCTGCTTTCCTCATGCAAAATATGCTGATGTGGTTCGTTGCTCCTGCAGGGCTCTTGAAGGCAGAGGACATGAACTTGTTAATGGGGTTGGAACTGGTGCTGATTACTGCGGTTAGTGTGAAGAAACGAAGCTGTGAGGAGCGAGTGAGTCCACTGAGCTGTGGAATAAGGCCAACAATGGTCACACTGCTGCTCCTTTAAGACACACACAATGAACAAGTTCGTAGAAGTTTATAGTTTAGGAATTTACAGGATGCAACAACTTTTTCCCCCTATTTGCTGCATGTTTGTAGTGGAGGTCTATGTATCAGTTTTGTACCGTTATTTCTGACTTCACTGCTTGGTTTTTCTGCAGACTTTTGGACTCTAGTAAGATGTTTTTTAAAGCTATTTTTGGGGGTGCATCTTGCCATTATAAGAGGATACTATAATAGGAGGTGGAGAGAGACGGGGGATGACATGTAGTGAAGGATCGTGGGTCAGAATTCAAGTTGGGACAAAGCCTACATGGTTGATTGCCACCAGGTGAAAAGGTTGGTAGGGCATTTTGATCCATGGTGATATAAGATGAAGAGCAGCTTTAAAGAAAACAACACTAAGTTTCAAAGCCCATCATGTCACTGTGATTACACCAGCTTGACTCATACAAACAAGCAAAGTGTGAATTTCTCAAAAATCAATACTGGGACTCAACAGCACACTGTTTCTTCAGGTTCAGTGTTGGGGTTAATGTGCCATACTGTCTCTGAGCTGCTCAGTGACAGCACAGGTAGCAGGATATTGATGTCACCTTTTGTCTTTTGTGCTTGTATGAAGCCTCAATTCACACCATCACTGAGTCTCCACTCACTCTCACTCAGAGGTTTGAGAGGCTGGAGCTCCCTGATGTTCAGAAGAAGTAGGACGTACAGTATTGACTGAGTGACTCCAACGGCCTCATGCTTTACTGACTCTGTTTTCTTCATTGACATACGACTGAGTTTGTAAATGTTTGTTTTACAAGATTGTTGCCTATATTGAAACACGATAATCCAGCTGCTACACCAAGACAGCCTCAGGTGGCTAATAAAGCTGCTACTACAATACGGTGTAAATGGGCTGTTTGGTTTATTATTATTTTCTCTGTCTGTGTGTTTGTGTGTGGAGGAAGATGAAAATGTGCAAACAGGAGGCAAATGACAAAGAAACACTGTAAAACATGTAACACTTCATTTGTGACATTTCTACATCATGACAACACATAAGAAAACAATTGAATCAGATTAATTAATATAAGAAAATGACGTATTGCACTTCCAGGTGGTTAAGCTGAGAAGAGACAGGCATGCATGCACTCCACACACACACACACATACACACACACGCACACAGCAAGAAGTTCTGTGAGGTAGAAAACCATCACAGTAGGGTGTTAAAGGAGACTAGAATTTGACTCCTGTCATTATCCAACAGCTTCTGTTTAAATCATAAACACAATAATGTCCTCATCCTAATAAATGTGTATTTTTCATGCAAAGATACAGATATAATATAGAGAAATCACTGGGATTGTCTACAGTCCAGTGTCAAAAGTCTGCATGGAAACAGCACTGACAGAGGACATGAAAACTAGTTTCATGCTCTGAGTAGAAAATGTACAGATATAAAGTGTTTTCAATAGGTAGGACGTCTCTTGAAATGATCAGCTGCAGTGAATGAATGTTGAGGTAATGTATTTGGTGTGTTTCATCGTACAAACCATCGGCTCCATGTTCTTCAATCAGTGGTTTTCTGTGTTGAATGGGAAAATGTGAACAAACGTTTTCCTGAATGAAACAACCCTAAGGACAAAATGATGAAAATAGTGTTTTAACCACCTCATTCAGTGCAGTGCTCCAGACTTAGCCATACCACAAATCCACAGAGTCACAGCCTGGATAATGCCCTTCCTGAACTCCCATGGATGCAATTTCATTGCAGAGTACAACAGTGCCATTAAGGGGGGGGGGTCATGAAAATACAACACATGCACACACAAACACACACTCCCATCACACGCCAGGGTATTACGTGGTGAACTCTCGTGGGAAGGGAGACAGTTCCACCTCAGGGAGCTGTGAAGGCCGGCGCTCAGCAGAGTCGTCTGAAGCAGGAGTCCAGGTGCATACAGATGACTGGGTGCTTGTATAGGTTTGTGCTGGGGAGAGCTGTGCCTGCTGTATACAGTGTGTACGTTGGGGGGTAAAGGCCAGAGCGTGTTATTGGAGAGCCTCGGGAACAGATGGTGTTTTCAGTCGGGACTGGAATTGTGAACGAGGGAGAGAATACAGGAAACAGCTGGGAGACTGATAAGACACGTTATCGAAAATCAGTACACAACTGCAATTCAGAGTTCAAGTTTCAAAATGCTGTTCTGTTATTGATTAACTCAGACTTCCTTCACTTGTTCAATGTTTATTTTTCAGATGCAGCAATCACACAAAAAACTATTGTCACAATGATAATAATCTCTGCTGCGTATACTGGTGTAATAGCTGCTGTTATGTAATGACTTCAAAAGACTGTTTGGGTTATTTGATGTGGAGTTGCGTGTGGTACATTTAAAGTCAGTTTGTTACCCACTGTGGATTCTGATCAGCTCCCTGTTTAGAGAAGCAGCAGGAGCTGGGTGATGAGCTCCTGACGACTAGGTCAGTTTCAAAAATGAGTTGTAGCCAAATGCCCACTAAAAGAAAGATATGAATTTAAGTGTCCACTCTATTTTGAATTATTTACACCTTTATCTATTGTCCAACAGCCCTTCGCTTTGGTGCTACAGGTGGTGAACTGTTCAGCTACCATGTTCCTTTACAGTTGTGCACCTGCATAGCCTGAACTACCATAGAACTCTTTAGCCTCAACAATCTGATATGACCCGGAGGAGCAACTCATGGGCGTCATGGGCAGCAAACGTACTGGTCATCAATAAACATGGAGTGTACCAGATATTAAACCATATTTGTTGTCATGGTTACAATAATAACACCATGGCATAGGTTTTTGAATGGTGAGAGACATAAGAAACAGTTATACTCCCATGGAGGTTAGACAAAACTCTTGTGTCCAGTTTCTGTGTTTTGTCGACCCGTGATTCATCAGAACCCCCATCCTGACATGGACTTAGTCGTTTTATATACTACATCACCATATTTAGTCATAATTGCTTTGGCCACTAGATGTCAAGTACAAAATGTGACTGTGGGTCATAATAACCTGCTGCCAACGCAACCTGTTGACTGCTTTATACGGGACAGTCACATTAAACAGTGATGCCCACGAGTCCTGACTAAGATTGTTAATGAACTTACATAGTGCTTTAATGGTCTCAATGTGCTTTACACTCAACCATTCACACATGCATTCATGCAACACGTGGGCTGGAGGAGCCGGGGATCGAACCAACAACCTTCTGGTTAGTAGATGACTTGTTTGCCTGAGACACAGCTGCCATGTGTAGTGTCTGTATGTGACAACCTAGGAGTGAGACTGCCCTGTAAAAGTGCAACCAGAACTGAGTCGCTGCGTTCTGTAAGTCAGTGCAAAGTGACTTACAGCAGTGACAGGCAATAGTGAATACACAATAAACCAATCGGTTGTTTAATTCAGGGGGGGACCACAGAACTTTTGTCTTGTCCCTCAATCATCCTGCTTTTAACCCCCTGCACTCATGCTCACTGCATTGATTTGCAAAGCAGCACATAATCAGTCACCGTGGAGCCCGTTTAATAAAGCACCTACTGTTCCTGCAGATGCTATTAGTCATCATTGGCTATCTGACAAGTCCATTTCCTCTGCAGAGGTTTTTTAAATTGACAAAAAATGTTTTCACCTCAAAATCTTCCTCACACTGAACTTACCCCCAGGCTAGAGACATCCTGGCAACGCTAAGATGAGGATTTGCAAACATTCAACAGTGTTGCTCTCAGGAATGATGTTCCCCCCATAGACTGAACAATAGGTTTTTAACAGCAATTTGTTAATTGTCAATTTAGGAGGCAAATTATCCTCAGGGCTAATTTAATTAGTACTAGCTAGAGGAGAAGATGAAGACACATCATTCTTTGAAGGTGCACCTCAGTTTTTTGGCATTAGCATGGTTGACTTCTATAGAGCAGCAGTCCAGAGGGTAGTGTTCAGGAGAACCTGTGGAGGTCACAGACATTCAGGGTTTAACATTCATTGATTATTTCATCATGAAAAACTAGTGACTGGGTTTTAAAATGGAAATGTCTAACCAACCAACATCTTGCAGTTTTTAATTATGACTTGATACTATCCACTCTTCAAATTCATGCTAATTACTAGTCTCACCCTGGGATTCCACTGGATGCGGAACGGCTGTGCCGCTCCATCCACCCACCGAATGCGTCTGTGATGCACACTGTTGCGGCTCCGGTAGACAGCGCGAATTCACATTTAAAACCAAAACCAAAAACAGTTTATTTAATCCAGAGGACCAGTAGGAAAACAACTCAGCGCTGACAGGTTGATCTGCCTATTTTGTGATTTACAGTCAGCCTCTCCTCGTCCATGGTGTCAACGGGGTGAAATGATGTCTGAAAACCTTTGACCTGCTGATTTCAGGCCTGCCTCTGCCCATTACAGCGTTTTCAAGGTGTAGTGCAGGGAAATATGATCCGCCGGAAACACGGTGTATTTTATTTTGAAAATTTGTTTTGTGTTTTGTGCACGATTTCCTGTCCCACATGATCTGCTCTGTGCTGAATTCATGCACCGTGCTCCGGCACACACATTGAAACGTATCGGCTCCGCTGCCGTGCTGGAGTGGAGACGCAACGCACACACTTCCAGTGGAATCCCTGGGTCAGCTTTAACAATTGGACCACAGTATATGTTGAACTGGATTTGGGATATGGTGGTTGCTATAGAGAATCTCAGGGAAGTGGCTGCACACTGCACTTTGTCCAAGGCTTTAAGCCAGAATGTGCTGATCTGAAGTTCTTCTGTTTAGTACAAGTAAAGACCTAACTTCTACCTTTTATTTCCCTTTTTATGCTTTCTATGCATGGAAGTAGATGAAGCTCTGTTTGACACTTTACTTAATTGTGCACTGCTCTTCATCAGAGGTGGACAGTCAACTTGATGTGTAACTATGAAAAATGAATAAACAAACCTAAATTAAACAAAAACAGTCAGTTTGCAGCTAAAGAGAGAAATATATTTGGATGCCATTTGATCATCAGAAACATGGGTACAAATGAATGCTGATATTACTTTTGTTTTTTAGCCTGTGACCAATGAAAAACATCTTGAATCATTACGTCTTTCTCCAGGCGTCAAAGATAGATTTTGTTACAATGAAGGCATTATTACAGAGATTATGATTATGATTGATTGATTGTGATTAGAAGCTAAGTACATGCTAAAGATTTTTGCCACTAATAAAGTAAAGTGTATAACGTATAATTAAAAAAAGATAGAAAGAAATACACATAGTATACCATGTCGGGAAAGACGTCAAAAATATGGAAGCATTTTGAAAAGAAGGATGACCCCAAGAAGGTGACATGCAAACTTTGCAAACAAACCTTCGCCTATCACTCGACGAACATGATATACCACCTTAAACTTGTAATTAGCCTAGCTACCTGCACAACATGGCGGCCCTAATGTTTGAGAGCAGAGATAAATAATACATTTAATATTGTTTTATGTGCTAGTATTAGACTATTCGTGTGTACTGGGGAAGCTAAATATCCAGCTCACTGTTGCTTAATGAGTAAATCTCTCTACAGGCGATGCGCACTTTACTGTGGAGATGACACCTCCACCTCCACGGCATCCTTCACTTCATCATTGACACAGCAAAAGCTCGTTATGAAAACCCCTCTTTCCGATCAAAGGAAAACAGATATCACGGACAAAATAGTGGATTTCGTTGCGCTCGACATGAGACCAGTAAACATTGTCAGCGGTGAAGGTCTTAAACAACTGGTTGAATTCCTCGAGCCAGGATACAGCCTTCCTAAACCATGCGATTACAAGCAAATACAACACTGCAAAAGAAACACTTCTGGACAAGATTAAAAGCTGTACAGCACTCAGCTTCACAGTGGATATATGGACATCTAACCAGATGGAGAGTTACATGACAGTCACTGCACATTTCATTTCTGACTGCTGGCAACTGCATTCATTCACGCTGGAGACTAAAGTGTTGGAGGTGAGCCACACAGCTGCTAACATAGCAGAGTGACTCAGCAAAGTAATGGCAGACTTTAAGATCCCTGCAGAAAAAAGAGCAGCTCTTGTACACGACAGTACCGCGAACATGGTGTTGTGCGCAGATCAGTTATCTCATAACCCGTCCTGGGGTTTCATTGTGCCGGGCACACTTTGCAGCTGTGCATAAATGTGGCTCTTAAAAAAGATCCGATCTGCTGAGTCATTGCAGCTGCCAGATGTCTCGTCGGACATTTTAAGAAAAGTGCCAAGGCTACAGCAGCTCTTGTTGACAAACAAAAACAACAGAAAGTGGCTGAACACAAACTCATCCAGGATGTCTCCACGTGATGGAACTCAACTCACTATGCTGGAGCGTCTCCTGGAACAGAGGTGGCCGGTCACAGACGTGCTTTTTGACCCTGTTACCACCCACCGGTCTGACCGCGATCTGGATCTCTCCACGGCCCACTGGAGGATAGAGGAGGACATCGTCTTGGTGCTGAAGCTGATGGTCACACTCACCGAGCTGCTTTCACAGGATGTTAATGCATGTCTGTCTGCCACGCTGCCCATGCTCATAAACATGAAAAGATGCTACCTGTTGCTGCGCGATGATGACAGCGCACTTGCTGAAGAAATTGACAAGAGAAGGGAGCTCAGAGGGAATATGGAGACCAGCATATACTTTCAAGCTGCTGTCTTGGATCCAAGATTTAAAAGCCTGTCATTCCTCGAGGTAGAGAAACAGGACGAGGCTTACACAACGGTGTCGGATTTGGCTCCAGCAGAAGAAGCTGATGCTCAGAGAGAGGACAGGGACAGCAGTGGAGATGAAAGTGAACCTGGCCCTTGCACCAAAAAAGAAGCGGGAAGAGCAGGAGGAGATATCCATGTTGATGGCTATGGCTACAGATGAAGAGCAGCAGACAGAAGAACCAAACGATGAGATGAAACGATACTTGGAGGACTGAACAAAAGTTGAATCAGGAGCGCTAACATGGTGGCAAAAAAAACAGGACCTCTATCCGAAGCTGGCCAGACCATCCCATCCACGTCCAGGCCGTCAGAGCGCATCTTCTCCAAGGCCGGCTTCATTGTGAACAAGACGTGGAGCTCACTTCTCCCTGACAGCGTGGATGAACTTGTGTTCCTTTCTCATAATATGAGAAAACTGAGAGCTGGGGGGGTAATATGCTTGTGCAAAACAAAATGTGTGATTGACATTTTCATTTGCGTAGGCCACTGACTACAGAAAAAATGTAGAAAGTTGTTGAGGCTACTTCTCCCTGTAGGTATTTACACTGATAATTAGGCATTCTTTAAGTGTGTCAGTTTGCTTAATACTTATTTATTTGTTTATTCATGTTTGCCTATTTTATTTTCATTCAGTGTTTATTTCATGTAAGGCTACTTTACCATTGGTCTGTTTATTTGCACTGATAATTATCCTAAATGTTCCAGTTTGCTGAATGCGTATTCATTTTTATTTGAACTGTGACCTAATTTAATTTTTTATTTAATGTTGAGGCTAGTTCTCCGTTGTTCTGTTTATTTTTATTTATTATACAGCCTATTTATTACATGAATTTTTGGAATGACAGCCTATATTTTTCTTTGAAGTGTTTTAGGTTGATGTAGAGCTGTTTATTCTATCTACATTTTAAATGAAAATATTTTTGAATTTAGTTTTCAAGGCTGTATTTTATTTTTGTTTTGTTACAATTATGTTACATCAAGTTCATAAGCTGTGTGATGTGTTTGAATAAATAATCAGAATTTTCTGACAGTCAGTCAGATTTTTCTGACACATTCAGAAATAGAATGTGAAATAATTTGCCGGTGTCATTAATTAACAGGCTGCCGCACACTTGTAAAGATAATGGTCTTAAGGCTCAGAACTTCAAGTTATTCAGTAGCTGAGGCTGCTTTACTTGAAAGAAAGAGAGAGAAAAAAAAAAAAAAAATATAAAAAAAAAAAAAAATATATATATATATATATATATATATATACATACACACACATATTTATATATATACATACATATATATATAAATATGCATCGATTGGTCAACTAATGGTTCTAAATGACGACCATTGGTCGACCAAGAAAATCTTTGGTAGGCGGCAGCCCTAATATCCAGACATCCAACATTCACTGTGCCCAAGAGGGACGTCTGACGATGTGGCTGCTGGTTGTAAACCTTCCACCTCCTCAAGGAAAACAACTCCTCTAATAAGGCTGAGGGGGAGACCCACACTGCAGTCTGTTGTATGGTGGTGTTAAGCATTTCATTGTCTGTGTATGTGTACGCTCTGGTGTCCATGTTAGTGGAGGTTAAGTGTCCAGATGCACACTGCACTTCACTCCCCATCTACTACGCAGCGGGGCTACTAAACACTCAATATGTGGACTGCACTGCAAAAACGACCCCATGCTGAGGGATGAGTGTGTGTGTGTGTGTGTGTGTGTGTGTGTACGTGTGTGGTTATGTCCATAAGTGAGGAGCATATCAATGGATATCTAGAGATGGATGGAGGTTTAGTAGGTGACTGCGTGTGTATTTTTTCTCCAGCCCCTGATTGCATTAAGCATTCTGCTCTGCTTGACACAGTCTGAACCTCAGCATCAAAGGAGAGCCGCCTCCTGCTATTGCATAAGTTTTTATTGATCCCGGGTTAAGAGGGATAAACACATTGATTCATGTCATGTTCTGTGTGTGAGCTTGATTTGCGCTCGGCTTGTATTGCCTCTGACCTGAACACACAGCTTAGTTTTAGAGGCTGGCATTTTCTCGGGATTCCTGTGGAATTCCTGTGATTCAGGAGTCAATTTACCTATTAGTCACGTGATTTGGACGTGACAGGAAAAATGTAAACAGGAGTGAACGGGAGCGGGAATCAAAATGAACAGGTCTTTTTTACTTTCTTTTTTCTATCTTTAATCAAACAAAAATGCGTGTTTTTAATGATGAATAAACTTTTCTAATCGAAAAATGTACGTTCTTTGATGCAACCAACTACCACCCAAGCCTCCTCTGTGACAGAAGATACATATCACACATCACAATAGGCAGCTGGCTAACAGTTAGCCTGGTTAGCCTATTACAGTAGCCTACGTTATGTCGCTTGTTCCAAATTCTGATTGACTTTGCAAAGTAGACCTGAGTACATGTTGTGATATGAAATTCAACTCTGTTGAGCTGTCATCCAGCCTGCAATGTGCGCCGGGCGGACAGGGTCCGTCTGTCATCACAATCATTTACATGACGACTGTGACGTAGACTGCTTGCTGTAAAATAGAAAAACGGTAACGGGACAGCATCAGGAGTGATCTGTTCGGGATTGGGACAGGACAGGATTATTTATTGCCTTTGTCACGGGTCCAGGATGGGACAGGAATGTTTTTGTGGGAGCAGGATGGGACAGCATTGAAAAAACACTCCTGTGTCAGCCTCTACTTCGTTTTCACTCCAGCACGATGGAGTTAGCTGCACCAGAGGATGGCCGAGATTTTTAATCTCAAGTGGAAGCAGAATCCTCAAGATAGAACAGCCACTATATCGTTAACAAGTCTTGAAGTCTTTTCACTTCTACAGATATTCAGTTCAGCTGATACACTGATACATTAAAGGAATTTAAGGATAATGCTGATTTAATCAAAAAGAGGTGCGAGGCCTGTATGGACCACATTGTTGTGTGTTGTGCGTCTTGGGAAGAGCACTTATATGTGGCAATCAGGCAGCTGCGTGATGCCAGTCTTACGTTAAACCTCACAACATGTGATTTTGCTCAAGCTACCGTAACTTATTTGGGTAAGGTCACTGGTCGAGGGCAGATTAGGCTGCATTTGGTAATCCTGTCTTTTCCAGTTCCCACCTCATGCGTGAGCTGCGTTGCTTTTTGGGGATGGCTAGATAATATCACCCGCCCTTCATCTCCAACTGTGGCTCTCCTGTTGATGGGAAGCAAAACACATGTGCTTTTCATAGTAGGTTGCAACTCTGACAGCAGTTGATGTTGTTGATCCCACGATTCAGCTGCAGTGCCTCATCTTCTTGTTGTCTCTCTGTCCTGCTCTGACAACCTCAACATATCTTGTCTCTCTGCACACACTGGCTCAATCTGATACCACAACTGTCACCGTCTTCACAATCAAGCTCCTCATTTACTTAATGTGTCACTTTTTTTGCATAATTACATCTTGGCTAACTAACCTGTGAGTCTTCAACCCCCAGGAGGAAAGATTCACGCATCACTCTGCTGATTTAACATCCTTAAACCTGACAGAGATGAAGAGAGTTTCACAGAAGCTTGTGTGGATGTGTGTTTGACTGTGAGCTACACTGAAAAACCTCCGCTGGATTTTAAGGCTTCTTGTGTAAAACTGGTGGTATGAAGCCTTAAAGGGCAATCCCTACAAGTGAAATGCCATCTGTCACCTGTCAGGTGTCTTTATTTACTCGCTGCCTCACCTGCTTATTAAAAGAAAAGAAAACACCAAAGAACAGTACACGACAGAATGTGTAACGCGGGAGCAGCTGCTGTCAGGCTGAGGTCTGAACTCCTGTGACCCACAGTAACCTGCAGCAGCAGCTTGTAACAATTGTGCTGTGCTCTTTTATCCCAGATTAGACCTTTAGTCTTGTGAGGTTACACACAGATAATCTGCTTGCTTTTTTTTAACCAGATGAAATGTGGTGTCACCTTGTGAAAGTGAAAGCTCTTTGTCGACTTTGTCTCACCAATATGAAAAGAGAGCAATGTAGTGGTCAGACACGATGGACTGAGGTTCTACCCACACACACTCTTTTTTATTGTATTTTGCGTCCTCCTGTTGCAACCATCTAAAAAACCTCCAAATCCTTTTTTTTTAATCATAAAATAAACCAGTTGATGGTCATTTCAAGCCACTGAATGTGTCTACAATCACCAAATGGTGAGTGGGTGGGTGGGAAGAGTTTTCAAATATTTGTTTGCAGAAGCCCACCTCTCCTGCAGAGCTGCGCACAAGGGAAAACTTATTTATGGAACACACTCACTCTTTCGAGAACACCATGCAGCTCTAAGCTGTTGGTAGAAATGCAAGCACTGACTTCACCCTCAGGTGAAGTCCAGTCCCAAGTAGACTCTGCACAGTACTCAATAACATGGAATATCACAGTATTTTCAAACTATTAAACACTATTATTGCAGTTTTTGATTTCCTCTCTGATTCCACTGTTTTGCTTACTTAACTGTATCTTGTACCTTTGGGCTGCATTCAGTTCTGCATATGCCCCAAGCTTCCAAACTAATTGATATCATCAATGCTAATACATGTTGTCTTTAAACATAGCATGACTGATCATCTCTCTGAGTGGTTATTTTAACTGTTCCTAATGTTTTCTGTGCATGCTTTAATAAGTCTGTGGTGATAACTGGATTGCAGCTGGCTAGGAAATTGTGTATAACAGGTGCAGACACTAAAGCGAACACACTATTATCAGAGTGTAGCAACAGGGAAGAGTGACTCTGTTATTCTTGCCTGTGTGTTGGTGAATGAGGCAACTATTGCAGTTTTCTATGGTTTACATTTAGCAATAGTTCTGGAAAAAACGTAGGTATTGACCATAGGAGTAAATATTGCCAGAGCAAGGGGAGCCCAAGCTTCAACCATAGCTGAGTGTAATTGTTGTATTTACCCTCCATTGTTCACGTCTGAGTTCACAAACCATCCAATTATGACTGCAAACAAAAAATACAGTCATTTCAAAATGCTACACTTAAACTGCAAGTCATATCCTGACAGCAACTCAAGGAAGTCACCAAAATGGGCTAATCAAAGCACAAGGACCAGAGCTGATTTGGTTATAGCAGCCATATGGATCTTTACAGCCTCCGGGTGTACAAAAAGGCATTCCCCTCATTCACAATTATTGGAGAAAGAGCAGCTGTAAAATTTTATTGAGCATCACAAACCCCCTCAATGACATCATTCTATCCACTCTCTCCAATATCATCTGTAAAGTTTATTGTTCAGTCTGATCAGGAATCAGTGTAAATTAACTCTCCAGCCAAACTGAGGAAGGAAGCTTGTGTCTATGGCTCAAGCTACATGGTGACTGTAGTTGGCAATTAACAGTTTATAAAGAAATGAATGCATTTTTAGATGTTTTGTGGCTCTGCATTAGTCTGTGGTTCAAGGTTGGAAACCTTTTGGACTGCTGCACAAAGATGCATTTAAATCTTTTCTTAAAGTTTGTTTTCTCTCAACACCACTAAGTCATCATCAGAGGAGCAGTAAACAAGGACAAGAATTCTTTTACTATTGTGTGAATATAAATATGGTATACGTATATTTTTTTTTGTACGTCGTATACAGTTTAAAGGTAGATGCCCACGTCTTCTTTGATGATAAAGCAGCTCTAGGCTCAACAGTAATACTGTCAAGGTATCAAACCTTGAGTCCACAGAGAAATGAACGCAGCCTGGATTCAGAAACTGAACCTTAAAACCAGCCATCCTGACTCATGTAACTTTATGATGTCACAACAACACACTATGCCATGCCCCACCCCATCCAACTGGGCCAACCATCTAACCTGGCAGGTTTTGCTTTTCTGAGTGTTTCTACCTGAAATCTGCTGTTTCTATCCAAGCATGCAGAAAACAACTAGTCAATCAGAGGAGAGGGTTAGAGCCTCCTCTCATCTGATTGGCTCATGGACCTGCTGTTACTGGAGCTCCTGAGAGAGGAGATCTTAATATAACAAATCTTGTCTTATGGACCAGCACGTCAAACAGATAAAACCAACATTTATAAAGAACCAGAAGCAGAAACAAAGTAGAAACAGTGTAAATATCTGTGGTGGAAAACAACAACAACAAAATAAAAATCAGAAATTCAAAATGATAAAAAGGCACAGAATTTGGAACTACAACACTACATTTATGTATTTCTGGAAAGAAAAGTTCCACTTCATTGGATGAACAACTGCAGCCTCCAACATACAGTACTTACAAGTCATTTAAATGCACAAACAAAAACATCTTACTCACTGGGGCAGGAAATTGTTCCCCCTCTGTGTTTCAGAAAAACACACAGTTGTCCCTGAGTTCAGGAAAAAAAAAAAAAAATCATTACAGCACATCCCACACCACATTTATTGGCAGGCAGTTTCAAGAAACCTTATTCATCAATTAGTTAAACAGGCCATGGAGAAGGACCACAGACAGACAATCAATTACAGATAGAAAATAATGTTGCTGAGGCTTTTGGTCTAGCAAATTAAGAATAAGCCTATTTGGGGCCATGTGAACAGTGGTAGCGGCTTTGCACTTGATACTTTGCTCTGCTCCTCCTCTTGAGAAAGTGAGCCACTGTTGACTCTCATCTGTCTCCGATATAAATCTGTGACTGTACTGGGAACACTCTGCGTGTGTTTCGACGTGATTGTTTCCAGCTCTTTCTTCACCCCTACTCCATCCCTGTTGTTCAACTGCACCGACATGTTTAGCCCTGCTGCTGCAGCAGCTCACAAAGAACCAGTCACATACATTTACCTATTGTGGTCACACACAGGTGAGCCCACATCGCCGGGTGAGTGCGTTTCAGCATTCAGACTCCGTACTATGTGGAGGAAGTGAAAGTCTATTCTGGACTTGGACTTTAATTTACCTGGGACCAATTAGCAATGAGAACTACAACCTCTTTAACCTGCTGCACCTCCAGAGATGCACAGAATGTTAAGAGCTTCAGTGGAGACTGGCAAAGCCTTCAGAAAACACTGAAAACTCAGTGTATCAACTTGAGAATGAGGAGGGCTGAACTTTGACTGGCTTAGACTCCGTTTCGTCAACCACTTTTTTCTACCAAGCTAAAATATCAAACACCAAATAATGTAAAAGAATTTGAATTATATTTTCTCACCAAAAGCAAATACTGAGTTTCTTTTCTCAAGTTATATCAAACTTTGAAATGACAAGCAAGAAACTAGGTATATTTGACTGGTAGAAGGGTAAAGCATTTTCCTCTTACAAATTAGTACTTGAGATAAAATGAAATGTAGGAACAGAAACCCTAATCATCTCAGCAGGTGGTATCTGAGAGTGCTATCAAAACTCTCTCCCTCCCACATATTGGCAGGCACCAAAATTTCATAATGTCTCCTAAATGTCTCACGTGCAGGAGGCTCAATGCTGTTTACAACCACAGACTGTATAAGAAATAGATTTTGCGTTGGTGACATCACTTACAAGTTTCTTAAGAGAATTTTTGAAGCTCAGAGTGAGCTGCTATGCCGTCGCCATCTTGGCAGTGCCTGTGTTAAGCTGATTCTGATGTGAACTTGGTTCTCTCGTGGGTAATCCTGGGCAGGTTGCTGCTGTTGAGGACGTGAGTGCCGCAGTGCTGCTGTGAGCAGGCCTGTAGGAGCACAGACTCCATACAGCAGATGTGCTCAGCTTGTGTTTGGAGACAAGAGCTGAAGAACGAGTAGCCGGTTGAGTTGTCTGATCACATCTGGGGGGGTCACATTTTAAACAAAAAACAAACCCTGCTTGGTCAGTGAGATCCAGAAGTTACTCTGACTAATTCTGTTTTACACAGTGATGCTGACATCTCAACCATTTAGGATAAATTTAGGATAAATTCCACTGTTAAAGGTAGAGTCTGTAGGTTTCTTCGTTGCAGTTTGTAAACACAACATTCAAACTGGGCCCCTCCTCTCTGGCTCAACTGTGCATGCCCCCCCGCCCCTGACAGCAGTTGTCAGGACTGACCAGGGCATGAAATTAACAGCCAACCACACGCCGAATGCGGGTGAATTTTGCGTTTGGTGGGTGAAACTGTCAACCGACCTGCCACATTGGCGGGTAGCCAATGAGCACTGAGCAACTGTTGTGTTGTTGACCAGCTACATAACGTGTGTTTTTATTTTAACTTGTGAGGGTAACTCAAGGAAGTCTGACATTTTCTTGGATTTTAAACCCAAAATGTGGCAGCGTATTGCTGGGGTAAAGAGGCTGGCTGTAACAGACAAACAAAAGGATGATGATGAGGAGGATTAAAAAAAAGTAAAAATAAGACAGTTTAACACAAAGTGGACTATTGGCACGGATGGCAAGATGCGTGACCGGCTGGTTTCCTACAGAAGAAATGTACTGTCGTGACTGTCGTATGTATGACTCAGAAAGCCAAAACAAATCAATTTGTAATTGGGACAAAACACTTGGAAGTTAGAGGCAGATAGGGACCTCGAGTCCTCAAAAAGCCACCTACACACGATCAGCTGTAAAGTCGGGAAGACGGCTCTCCCAGAGCAGACAGCTGCGGTCAAGGCACTGACATCGATGAAAACAGCGCAATTGGAGAGGATGAAACTCCTGTTTGGGAACATCCATGCAGTCGGAAAGCAGATGAGACCCCTCTGACTACCTGTGGATGTGTGAGTAAGTATCAGCCTGCTTTAACGTTAGCAGATGACTAAAGTACAGCACAATGACAGTGGCACGGTGCAATGGCTGCTCTGTTCTGTTAACGTTACAACTTAGCAGCGGTGTCTGGCAGTGTGTGTGTGTGTGTGTGTGTGTTTTAGGGTGGATGAACAGAAGGGGTTAGCTGTAGGGAAGACATACAGAAGTACAAAAACCAGGCCCTAGTCTTCGTGTACTCCATAGCAGAAGTTGAAAGGAAGAAGGTGAAAGAGGAGATACCATCTACCATTATTTCCATAATGGTGGATGGATCCACCAACAGCAGTGGGATAGAAGAAGAAGTAATCTACGTTAGATTGAGCAGATCAGGAAAAGTCAAGGTGCAGTTGACTGCATGCTGGGATCCAGGCACTGGAAAAGGCAGATGCTGAACATGTAACAGACGCGGTGTGCTCCATAATGTCTGCAGTCAGTGGCAGACATCCCCATGTTACCATGATCACAGCACTTGGAGCGCTACACGGAGCTAACTGTGCTTTCCTCCTTGACACGTGTGGTGTGTTTAAAAACAGCGATATTTCCTGGTGAACGGCTTCATTTACATGTTTCTGTTTAGTTTTCTTTTTTGACCGTAACAGCAACACTCATCTGTCGTCTTCTCTCTTCTCCTCCGTTGTCTAGTGTGGGTGGGTGTGTCTGTGTTACCGGTGTGAGTGCAGCACCTGACTCTGTGTGTGCTGTGAGAGAAGGGGGAGGGGGGAGCCCCTCCCGTTGAAGAGGAGAGAAATGCATTGTGATAAATGTAATGAAGCAAGTTAGTTTTTTCTCTCCATATTTAACAAAAAGAACAGCCAAAATAAACTGTAAGGGAAATACTGAGTTAACAAGGAGGGGTTTTGGAAAATGATGTGCACATGATGTGGACACAAAGTACTTTGATTTATTTATTTTGAATATGAAGTTATCTGGAAGACAGTACTGTAAAAGTCTCAGGTCTTGTATTTCTAATGTGACTTAGAGTGTGTATGTTTTAAGTTGACAAATACACTCTTCAAATCTGTCGTTATTCTCTATGTTGTCCTTGATAACTAAGCAAGTAGACTCATGACACCATTCATTTACAATATCGTAATTGCAATGGCATATTTTTGTCAAATCGTGCAGCACTACCTTGTATGCAAATATATGTTGCAAAAACAACACTGATCACTGGAAACAATGAATCAGAGCAGACGGCTGTCATTCACAGGGAAACATAAAATATGTTGCAGTGGAGCTCTGTGATGAAGCCAAACCTGGCTCCCCTGCTGCTCTCCACTTCACTGCACTTGAGTATGTAAATCCTGTCAAACTTGACCAGACCTACCCTACCCTCACAGAGATGTGCTGGATCTCAACACAATGATGCCTTCACTTTCCAGTGGTTCATCTGAACAGGTTTCACACTGAGGAAACATCACAGACTGTTTAACCTCAGGTAAATTATGTGAGATGTGCCACTCCACCTGCTTTTAGTCGTACTAACTACACTAGATAACACATTTCCATGTCACCTACCACCTCCTGTATATAAATGATCTTGTTCAGTCCAAATTGGAGTTTTTAAAAGATGAAAATGATCTTAACCAGTTCAGTTTGTAAAATAACTAAAAAAGCTTCTGCTTAATAAATAAATGTTTAATAATCATGTGTTATTATTTGATGATACCAATTATGTTGGATTAGCAGTATTTTACTGGTGTAAAATCAAGGAGAAAGGTTAACAACAACTAGAATGACTACGGGATATAAACATGTTGTGTTTTCTGTTCACAAGTAATTTACTAAAACATACTTTCTTTTAGTCTTTGACCAATCACCTTGCACAGTTTATATTCAAATGTAAGCCCTCATTGTTTCTGAGGTGTTGTGTCCCAGTCAATGTTAGTGTTATTGTGTGTGTGTGTGTGTGTGTGTGTGTGTGTGCACAACCCTTTCATTATACAGTGTCACAGTCATGTATGCTCTAGCTAAATTTAACCAGAAGCACTGACTGATGAAATAACAGGACATTAAGATCTCTATTGTCAGAGAATTATGGAGCACAGTGCAGCGTGATCGTTTGTCCACACCTGAACTCCTTCACTCCCTGGGCGTCTTTAACTGTAATCAAAAGAAAAACCTTTAATGTTGAACCAGGTTGTTACTTCAAATCCAAAGTAGCTAAGAAAAAAAAGGATGTCCCATTGAGTCCAGATAAGAAATTACAATGATGTTTAATAGAAATGCACGTCCTCATTTTAATTACTGACAAGTGATAAAATATTCACATCAAAACGATGGAGCCATTTGTGTGCTGATGAAACAATTCCCATTAGTGGCACTAAGCTGATAAGTGTTGCCGGCAAGGTGGATATTTTTAAACTCCACAGTCATTTGCTGATGGATGGACGAGGCTGTGCAGTATCAGGTAATCTCTTTCCTGCAGACACGTTGGATTTACGTGATTGAAGTTTGAGCAAGGTAACTATGAAGGAGTGTTTAATTAAAGGGCTCAGTTTTAACTGAGGGAAGAGAATTGTTTGAATCAATTTAATAGTCCGAATTCACCCTCGGAGATCCCAGGCACTATGGACAGTCCAACGTGGAGACTATTTCAAAAACGTCTGTTTAGATGTGGAAACAAGTCAGTCCTTCATAAACATAAAAGTAGGACTCTTAAATCCAGTAAGGGCCCTCTCCTAATTATACATCATAATGTAACATCAATAAGTGAGAAAAATACAATCAAGTACTTATGTGTCATTCCACTGGTCAGAGGGATCTGTGTCTCAGATGATGACCTGCCAACCCTCTGTGCTGTCACATTGTGTGAATAGTTTTTTAGTTTAAAGGTAGAGTTGGAGATCTATTTCTGGAGTATTTTTTACTAAATTGCTTGAAATCCTCTTCACACCACGATTACAACCAATTAATTGAATACTTTTTCACAAAAATGAAAGAAGTCAGTCACCTGTGGAACGGGCAGTCCTGGAAAAACACCATCCAATCATCTTGAACACCATGTTCAAGTCAATTGGATTGTGATGTGTCAATCAAGCTGCCATCTCTGTCCCTCCCTCCCTCCCTCCCTCTGTGCGTACCACTCTACGTGCACTAATCACGTGTGTGATCAGAGTCTTCAAGGAATTACGACCGTGGAAAAGACAATGCCAGTAATCCAGTGTACCACACTGAAGTCTGGAAGGTGGTGATGTACCTCTACACTGGATGGTTTATTGTGATGTTAGGTGTTTTCTTTCACGTGAAGGAGCCACGAGAACAAGTTAGCGATGCTGCACAGTTACACACAACAGTATCGCGGAAAGTCATGTCGTTCACATTGGGATTACATTGGGTCACGCCGCGCTTGCGATACTTTTGTGGCTTCACCTTGATGTGAACCCAACACTGAACACGTGGTGCATGTTCTTGCGCTCTGGAGGAGTGGCTTCGCAGAGAAGTCTGAGGAAGGGGGCTTGGACTTTTGAATGTGTATTTTCAAAATGTGGCCGACTCAAACTGTTTTTCCAGGATCTCCAACCCTGCCTTTAAATGGAGATTTGATTCTGAAATCAGTCTCTTTCTGTAATGCAGCGTTCAGCTGAGGGAATACAGAGCCACATCTTTACATCCTTGACCTTAGTTTTAGTCGCTTTTAACTGACTGAAAGCTGAACTTGGAGCTTAATAATAACTCGCTGAACCCACAAGGCATTTTGGAAAACTTAGAGGTAATACCATATTTCCTTAAATAGTGACTGGGGCTTTATTTACTCAACTTCCCACTGTACCCTGCCCTTACTGGAGGTGGGCTTTTATTAGGGGGAGGCCTTAATTTCTAATTTTCTCTATAACTATATTTTTACATATTTTAGTATGAATCCTCCTTATTTTCTGTTTCCGTCTTTTGCTCTGTTGCAGCAACAAGCTCATTGTGCAGTTGCTCATCTTCATCTGCCACTTGGGCAACTTGGCACCTGTTGTCCTCCCTGCACTGTCGGAGCTTGGTGACAATTCAACATACTCTGCCTCTGTCTCCATTGTGCAAGCTGGAGCAATTCACTCCCATTAAGTAAATCAGAACATTTCCACAGCGTGCGTCATCGTCACAGTCTGATGGCGACTGTCCCAGGTGGCGGTTTTTATTTGTTCTTGAACGATGCCCCGGCCCTTCAGAAAAGACCCGGTTCTTAATGAATACCGGTTGATAATTGAGGAAATATGTCGGTTATTCTCCCAACAGCAAGGCATAGTGTCGACTTTGAGACCATAAACAAATTAAGACCCCATAATCATCTGATGTGAGCACGCTTTGTTAGATACACGCTGTTTGGCATTTGACTATTTAACTATTTTGTCTTTGTCACTTGACAGATTGAGTAGGTCGACCTTAAAGATGAGTTAAATATGGTTCAAGTGCATCCTTCACTGTGCACACAGACACACACACATTCACACACAGACAGTCGGTGCCTTTTTAATTTTCACTTTGATGGACACTATAAACCGGCTCTGAGGCCAGTGAAAGGCTGTCTGTTTACAGCCGCAACATGACTGTCACTACAAAAGAAAAACAAAACCCTGGCTGAATAATAATGAGACCTGGCCACCTTTGAACAGAAATACTCAGAATTAATCCTAATTAGCCCAAATGAAATCCTTCAACATGTTGCCCTTTCTCTCTCTTTCCCACCATGCTGCTACTCCCTCTCTCTCTGTGTCTCCCTGTCTCCCTCTCTCTCTCCTCCTTCCATTCCCCATCTGTTTCTGAGGAGGCAAAGTCACTGAAGAAAAATAAAATCATTTGGCTGTCCTTAATGTGTTTTGATTTTCCCATTAGCAACCCAGTCATTCTTCCTCACACAGGCATGAGCATAATTAGTGTCTTTCATCTGCATAAATTTGGCCTCTGAACCACAAGAATATCGATCAGGCTCATGAGAAACAGCCGTACCTGCTAATGATGAAGTGTACAGTGGCAGGCTGGTGGCTGTGAAACTGAGGTGTTTGAGTTTTGGCTCATCACAAACAGAGTAAACTCTGGCTCCAGCTCTGATTCTCACTCATGTGCCCTCCGCTATCTCCAGTCCAGTCTTCAGCTCACATGTTATTTTACGGCAGCGGCACAATTAGTATTAAAAATTCTGTTTTCAACATCCTCTTAGTATTCATCCTTCAACATTAGCCAGCATGGGATAATTGGTATCACCACAAATTTCTCTGCTCTCCTCTCACTCACTCATTCAAGATGCAAGAAAAAGGTTTGGCTGAATGAATCCTCTTACACAGTCTGTATCTGTACATTTATGGTGAACTTCAAAGGTCTTGTGTTTACAGCAGCATCTGAGGCTGGAACATCTGAGGTTTGTTTGACAGAGGCCCATGCACTGATTAACTGATCAAATGTGAAAGCAAACTGTTTGCAAGCTCCATTTAATCTAAAAGATATTAGGTATCCTATGGATGTGAAACATGGGCTTATGGCTACGACTCATGTTAAGACCAGTCTGGTTGTTGGTGTGGGTTTAGAGGGAGCTGTTGGATTACTCTGTCTTTTTGAAATTCAAAGCATGTGCGTACGTCTGTTTTAATGTGTGGAGTGTTTCCACTGAGTCAAGTTCTACCTGTGGATGATGTCTTTATCCATCTGTTTGGGTGGGCTGAGTCTGGTGCAGTAGTTCTTGTGGTGGTCGCACTGTGTTCCCCTTGCGTCCTCTTACTGGGCCTCCACTGACTGGGCCTAACCAGAGGGTCGGTGGTTCGATGTCCCTGGCTCCTCCACTATATATGTCAAATTATCCTGAGGCAAGACACTGTTTATTAGCGTTCCAGCATGCATATGTGTTTGTGTGTGTGTGCATGTGTGAGAAAGAACAAGTCCAGCAGAAGGAGGAGCTGACTGACAGAGATGAGAGATAGTGGAACACCATTAAAAAAACATAGTCATTTTTTTTTCTTCCTTGGTGTGGTGTGGGACTATGGTGTGGCCAAAAGAGACTGTGGCAGGCCGCCAAGATTAAAATAGAAAGAATACTAATAACAACAACAGGCGGGGTGACAACAACAATAAAAAGAACAAGTATTCAAAAAAGTAATTTAATTAACACCGATCACTGCAAGTATGTTCACAGTTTTCTCTTAAAGCAGCTCTTTCCTTGTGTGGGTGTGTTTGTGTCAGTGTCCCCTGGAAGCTGATTCCGTGAACTTATAACCCCATACAAAACTTGGACGGGTTAAGTCCTCTAGTGGCATGTCTATGAATTTCATTGGTGTAGATTGTTTTTTAACAAAAAATGCTGGAGTCCAGTGATTCAATACACCATAAAAATGAACTAAGTAACTAATAAGCTAATAATAGTGTCTTCTCTACAGGGATCCATCCTAGTTTACTGTGCAATTCCACAGTTCTAGTCCAAGGGAGGCAGCCCAGAGTAAATCTGGCTGCTTTTTTTTGGAGCCATTAAATTTCTTACCAGATGTTTAGAGGCAGAAGAGCAGACAACCAAACAATAATCCAGGTGACACAGAACTAGAGAGTGTGTGTGTGTGAATGGGGGAAAGTGACTGTAGTGTAAAGTGCTTTGGGTGGCCATAGAGACTAGAAAAGCTCTATATAAATGCAAGTCTATAGATATATTTAAGACAAAGTGGGAAACTGACAAAAAAAAAAGCACAGGAAAAATGCAATAAGTAAAATCTTATCACTACACTAGAGTATTTGTAAGAAAGAAGCAAAGCACAACCCAACATTATTAGTCAGTAACCCAGGTAGACACATTAAGTAATCAGCTGCAGTCAAGAGATTACCTGTGTTCCACTCTTCATCCAAGCTATACAGGAAGTGCAGTTACCATAAGAAAGCAAATTCACCCTTATAAAACACAGTGGTAGATGAAAGCCTCTGTTAGTCCCACTAGTATGTGAAAAATATGTTCTGATTGTTCCTGTAGTTTGAGATGTGGCTTGTTGCATTGTTTCATACAAAAGTCCAAAGAAGCCAAGAGTCAAGTGTCGATACTTTCAGCAGCTGACGGTCACTTCCCCTCCTCATGGACCAGTGTGCCATGCTCTCTCCCTCTAATGACTCTTTCTTGAATGTACCAGCTTTGCTAACAAGAGAGAGTGGGGTGAGTGGGGTGGGGGTGGTGGGGGGGATAGAACCAAATTGTTCACATTACTTAATCTATAAGATAATCAAAATAAAAGCAAATGGTGTGGCCAACATTGGGTGGCACAAGGGTTTTTATAGTTAGCATTGTCAGACTCAAAACAAGAAGGTGCTGGGTTTAAACCACAGGCCTTGGAGCTTTAATAAATGTTAGCACTGAAAGGAATGAGATTGTGATAAATAAAGAGAACACGAGATCAAATGTGCTGCCATTTAAGCGAGTAGGCCATTGACCTTCTTCTCTGGCGCACGACAGATACTTACTTCATCTTTTAAAATATGCGGTGAAACCTTTTCTTTTTCACCTTCCACTTTAGCTCATCTGCAACATCCTTTATCAGGTAATTGCAATAAGTTAAGTATTTCTCACCCCATCAGTCACAAATGAGCTGCAACTGTGTTTTATATGGTTGTAAAACACAAAATGACGCACAACAGCCCTGAATAATGGTGGAAACATCTCTGCTGAGGAGCAGACAGCTGGAAGACACTCTGCCTCCAAAATAGTTTCAGTTGATGTCAAGGGAAATAATTCCCATAATGAATTTTGTGGAGTGTTATGTCGTAACCCTCAGACACACTTGGTCTCCATCCCACTACCCCCTCTCCACTGCTGCAGCGTTTTACTGTAACACTGTTTAACTGCGCAGCCTCGGAGGCACAACTACATGTTTCCAAGAGTTTAAGGAGATCATAATATTAATTGCTTCATTTAGAGTGAGGATACACTCTTGATCATGTTGGAGTTGATCCTAACATCTGTCTGCCCCCTAGCATCTGGAATGAAGTCTACAAAAGGAATTAGGGAACTTCTCAAACTTTTAATTGCAAGTAGGGATGAGAGCAGTGAATGTGTGCCAACAAATGTAAGACTCAGCATCTTGGTCTTCTTAAGCATTAACATATTGGAACGTATATATATCTTCTGTCTGTGACATACTTTGTTAAAGATCCTATATCCTACACATTGTGACATCACAACGTTACTGAAGTCCTAAGTGCTCGTCTTAAGGCTCATGTTGTGAATACATGCTGTGTGCATTTCTCTGTGATGCTTTCACAGTATTAATACATAACCTAGAGCTGCTTTATGGGAGCTGGAGTCTGATGAACTGACAGGTTGTAAACAAGCAAACAGCTACAGTACAGTTCAGCTCACATGAAGAGCATCCACCCACCTACACACACCTTTTGCTAATATCCAGAGCTGTAGCTGAGAGTAGCCGGCAGAGACAAGTCCTGCTGTTCTTCCTCTGTTTCCATCACCTCTTTCTGTTTTCAGCACTGTTTGCTGGGTTTGTGAAAGTTTGGAAATCATCGTAGCACAGTGACACAGTGTTTTGAGTCTTGAGCTTTTAAACTGATGAATTGAGTCCTCAAACTTTGGGCAGGTAGCCTTATGAAGAACATTTCACACAGGCAGATTCAGATTTCAGTGAGGTCCTAAATTTCCAGACAACAGCCCAAAGCAATGCTCAGGGATTATGAATAACAATATCTGTAAGAACAATGCTTCACTCAATGTATTCTTCAATGAATAAGGGCTGTAATAAGTAATAAGAACATAACACAGAGCTCTTGAAGAATATGCATCTTAAAATAAAATGCTTAGTTTAATAAAAATAAAATGAAAAGCGTAGCTTGACTTGGCATGATTTATGTAATAAAGACTCTCAACACATCTTAACAATTTAACAGCTTTAACAGCTCATTTTTCTCCTCATTTCCCTCGTCTATCCCACTCCATTATCTATCTCTCCAAGGCTACATCCACACAGTTCAGTTTAAACTCATCTCCTTTGCTATATTTAGTCTTGGCATCCACAGTACTCCAAAGTTGTCTGGACTGTGTTTAAATGTGTGTAAATATGGAGGGAGATCATTTCTGACACAGAGCTAAACCAAAGATCTTATCAGGGAGGACTTAGCCAATCTTTAGAATCAAGCCAGAGACAATATGAGATGTAGAGGAGAGAGCCTGGCTGAGTAGCATCACATTGTCCATTTGTACATCCATCCATCAGGCCCATTTTCATTAACATGGTAATCAGGGTATTTCATTCAAACATTCATTTGGAAGAACTAAAAAGATTTTAGTGGTCAAAGGTCAAATGTCGAGGTCATGTAGACCACAAAAAATGGTTTGTGACATTTGAATCTAACATCTCTGGTACTCTTCAATGGAATCACTTATTATTTGGCATAAATGTACAGTGGGACTCAAAGACACACAGAGGTCAAAGGTAACCTCAAAGAAAACTCTTTAGTTAAAAATGACAAACTTCACATACTGTTGATATTTTACATAGTTTTGAGTAAACGTTGATGACATCTAACACTGGAGGGAGGGGACTATAAGGAGGTGATTCTGGTTGAAAGCACTTTGCTAAAAAACAATGGAGGAAACAAAAGTCTTCTCCTCGGGGGGTTCCATCCTTAATTGTGAAGTTCATCACAGACAAGCCTTGTGAAACATGACAGCTGGAAATAGAAGGTTGACTGTTGTGAATAAAACCTGCTCCAACTCTTGGTGTCCCATCATGACAATACACAGTTTTCTTGTCAACACAGTACAACAGTGACAGTACGAGTTTACCTAACCAAGGGATTTCTGAACATCTGAAAGTCTTGCATTTAGAACGATTTAAAGTTTGACGGTAAAGCATAATTGAACTGACTTCTCGCTCCTAGCCAGGCTTACAGACTGAATTTGAATAACAAGAGCCTAATCTGCCGTGCTGCCATTCATTCATTAAAGTCCCCTTTAACTTCTATTCGAAGGCTCATGAAGAACATTATAGTCATCCAGGGTCATGATTAGGCTTTAGTTGAAAACACACCATCAAAACATCAAAGACAGAATGAGTCAGCGACTGAGTCGATGGAGGAATCAGATTTGATAAGTGAACCGAGTTGTGAGAGCACCAATTTCCTCCCTCACAGCAGCAGTGCAGAGACCATTGTCAGCTGAATAACAACCTGGAGTTGAAACAGAATGCACTATTGTGTACTTCCAGCAGAAAGTAACCTCAGACAGACCGCCCTTCAAAAGTAGCAGTTTTACACCACGTGTGCCCACATGGCGGGAAAGAGACACCGGATGAGATTTGATGGGTAGAAAGCATTTGGGTCCGAAGGGATGGGGAGTCTGCAGGGATGTACCTCTCTGATGTGGGAAAGTGGCACTTGAAAAAAACAGGCTGTGTATGGTATTGATTGTCCATCATTGTCTACCTCCTGCCCCAGCTTTGTTACTTGGTACATCACAGGGGCCACAAATGGGAAGGGATAAATGGAGGAAAATCACAGCATTAAGTCCCTCTTCTTCAAAAGCTGTAACATCTTCTGACAAAACCTCTGGTTTTCAGAGGCCCACACCAGAGGAAAGAACAGCTGAAGGAGCAGGGTTGACATTTTGTTACCTGGAATATAGTTAACTTTTCTTCCAGCTTGTGGCTGTTCCACTGCGCTGCTTCTCTGTGGCTGTATGCATTTAAATGAACAGGAGGCTCCTCCAGTTAAACCTTGTTATTGATGGGGGTGGATCAATACTGAGCTATATGTTCTTTACGGGCTGTAAAATTACAAATGTTTAATGGATATCTCCATTATCCAATTTCAGACCTGAGACAGGTGAGTGTCAGGAGCTGTCCTACCTCATTTTCCACATCATAAACTACCAGACCTGTGTTATACATGCTGGATTAACCTGGAGTCTGGCAAAGACAGCCACTGACAAGATGGCGATAGCAAGGGAGCCATGGATGTATTCATGGAAGCAGCCCACTCTGATCCTAAAAATGCTCCTCAGAAACCGATGGATGACATCATACCTGCTAATTTACAGTGTATAATTTTAACCAGATTAAGGATTTAGCTCTCAGAGGAAAGAGCTTAGAAGATATGAGGCGGCTCAGCGTCCAGCCAGAGACAGAGTGTCAGTGAATCACTGAGTTTAAATGTGAGTCTGCTATGATCAGTATATCCACTAGTTATAATCACCTGAGGAACGTCTATGTGTCTATCCATCACTGAGCTGTGCAGCGTTGTGGGCGGTTGGAGACAACTGCAGCTGACATAGGGCGAGTACAGCAGATCAACACACATACTCACTGGCAGTTTAAATTAGCCAGATCACCAGAGTGTCCACGTCTGTGGCCTGTGAGAGGAGGATGGAGAGAACCTACAGGGAGAACATGCTCCACCCAGAAAGGCCCCAGGCCGTGGAATCGAACCTGTAACCTTCTTACTGAGAGGTTAGGTTGCTATGTAATTCAACACAAACTGGGAGAAGCTGGTGGCAGTGTTGGTGAGGACCGCAGTTCTCAGGATCCCACTCTGTTTCACAGCATCACCCAGTGTTGTCAGTGGTTGTTCTGTGTGGGAGTGGGCCTGCATGATATGATGACAATTTGCAATAACACTGCTCAATAATAATGAGGAGTACAGATCCAGATCGCCGTGGGTCATCTCCCCTGTCAACCCCTCCTCCTGCTGAGAGGAGGGGTCATCTCAGGCCGCAACTGTGATTTAACTAATGTTTGTGGAAAATCAAGACACAGTGTAGATACAGTACAGGAAGTTTTACTTGAAGCTTGTTCACAGTAGTTCACTATCAGCTTAACATGAGCATGCTCATGTTAAACACATTGCAGTCAACAGAGATGTGAATAACACAGCTTTTTTAAATGTTGAGGTCTTGTTAATCAGGTGTGTGATGAAGATTGTGGTGTCAACCCAGTGAAAAGTTCACTCTGCTCTCCACCACCACTTCTGGGTTGTTTCCTGTGTGTGTGTGTGTGTGTGTGTGTGTGTGTGTGTGTGTGTTTGCATAGGTGCACCCTGCACCTTGAAAACCCAGCGTGACTGTGAGAAGTGTGTAAATACATTCATTTGTTCTGATTGATCATGTTTCAGTCCATCTTTTGTGATGTGTTTATTGCACAGTCAAATCAGGAAACATTAGTGTTGGTCTGACTGATTAATAAAATTATATTAAATACATACATAAACCAATCAAATGACAGAGCATTAGAGCTTAAATGTAATTATAAAAAACAAAACAGACCTGGTCTATGTGGACACATTGTTAAAAATCAGCCAAGAATAAAACTGAAATTTCACAGTTAAATGAACAAATATCACATATGAGGTGGATGGATGAGTTAACATCAGGCAGTCATACGTTCTGCTTCTGAGCTCCAGCCTCTGATTTCAGCTCTGGACATGTGAACTAATGAAATGTTGTCACCTTTTCTACATGCAAATATGCAACAGTTTTAAAAGCCAGGGATAAAATACGTGGGCACACACACACACACACACACACACACACACACACACACACACACACACACACACACCTCAGCAGCCTGTACAAATGCTTTGTGTTTGAGAGGAGCAGATCTTTGGTAATGATCTGTCTCTCTCTCTGGATGTAGCCTGTGTGCGTATGTGCGTGCGTGTGCGTGCGTGTGAGAGTGTCCGTGTGTGTATCTTTTTCACGTACAACGAAGCAGGAACATGTTGGTTATTCTTGCCACAGTCAGACAGTCTCTGCTCTCCTCCCTTCTTCTCATCACCTTCCCTCCTTTAGCACAAACACATTTCTTTTTATCCTAAGCATGATTTTTGTTTTTTGTTCTGGCAGCACTGCCCCCCCCACCCCACCATCCACCTGTGCTCGCCCGCCTGTCTGTGCGCGCACCCGCCGCGCGCATCACTCCTCGTGAATCCCGATCATGTGTAAAGCCGCAGAAGCTGGGTGGCATCGCTGAGTGCCCCGGCGCCGGAGCGGAGCACGAAGTCCACCACCATCCGTTTTACAGGACAAAGGCAGATCACTGCCGCTCCACAGTTCATCATCATCATCATCATCATTATCGGGCTATTAATTCATATCCAGCTTTATTTATTAGATGCATGGTGGAGGTTTTTTTCTTCTTCTCTTAGTTGTCAGTGTCAGGACGCAGATGTTATTTTGTGGTGCGTCAAGGCGGCGCGGCTCGGACTTTCCCTAACCATTCTTACTTACAGGGCGCTGATCCACGGACACTGTAAGTTGAGTTTTACCCCGTCACCCCCTCATTAACACACTCGCCCACATCCGCTCTCATAACTGCACGGGATACCTGTCATTTTGAAGGATCAGTGTTGTAGTTGTGCCCAGGGTGTGTGGGATGGAGAGAGAGGGGGGGGGAGAGAGAGAGAGAGAGGGAGAGAGGGGTAACCGTGCTGTAAAGACGCAGCGGTTAGGCAGAAGATGACCGGAAATAATGTGCTGTGGTTCCCAAAATAAAACCACCTATAACAAAATGAAAGAGGGAAAAAAGCAATAATTAAAATCTAAATATACACGTCATCAGATCAATAGAAGGGTTAAAAGGCGGGTAGAGTGCTCACTTTATGATCAGATCTAACGGATTACTGGTCCAGGATCAGTAACTTAGGCTATGACGTGGATCCAGTCTGTCGTATCAGGGAACGAGGTGTTGAAGCTGCTTCTACCATTGTGAAGTTTGTTTTCCAGTTTGCTTGTGTGTCGTCACTCTGTAACTACATGGTTTTGTTATAATAGTGACGGCAATGAAGTAGATCACAGTTCTCCCAAAATGCGATCATAACCACAGTGCGTAATGATTTATCCCCGTAAGCACAGACCTATGTAAAATGCTGAAAAAAAAAAGCTTTTATTGTGAAGGTTCACACCAGAAGCGGGGGGTGTGTTCCGTTCAGCTTGACGCTGGTCCCCTGCAGAGACGGGGGAGAAGTGTCGATCGGAGGCTCGCCACCTGGCGATGCGAGTTTTCTCTGAGTTGTGAGGCGTCTCCAGGTGTTAGTCCGATCCCGCCGCTGTCCCACCATCATTAATCCGGGGTTTTCCCCCCTCTTCCTCTCTCCACACACAGATTTTTACCGAAACCGTCATGTGTGACTTTCCGTGGTGAGAACGGGATGCCTGCTCTGTGAAACAGCGACGGATGGATGGATGTGCCCATTGAATGCAGGGCGCACTGGAATAATACAGTGAACTGACAGAGGATCACACTTGTGCTCTGCTCTTTTCTCTGGAGTTCATCTTTTCATTCATCTTGTTTTTGTTTTCCTCGGCCATCTCTGGAATGGTTACAGTCACCGGTGGGAACGTGTAACATTTGTTCCTGAGGCTGTGAGCACCTGCTATGTGTCTGGTGTGGAAAATACCTGGTGGAAGGTGTACAGCGGGATCCGGTCTGGGAGGACAGGACATCTGCAACTGATAAAGCTCCGTTTCTTATTCACCATATATTTTGTTTCTTTTTTCTAACCTGTGCGTAATGTATGTGGAATGAAAGGATGGATATAATCTGGGAAATACTGATCATTCTTCAGGCCAATTTCATTGTCTGCATATCAGGTGAGTTGTGGGCTCCGTCTTGGGCAGGTGCATCACATTCATTATCTTTAAGCTTTAGCTTTGCTTTGCTGTGTGACACAGAAAAAGCTCTGCTCCATAAGGAGAGCTCCCCGGGACGCGCTCCGGCACGAGAGAGAAGAAGAGAATCATTATCACTCTGTTCTCCTGCTGTGATATATCTGTTGTTTAAAGCTTTAGTTACCCATGTAAATGTCAGCGTGTGTGTAACAGTGAGTGTGTGTGACTCAGGATGGGCACAGTGTAGATTCCTGAATTGGATGAGCAGGCTTCTGACGCACGCATGACATGGGTGGGCTCCTACAATCCACAATGAACAGTAACGGGTTATTTTTTATACATATGTTTTTTAGGGACACGTCACGTGTCAGGCTCTGCCTTCCCTGTGTCCGCTCATTGTGCCGTTGTGAAAGTTAATATTAAACAAGGCGTGTTGTGCGCGCCCGGAGAGCGCACGGCGCGCTGCGGCGTTTGGAGCGGATGCGGCGGAGCAGGTCAGCTTGCTGCCGCCGCTCTGCGCGCGCTGCACGGAGAAGAAGCGCCTCCGGTAATAAACGGTACAGAGCAAATCTATTCTCACTTCGCTGTGTTTCTCCTGACGTGACTTTAAACGGCACAGGCTCCACTTTGACTCTTGTTTAAACTACTTGTTGACCCGTTTTCACGGCAAATCATTCCGATTTGTCCAGGAGATTTTCAAAATAAAGGTAGATTTTCAGGGACAGGTGATGCAGTTCACACAAGTTTCAAATACCATGTAGGAGTGTTTACCATAGAAGAGAGCAGAATTACAACACACAGAGAGTAAATGACTGCAAGTAGATTCAATCCTGTACGGTAACTGCTGCGTACTCCACTACTTCCAGAAAGCCAGGCTCCCTCCCTCTCTCCTCACTCTCTGTGTCTCGGCTGTAAAATGTCAGGAAGGGGCATATTCTCCAAGTCTTGGCCTAATCCTAATCAGACCCCACCAGTTTTGATTAGTTTGACCATAAGGATGTTTTTTTGAGGTCAGATAATCAAAATTGTGCCACTTTTTTCAACATTATAAAATAAATAAGGTCCAACCCAGACAGCAGGCAACACAAGGGTGGAATGCAGTGAGAAGACTTGTAGCACCATTTCAGACAATTCACCCATTTGTTTCCCCTTAATCCATCTAGACCCACCTTTCATTGTATTGGACATCAGCTATTCATTGGTTTTAGCCAATGAAAATGCACTATTTAAACCTGAACTAAGGAGATTGTGTTTAATCAATTAATCTCATAACAGCAAAGTGACAGATTGTGGCACGGTGTGGTGGTGCAGTGGTTTGCACCGTGGCAGCATAGTCACTGGGCCCAGGGCTCTGACCTGCTGGCAGAGAGGGGCTCAGTGGATGTTCTCCCTGTATCTGCTCCCATGAAGATTAACTGGTGACACTTAATTGTGATGGACCGGTGACATGTTGGAAGCCTCTTGTCACATGTCAACTGGGATCTGTTTACCCAATCCAGCAGTCAAAGATAAGCCAATGGATGAGGTCACTTTACTAGTTTACTCACACATTAAGAGTTCTGACTTAGAGGGCTGTTGACTTGAGGATGTGTGGAGCTGAAGATCCTGAGGAAGTTTCCTCACAGCTTCTTTTTTCCTCAGCTTCGAATACATTTCGACAAGGTTGCGTCAGCATCGTGGTTATATTTTTGGTGAGGCACTTCAGTGCTGCCTACTCATGTTAACTGTGAAGCAGACACATTTCCAATCAAAATCATGCCAGAGTGATGACACTCGTACTGGACATGCTCAGTCAGGCCCTTCCCATATTTAGTTTAAATCAGTTTTGTAGACTTCTAAGATACATGGTCAGCATGTGTCAGTGGATCTAGGTAGCCCACGATGTTCTGTCATTGATGGAGATAAAATGAATGATGAAAATAGTCATTGTAACCAGAGACGTTCTATATTGTAGAGACAGAGCACTCAGAGCACAGATCTGTGATGGCAAAGATGGTGCATATCCCACAACCACCTGCGTTGTCACAGCCAAACCAGGGAAATTATAGCCCAATCGTGCTGTTTCACCAGCGCATGCGCACAGGTAGCTTTTTTCAACAGACCACCCTACCTGATGGCAAGCAGAGCCAGCAGAAATGTCCACAGGAAAAGACAGAGACAGACAGAGATACCGCTTTTATGCAAGGAATTAATAACGAAGAGGTAACTATAAATATTTTATGCATGTCAACAAAGTGCTTAGAACATCTCTGGGTAGAGCAGAGCTGACCGGCATCAGGCGGGACAGATTCAGCCATACAGCGAGGATGGTGTCGTAAATCCACGCACATGCGTAGTGGAGAACTCCCTGTGGAAAAAAGAGCATTTTAAACATCATTCTGAGGTACAGTCGGTACAGTCTGTGTTTTTTGGTTTCGATTTGTATCTAATTTCACTGGCAATCATGTGTATGTGTTTTTTCTGTCCCCTCCTGTCATGTCAAAGCGTGGGTTTGACCATGTCCCCATTCATTTAGAGAGGTCTGGTCTTCTTGGGCTTTTCGCGGCGTTGCCAAGATGGCCACCGAGTAGCATGACTTGCTTATAAGGACTTTGTTGTAACTGTCCCCAAGCTAAGCAGCAAAATCATAAAACACAACAATGTTTCAACATTTTTAGGTCGAAATACTTAACATATATACAACTATGTGACCCATAGCACCGCATAAGAAATAAAAGTTATTCTGTAAAATAATATGATAGCCTCTTGTGGTCTTAATTTGCTGGTTCTGTTTATCATAAGCAGTACAATGAATGCAATCTATGCCAAATATGCCTTGGTGAATAAACTATATTATGATATTATTGGAGGAAATTTGATGTATATTCAATAGGATGTAAGCAATTCTGATCAGTGCTGCAACTGAATGAATTCCTCCATTCAAATATATATTGTGAATCATATGTCATATATAATCAGTGATTTTGGTGATGAGCAGATAGACATAAGTTTAATGAGTCACATTTGCAGTGAGAGTACCTCCTGATGGTTTCACTGCGAGAGCTGCAACATTTTCACATCACTGACATTTCTTTACAAA
The DNA here is from genome assembly GCA_021432705.1 of Caranx ignobilis. Lineage (NCBI taxonomy): Eukaryota > Metazoa > Chordata > Actinopteri > Carangiformes > Carangidae > Caranx > Caranx ignobilis. The sequence goes on from MU269988.1 coordinate 17,325,975, forward strand.
TATAATGGAGCGAAGTTCATTCATCATCCAGCTGTTTCCACAGCTGTCAGGTTAAACTACACACTACACATGTACGCGACATACATGATGACAATGCGACCAAACTTTCTCACAGAGCTGAGGCTGGATTGTGGACATGAAGGCCTCCTTAGTGCCAAGAACTTTAATCTGTGATGTAATCAAGAGGCAAACTTGGCATCGCTCCAGAGACAGTGAGAGTGACTCTGTGTGCATCATGGGCATACTGACAGCACTGTGAGGTGTTGTTATTTTTCTTAAAGCAGACATTTTCCCAAAGTCCCATTAGATAACATCCAGTTAACTGTATAGTAGTTGATGATTGTCATGCAAATATGACAGTGCTTTTTTTCCGTCTTCAAAGCACAGGTATAATCATTTACGGACATCTGAGGTCAGAGTATTGGAAGTGTTCAATGTGTGTTTAATGAACAAATTGGTGTCAGATGACATGAACTAACCTGCTGCTGTTACGTCCTGCATGTACCTGTGTCTTTCAGCTCTCACAGGATTGTTGTCTCATGTCTCCACCTTGGTACTCCCTGTCCCTCTCAGGAGGGTTGGAAAATCTCTGGTAAAGTTGTGAGCCATAAAAGCAAAACATTGAGCTGGAAGATTCGACAGTGCTGAGGGGAACTGCAGCAACACCTGTCTGATACACACAGCCATTTAATCCACTGGTAATATAGGTTTTGTATAGCTGCTCTAATGAGCTACCAGGACTTTCAGCACTTGGGAATTGGAACTACTTTGTATTGCTTCAGTGCTGAGAAAAAAAAGAAACTGTCAAGTTGGAGCTGAATATGTAAATTACGTGCTCAACATGCCCAAAAGCCTCTGGCTTATTAGAGACCAGAGAGCCGCCTCCTTTTTTTTAATCCAGCAGTGTCAGTTTGTGGCCCGCATTGTTTTCACCCTCTGAGTGTGTGTGTGTCTGTGTGTGTGTGTCTCATCATGGCAAATTGTGCTCCTGGACATGTTAAGTCTCAGGGAGGAGACATGAAGCAGGGGTTCTGGGAAATCCTGACTATCAAACACTTGATTTCCTGTGTTCTGCTGAGTTCTCTGCTCCAGTTTGTGCCTTTTTTTTGCCTCAATTTGTGGTGGAAATCTTTTAAACTACGTGAACGACAACATTGCAAAGTGGAATGTCATGCAATGATCCACGCTGTCAACACATCACACGCTGCTATTCTTTTGACAGTGTTTGGGCAGCTAATGCTGGATTAGCCTGTCTGCTGTTATCTTACCTAGCCAGTAAACCTTTGTGAGTCTGCACATTGCCTTAAGAATTTTACACTTCTGTGTTATCTGGGGTGTGTTGTTGCCATAGATGTTGCTGTTGGACTTTGTAAATGTAGTTTTTTTTTTTTTTTTTTTGGTTAATGCACCATAAACATACTGTTATTCACCTGCACTGTATTTGGATGGAAGCCTATCAGGGTCATTTTTATCTGAATTCTCAATGCCTCTTTTTTTCCCCGACCCCCTTTAGGCAAAGGTTAGTATGAGAGAAAATATGGTTGTAATCCAGTTTCTGTACAATTGCTCATAATTAATGCAAGTGAATGCAGGTTTCTTTAGGTTACAGGAAACACATGGGATTTAAACATTCTATAGCTTTTTATGGTTCTTATTTTAGAGGAGAGTAATTACGTGGACTACGGTGTCATTTCATTATGGACTTCTAATTCTAAACCGTGGTTAATGCCTATTTGACAATGGTGCTTTGATGTTATGCAGGCTACATATAGCATGTTTGAAGTTGGACCTCTGCTCTATATAAATCCATAACGCCTGCATTATGGCGTTTATTTGATCACTGGACAGAAATGTGTGGTTTGTTTTACTGAGGAATGGAGAATATGAGCCGAGGGACTTTAGGTTGAACGCACTGTGTATTCTCGCAGATGAGAAAGAATCTAATAATGGCAATGATGGAGGAACCCTCATATCTAATGCACGCTGATGGTTTTCCATATATCAGCATATGTGGTATTCCACAGAGGCAGTGTGTATACAGATGATAAACATACAACAGTGTAATGCTTTAAAAACAGGGCTGGATTATTCCACTCTGATTCCACTCCATTCATCAACAGTTATAACGTAGAATAAACAGTTCTCCTCATTTGGCCAAAAGTTGACCATGTGGCATGTTGTTGATAGTTGAAGTGTCATTTATAAATTCTATAGCTCATTGCACCTTGAAGTAAGTGAACCAACCAGAAGGTGATTGTTTGGTGATTCTCCATCTGGAGAAATAAATTATAAACTTAATCTGTGTCCCAATTCAGAGGCCGCATCCTTCAGAGGCTGTTTTAAGAGCGATTGCGTCACAGTGCTGCAACTAAGCTGTCCCCATTTTAAAGGCTCCTTCAGATGTGTCCTTATTTTTTCTGGGCAACAAAGGATCCAACAGGTGGATCCACCATGGACCAGGACTCATTGTGCATCAGTTCAATATACTGCAGCAAATAACACAAAACAGCTTGAAGGTTTTTGAGTAGAAATGTTTTCCATGTTGTCAACATCATGACATGAAAGTCCTCTGTCGTACAGTGCATCTCTTTCTATTCCAACCTTTGCATTCAAGACACAGCCTTTGTATCACATGCAAATTCTGAAGTGTTGAGCGATTTAACAAGATTATGACTGGATCTTAGCAGCACAGTGGGGCAGTGGTTGGCACTCTTGTCCGCCTGGGTTCAGTTCCCGGTGGAGTTTGTATGTTCTTCCTGTGTCTGAGTATGTTCTTTCCAGCTTCCTCCCACAGTCCAAAACCATGGGCCACTAGATTGATTGGAGACTTCCAGAATGTGTGTGTGTGTGCGCGTGCAATGTTTGAACCACGCCCTTGCTCTTCGTCAGCTGGAATTGGCTCCACCCTGTTAGGATAAGCAGCCTAGACAATGGGTGGATGGATGACCTGATCTGAGATTTGTGATGTGTTCTCCAGGTTTTAAGGGCCTTCGTATCCTCACCTTCCCAGACCTGGAGCTCTCAGCCTAGTTAGGAATGCACACTAGTAACTGATGGTTCATTTCCCATTAATTTAGACTGGCCCGCAGGAATATAGATGGATCCTGAGCATCTCTAGACATCTCTTGTCTAGGGGCTGAGCCAGTCTGAAGAGCATGTCAATGATCATGTGCTAGATCTCTTGTAGAAGAGATGTTAGCTTTGCTACATCACAGGCAGCACCGGGGAGCATCGCTATAAACTTTATATTTACTATAAACCTGGCGATGAGTGACACTGGGGCTTATGGGAACCAATCTAGAATCCTGAGGCAGTTGACTGCTTATTATAAACTTGAACACTGAGAAAAACCAAATGAAATGATGCTTTTATAATTAAATGCAATCACCAGCATAATTTATTGGCAGGGATTCCATCCTGGTTTGACTGTGTTGATGATCAGAGTCTCAGTTCTCTGAGAGACATCTTTAATGGCCACAAGTATTGACTAAACTGTCTGCCATTATAAAAGTAATTGTGCTGCCTTTAGGCACAATTTTTGCTCTAATGACCAAATCAAAGATCAGAAATCCAGGCTAACCAGACACAGAGAAGAGTCTCGCTGTTTCACATATTCCACAGACAACAAAAAAAAGGAATGAAAGAAAGCCTATTGATTTTCAGTGGACTCCAGTCGTGGGGAGATCTATAAAGACTTGTTGTGTGTCTTACACAGTTTATTTCTTTTGTGGCAAAAGGCCAGAGCCAGAAAATATTGTTGTAGTGCCGTGTGTTATAGCAGACATTCACGGGCGCCATTTCCACCTGTCCTCCATTACTGTATCTTTTCTGCTGCAGTATTTGTTTGCTTTCTCTGCCCAGAAGTGCTCAAAAAGCCATTTCTAAACAGGATTTGACATCATGTGCCAGGTAAACAGTTTCGTCTGCTGTTCTCCATCTGCTCAGACACAGAAATGCCTTTCTTTTTACTTTCTCACTCCTCAGCGCTCACTTAACATGCTCTCAGCAGAAATGTAACATCCCCCTCACTGTGACAGATTGGTGTAAAAGGACCAGTTCTCTATTCTCTCCTTTGCTCTATTTAAAGGTCTCATATTGCAGAAAGTGAGATGTCATTGTCTTTTTTTTTTAATTATAAACCCGTTCTGACATTTTTCCTGGAGTGATCTTGTGTTAAACAACAAAACAACAACAACAACAACAACAAACAGATTACTCAGAGAAACTAAGTTCTCTGTGGTTGGATGGCGGGTCCAGGTGGGCTGGGCTTGGTGTGGATAAGTGCGTTGATTGCTGTGTGACATCATAAAATGACGGCTGGTCTTTCTTTAGGCTCAGCATAACCAACATGATCATTTTCATTGTGGACAGAAGTTGCATCTCTAAAACAATGTTAAGAGGAATATATAATATGATAAATAATAACCTCAAATAATATGAGGAAATGGGCACATTCCCATGCTTCTGCTCCAGAGAAACTCTTATCAGCTCGTTCCCAATGATGTGCACACGTGTAAATCTTCAAACCTCCGGCTCATAAATATATCTTCATTTTCACCAAACGTTGAGTCATTTCAGTTGGACACTGTAGTAACAAACGTTTCTGAAACAGGTGGAGACTGTTGGACATTTGTTTGGTACTATTTTCAGCAGTGCATTAATCCACATTTAAGTTTTGCTGGCGTGGAACAATGGCAAATAAATAAATACAGCTAAAGCAAAAATAACAACAGCGCATCGTTGTAGCTCTCAACAGCTCAAGTAGTTTGTGACAGACTTGAGATTTGGAGCCCTGCTGGAGTAAATTTCTACGCATTTCACAACTATACATATAGAGTTGTCTGTCTGTGGCTTCTGACAAGTGGTATGTCATTTTATTTGTTTCTGTTTGAAGCTTACTCGTGTCAGTGTGACAGCTGCACAGCTCTGAATCAGCCCACCACCTGTTCGCTCCAGGTTGACAGGAGAAAGAGCAGAGAGCATTAAGATACATTAAGGACACATCCCCCCCCCCCCCTGTCCCCACAAGTTCACAGGATTGGGCCTGTAGGTCTGTGACGTATGAAAGAGGCTATGCTTGGTTCACTCACTGCAGTTGATGGTGGAAACAGTCATGGTGTTGACTGATTATTTCAGTCATGGTGTGTCTTGTAAAAAGGTCACTGCTTTGTGTCTTTTCTTGTTCTGAATGGTTGGTTTGTGGCATCAGTCACATTTGTTTCAGTTGTCTGACATGTTCCAAACTGACACAGTGAAACAGGCCTTAGATTTGAAAACCTGAGAACAGATCTCAGGGTTCTGATCCCAGAGCATCACAAGGGATACAAGCAGGAGGCAGTTCTCATTTAACCTTTATTTCCAGGTGAATCCTTTAAGAGGACTTGGTGCACTTCTCCGTTAATGTTTCCTTGAACTGTGATCAGTGATCTGAAAAGACAATTTCCTACTGAAGCCTTAGGATGTGCACCACAACACCTTAAGATTTAAGCAGCAGCAAAAAAAAAAGGGAAAAAAAAAATGTAACCTAATTACCTGAATTCAAAATAACCTTTGACATGAATCTAATAAAGGTTTTATTCATTAAGGAGCAGATAGCAGATATTAAAAGTTGTGCAAGTAAGAACAAATGACTTAATTTTCTGTGTGGTCCCTGGAGGAAAGCTTCCTGTATGCCTCTTAAATAATGACTGTGTGCAAAATGCTAATCAGCCCTGTAGCTCTGGAAAACAATGCACTTTTCCCCATGTACAGATTTGATGGGTTTCCTTGTTCTTTCAGTGAGCACATAGAGCAGTTTATCCTTTGTTACATAACTGAAGAATTGGCCCTGGCATGATGATCAGACTCGTGTGCTGTCAGCTCTGGTGCTGCTTTAGCACAGCTGGTTTTCTGTCAGCTGGGTGTCTGTCTGTCTGACAGCCTGTTTAGGAGCTGGGATTCACAGAGAAAATGTTTTCAGTTGTTAAACTCCTTCTCCTTCCTCTTTTAACCAATCTGTACATTTCCTCCGTGTCCTCTGGGGCTGCCGCTAAAATGGGATTTCAGCTTGCTGAACATGTTTGATGGAAATTGTGGAAAGTTTATAAAATTCAATATTGAATTCTTGGTGCAGAAGTAGCATTGAAATTGCATAGGCGGTAATGAAGTCCCCACCTCGCACATTACTTAACATTTTCAAAACAAGCTGTTCAAGCTGAGTGGTGGCTTCAAGGCAGAGCAGTATCAGCGCCTGATTGCTGCCAGGGACAGGGGCCCATTAGAGGCCCCACTTCCTCCGCCCAGCCCCTGTTTGTGATGAACTGTGACCACTGCACATAATCACATGTTACCTTTGGAGAAGACAGAGGCCTCGGGGAAGCTTAGACGTTTAAATGGGATGATGAAATCACAGGGTAGGGCCTTTGGTGTATTTGTGACAATAACACGTGTCTCCACCAGCCGGCCATATGCCACCGAGCAAAGATCCATGTTGCCAAGGACGCCTGCAATCACCCACTTCTCATGTAACTCCTGTTGCAAAACCCAGTGGCACATGGTGCCTGCAGCATGCTTCAAATCTCTACCCCACCCACCTGTCTGTTCTGTGGATCCATTGCTGACTCATTGGTCTTCAGATCTCCAACAGAAGAGGTACTGATATAAAACTGAACTGGATTTTGACATAGCATCACAGTCCAGTTTGGAATGTGCATGAATAACTTACATATAATAACTGAGGAGGCAGGAACATTAGTTTGAAGTGGTTTCCTTATTAAAAGTCCATATCTGTGTTTTATTTGATGTCTTGATCCATTAGATGATAGAAGAGATGCTCAGAGTCTCTCTTCTAATTGGCCATTATTAATCAGCAGATATCAAGTTTGGGTCATGATTGCTTTGTTGTGACATCACAAAGTCATAGAAGTCCTAATGGCTGGTTTTAAGGCTCAGTATCTGAACACAGGCTGTGTGTATTTCTCTGTGGACAGAGGCTTTGATACTTTCCCAGTATTAATACAGAACCTACAGTAGAGCTGCTTTATAGTTACAGAACATGTGGAACATTGTGCACCTTATTACTGTCACATAGATTTACAGTTTAACTCCATTGTTCTTTCCTTAATCAGCTTAAATGTAAGCAACACACTCTTACATTCGTATTATGAGTCCTACTAACCCTGTATCGATTCCCACCTGACTGCAGCAAAAGAAAGGCGGTGAAGTCACCTTGTATAAACCTCAGAACGCTTCCAAATCACCACAAATCAAACTCTTGTCTCTGAGTCCAATTGAAAGTAATTAGCACTTTAATCAGCTGCTTTTGCTAACTGCATAGGGAGCTGCATGAGAGGAAACTTGTCAGCTAACCAAGCTAGCTGCCTATATTAGTGCGGTGATGATTAAACATATAAAGTGGTTTATTTAGCCTATTTATCTGGCACGAACAAGGCTAACGTGGGGCTAACTGTCTTGGAATAATGCATGAACGCTCCCTTGTCGCAGCATTAAGAGTCTGTTCTCTTCCCTGCCGACACTGAAGGCAGCATCAGTCTCATTTTCCTTATTTCCTTTTGCTGATATTGTTTACATTCATCTTGCATTAGTCCTGCTGACATTGATGATCAAACCGAATCACCTGGAGGACTTCACACACTGAAGAAAACGTGTGAATGTGATTATTATGGACAGCACTGAGAGCTTTTTTAATACACATTCCACAGGGATTTTTGAACGCGTATCCCCGCTGGAAATCTGATATTGTCACATCGATCCCGTTGAGAATCAGATTATGTGCCATCAGTTTCACTCAGGAGCACACTAACAATGCGATAGTGTCAGCTGTTTTGAGATGTGGGAATTGACCAAACGCAGTGTGCTGGCAGACTGTGTAAAGGCTGGCTGCAGATTATTCCAGAAGGACTGGTGACAAGGCAAAAACAGTGGCTATCACAGAAAGAGAGGGGAAAGTGAAGCCTGGATAAACACCAGCTCCGTGTGTGTCTCTGCATCACCCACCCACTTACTGTAGAACACACACTCACTACACACACACACACACTATTCCTATTCCTGTTGCAGGACACACATCTGCACAGGATTATCAGATTAGCAGCTGGAGATTTGGCTTCCCTGACAGGGCCTGTGTGTGCTGGGAAGTGAATTGGGGCGCTTGGCTGGTGCTGATGTATACAGCAGGCAGAGCTGCTCTCCGATTGGTTCTCACACAAACTAGCTGTCTGCCAGCAGCGTGATGCCTCCGTATCACCAGACACCGCAGCCGCTGCCTGCCTTCGTTCCTTCCTTCCCCCTGTCCTTCCTTCCTCCTGCCCTTCTTTCTCTGCCAGTCCCCATCACCAACTCACTACATTCCGCTCCTCTGGCTTAGTCAATCCCTTGCAAAATACACACATTCACACACATGCATACACACACATACACATACACACTCCCCATCTCATCCCCCTGTGGTAAATTACAGCTGGCGTGGAGGTCGTCTCACTCCAGCTGGCTGATAGACTTCAGATTCCTGAGCAGCAGATGTGATGAGCTATGGCTGCCTGGGGACCAGCAAGGTGGTCACTTACACACACACACACACACACACACACACACATGTTTCTGTATACTAGTGAGGACCAATGTGCTTTATAGCACAGTGTAACATGAACCCCCACACTCTCATAACAGCCATATTAAACATAAAGGACTTGATAAAAACAGAACTGAGGAAACTGGATCTTAAATCTCATAAATTTGCAATGAGGAAACACCAGAGGCAGGAGAAGAACTCCAAATTCAGAATAGCAAAGCAAGACAATAATCGAAAAGTGGAGTATGAAAAGAAAAAAGATAATAAAACACTGAAAGAGTGGAGGAAAGCTGAATATATAAATACATATACGTGTGTATGTGTGTGTGTGTGTGAGTGTGTGTGTCTTGAGTTATTTAGTTTGCTGCTGCCCCGAGGTCTTCAGGAAGTCTGTTCCAGACAGTAGGCTACACACTCACAAGGATTACTCTTCACCTTTAATTCAATTAGCACTGACTACCACATTTAAACTACCAGGCTTTCCCTCAACCTGGAGATGAACCCTGATCCGACTTTTGATTATTTGGTCGAATGATGTCTACTCATAACTCATAACTACTCATACAGAGTGTAAAGATCTAACTCGGGGATGGGCAGCTCGTTCCACAAAGGGCCGCTGTGGCTGCAGGTTTTTGTTCCAACCAATCAAGAGCACGCAGTTTGACCAATCGACTCTCTGAAGACTGAGACCAGTTGATTAACTGAGTCAGGTCTGGTGTGCTGCTGCCACACAGCCCTTTGAGGAATGAGCTGCCCATCCCCGATTTAAATCTTTATCTGTTAGACTTTCATTAGATTTAGTCCAGAACAGTTTTCTGGCCTCACCAAGAGGCAACATGGAGATATTAGCACAATATAAAGGTTTGTAAAGCTAATCTATAATGTTAGCATCCACAGCAGGGACGGCCCTGCTTTTGGCTAATTCATACAGCCTGATATATCCAGTGGCATTTTTTAAAGGCTGAGCTGCACTACAACAGCATTACGCCTCCTCCACATTTGTTTCTAAAGGAGGGCTGCTACCATTAGCATGAGGTTAGAAATTCAGAAAGATGTAAAAATATGCAGGTAAATGTGTGCGTCTGAACTAATAACCAGTGCTGGAATTCAATTACATTTTTCCGATGAGGAGCCAAAACTGCTAAAGGTGAAATGAAGGTGGTATGCAGACATATTTACTACGCACACAGACTAAATGCCAAGCAGTTTGTCATTTGTTGGGAAGAAGAAGAATGAAAAAAAATGTGGAAACCTCCTGAGCAGCCACCTTCATTTATTCATGAAGAACTAGGGCTGCTTCTCCTTTTCCTTTTTTAAATTCCCAGTCGTATAATTTGTGGCAGTTTTTGTAAATCACCAGCTCGTAAACACATGAGCACCTGCTTATCTAATTTTCAGGTCGTGCTACAGTGCACTGTATGAAGGTAGATGTTTGGATTGCTTTGTTTGGTTTCTGGTTGTCTTAGTTCTGTATCAAAGATAGTCTAACAGCATACAGTCACAACAGAAAACACATCTGTTTACTGTGCATACACGAGCCAGTTGCAGCTTCATCAAATATTACAGCAAAGGCAGGTGTAGCTTTGCAAAGCAGAATATAACTTGACAACAGCTGCTAGCAAAGACAACAAAGTCAGAAACACTTGTATCTGCAGCAGATTAGATTCAGTCAAGGAGCGGTCGAGGCTGTCGGTCATTGTTTCCAACACTCTCTGATTTTACCTGTCGGCGATATTAATGCAACTCTGGACATTTCTTACTAAAATGCTGCATTTCCACAAGTCTCCATGTGTGGTGCTCAGGAACTCATTATATATATGTCTGTGGATGCTACCTCAGAAAACACTCAGCCAATCAGACAAGAGACTCTACTCTTCCTCTCACCTGCACTCCAGAAAAATACCTGAGCAATATAAAACAAGAACACACACTTGCAAACTGTGCAGTTGTTTCCTTCTAGCTCCACATGTCAAACGATGGTACTCTGAGCAGCATAACTTATCGTGAATGAAATACATTAGAAGAAAGTTAAAACCAGCCGGGGGTTCACGGATTAAAGGGCCTTTAAGCTGTAGTAGCATCAGTCGTACAGACGATTCTAAGAGCCAGTTACAGAAAATGTATTTGGTATTAATGCAGTTACATAACAGTCCATGCAAAGGTGGATCTGCTGTTAGCCTGCATTGCATCTTTTTTCCCCCTTGTTCAAACATATTTACTTACTGTAGATAAGTGGATGATGTTATTAATGTGTCCAAACAATCTCCACAAGTTCATTTCACTGTCAGAAAAAGGGCTCTTTTTTTTACCCTGTGAGACTTTTAGTCTCGATCGTGTCTGAACATCTTTTATTAGATTTCCCGTCTGGCTTTAAAGCTGAGCAAACTTGGTTTTTTGTAAGAGAAAAAAGGGGGTTGAGGTGTGTTTTAAGTTGCACTATGTCCCTGTTCTGTGATAAATGACGGTTGAATGGCTGAGTATGGTTAACTGGGAGTGCACTGCAGTAGACTCTTCACAGGAGCTAATCTTGGCTCTGTGTGTGTGTGTGTGTGTGTGTGTGCTGAGACAGAGCCGGCTGTAGTGGAGCTGTTACACACTGTGGTAAGTACAGTGTCTAGTCACTGGCATGGATACACAGGGTTTTATGGCTTTCTGCTCAATGGGATCAGAGGCCAGAGAGGACAAAGGTAGTCACCTTCTTTAAACCCACTCAATTATTGATGGCTGCTACTTTCTGTGCTCCACCTCTTCCTTCTCCAGCTCTTTGAGCAAAAACAAAATAATGGATTCTTTCTTTTTCTTCTTGTTCTTTTTTTTCAGTCAGCACTCAGCAGAAGAAAGGTAGCGACAAAGTTTTGGAGATGAGTGGGACAGAGAGCAGGAAGTGGGCAAACAGAGAGCTGTAGTGAGAAAGTTCCCGTCAGAGTGTGAGTCAGACGTGGTGTGATCAGTGATCCTTAAACACTCAGCCACTTCTCTGTGGCTCTCCTCAGTGCACCTCTGACACAGAGCTGTGTTAAAAAAAAACACCACTCTTTAACCAACTCTGCACATTAACAGTCAAACAGTGTCATGTCTTATCTGACACTGGGAGCAAATGATTGTGATTTAAAGCTGCAGTTGCCTTTAAATAACTATGATCAGTGTGAGTTCCTGTTTGCCTGTACATTTTATTGAGTTTTGGGGATGTGCAGGAAAGAAAAAAAAAAAAAAAGCAACAACAAAAAAACAAGGACATAGTGCCTGGAACATCACTCGCAGGTTTCTAAAGGGACACGCTGCAGCCTGGATTTAGGTTTTGCTGCCTGCTGCCATCTTGTCAGTGTTTGTTTTGGAGCCAGAAAAACTTGGGCAAAGAGAGACGGGGAGCTCTCTTTCAGTTTTGAAGTCTGACAGACCTGTCAGTCAAAGCAAATCCTGCTCCAAATGCCCCACTCTTTAAGCCCCCTTATCTTCAAAATAAATTTCAAAACTGCCTCCAAAAGGCACATGAGACGAAGTGAAATTAGCAGCTCAGACCCAACTTCAGGTGGAGAGAAAAATGTACAAATATATTTTGCATTTCAAGTTGAATTTTTTTTCTTCTCAGTTGCCTCAGTTGTCTTTTTTTTTTTTTTTTTTTTGCAGCATCACTCGGGGTGTTTTCATTTTAAGGCAGTTAAACCATGATAGTTCTGAGCTGGGATGTTTTCACATGCAGTGTGTGTGTGAGTGTGTAGTGGTCAGCAGGTTGTGGCTATCAAGGTGAGGACAAAGTGTTAACTTATTTAGTTTTACATCTTACTTTATTTTCACCCATTGAATCCCATAATATTCCATCTAGTTTGCTCATCAGTTTAATTGGAGACTCTGAATTGCCTGATGGTTGTTTGTCTGTACATGGCAGTCCTGTGAAAGAGAAGGGTCGTTGAACAAGGACAGAGGATATGGTGAAGTCAGTATAGAGTTGCATTGAGGAGTTGTATCAAGTATTTTAAAATTCTTAAAAGTCAGATTTCAACTTGAATTTCAGTTATAGATTCAATATGTTGTAATACATGATATTAATGAGCAGTATGGGTATATTATTATATTATGTGTGTCAGGCAGAAGTGATGCTGCCACTAGACACAAGTTCAAAGTTTTGCTTGTCACATGCCAAGGTGAAGTGTTGAGTAAACAGTAAGCAGAGCAGTGATGTGAGGGTTGGACTTTGAGGTTTCTCTTTTCGTATTGGCCTTGTTTATTTCTCCATAAAGTATATAAAGGACTTTTTCTTTACAGCAGCACTCAAATAGCTGTTGGCTGTTGACAAACTGTGGTCATGATCCATAACTGAGCCAGTGTCTCATTTACTGCGTAAGACTGCATAAAGACTTCATAAGATTTTCAACCCCAGTAGCCAATTATAGAGAGAAGTGTGTGTGTGTGTGTGTGTGTGTGTGTGTGAACAACAACAGTGGCATCAAGCATGGAGCTGAACTCGAGGCTGTAAATAGGCTTTAATACTACCTGATGAAATATCCTTTGTAACAGAAATTGTTTTATACTGCTCATAAAGCAGGCCTGCGCTGCGTTAGAAACAACTCAACTCTCAGCACTGAAAGTTTTATCATTTCAGCTGCAAGCGAGTTCAATCCAGATCCAGTTCAATTCAAATCCAGCAGGACATAAATCATAGTTTCATCTAAACTGCAGAGTCTGGAGTGAAAGCTGAGTTAAGACTGAGTCTGATTTCCAGACACTTATCAAGACTTTGAGCCTGTGCTGTATAGAGCTGCAGGGGTGATGGAGTGTTCTAAGCCAACCCTGAATTTAGCACCACCTTGGTTCACCATTGACAAAAGTCAATGTTTTTTTGTTTTTTTTTTACATTAGCTTATGAATTATTTCTGATAGTTTACTACCAAACAACACTTAATGGCGTTTGAAGCCTAAATACAATCAGCAGCAGTAGAAAGCTAATGTTAGGCTATAACTCAACTACTCCACTGTCACATGACTTGAATGTCACCAGCATGAAACTTCAACTTTTAAAGTATAAGATCAAGCGGCACTCATCTTTTCCACGAAAGGGTTAGAATACAAACACAATAAGAGTGTAAAGATGAAGAAGATGAAGGAAGAAGATATGTTGAATAGTGAACATAATGGTTTTTATGTTCATTTTGACGATGTTAAGCGTTAAGTGGAAATGACCTTGTGTTGAACTAAAGCTGTTATTTCACTCATCTAAAACCTATTGAAACATGACAGACTTCAAGACAAGGGAGCAGGAGAACGAGAGAGAACAAGAGGCCATGGAAGATGTTAGATCGAACTTCAGCAGGTCGCGCTGACATCAGGTGGCTTCAGTAGTTGATTATGACAGATCCAAAGAAAGTTGTCTATAGTGAATTTATAGTTATTATAGTAGCCATGGCAATGAAATAATATATAAATACTGGGTATTAGTTCATGTTCATGTAGTTAATGTTTGTGTTTTAGCATTTTCCCTGAGAATCTTTCAAACCTAACATCCTGCATTTCTGTTATGGATGGTTTCAGTCTTGTATTGAAAGTTTGGCTGAAATGAAAGTGAAATGAATAGTGTATACTTCCTTGTTGGTTGTTATAAGAGGGTGGATGGAAGGGAAAAAGAAATAAAGAAAGAAATAAACAAGAAAAAAAGAAAAGAAGAAGTAAGAAAATAGGAATGGTAGCTATGACAGAAAAAAAAGAAACAGAGGAAGGGAATGAACCGTTGTCAGTAGGCAAAGGGGAACATGTGGGGGAGGAAGCAGAGCAGACCCAGCCCATGTTGGTTTAATTCAGTCTGCAGGGCCCAGATCTTTCACTCTGTGACACAGAGGTAACCGTGCCTAGACACACACACACACGCACGCACGCACAGACAAAGTGACACACACACAGCTGGGCTATTAAAACGAGGCACCAATAGGAGCTTGGTGAGAGATAATTGTCTCATAAGTCAGTAAGCACAGCTGTTGGCAAGGTCAAGTTTCATTTATGGACGCACGTCACCACTCACAGTTTAGTCTTTGTCTTTTCCAGTCTGCCTTCCCTCCTCCTCTCTTTTCTTCCTCTTCTCTCTCTATCTGCTCCTGTCCTGTACCTGTCTGGACCTCATCAGTCCCCTCCATCCTTCCCTCCCTCTCTCTTTCTGCATGGTTGGGCTCCCGGATTGCTTGTGCCCTTCAATGAATATTAATGGAAGAGTTTGGATATTATATGAAAATGAACTGTTTATTTACAGTCTCTCTCTCTCTCCCTTTTGGCTTTATGGGAGGTTTAAGCGGGGAGCTGTGGCTGAACGCTGCCAGACTCTCAAGTATGAGGATGAAATAGGCCGGTGCTGTGCTAAATAGGATTCAGGTCAGTAAGAGGCTGTGGCCAAGCAGATCCGTCATACGGCTTTAGAGGAACCTTCTCTCCAAACAACAGCTTGCCATTGTTTGGAACCAGGAAGTGAGTGGAGGAGGTTTGTTTTAGTCGCACATGTACTGATGACGAGGTTCGTAGTGTGATCACGATGCAGGGAACAAGTGCTGTTCTTGATTGATTGACTGTCAGCAGAAGATGAAGAGATCACACTGTTCGGATAAAAGCCTCGTTTAGAATGGATGCTTCAAAAATGGAAATGTCTAGTTGTGTCTTAGTGGCAGGCAAGATGGAAGGAAGCAAGGAAGGAAAATGTGGATAATAAAGGGAAGTCGTGACATAATGTGAGTTCAAGAATCCAGAACATAGATAAAAAAAGAGGAAGAAATAATATAATAATAATAAAGAAGGAGAAAGGACTGTGGAGGGAGGGCAGGAGGGAACAAATGGAAAACAATGAAAGGAGAAATAGGAAAAAATAGGAAGAGAGAAGCTAGAATGGAATAAAAGGAAAGAAGGAAAATACATAAATGAAGGTAAGGAAAGAAGAGTGTATACTCAAATATGCTGTGAAGGGATCGGTGGAAGGAAGAAGTGATAAATAAAAGAATAAAGGAAGAAAGAAACAAGGAAAAAAATAACCAAATAAAAAAGAAAGTAAGAAAAGAGGGATGGGTCAGAAGCTGGGACAGAAAAGAAAGAAACAGAAGAAGGGAAGTAAATGAACAATTGAAGAGAAAGGAAAAGCAGATGGAACAGTCGATGCATTTATTGTAGCTGTAAGAAGACAAAGGGGATGAGTGGAAAAGGATAGAGAGATAAACAGCAGGAGTGGACATGTAGGAATGAAACAGATAGGAATTAAATAAGGAAAAGGGAAGATAAAGAAAGACAATATGGTGGAGTGAAAGTAAGAGGCAAAATGTTTTTCAAAAAAAAAAAGAAGAGGAAGATACTTTAACTCCTTGGTCTAAAATGATGAATACAAATTTGAGCAGCACTGCTCTAGGTCACATCACATCACTGGTGTTAGGACGTGTAATGACCTGATGATGTGTACTCTTATATCACCTCACACTGCTCCTGCCAGCAGTTTGCTCAGGCCCATGAGACAACGTGTCATTATTCTATAGCAGTAGAAGGTGTAAGTGGATGTGAAGGCTGCCACGGTGACAGGCTGACACAAACACAAAGCACACACCGGCTCAGACACACTGCAGAAATGTGAAGCAGCAGCAGATTGACATGTGATGAGCCCGGCCTACCTGACACTTGTGTGGCACACGGTTGACAGGCGCCAATCCAAAGCTGCAGTGAAGCTGCAGCGAAGCCTGCTTCAGTGTGGGTATTTAAGTTCTGAGTGAAGATAATTGATTTTCTCATTGATCCTCTTATCGTTAATTGGCCATTGTTTTCCAGGTAATTTAATAGCCTTGCATTTATGTAGCTGATTAGATCAGTCCACACTCTGCTGGGACATGGCATCAAACCAACATACCTCTGGTGAATGATCAGCCGGTGGCTCAGTACCACGACTACGTGCACAGACTACTCCTTATGCTCCACCACACCTCCACCAGAAGTCTAGCGTGTTAGAACTTTATCACTTGATAAGTTTGAATCTCCTATGACGTGAACCTAGACGCTGACCAATAGGATGACAGAGTGCTCTGACTCATTGTTTACACACAGTGAAAGGTATGTTAGCACTCTTCAATATTGAATATTCAAAGAATAGTCAAATAGTCCCGGTGATTATCGAATAGTGCTTTTGTTTGAAATGCCCATCCCCTCTCTTCACCAGACCCAGGAATGGCTCCACAATCATTTTTTCTCCCTTTTCTTTTTCGTGTCTGAGCAGAAGACTGCTAGCATCACACACAGAGCTACAGTAACCATGACTGACAGTTTCTTGTTACGCCTCCTCTGATAAACTTGTGCAGGGTCGTGGTCGATGATTGGTCTTGGTCATACTTGTGCTGTAGTGTTGACAGTCTGCTGAACAAGACACGGCAAGAATTAATGCCACTTTGAGTGTGTAATCTGACATGGTGACCATCGTAAAAGACAAAAGAATCATGTCGTCTGACCCCGGCATTGGTCCACTCTGACAAAAACAGAAAGTAAAGCTGGAATGAAGAGCGGTGACTTCTAGAGAAAAGTACAACCCTGGCACAACTTCCTGTCTTCTCAGAGTGTGTTGGCTTCAAAATAAGAGCCAGTGAAAACTTCAGCAGGAAGAGAAATGAATCTCAAAACCAGTCACAGATGATCGAAAGCACAATTTACAAATGTTTGACAATCCCTGCTGTTGCTAAATACATTTCCCAACCCCCCCAAACAGACAGACAACTCAACAAACGTAAAACTATTTCACAAATAAATACAGCCCAATGTGAATAAACATCAATATACTGCAAATAGATTTCAGCTTCATATTCATCAGTGGAGGATGTTTGTGTCCAAAAATAACATTTGCCTTTGAGAAGAATCCTTTTTTTTTTTTTTTTGAGGCTTGTCACAGTCTGTGATCCACAAATGCAGCTTGTGTTTGAAGCTCCAGAAGCTTCTCATAAGCAAATATTATTCCACTGATGAATTTGAAGTTGGAAAGGTGGAGGCGGCTGTATTATTGTTTAAGTCTGGTTGTATATTTTTATTCAATTGTTTTATATTCACAAATCATTTGTCACCAGTGTTGAGAGCATTTCTCTTCATGCCCCAGTGACCATGTGACTTCAGGCTCTGCTGTAGTCTGGTGACTTGGCTGCATGTGAAGTGTCAGAGCAGCGGCTCACAGACCTTTTAGGCCGTGCACCCCCTTCTACGTCCTGACCTAGCTGACACACCCCCTGATGCCTGACACATTCAAAAAAAGGCATAGTCTATATCAAGTTGAATGAAATAATAAGACCTGTTGAGCTCTCTCATTCCACTGTTGCACTTAGTGTTCAGGAGGCTGTTCAGGACACTGTTGTTACATAGAACCTGCCTTCACACCATGCACTGTGGCCTTGGGCAGTCCACATCGCCCATCCATGTTAAAGGCCAGACCCAGATAAGCTTCATCACACTGCCTTTTTCCTTCTCCAGTCTGATGCCCCGCGCTTGTTGTGTCTTTTACCCCGCTGTCTCGATGAAGGGCCCGGGTGATTTTTCCCCATCTCATCGTCATCGCTCTCCGTCTCCAGCTCGATCTCTTTTCACTGGCTCACTCCAGCGCAGCCCTCCGTTCCTCTCATCTCAGTTCCTCCTGCCATCTTTCCTTACTGATATGAACTTCAGTTCTGCATTTTTGCATATTTGCATGCTAGCCTTCACAACAGGCTACTTGCAGTTTGCGCCTGTAGTTTGGCTGCTGGCAGGAAGTCAAGTGCATTTTAGATTTTTATTTTTATTTTTTTCTTAAAACAATTTATTAAAACTTTTTTTAAATTAATGTTTGCTGTGATTTTCTCAAATGTTACTATTTACACTGTGGACATCCCCATGTGTGAGTTGTTTGTTTATTTATGAGTAAACTCTAACACCATAGCGCTGCCATTACCCTTTTCATGTCATGCCCCCCCTAACGGCGTACGCACACCACAGTTTTTGAATCCCTGTGTGACAAATCAGCATCAGGAGATTCTACAAAGTGTCATTCTCCAGCCACAAAAACAACACTGTACAGCTTGACCTCATCTGTTGCTCCTTTTAGAAATAGTGCCTCTACTGTTAGTGCCAATGAGGGACTGCTGACTCGTCAGGAAACATCAGTGTCTGTCTTGAAATGCTGTTTTTTAAGAAGCTGGCACTGAATCTGAGGGACATCAGAAATGAAATACGCAGCGTACTGAGAATGCAGAGAGACTGAAGCTGGGTAGCAGTGGAGCAACAGATGAGGAGCTGAGCTCTGAGAGTGACACGCTCTCCCCCAGCAGCACCGAAGCCTGCTCAGAGTCAGGAGGAACATCAGCCACTGTGTCTGTACCGGGCGTGGAGCTTCACACACAGCTCTGGTTCTTTATTTCCCACTCATGGATGCAGGCTGTGACTGGTGTTCTTGTCGTCAGTTAAGTGTAATGCATCTTCATGCTTTTAAAATACACCTGAACTCCTCCTAGATGTCACACATTTCTGTCATGTTTCCATTTCTATCCAGTTTCAAATTAGCCTTAAAATAAACTTAACAGGACTTTGACTGAGAGCCTCCTCTTTTCTGATTGGCTGAGGTGATTATTAAGTAAGTAAGTAAGTAAATTTTGATTTATATAGCACCCTTCGTAGTATGAGTACACAGAGTGCTTCACAAGTACAAATAAAACCATAATTCAATCAAAACAAAAATGAAATGACAATAGAAAACATAAAGGAACTGAAGCACACGGCACAGGGCAGTGCATAGATACAATACACTAACAATCACATGGCGCTGCAAGGCCAAAGGATGTTAACGCAGACAGTTTAGTGGCATACAATGGTAAGTGGGCAGTGGGTACTGCCTAACCTTCAAAGGCTTGTCTGTACAAATGTGTCTTTAACTGACTCTTGAAACAGACCGAGCAGATCTCAGATCCAGTGGGAGCACGGTCCACAGCCTAGAGGCCACTGCCTCAAAAGACCGGCCCCCCTTTGTTTTTAGCCGGGTCTGAGGGACTGACAGAAGGCCCTGGTCTGATGATCTCATGGATCGGCTGGGGGTGTGGTGGTGAATAAGGTCGTAGATGTAACTGGGGGCTTAGCCCTGAATGGCTTTGTAAGTGAGCAGCACCACTTTGTATTGAATTCTGAACGGGACGGGTAGAGTGCAAAGTGGCAGCTGCATTTTGTGCAAGTTGAAGGCGGCCGATGGATGACTGATTGAGACATGTGAATAGTTAGTTACAATAGTCCAGCCTGGGTGATATGAAGGCATGTATTGACGTGATTATTGGTTCTTTAAAACACAAATATATCTTCTTATGGATCAACACTTCATATACAACACATGGAGAGTGTAAAACATGAGACTTACGATACAACAGTAAAAGTTTAATACAGGAAACACACTTAGAAACCAAATCCATCTTGAAATGTTGTGACATCACAAAGGTGCAACAATCTGATGGCTGGTTTTGATACTTGTACAGTATTAATATAGAACATAGACCTGCTTTATAATCAAAGAGCACATGGATGTCTAGCTTTATAATATATTGGACCTTTACATTTGTAGTCATAGGAACCGTATTGTGTTATGAGTCACACTGGGACTGAGAACCAGCTGCTCTGTGTGAGAACCTGGAGGCGGAGCTCTGAAAAAAAAAGGATAAGCTGTGTAACGGCTTTGCCTGCCCAGGCTCCTCACCCACCTCCCTGAATCCCCTCATGGTCCTGGGCACTGGCACTGTACTGGTACCACTTGGATAGTCCAGCAGCCAAGGAGAGTGTGCCTGAGGCAGAGCCAGCAGGCTCCGCCGCTCCTGCACTGGACCTGGATGCTGCAACACTGCGGATCATCAACCAGCAATGATACAGGGGTTTGCACTGGAACCAAGCCCAAGCCTCCAGCAGAGCCGACTTACGCTAACCACCACAAGAGACGGGCACTAGACTGAGATGATTTTTGGTGCTTAAAACCAAAAATATATCTCATTTGAAAATCAGAGCTCTAGAATAGTGTAAAATATGGGACAGTGGGCAGCACACACCCACTGCACACACTGATTAAGGATTCATTTTCACATCATGCCTTCATTGTGCTGTGCTTATACCGTTGCTCTAACAGCTCTGGGTCCCTGTAAAATGAAAATTACAAAAAAGTTCTCTCTGTCCCACCTCCTACAGCATCTCGTCTGCATTTCCCTTTATAGATCGGAGGCATTTCCTTTCTGCTGATGTCAGGAAGTGTGTTTTGGGACCAGGACCAGACATTGTGAGAAATGGGACAGTGCTCGTTACGCTGCTCTGCACTTCTCTCCTGATGAACCACAGGAAGAGATTATGTCTCATCTGCTTGCGAACAGTTGCCACTTCCTCCTTTAGCACTGACAGTAGCCTGCAGGAGTGTACGGAGGCTGCAGGGCGCCACTTTAATAACTACACACTCTATTGGATAAAACAATCAATAGCTTAATAAACTGATTCTTTCTTTCTTTATTTTTTTTTTCCAAAACATCATTGATGGTTCAATTTGCATTTAAATTATGCATTAAATATCACACGTGACTCCCACTGACAGCTGGACAATTAGCTCCTGCTGATTGTGGGTGGGGTGCTGATGCAAACACAAAAATACACAATCTCCTGGAACAAACACAAGCAGAGGTGACCAGCATGAACCACCAACATGAACCAGATACAATGAGGTGCCCATCAAAGACTGAAGCAGGTGTAATCTTTCCATGCAGCACAGACAGCTCTGGAAATAATTAAGAGACCACTCAGTCAGTTTCTCTACATGTATGGCAGCCACTCCTTTCAGGTGTCTGTCCAACAGAAGGACACCTCAATCTACTTAATGAGGCACTGATTTGGTGATCACCTGAACCAAGCCATATTTAATGAGGAAAAATATAAAAAAAAACATTGCTGTGATTTAAAAATGGGCTTATTAGTTAAAAATGAGTGTTGTGCTGTTAAAAATGAATATGAAATTTTTTCTTTGCATTATTCTAGGTCTGAAAACACTGCATCTTTTGTGTTATTTTAACCAGTTGTCCTTTTCTGCAGATAAGTGCTTTAAATGACAATATTTTTATTTCCAATTTCAGAGAAATGTTCTCAGTAGTTACAGAATAAAACAAAAGTGTTCATGTTACTCACACACATACCTATAAATAGTAAAACCAGAGAGACTGATCTCTTTTTCCAAAGCTGTATGTTGTTTAAAGAGGAACTAAGCTACGTTTTTACCTTAATGAAACAGCTTCAGAGTAATTGTGAATGTTAAATGTAAGACTGTAACTTGTTACAGGGACAGTCGAGGCTCTCTGCCTTCCACCTAGCGTCTCTTGGCTGAAAACCAACCTTGCAAGATCAGCGGTGCCCTGCTATCTTGAGGCAGTCAGATTGTTGCAGCAGACCTGCTGAAATGGCTCCGGGTGCTCTGCAGTTCCACATCCTGATGTGTTTCTGGTAAAAATGCAAAGCTAGGGAGGGACGTGTGACATGTCATGGATATTGATTGCAGTAGCCAATCATGTGTCTGCTGCTTCACACACACCTGTGGACCACAGTGATTAGGTGGGTGGAGGTGGAACAGGGAGAAATCGATGAACAGTTTTGGACTGTGGAGGCTGTTTGAGCCTAGACCTGAAGGTGGCAGTTATGTTAGAAGTTGTGGCGGTGACTGGAAGGATTTATAGTTCAGGGGAGGAACCCAAAATTCAAGAAACAATTCTAATTGGACGTAAAAATAGGAACGCCCTCCAGTGCAAGATGAGTCATCAAATGTCTGTAGTCCTTTTACAGGAAGAGAAAATTTTGATTTTGATGTTAAAATACTCAGATAACTTTGACATGAATTTGGCAAATATGAACAGAAATGAACAATAAACACAGGATTAAAGCTGGAAAATCCACTTTTTTTCTCATGGGGTCTTTAAGGATCTTTAAGTGTTTTGAAAGGAGGGTCACTTTCCAAGGAAACCCCTGTACTAGAGCAGTGGTATGGCCTAAATTGGTCACAAGCGAACTGATTTAAAAAGTTAAAAAGCTGTACTTACAAATTATCAGTCATTACTCATCTGGTAGACAAATGATTGAAGGTATTCACTGTGTGTCAGCGGTGTGCAAAGGCAAGGCCAGGCAGTGTATGTGCATGGAGCTGGTTCTGACAGGGAAAAACAAGTGGACACAATCTGCTGAAAACACAGTGGACTGCTTCAGCAATTTTATGGATCATCATTTATTACCTCTTGCCCCCCTGACAGTCTGTGCCATAAGCTTTTTCCTTCTCTGTCTGGAAGCAGCTTTGAGCCTGGTTTTAATTATGGGTCAGTTCAGGTCTCATATTAAGGGGTCAGTGTGATCTGGCACTGATTTAGAGATAATTGCAGGTTGTAGATCGGTTCTTCATGTTAATTTTCCCAAGCGGAGCAGGTACAGGTTTGCAAACTGGACCCAAGCAAGAAAAAAATGACCTCAAGTGTGTGAACTTGTTTGGAAAATATTCTCCTTAAAATGTTTTCTTTGTTCATGGTTGATAGGATGGATGATTTGTGGTGTAATGATTATATATGAATAAGAATTGGAGCAAGTGGCACAGCGGAGAAGTGACTGCAGCAATCCTGTTAACTAGACAGGAAACGTGTTAAGACTTCAGCTTTTCATCCTGAGAACAGCTGCGTTACTACACATGAACCGCACCGTCAAAATCTGTGTTCAGGGTTTCCAGTCATGATGCTCAGAGGAACGGTACTTAGTGTTAGATCCTGAAGATTTAAAGCGCATATCATTTCTTTTATTAATTACACACACCAGACCCGACATCGTATAAGCTGAGCAGCTTGATCTTCACACAGAACAACAGCACTGATGAATCTTCAGAACCACAGCTCACAGGATCACACTTACACAGGGTGGAGTTACCAGCTGTCCATCAGTTTTAATTGAATAGTAGAAAATCACATTTAAAAGCTTTTCACTATCCCTTCAACCACAGATGTAAAGGGCAAAGTTAATCTATTAGAGTACAACAGCTATTCATTTATTCATTAGCCAGTGGAGCAGCACTGACCACCTACACAGATATGTGAGATTCTTCATATAAAAATAAGACCAGGAAATAAAAACAAGATTTCATGTAAAATACAGAAGAAGGAAATGGAAATGAGGCACTGAAAATAAATGTCATTAAATAATGTGTAATAATCATTAATGATGGGAAAGAAAAAAAAAACGAACAATTAATTAGACATTATGCATGAATTAAGACGACAATCCTTCCATCATTTGAAACAATTTACATGCAAATGTAATACATGAATGCTCAGCTATAACATATAAATGTATAATTGTTAGATTATAAGACACACTGATTCATTCATTTTCAGTTTTTTTTTTTTTTCCAGTCTGATATTCATCACACTGTGTTGTAATTAGTGCTGCTGTAACAGCTCCCTTTTCCCACAGGGATCATGAAGAGTTCAGCTTACCTCACTGTAGCATCAGCAGCCGTTTGTCGACACCTGATATTAACAAAATTTGTTTCACGCTCACTTTTATCAGAGTGAAACAACAAGGGGGGGTATATCAATCCACAAAGGGTGCTTTTGTTCTCTTTTGGTCAGGGACAGCAGCTGTGTTATGTGCTATGTCACAGTGCACATGTGCAGAGTGTGAGTAAGAGAGGGAGAACTGTATCTGTGTTGTTGTCGCTAGCTTGTAAGAGGATCATGTCCACAGGCCTCCAAATCTCCTTTATATTATTACTTACAGTAGCTAGAATCCCATGGGTTGTCACTTCAATACACAACCACACCACACACACACACACACACACAAGTAATGCGGTGTACTATTGTTCTCTCTTACTGCTTATTATGTTTTCTTACTTTTCAGTTTCTGTCTTGACAGCCACCACAGCATGTTTGTCATACAGTATATAAATACAACGTTACAGGGCAGTAATATATCTTGTGATATCACACTGTGATTATTTAGCTGCTACAGACTCCAATAAATTGCTATAAAAAGTGAACAGTGACAGAAGCGACCAACTTTAAGATCAAAGTCACTGCAGGATCACAGAGCAGATAATGTACAACATTTCATCTCAGTGTGACTCTGTGTTCTGGGGCTGGGACTGCATGTGCATTTTACTATAGAATGCACAAATGGACGTAGCCTCCATGGCCTCATGTATAGATTGCTGAAGAGCGATTCTGAAGCTCCACCGTAGCCATCTTCGAACCTGACTCCACCCCATCTTCCCAGCTAATCCAAGTGGGAAAAGTGGTGGAGTGCCAGTAGCCTGGCTCCACCCCCGCCTACGTTCTTCAACTCAATTTTCATTTCCCTTAAGCACTTGATTGATTGAAATGCTTTCTCTGCTGTCTGCCATCATTGGAGCTAAAGCCTGCTAAACACATAAAGATTTTCTAAATCTCAACAGATTTGTATCTGTCAGAGACACACAGAGACACACATAAAGATAAAAAGTCTTTGATTGAACAGTTGTGATCACATTTGTGTGGTGTGCTCCGATATTCCAAATACAGCACACATAAAGATTTAGGGTTAGAGTTAGGGGTCGCAGTGGCTCAGGAGGGTTGGCGGTTCGAATCCCACCTTACCCACATTGCCTTGTGTGAATGCGTATGAATGTTTGGTGGTGGTGGTCGGAGGGGCCGTTTGGCACACATTGGCAGCCACGCTGTTGTCAATCTGCCCCAGCTTACCCTCACCAGGTGTGAATGTGGTATGGATGGATAATGGTTTCTGTGATGCGCTGTGGGTATTGGGTTTCAATGAGAAAGCGCTATATAAATGTAAGCCATTATTATTATCATTAAATTTGTCTTATGACAAATCTAATGACGTCCCCCACACCAGAAATCTAGCATGACCAAACGTGATCTGACGTATTTAAATTTTGCATTGTTGATGGTAGCCATGGAGATGGCAGCCATACTGGTTTGTTATGCTTCGTGTTCTTCAGTCAGCTCGCTTCTCTGTCGGCTACACGTCACTTTCACGTCACATTCCACGGAGTCGATGACTCGCGATTGACGACTTCCCCCACACAAGATGACTTTTGATCGAAACGGTCAGGATCGTCAGGCCTGACCATTTTCTGAACACACCTCACACCACAGGATCATCTCGTAGGATAATCTTAACAGTCATAAGATAATCTGGCGATTTTTGTCCTTGGTCAGACGGGAAATCAGGCCAAAATCAGCCAGATTATCTTTATGTATTTACCAGGCTTAAGATAGCATGTGATGGTACAGTAAAGAATGAGCTTCAAACCTTCAAACATAGACTGGCTGCCCATTAAACCACACACTGATTTCCATTCTACATGTGTTCAGTCATTAATATGTAATAAGTAAGTGAGCAACAACATTTTAGCAAAGTAGAGTAATATAAACTCACATCATGCTGTACAGCTAATATTAGCTCAGCAATCTCAAGTTGATTTGCCCATTGGTCAAAAGCACAATTCACAAGTCAGAGCTCAAAGTCAAACTCCAGATGGAAAGTAAATTTACTTAACCTCCATGACAGAGTTCACTGGTTCCAGTGATTCCATTTAAATTGATTGATTTTGGACCAAAGTTTGGCTTTTTATAAATGTTAGTGAGACTGGGTTTCACACTCTAGTGCTTTACAGGGCAAAGAAAGATTTTCTTTATGGCACTGAAACAGGAAAAAAATGTTGTTTCCCAGTGCAGGTGTAATGAGGGGACATTTTGTCTGCACACACACACACACACACACACACACACACACACACACACAGAGGAAGGTTTTAGTTTTCAGAAAGAGCACAACTAGTATAAAACTACTTCACACCTTGGTACATGGAGGTTGCCTGATATCAGTGTGCATTTTCTCTTTCAACCACACAATGTAATGTTGTGTTAATCCAATGATGTCCGTCACAGTAGGATTGCTTCCATTTGCCAGTAGAGGCGCTGTCACTGTGACTGAATAACTTGTCCAGGAAAGCAGGGGCCTAGGTAGTATTGCACTGATTGGATCTGGTTAATACATCAAATTGTGATTTGTAATTTCCTCCTCCCAGTAAAGGGCACTTCGACTGTGACTCATAATTGGCATCCAGAGAACAATCTGATAACGTGGTGATGAATTACACCACACTCTGTGGTAAATATTCAAATTGCAGTGCAAAAAATTCAACTATTTGAAGAAGAGTCAAAAGCTTCACCATTTAACGTCAGCAAGGTCAAGAGGCTTGACTAATCCAAGTTGAAGTGGATCTGATAAACCTGGTAGGATAGTGTATAAAGGTCTGAAATGTACAACTTCCCCACCATTGGTGTGAGGTTGACGTGTTCAACCTCCAAGAAGGAGTACATCAAAGTGTGAAACATTTTATAATGTATATAAGTAGGTCAATTTTCTGTGTATTGATTCCTTATTGAAATAGAGCAGCTATGTGTGAGTAATCACCAGATCTGAGAACTCAATAACAATGTCAATCCAGATATAACTTTAGCAAACACTGACAACTTAAAGATCCATTATGTACAGTCCAGTTTGTACTTTCCTCAGTTTTGATTGTGGTTTGAAGTTGGTTACAGTTGCTGACTGAGTCATTGCAAGATCTTCTGAATGATGATCAGTGCTGCACTCTGAGAGGGGAGTGGTTACATGGGCAAAAGCCAAAGTGCACTTCTTTTAATGATATGATGCACTTCTTATCCAAATGACACCAAATGCTGCTCTGTACTCAGTCATGCCATTAGCACAACACCTGCCAAGTTTGAGTGGTAATCACTGTAACATTCAAGTCAGACTGTCAGATTGGCCAGTGCACTATAGTTGATGTGCAACAACTTCTTTCTTCCATAGAAAGAGTTTGTTGAAGAACCAAACCAGCATCAAGATTCAAAATGGCCGACCTGCTGTTGGCTGTAGGAAATGGTTCCGGAAGCCTTTTCCCACGTGCTTACCAAATTCCTTAAGTGTAAATGAAACATTCCTTTAAGTCTCCTTCATATTATGGGGTCAGGGTATTGAACCATTTTGTTAAGACCCATATAACCTTGGGCCACTCTGAGCTCGGGCCTTGATAATAATGATGGTCCTTGAGTGAAATAGACACTTTGCACCACTCTGTGTTTGGGTCCTAGTAATCCCACCCTGAGGGAATAGAGGCTCCTGTCATCCCAGGCAAAGTCTCCTTTTATAATGGAAACTATACAGAAAGGCATCATAACAAATTTTTCCACTGCCTTGGTGTCTGAAGTGGTAAACACTGCAAATTTAACACATAATTATTTTCTGTTCTTTCATCCAAGAGAAATAAAAATGTGTTGGAGGAGGACCTGCAGTGCCACGGAGTGGTTATGATTTTTGTTTTTTCAGTTTTCATCCTTTTGAACACATGGAATAAAAAAGTGTGTATATATGTGTAATGTGTGTGCAATGTGTGTGTGTGTGTGTGTGTGTGTGTGTGTGTGTGTATCATATGTATCATGTGTGATAGTGGTGGGCTGGGGCTGGAAGTGGAATTTTCCAGCAGTTCTGGGCAGGGGGCCAGCCTCCCTTAGATTGTTTGGAAAGTCCAAGTGACTGGTTTTCAGCACACTGATTCAGCCACACTCCAATCAAAGGTGGTATTTATTTCAACTTCATTTACCGTCAAAGACAGAGGAGGAACTATTTATCACTTTGAGAAACAAATTGACAAACAAGATCCATTTTTCCTCTGGAGTCCAACCACTCTTAACCATTTGAGGCAGCAGAGAATTTGCCCCTTAAAGAAAATAGCCTTTTCTGGATCGCATCCAGTTGGCCCACCCCTCTAAAATTGGATCTGCTTTTCAGTATTAATCCAGTAGTAGCTGGTTGGAAGTGCATGTGTCAGGGGGAGAGCTGTTGAACTACCTCAGCATCCATTGAAGATCCATATTTTACATGTTTACCATGTTTTACTTGAAGCGTTGATCCATAAGAGGATATATTTATGGTATGGAGAATCAAAAACATCTCAATGTAGATGGACGTCTTTCTCAAGCTTGTCTCTGGAGCTCTACTTAAAACTGGTTGTGAGCCAATCAGAGAACACCAGGCTCTAACCCTCTCTTCTGACTGGCTGACTGTTTGAGTGTTTACGTGAAATCTGCTTTATTTTCAATAGACCACACTGCAGAGAAACCATATCCGAGGTTAGATGCTGGATCCAGACGGCTGATTGTGGTGACTGGTTTGTGACATCACAAAGTAACAAGATGTCCTGACGGCTGGTTTTAAGGCTCAGTTTCTGTGTGCATTTCTCTGTGGACTGAGGCTTTGATACTTTCACAGTATTTATATAGAACCTAGAGATTTAAAACCACACTGCATATGGACATCTACCTTTATACTGTATGGAGCTTTAAGGACAAACAAAGAGGGCAACCTGGAGACTCTGTGCTTTGCTACGTTTCACACAGGGAAGGGAAAAAAAGTTGAGGTGTAAAATGTAATATCCTGAAGGCTCAGTGGGTAATTCTGGATCACAACTCCATATTTGTATTGAGAGACCTTTACTTAGTCACCTCAATTATACTGTACCACCTCACTTTAATCTGGCACTTTCCTCCACAGCTCACACAGCATAACAGAGAGAGTCTAAGTCATATCACCAGGAAGTGGATGCCTGTTTGTGTGTGTGTTAGTGTGTATCTCAGTGTGTGCAGCTGGACAGAAATGAGAGGTGGAATTTCTAATCGGAAGCATATTTGCTTCAAGGCTGTCTCCGGAGGCTCTATTTGCCGAGCCCTCTTGCTGAGAAGGTTGAACAGGGCGCCTTGAAATGATGACAGTGGGGAAAGTGAAGAAAAAAAAACATAACAACAACCCTGTGTTTCAGTTGGAGAGCTTCTAAACATGGCAGGACTGTGTTTTTCTTCTTTTCTCTCGAGTTGGAATTCCAGATCTAAGTGATTGATGTCCTTGTTTCTCTTTTTCTCTTCCTCACCTCACAGCACAGCCGAATCCGCCGAAAATTCACGAAGGATGGTGGGCGTACAAGGAGGTGGTGCAGGGGAGCTTTGTTCCAGGTAAGCCTCGAGACAGTATGCAGAGCTTTGATACGTGGAAGTTTCCCACAGAAGGCTCATTTTGCAGTGAACACTCTAAATACACAGTGTGCTTGATCCTGGAGACAGCACGTATTTCTTATTTAAGATAACATTGGGCCACCTTGCCACTGGCAATGGTTCTATTTTCACATTCAGCCCCAGACCTCTGTGCCCCTTCCCACACAACCAACACTTTCTCCACTGATTTGACTGACGGCGGCTCACCATTCCCGCCACCTTCTCCATCTTGTTGTGTATCTGCATGTCAGGCCAATTATTTTCCCGAGATTGTGTTTTTCTGCTGAGCCGAGGTGCTTGTGATAAAGCCTGCAGGTGGCTGTGTGTGTGTGTGTACATGCCTCATGAGGACACACACGTCTGAATGAACTGTGAGGAAAATTCATAATAGGAGACATTTTGTGCGCGCTCACTCCTGCAAACATCAAGGCTGACTTCAGTCAAACGCTGAAGGTGAGTGAGGAGATTTCATCTGATAAAAGAAGAGTCAAGTGGCAGTGAGAGGTAAAGGTTAGAGCTGAGTTTCAACACTCAGAACAAATGGGAGGTCTGATCTGAATTAGAACTTTAACCTGTTTTTCAGCCCAAATACACAAATTACACAGGAAGTCTGCTGCTGTCCTGGTGGACATGACACATTTAACAGGTTGGGAGGTGTGATGGAGGATTGATGGTGGTGATGGACATGGCAGATCATCATCATCATCATCATCATTTCCATTGTTTAAAATGGAAAGGCATGAGATAAGAATCGATTCATTTACACTACGGAGCAACATACAGGTGCATT
Source organism: Caranx ignobilis (assembly GCA_021432705.1). NCBI lineage: Eukaryota > Metazoa > Chordata > Actinopteri > Carangiformes > Carangidae > Caranx > Caranx ignobilis. Next base: position 17,356,435 of record MU269988.1, read on the forward strand.
CAGCTGAGGTGCTTTGAACATGGTCAGAGTTCCTTTGTGGACACACTGAGTTCCCTGCTCTCTGCTTAGTGATCCCTCATTATGTTGAAAATGACTCACATTCCAAAAGTGGCCTTAGAGATGGAGCAATAAAAGCCTTAACCCGGAGACCTTATCATCAAATCAAGCTCAACTCCCTTTTACCTTTTTATACTGTTTAAAATGAACACCCATTTTCAGAGCACATACCTTCATACCACACAATAGAACAAGGACAGTTCAGCTCTTATAGACATTATATTTCTTTCAGAAACACCACTGACTTCAGTGGGAGAGATGAGACCTTTTAACCTTATGTAACTTTATATTTCAGCACCTATAACACACACGCACACACACACACACACACACACACACACATCATTGTCTACTACAAATGTTTCCACTTTCTCCAACTATATGAAATGACTGATGTTAAATACAGGCTCCACTGTTACAGCCTGCTCCTTTACCTGAGGTGAGTTATAACATTAAGAGTGAAGAGTTGAAATGTGTTTATTGAGAGTGTTAACATTCTGTCTTAATGCAGTTTATAGAGAGCAAAGACCACTCACTGTGACTTTTAGAGCACTTCAAGAGCAACTGTGAATAAGAAACTTAACAATGCACATCATATGTGGTCATGCATGAAACTGATTACATGATACTAAGGTCACTGCCTGTTGGTGAAAGTGAACCATCCTCCATCTCCCCCACAATAACCCCAGTCTTTGGAGAGGCAGTCAGTCTCCAGGTGTTTGTTCATGAGCTTGTATATTCAGTCAGGGATAAGCAAAGGCCGCTGGGTTTCTCAACAACGTGTAACACAAACATTTGAAGTTAATCTTCTAACTTTGTAGTCAGGCTGAGGATTAAAGTCGGCATGTTGTGGAGCAGGCTGCAGTTCGGGATGGGGCTTCAGGGAGTAAAAGCACTGATGCAGTGTGGCACAGTGAGGTAGTGTGGAGCTGCGGTTTGTACACCGTACGGAGAGGCATCTGCCTCCCAAAGCAAACACTACCGCCTCCCCAGCATGTCCAAGCATACATAAGTAAGAGGCTGTTTGTCCTCCCCCCTGGCACCATGCGCTCGGCGGTTTGCTGCTCCGTTTATATCCCAGCTATCTCTTCTAGCCGTTCTCCACGGCACACTTGCTTTACTAACCACCGTACAACAGCTGGAACACTTAAACACTATTCACGATCGTCCCGTGGCTGTGCAGAGAATTCCCAAACCTAGTTACCTTGTTCTGCAGCTGGCAGGATTTCATGGCTGGGACATGACAGAGAGGGGAAGAATTTCAACTTTTAAATGAAGCTCAGTTTAATGACGCAGAGAGAAATACTGCTAATGGAAGATCTCGTCTTATTGGCTGTGGCCTGTCTGGACAGTGAGTGGTGACTTTAATGCATACGGAGGCACAAAAGACTATTAGAACATTCGCTCACTTTCAGAGTGATACCTCTCTGCTCCCTGGCCGTTTCATGTAGCTTATCTATCAGATGGTATTGGTGTAAGAGGGCAGGAAACAGAGAAGTCTTTGAAAAGACTCATGCATTTGATCGGCAGCCAAGGCCATATTGGAGAAATGAAAAAGGAAATGATACGTTGTTCTGTGTCTCTACTCAGCCTTGATACCAGCGGCTCCATTTTATTTTTCAGTGAGAGGTTAAAAACCACTGTCCTGCATCTTAGAACATTTGCACATGAAGCTAATTCAATCACATCCGCTGGTCTGTGCCTGTCCAGCTGACCTCTGGTGTCAGTCGGCTTCCTCTTCCTCAACTGTGTGACAAAGGCGCAGTAGTTTTTCCTATTGTATCATCCTGGACTCAAAGTGAGGAGTGGCTCTGGATTCACTGTAGGGACAGAAACCAGGCAGGAGGATGTGGTCAGTCAGATGTTTGGAGCAGCTTTGGAGCTGATCCTTCAAGGAGAAGGGAAAATCTGTTTCCCATGAAGCCTGCTCAAAATAATGAGCATCACTCATGAACAGATAATGACAGAAATTTCAAATCATGTCCACGGAGCACAATCCAAACAAATATCTGTGATTTTCTTATTTTAGGTTTTCTTTCATTAGTATGACTTGTGGTGCTTTTATTTGTAAAATAGGTTAAAATTCAACATCTGTTTTCCACTTTCTCCTTCCTCTTTCATGATTGAGTGATAGGTATAATCAGCCAAGTTTGTGCTGAATCCATCTAGCGTTTGGCAAAAACCTGCAAAAATCCAAGTTTTATGAGGCAAAAACACAAAAGTATGAAAAATTGTAAAGTTTTCATGTGAGGTCAAAATGAAGGAGTGTCTCAAAAAGAATTCATGGTTCAAAACAGACAGCAAACAGATAATTTTCATATATTTATATGTATATTGCAACTGCCTTAAAGGCAACAATGGCTGAAGTAACACCACCTGCTGCTACAACAGCATCACCCTCAGTGACAGAGAAACAATTACACACAGCACCTTTACTGTTTCAGTGTTGAGCCAGGGCTAAAATATTCACCAGCCGTCATCAGTTACACTCATTTCTTTTTACAGTGCAAACACGTCTGGCTGGAGCATCTACTCCAGTGCTGGTGTATTAGTTTGCAAGTTTTGCCGTAATTAATGGAGGCAGACGGGATGGTTGTGATTTGTTTAATGTATGCACTCTGTCCTTTGTGTCTGCTGTGTGATTCAGCTGAACTTTAATTAACATAGCAATGCAAATAGACAAAGACATTGTAAAATATATATGTAAAAATGTAGGCTGAGTTCCAGGCAGCTAATAAGCCTCCACTGTAGAGGTCCAGGGTTACATAACAATGCTGTTAGTACTGAAGATCAGTGTTGTTTTGTACAAGATCGTTTGTTTGAATCCTAATGAAAATGCTTAATTAATTCCTTTATTAATTGCCGCAGGTTAATCCTGGTTTACAGAAATGAATCATGTGACACAAGATGCCACCATCACTAATTTATAACAGAAGAGATGCAAAGAAAAAGAAGAATCCATTTACCGCATACGATAAACTTCTTAATTACAAACCACCTCGATTGAGATTCATCCATAGGTTTTTTAAATTAGATTGGTCTCTGCTGTTTTGTTTGAGCCACAACACAAGTGCTGCCTTTAGCTTTTCAATGAAGAGACAGTGGTCAAATAATTTTATTACCAACACTGAAGTTTGTCATGAGAGGCAACTTCTAAAGAAAGTCACAAAACACAGTGTGGATGTAAACGGTGTGTGGTACAGTATGTGATCTCCTCTGTGTATACTATTGCCATGTTGACCAGCTAATCTTCACAATCGATGTATAAACCAGTGCAATTTCACGGTCGCACCATCGGCTCCATAAATAAATAAATAAATAGTGTCATACTTCCCTCCTCCTCCTCATCCTCCACTGTTCTGTCATGATCCCTGGGTGGAGGCTAATAGGGGGGAAAGCCCTACAGCACCAGGCTCTGCTGTGATGCCCCATTACATCACGTCAACTGACAAACTTGAAGCAGGATTATGGCCCCACAGGAACGAATGGATGGTATATATACTGTATATATAGATATCAAATGGGAAAGTACAGTATGCATGTGTGATCTTATCATACAGTTTATCTGCCCCTTAGATCCATGCCTTGGACAAATGCATCTCTTCTCTGTGTGAACAGGAGGAGCCCATGTGATAATAGGTCTAAATCTATTGGCAAATCTAATGAAAGTGTAGTTTATACATGAAAAAACCCAATCTAAATGATTTTTGTAGGAAGATTCTCATTTGAAGAGCTGCTGTAGTGGTAACTTCTCTTCTGTCACTTCCTGACTGACTTCCATACGTTCTGTCCTGCCTTCATTTGTTCATTTCACATCCTCCTTCCTCTCTTATCCTTGCCACAGTGTGACTTTGATATGATTTGATATGGCAGCTTATTTATATTTTCTAATTGTGCTGGGTGCTGTTCCACTGCTCTACTGACACTGCTACATTTGTCTCCCCTCCATCTGCTGACAGACTTCAGGCTGCACAGTATGGATTTTTGTCTTTGTAGTCTTGGGTAGTATTTTAATGAATTAAAAAAAAAAGTGGAAAAACACATATATTGAGGAAGAGAATGGATTTGTTGAATTTAAATGCATGATTCCTGCATGGCAACATACACCTTGATGAGCAGGGAGAATGCAAATTGGCTGGAGTGATTTAAAAGTCCATATTTTACATTTTTCCTGTGTTTTGTTTGAAGTATTGATTCATAGAACATGTAGAAGTCCTGAGGCTTTGGTGCTTTGGCAGTTTTACTATAGAACCTGGAGCTGCTTTATAATAAAACAACACATAGACATCTACATTTGCTGTTTATGGTATAGGACATTTAAGTATAGCATCTTGAGGACATCATACACCCTGGTGAGCGAGGAGAATAGAGAACCTGTTGACTTGCTGCTGTAGCCGAGTTTGGATCATTGTTGTGTGTTTTTTATAGGTGTTAACAAAGCATGGAGGGCAGCATTTGATCTCAAATGTGCGAGCATCCTACTGCATCTAATCATCAGACCTTATCACACATCTCCAAATCTGACGCGTCGTTTTCCGAGGCCCCTCAGCCGGCGTCAGAGCAGTTTGTCACAGCTTCTCATCACCAGAGTTTAATTTAATCCTGTGTTTTCCCCTCCTCACTCTCTTGTTTGATGCCACTTTTGTTCCCAGCAATCAAACAAGCTGCTGCAGTTTTCTAGCAGGCTTCTAGGCTGATTAACAGGTTTTTTTTCACATCCCACTGAGAGAAGAACCGAGCAATTATAGAATTTTAGCCACTAGACGCAAAGTCCAAAAAGCAGTGTTGTGAAAAATCCCCTTGAATTCTTTTTTTTTTTTTTTTTTTTGACTACTTGAGCTAAGCCGCTCTCTGACTCAATGGATGAGGCTAATTGGCAGGTACTTTGTACATGTCTGGCAGGTAGCAAGCTCCTCTTCAAGTGACAATCGCTGATCGTAAACCAATTAAAAGAGCACAGACACCGCCGGTGGAGGCCACGCATATAAGAGGGTTTATGGGTAGAAAATTGGTATCTATAACAGTGCACTGGCAGCTTGCGGTAAAAGTACCTAAGCCCAGCCCCTGTGCCGTGGGCAGAAATGAGCATCCGGAGCAGTGCAGTGTTGGGGCAGGTCTGATGAGGAGGAGCGTCTCTGTGGTGGGATCAGTGCGTTCACGGTGCAGGAGATGGGCTCTGACAGCCAACACTGCACACCAGAGGCTGTTTGATGGCTCTCAAGTATCTAACTAAACAGATTTGGCCCCAGTGGAGACAACAGTTGCAGGAGAAAATTCTCCGACCTATCATGGTGAAATATTACCTCCCGCTCTGACATGCTGCTGCACTATTTTTCCACTTGGGCACACAGTGGTGCCATCCTATCCTCTTCCATCCCATCATCCTTTTCCCCTTAGTGCAGTGCTGAAATATCCACAAATGGAAGAGGAAGCACCATGGATCAGTTCAGCTCGACACATTTTAAAATATGGTGGGAAGAACAGAGGAGAATCTTGCCGGATGTTGTGGCTCCATCAGTCTCTGTCTGAGTGGAGATAGTTCCTACATCCACACACTGCCTCCACGCTTCACTACCTCCTTTTCTAAAAACACACAAATAATCTGTCCAGTTGTGCACACGCTCAACAAATTTTATTAACCTCACTCTATGTGGCTCATATTTGTTATTTCAGGCAGTTAATTAATTCAGTTTGATGAATATTGTCAAAGACCAAAGAAAAACGCTCAAAGAAACCATGGGGGGAAAAGGAGAAAGAAAACTCATTTGATTACAACTCTGTTTGTAATTAACAAGTTGATATTGATAGTTATTTAAGACACAAATATAGAAAATTGTGGGAAAAAAATAAGAGTCTTAATTCAAAGTCTGAGCTAAACACAACGGACAAATGGCACAAAGTCATTTCTACTCTGTTCTTCAAATGAAGCCTAATACAAACCAGGAGTTTCATCTAATACGTCTGATATTTATTAGTCTAATACGTCCAATGCTGAAGCTCTATAATATAGAATGTCCTGTGTAGAGGACACACACAGGCCCAGAGTCCGTGCAGACTCCACAGAAGGACCTCAGGCTCAGGGTCTGAATCCAAACCCTGCTAACCACTGCACCACCGTGCTGCCGCTATATAAAAGAATATACTCCATATAGAATATAATTAATTCTGCCCCCTACTCAGTTTCTTATTTTTATTGAATTATTAATGGGTTCTCTGACTTGTATTTTTCTTTCATGTGTTATAAACCCGTAGTCTCAGTTTATCACTCTGCGCTCAGATTCATTACTGGAGATCCCAATGAAACTCACCAGCATGTACTGTATAATTAAAGTGGTGTGTCCTCATTGGACAGAGGCCTGATAAACACCTGTACATTTTCATCCAATAAGCTCTTATTGGACATTCACCACCCTGTAGAACATCTATGCTGGACTGGGCCACAGGACCAGAACAAACTCACTCTGATAAACTGTTTATGCTTCATGTCACAAGGGTTTAAACTGAACCTGGAAAATCTGCCTTTTGTTTTTCTGCACCAAGCGCATTGAATTATTTGCAACAAGACTGACAGTCACACTAAACCAGGGCAATTCAAGGCAAAGACCTCAAACCACTTTGAACCGAATTTCTTCAGTTGTAGCATTTCATTTCTATACGTCTGGACATCATTACAAAAGAGGAAACAATCAGAAAATTAATTTGGTTTACAAACAAATCCTACAGGGAACGACATTGTTAAACATCACAGCGGTAACTACTGTATTGACTTATAATACTGAACATGCAGGCCTAACTCTCAGTCAACGGCCTAAGTCATAAATTCAAAGTTAAAATCAATATGCTGTGTTAAACATAAACGGCTGACCAGCTGAGTTGTGTGTGTGCTGTGACTCCTGTCAGAGTAGCACTGTGTGTAGGATGGTGAGTCTGGTGATGGAGGCTGTAGGGCTGAGAGACTGTCATTTATTACATAATTAGCACATTAATGTAACCAAACGCTGGCTAATAAATCCTGCACTCGGGCCTGTTTCACCTGCTGCTCCAACAGAAAGGGTTTAACCTGAAAACTCAGTATAAACAGCCAAAAGCAGCACGTACACAGGAGCATGAGTAAAAATGCTTTTGTGTATTTTTTGGCCTAATGTGTTAATAAAGTAGGTTAAAGGGGAAAAATAATAATTGCCAGATCAAATAGTTGTGCTGAAAAATAAAAGATGCCAAGCATGGGTATGGAAAACTTTTTTTAATGAGATATAAAGCAAAAATCAAAAGTATTAAAAAGTGGGCAAAATCCTGAAAAACCTCTCAGGTTAACACAGTGTCATTCAACAGCAGCACCATCAGCTCCACCCAAAACAGAACACTGAACACAGGACGATGGATTCATCTTAGTCTTCGGGAACTCATGTCAGTGTGATTATTATTTGTACTAACACTGCACCAGGAACACTACTGCTGTACTCATACCCCCCCCCCACCCCCACCCCCACCACCCCCCTTGATGGACACATTTCCAGTGTCAAACAAAAGCCTTTTCTTCTACAGCTCACATTGTGTTGTCTCTGGATGTACTGTAGCTGCTCTCTCTCTCTCTCTCTCTCTCTCTCTCTCTCTCTCTCTCTCTCTCTCTCTCTCTCTCTCTCTCGAGCGTGTAAACGTAAAAATAAAAACTGTGTGAGGAGGGGAGGGACACATGAGCTGATCAGCAGGCCTACCACACACATACACACAGAGAGGAAAATAACTGCCAACAGTTTCAGCAGAGAGGAGAACATGTCGGGTTGCTGTTAGGGCACTGTTTACATTTTTGGTAACCTTCTGTCAATTTCTAATGTGATATTTAGAAAATCATAGTCTCTCTCTCTGTCTCTCTCTCTCTCTCTCTCCCTCTCGAGCTGTCTGAATAGGATCAACACACACACACACACAAAAACGTACACTTGTGTACACACAGTGACAGCTGTGGGTATTAAGTGGCAGCGTGATGGATGGGGTTCAGACAGGATGGCCCTCATAACCTCCCCTTTATTTACCCTCCACTGACTGACAGACGAGAGGAGACGGGAGAGGAGGTAAGGAGACAGATGGAAGGAGGAGAGGAAGAAAGGAGAGGAGGAAAGGAGACATGGAAAGAGGAAAGGAGATGAAGCAGATTAAGGAAGTAGAGAAGAGGAAAGAAAACATGAAATTGATGAAAGGAACAAGGAGGAGGAAACAGATGAGGGAAGTAAAGGTGAAGGATAAAGGAGAGGAGGAAAGGAAGTGGAAGAAAAGACAAAAGAAAAATAGCAGAGGAAAGGAAACAAGGTAAAAGACTATAGAAGGAAAGGAAACATTGGAAAAGAAAAGGAGAGGAAACAGATGAAGACAGCAGGAAAAGGAAAAGAAAGGTGAAAAGAGGTGAGGAAGACAAAGAAGGAAAGAGAAGGGGAGAAAAGCAAGGACAGAAAGCAGCTATGTCACTGGGAGGCACAGTCTGACCGAGAGAGAAGAAATGATAGTGGAAAAGGAAGAGAAAAGAGGGGAGGAGAGGGAAGATGAAAGAAAGGAGATGAGAGAAGAGCGGAGATGCAGGAAAGATTGAAGGGGGGAGAAGTCAAGTCTGCGTACGACCGAGCGAGGAGATGAAAGCAGAGGCAGCCGAGTGGAGGGTAAGAGAAAGAGAGTGGTGGGATAAATAGAGTTGAAGGTTGGGCGCAGGGGTGGTGGGTTTTCTTAAAGAGCCACACAAGGAAGGAGAAAGGAAAAGAAAGTATTCATCATAGTCGACAGTGACCTCATGACGACGGGCGGAGACGCTTTCCTCACCTCCTTCAAATCCTCCAGCTCCACAGGTCAGTGTCAATCACCAGTCCCCGTCAGCGCCGCCGGCCTCCACAACTTTCTCTTCACACCCTCTCTCTTTTGATCTGGGCTCAGGCTGGCTGTTTGGGCTCCTCTCCACCTTCGCTCCATCCTCATTTTCCCTCATTCTCCTGCTCTCTGCCTCTCCCTCTGTCTGATCCTTCACACTAATATCAGCTGTCTGTGGTCCACAATGGCAAACAAGCCAACATATCTGGTAATAACAATCACACATTACACACAGTAATACTTTATAATAAATAAGTAATAATAATAAACATCATCCCAAATAATGTTCAGTGCAGTTTAGTTTATTGTGTTTCAGCCTGTTAAAAACATGAAGGAACAAAGATACATAACATTTTTAAAAAAGAAATAGACCCTCTAATAATAAATAATTAACACAACCTAAAATAAGTTATGAAGGAAGTTTCCTCCCTCCAGGCTTACGGCCTTATTTTTGGAGACCCACATTAATACTCACAGGAGTCATTTAGTACTTCAAATAAACCTCAATCAAAACAAGAAGTTCGACTGCAGACCCTGTGGCGCACCAACCTGAGCTGAGGGGCCACGGCTGTTGGAGGCTGCATTTGAAGACCAACTGTGTCACAGTGCTAGTCCCAGTTTTTGTGGAAAACATGCTGTGCATTGTCCAGATTACTAATTAAAAGGAGCTGTGCCTTGTGATGCAAGCGCACACCCTCCACTGAAAAGACCGTCTCGTCTCCGCTTGGCCTCCACAGTCTACAACAGCTACAGAGGAATTGGGATGCAGCTTTGGTCTCATAAATCCTGCTAAAGTAGTTTTACATCTTTTGTGTAGGATGATTCCACTCATTGAGAATTAGGGCTATTGTGCATATTATGTCTCATTTAGACTCCCACAGTTAGCCATGAATGCAGGCGACTGTAATCATCATGAGCCTGCACCAAAAAGAGCAGAGGTGAAACATACAGGGATAATTAATGTCAAAGGACATGTGTTAACATTAGATCCTGATTCACTGTTTAATTCTGTAATGACTGATTGTGTTTAGCCGAGACAGCATTATCCTCCGTAGCCATGGAAACCAAGGTCTTATAGATAATACAGTGGCCCTGGAGCACCAACACATGCAAATAGAAAAAAAAACAAACACATCCATGAGACATCTTCATCACTTTAAAAGCACATGTACTGAAAATCCTCACAACGCAACAGTTTCCAGGGGACACTAACCATCAGCCCGGCTGGGATACACTTGCATGTATGTATTGTAATGTATCAACACACACCTCGTTTTCAATGCTTTTAACATGAAAAGTTGCAAAACAATGTACAACAAGTGAGTCCCAGTCGGGTCCATCACTATTTAGTATCCCCTGGGAACACTTGTTTTGTCATCTGTGCTACTTACAGCCCACTTGTGCATTTGCTTATTGAGCTCCTTTGAGCTCTTGCTGTAGTATAGGGATGCAGGGAAAAGTATAAACTAGAGAGAACTGCCCACATGAGTGAGATGGGGGAAAGTGAGGCACGACATGTCAATTAGGCAAAAATATGTGACAAAGACTGGGCTTAGTCACAATAAATATAGTCTTAATAAATGTAGACATGGCCTTATTTGGTGAGGGCTGGGTGAGGCCAGCAGCCATGTGATACCCCGGAATATCTCAAACGTCTTTAGAGAAGTGACGTGACACTCCTCTGATGCAGTTGTTGTCGTCTTTATCTCCTTTCAATAAATCGCACTGCCTCAGACAGCGAATCCAAACTCCTGGGGAACAGCTTTTCTTCACCTCAGGAGAATTTCCATCACAATGATCACAGAGGACAAATAAAGCCCGCAAAGATAAACTCTCTGAGAGGCTGGAGCTGGAGACATTTATGGAACATTTTTAGTATTAACTGCTTCTGAAACATTTTAATTATTCATCATATTAATTGCTTTGGCCCAAATGTAGATATGGTGAAGATGAAGTCAGTGTAGCACTGTTCCTATCTCTCATGTCAGAGTGTTCTAGTGTTTCTCTGCAGTAGCCGTCCCTAACAGCCGGTGTGAGATGAAAGTTTTCATGCCTGTGTTTATGCAAATCGAGGCTCTGGGTTAAGGTTTGTGAAAGATCATGGTCAAATATGCATATGTGGCTACAACACTGATGAATATGTATACCAACTGCTTGTTATTCATCATAAGTATCATAAAGTGTTAGCTGTGCCCATTAGCATTTTGCAGGCTAAACATGAGGGTCCGGGCAGTGCCGTGTGTATCCTCTCTCTGCCTGAGGAAGCTAATGCATCAGAGAGGATCCAGAGATGGCTTGCTTTATATCTCACCACGGATGTCTTTGCCAAATAGCATTTCCTTTCATTGATACTGATATTGTGTACTGAGGGGATTACAAATTGTGATATAAGTCAAATGATCTGTAGTCATCTGGAGTCTGGCACAGGACAAAGACGATTACACAGGGAAACACGCGATTACATCTGCCTCCCCTCGTCTGCCCGTCCTGTTTGTTTTAGGTTATGTGCTTCTCTGTCAGCCGCTGCGCTGTGTGTCTAGCTTCTCAGAGTGCCATTTAGGAGAATTAGCATAAGGCGTGTGTACAGAGCAGCTGTGTACCTACAGTACAGTAAGTTGCTGATGCTTGTACTCCAGTCTTTCCTTTGATTTACATTGCCTTGGTAAATCGTGTTGTGTTAAACTCCTTACACACGCCCCCAGAGGGAAACAAATGGCGCACAATGCTGGGGACAGATTGCTTACAGATGCCACAAGGTGCTTTATGATTCATCTCTGCTCCTTCGTTTATCAGCTGTTTGCTAATGTGAGCGGAAATTAAACACTCGTCACGTTTTTAGATTAATGTGGGTTTTTTTTTTTAGATTTTCCAGCAGTAACCGAACCTCAGCCACAGGCATGCGAACAAAACAATCACGGTGGAGTGACTCTGCGCTGATAAAACTTCTCCCTGTCTTCGAGGATCTGCAGAGGAATGTCAGCGGAATGCAAAAGCCGAGTATTATATCAAAGGTTTGTGTTGTGGTGCCTGCTGAGCTTGGAGAGATGTAAAGATTAAGATGCATCCTCGGGCTCTCTACGCTCTCTATTTTGCTTATGGAGGCAGAACAGCAGCTTGCATGGTAAGTGTGAGGTGGCTGCTGGAGAGAGAGGCTGTCTGAAGACATTATGCAGAGTGCGCTGGCAAAATTGCACGGCTTCAAACGCAGACAAATCAATGGTGGTCAAACACACAAACAAACTCGTACAGTCGCTACACTGTCTCAGAGAGCGTTTAGTTTAAGCAGAGAGGAAAACAGGAACAGACTGAGTCACTGGGAAACAAACCATGGAAGCCCTGCACTGTAAAAACACATCAAATCTGCACTCCAAGTCCAATTACCTGCTTTATTTGTGGCCTTCAAAGTCTTTGTCAGTTCATAGAAATAGCTCTTTAACCAACACAAAAGAACATACAATGAAAAAATGTCTGACTGTGGTTCATATATTTTCAATGAAAGAGTTATTTTAATCAATTTCATAAATTAACCTTTGATTATATTTTGGATTAGAGGCCAAGCATACTAACCAGCCCCTCCTGTAGGTCTTGCTTTGTATTTAAACAGTAGTGATCTGATAAAATTTCCCAGAATTCCATCCACTTGTAACCTACTGACCATTAGGGGCAGCAAACATGTAGGCAAACAACCTGTGCTACAGCACAGCCACCCAGTGGGCAGGGAAAGCCATCCTTGAAACAAACCTTGAATGTTTACCACATAACACCAACATGTGCTGTTAGTAATGAGCACTTCAGTCCACTCATGTAACATCAAACATAAAGAGCCTCTCTGCTGCATCGGCCTCAGTTAGCTTGGTTGCTAAAGGTCTGTTAGCACAGCGGGGGTGACCTGAACTTTTGGACTAGTGGGAGTTTTACTGGTGTAATCGTGGGTGTGTGGGAGTACACTGACACCCCATACAGTCTGCTGCGCCCTACTTAAGTTAGAAAAATTTCAACACGTTAACTTCAGTCTGCTGTCTTCTATGAAATCAGTGTCATAAAGCAAATAAAACTGAACAATTTCTGTGATTATCTCAAGGCTCGTTTTCTATACAAATGAGCGTTTTAGCATTCAAAAGCCCTCATTCAAACTCATCCCTTAACTGTGCTAACAACCAAATAAATGAGATTTGTTCTTCGCCCTCATTCAGAGGCAGAGTTTTCACCTCTGGGTCCCATTTCCCTCCTCATCTTCTCCTCATGTGTCGCCCTGCGCTGACATTGAGGAAGAGATAACCCCATGTAAGTACAAGAGCCACTGTGGGTGTGGACCAGGGATGGAGTCTCCATTAAGATGGGTAATACAGCGCGACGCTGTTTAAACAAAGCTCCTCAGCAGGGCTCTGCTGCAGTTCAACCCCGGTGCTAGTAGGATTCCTCGCCGGACCCGGCTTTAATGAGGAGGGAGTGCCTCCGAGGTGGGTGACCCCCCACTGATAACCAAATCTGCTCCACGGATCTGAGCAAGGACACAAAGATGAATTAGCAACGTAGAATTCACAGCGGGGGCTGAGTGAAATAGGCAGATAATGACATAACTATTCATTTGCCCTCATCTCTGGCTTCCCTTTCATCACTGTTGCCCAGAAGTGATTCTCTTTTTTTTAATGTTTTACCATATGTGGAATGACATTGTGTTCAATCTCCCGGGGATTGCAGTAAAATGGTGATGAAAGAGAGGTGTAAAGTGTGTGTCAGAGTGAGCGAGGAAGGATGAGGTGTGTACACTCCCCTCTAGATGCAGTGTGACAGCCCTTTACTCAACCTGCTCTGTGGAGTAACCTCTCCCCCACTCTGCCTGGTTGAGAAATTACATCAATAGCACCAGGCACCCAACACCAAAATCACATCAACCAAAGGAAATCATTTTCAATTTAGATGTATTTACTCGTATTCATCCACAGTCTTTAATCCACCAAATCACTCCCTGCTAATGAATATTCCATTATGTCGATTCCTGTGTTTCCTCTCACAGAGCTCAACCATTGTGGTTTGCCACCTAAACCTTGACTCACCAGTTATGTAAAGTAACTCATTTATGGGATGTTGACTTGAACAGAATTAATGGCGCTGTTCATGCACAGCAAGACGGATTACTCCTCTTAGCTCGGCTGCAGCCTTCACTGCAAAGTTTTCACACCATCTTTCATGCACTTTTCCTCGCTATAAACTTCTAAACTCAGCAAGCCACCTGCATAGCAATGAGTATGTGAATCAATGGCGATGTGAAGCAGCTGAGATTATTATGACATTATATACAAGCGAGCAATTGTGCCAGTCCAAGTCAATCAATCACAGAGCGGCGTCCGAAGGAAATGACTCAATTACCGCGCCTGTCAAACTCAGCGTGGTCAGACAGAAAAACCAGTTGCTCCTATAAATGCTGTGATTGGTATTGAATTATAAAGGCTTGTAATTAGACCACAGCTTTGATTTCCACCCTTTAAAAGTAATGCAAGTCATGTGGAGATGAAGTTATATGGGAAAAAAAAAAATGAGTAAAAGCCAAGTTTTCTCCCACAGTTCAAAGACAGCGTTCAGTCAGTCATCTGGTTACAGGTGGTCAGCTCTGAGTAAGGCAAGTGGTGTAATATTTCTGCGTAAATTTAATGTGTGTTTTGGTTAATTAAGACTGTGGCAGGGGTCCTCAAATGATCTCAAATGTGTCCTTGATGTGTCTTGGGTGTGTTCAAACCTGAACTCAGATCTGTCCACTCCTGACTGGATCAGCTGAGACAGATGTGAATGTCAGGTCTTAGCAGGCCTGAACACATGCAGGGTCAGTTAAGTGGCGAGTGGCAGTAAGCGTTAATGGTCGTGTGATGACCTCTCCAGGGTCAACCTTACCTCTAGGATAATCCCACATATCAATATAGATCCGGCCCGTACTTGTACCATGTTCTTGATTTCCTCTGGCTTGGTTCCACGGCCTGAATCTGTGTGTGTGCAGAGTTTGCACATTCTCCTCATCGGTTCCCTCTGTGATCTCCAAAGACTTGCGGTTGTATATCTCCATGTGTCAGCTCTATTATTTAATGTTTCACACCTACAAGCAGCAGCAGTGTGTGTTACATACACCTGTAGCAACATGCACACCAGACAGATTGTCCCCATGAAAAGAGAACAGTGTTCACAGGGAGCGGATCGCCGACGGTAACAGGGATATTGTTTCAGCTGCTCTTCAATTCTTTAATCTTTAAATAAATGCGATTTGTCATCGCTGTGAGCACCACAAACAAAACAACCCACTCCCAGAGAACTGAGGAAGAGATGGCTCTCTCTGAACCAAAAGAGCTATGGCTCTATGACCGTGTCCCACACAGCAGTGCATTGGCCTTAATGTTTTTAATTCCTTATACAGACTGTCACTGGGTTCTTCTACTAATTTTAGCTGCAAACACACACACAAAACAACCCTTCTAACAGTACATGTCCCCTGTTGTGCTCTTGTGAGCCTCAGTGTTTCACACAAGTGACAGTCTCATAAATCAAAGCATAATCAGCCTCATTTTGATTTTTACAGAAATCTAATTTCCACTTTTAGGCTTAATTCAGAATGACATTTGTTGTGGGGAAACTTTACTTCCACATTGTGCACTGGAGACTGTTCTCCTGTAAATGCACCTGTTAAAATAGATTCCTGTGGGCTAGATATTTGTATCAGCTGTCACATTATTCCATTCTGAGGCTCTAAACCCACCTACTGCCCCCCGGATAGGCAGACTGATGACTTCTCATAGTGTTAACCATTTCACATGGCCTACAGGAGGAGGCTGCAGGGTGCTGCTCCTCAGCTAAAGGTTAACCAGGGTAATAGCACTTTCATTATCCCCCCTCGCTTCATTTGACTTCATCCATTTTCCCCTCTGAGTGGTGAGGGGCTGCGTGTCGGCCTGTCAGGCCAACAGACCTGAGGAGGAATTTACACCCCGGTCAGCCTGATGTAAATTCAACTGGCGTTTTTATGAGCTGTGGAGAGGCTGCGCTGAGCTGTCCTGCTGCAGGGGGAGCAGACAAATGGATATAGCTGAACAGCATCTGCAAACAAATCACAGCCAGGGAAGGCCTGGTGTGATTTGTTTGTGTAAGTGTGTGTGTGTGGTGGAGCTGCTGCAGAAGGATTGATGAATATGTCACTCATTAGGACTAAAGTAGATTGAGAGGAGAGAGCTCACGGTCACCGTTGTTCTCTCACTGCCCTCCTGCCCCTCAAACCAAAACCAGTCTGGACTAATGTCCTGTGAACAACTCCTCAGACGTCTCTCAGTCATGTTTGGATCAATACGTCTGAACCAGTGTAAAATGAAATGATGAAAAGAATGAACAGCAGGTTAACATGCAGCTGTCACAATATTTCTGCATGATTATCATGGATAGTAATGTCATCTATGACAAAAGTAATCAAACAAAAAAAATGTTTCTATCTAAACTTGTAAAGTAATGAGGGTCAATAGAACAGAATTGTAGGGTAGCTTTGTATAAAGGTAGATGATGATGAATGATTCTAACAGAGAACCACAGTGCATTACTCAACAGGTACCGTAAATCCTCAAATAGAAGCCCAGGCTGAACTGGCCTGACTTATATTAGAGACAGGCATCTATATGGGACAGGCTTTTATTTCATTTTGAACAAATCTTATGCTCAGCAAAGATGGAAAATCATTCCATTCTTACTGTTTAAAAGACTAAGGATAGAGGGAAAGAGCCAGATCCAGACTCCGGCTCTTTCCTTGGGTCAGTCGGAGTTCTCAGTAGGCCGGCCCAGCCTGATCAACACGACCGGACTGGTTCGGGTTGAAAACATATACAAACAACTCAGGCCAGGTCGGACCACGGGCCTCCTTTTTTTTTCAGGTCTGAGCTTCCACTCCTGCAGGTCAGACTGGGTTGCATTTTAAATTTTCAGGCCCACTGAGAACTTTAGCATGAATTAAGCAGCTTAGAAACTGCTCAAATGTCTCTAAGTGAGACCGGCTTTTATTTGCTCGATCCAGACCCGGCCTGTATAGGAGATTGGTGCTGGAAAATCTCCAAAACCTCCTCTGGTTTTGCTGCACAGAACCCACACTGTACCAGAAAGAATCAGGGATGTGAAAGTGTTTTGCTTCTACATACTGCAGCGTAACTTATATGTCATATTTATGTCACAGGCTCAAATGGCGCTGCAGTTTAGCTCCAGTTGACCGCGTCTATGTTTCCCATCACCCAAAGTCACTTAATACTTTCAAACCTGCCTTTCAAGTCCTGATGCTTATCTCTGTTGGCAAATGATGCAAGTGAGTCTTAAAGAATCATGAAGCCCTGAATGAGAAGGAGATGAAAGACTTGGCAGTGAAATCAGAAAAGGAGTAGTTCTCTGCAGCAGTCCTGCTATCAGCCTGCCTCATTAGTTGTTTTGAAAGTTTGAAAGTTTATCAGCGGGCTTCTGTATGCAATTCTGTTTGCTAAAGCATTATTTATTATTGTTATGGCATAAAATACTACATTCAATCAAGTTCCCTTGTTAGTGAATTCACTGATTCTCCCATGTTTCTAAAGCCTGGAATCAGTCACAGTCTGTGGTGTCAGGAGCCACAGCCGAAAAACAAGACTGAAGAAAAGCAGAACCTCCTCTCTGATATTACACCGAGCATTAAAAGATTAAGTGTCTAGTGTATTAAACACATGAGTGTAGATCATCATATCCTGTCATAAATACATATGATTCCACTAATCTTCTTTAGTGTGACTATTTACCAACATCTGTTGGCTGATGAGTCACCTCTGTGTGTTGAGGCCTTGATACGCACAAGACAAGTTGCTGCTGGCAGATGCTTTACAGATGTCGACATCCCATTGATCTGCTCTTTGCGTCTTTTCAAGGAAAACAAACACACAATACCTCCGCGCATGTACATCGCTGCGAAACAGCATCATTAAATCAACACTGCAGGCTTGAATAGATTCTCTGGCCCATGCACATCTGTGCTGTTCCACCTCCAGGAGTATGTGCATGCTGAACGATTATGTCAGTCTCAGTATATCTGCACATTTTCACATGGTGTGGGTGCGTTTCCAATGAAAACATATGACAGAGGCCAAACAGGAAGTGACACAACCTCTGCATCTGTCAGGGCTCTACATGTACAGGGTTGTACAAGGAGAGGAGATAAGTCCTGGATTGATCTCCTCGGACCAGTCCAGCAGGCAGCGTGGTAATCCCAGTCCAGGACCATACGCAGCGCACACTCATGCACTGACAGGCTCACACTGACTGACAGGGACAGTGAGAGCGCCATGGATTTTTTGATGGTCCACTAGCCTACTGATGAGGCAGCCCACAGGGATCTGTTCTGGTGTTTCCCAAAGGCCATTCCGATGGCCAGGGCCTCCTCCCACAATGCATTGCTTGAATAGATTCATTTTGCCGCTGTTGTTGTGCCTCTGATTCCCGTTGTGGACCAGCTCGTCTGTTGTGGTTGCTTCAGTTCCAACATGTTTCAGTCTTGTTTGTTTGCCTTTCTTTCTTCAGTCCTGCTCTTAGGCCTTCTGCCTCTCCTACTCTGTCTTTTATTAGCTGCAACCAGCTGATGACTGCAGATCACTCACTTCGTCCCAAATATGTAAGAATGTGCAGTTTTCTTTATTTATTTTCCTGCATTAACCTGCATTTCTGAGTGTGTTTTAACAAAGCAAAACAGAGGGCTTCTGGCTTCTGGCTTCTGGCTGATGGACTTTGTTCACCCATCTTTCCTCTCTCTATTGTGTGTGATAAGTATATTTCAGCAACAAACCTCAGCACTCAAAGTTCCTACACTCTGAGTGATTCTGAACTAACAAGTCCACATCTTGACCTTCAACAACAGAAGAATGCTTTCCTCATACTTTCAAAATAAAAGCCATGATATAAAATGAGACAAATATCATCAGCCTCAGACCATGGTGGGGAAGTGTTGCACTGCTCCTGTCAGGTTGAGTTGCCTAGTTGCCCAGGTCTGTTTCATCAGTAGGGGCATGGTGAGGGTGAGGAGCTCAGACATTCAGAAGGAGCACAGAGTAGTTCTGCTGCTCCTTTGGATCGAAGGGAGTCAGTTCAGGTGATTTAAGCATCTGATTAGGATGCCTCATCGAGGAGTTATTCCAGGCACGTCCTACTGAGAGGAGACCCCAGGGCAGGCTCAAAGCATACTGAGGGGATTAAGTATCCCATCTGGTCTGGGAATTCCTGTGGATCTCCCAGCAGGAGCTGCAGGAAGTGGTTTGCCTGGTATCCCAGGACTGAGGTAATTATTGAATAGGTTTCCAATGAGTAAAAAGGTGTTAGACCTTTTTCCCCCAGTTCACTGTGTGGATTACATTCATTCTTGGTAATTTCTCATCTCATGCTCTGGTCTGATGTGAATAGCTGGATGGTTTGACGGATGGATGGATGGATGGATTGATGTCAACAGACCTTCCTGTTACAGTCTGACATGATAACATGGATAATTAAAGTCTTACCCAGTTGGAATCAGACCAGAATCTATACGTCAAAGGTTTCATATTAATCAGTATTGATCCAGTGACACTACAGATATCCACTCAAACAAACTCGCCTCACATCCTCGCTGTCAGACAGGGATATAGCTGACAGACCCATGTGCCACTTCTAATAAAACTCCACTGGCCCTATACTGGCCCCATAAATCGATGTAACCCTGGCTATCCGGGCAGCAGCTCCTCACTGCAGGTCAACAAAAATGACCCAGACAAAGTGGTGCTATTGGCATTCCAGAGTGATCATGTCTGGCCATGCTGGAAATCAGAGGAGTCTTATCTAATCAATTCAATCTGGGCCAGCAGCACGTCCGGGAGAGAGAGACAGAGGGAGGCTGTGGGAGAGAGAGAGAGAGAGAGAGGCGGAATAATCAACAGAGATGACGCTCCCCACCCTCCTTGGCCGCTATGATCTTCCCTTGAAGTGGTGCCCCAAAACATTGATCCCCTGTTCCTGCCGCTGGCAAAACACCAAAAATTATGATAAATAAGCCCATTAACCAGCAGGCTGTGCAGAGATCTGAGGAGGACGTGGACCTCTTGCACTGCTCTTTTTGTTTCTTCCAGCAGCATCTAAATGTGCTGATCTCCAGCCTCAGCACAGCAACACACTGATAGATATCCCCTACCGCCGCCGCTGCTGTTGTGATTGCTGTTGATTTGTATTCAAATCAGCCTTCCTAGGCCCCGAGATGAGATTCATTGTGTATTGTGATGTTTCATTTTACAGCCAACAAATGGCGCCCGGCCGCTCGCCGGTCCTCTCTAGCCCCACCGCTGCACCGCAGCAGCTCAGAGGCTTTTAGTTGAGTCCATTTGCTCAATTCCACCCAGTCAAACAGATAAACTGCCAGCAATTTGAATCAGAAAGGCAGAGAAAAGAGGAGGTGAGGCAGGTGTTTCAAAAAGGGAATTCAAGAAAAAGACCGGTGTGTGTATCCATTTGCTTTTTCTAGGGGAATGTGCACAAAACACTGAGTGTGTTTGTGAGTTTTGTGTGTGCAAACAGATGTATTTGGAGGTGTGTGTTTATGCAATTTTTTTTGTGTGTGTGTGTGTGCACATATGCAGATGGGTTTGTGTAGCGATGATGGATTACCTCAGGCTCCTAGTGTGCAGTACCTGTGGGGTGAGAATCACAGAATTTGTTGTTGTATGTGTGTGTGCGTACATGGCAGATCCTCACACCATCCCAGTGATTTAATAAGTTGACCTGCGGAGCCACAGAGGCTGCTGGGGTGGAGCCTCTCTCCCCTGAGACGACTTGTCACAGACAGAAAGACAGAAAACACAGGAGGAATGCCAAAACCACAGGAGAGCCTTTGAAGTCTATGTGTGTGTGTGTGTGTGTGTGTGTGTGTGTTTTTGTTTGTCAGGACTTTGCCCTTTCACTTCTTCAAGAGGCAATTTTTAATCAGTGATGTAGAGAGCCTCTTCACTTCTATCACATTTCATCTCAGTGGGAAGAATCATGTCTACTAATGATGTGTGGTCTTTAACGAGGAGGATCTGCAAACTAACAAAGAGGTGTTATTTTCTACACTTGAATTTGACAGGGTATATGATCAATTAACAAATCAATCAATAAGCAAATAAATAATTAAAATCAATGCAGCAGAACTAGGGATATGGTCTTATAGAGTCCACACATCCTCCATCCTGCAGACTACACAGACTACACTCCCCACAATTCAGGTGTGTTATGCTAGCAGCAGCTAACATAAGAACCCTGAAGAACCTGAGAGAAAGTCACAATTAGTAGAAGAAGATGCTCAGTAGAGCAACAAAAGCCCACCACACACTAGAGGATTATAAAATGCACGTACCGTAAACACACATGTAAAGACCATGTGTCACCAGAGTCTCACACTATAAGATTTTATAGACTTTTATAGTATAGAATGATCATGTTATACATGTCAGACTCCTCTAATGGTGTGTTGTTGTCAGCTCTGTAGAGATGCTTGGTAACGAAGCCCCGATGATATAAACACTATCATCATAAGCAGTTATTGTGGTCGTTGTTCAGGTCAGCAGGCTGAGTGTGGGGGCGGATACCATTCACATAAACAGAAACACGTGGACATTGAATAGAAGACCTTGAGCTTTGACCCATAAGTGGAGCATACAGGCTGTAAAATACCCATAAGAACCTGTAAGCATTCACATGATGTACAGTAGGCACAAAAGGCAAGACAAGTGTGGATATCACTGGGATTTACGTCTAAAGCAGCCATATTGTATTGGTAGATGTCCATGTGTAATGTGATTATAAGGCAGCACTAGGTTCTATATTAAAGAGCAACTATGCAGGATTTTTAGCTTAACTATGCTACATTTTTACCTTAATTAAACAGCTTTAGAGTCATTATGATGGTTACTTAAATGACGTAACTTGTTACATGGACAATGGAGGCTCTCTGACCTCTTGACTGAAAACCAACCTTGCAAGATCAGAGCCTCCACCCTGGTGTCCCAGCTCTTGTCTCTGCGCACCATGACACAAACACGGCCCGTAACCTGTAATCTCTTGTTTATGACAGATAAGACTACACAAATATAAACATTGTAACATTGCATATGTTATATAATGTTATCCACCGCTCCATGGATTGCTTTCTTGCCAGCTTCATTGAAAACAAATGCACATGGCCGGGAGGAGGGTTAGCAGGACAGCAGAAAAGCGACCGGACCTGCATAGTTCCCCTTTAATACTGTGAAAGTATCAAACCTTAGTCCACAGGGAAATACACACAGCCTCAATTCAGAAACTGATCCTGAAAACCAGCCGTCAGGACTTCCTGTGACTTTGTGATGTCACATCAAAGCACTCACCAAGGCCCACCCCCTTACCACCGCCCTCATTACTTGCTATGTTTTTATGGACTCAAAACAGATGAGCGTATATGTTGATGGATGTAATACCAATAAATATAACACTGTAACTGATTATTTTATTTTACTCTCAGCTCAGCCAATTAATAGTGCAAAAACTCATGAGACTTTTCAGGATTTACATTCACTCTTAGTCATGCTGTGTCTGTTCTCCTGATGGTGGGATTTACAATGCATATATGCATGTCTGTACAGCGCGTATGGGAAATCAACACAACAGATCCAAACACTTTTTGTTGTCTTCTCTGCATGTTCCCTCGTTTGAAATATGTCCTGTGTTCTATAAATTAGCTCTGCAGTCGTCCTCAGCCTCCCCTCAACAACCCACACATGGATCACACAGGTTTATCTAATGTTATTTAAGCAAATCTCATGGCTGATATATTTGTAGATTGCGTGCGTGAATTTGAATATAGCAGAGGAGAATATTCTTGTATCTCAGCCACATGAGCCAGGAACATTTCTGTAGCGTCTCTGAGGTGCCAGATGGCAGTAACTCAGCCTCATCATGCAGTAATTGGTTAGAAAGCACAAGGAAAGCAATGCATCCTAGATTGTTAAGACCTCAATAAGAATTCCAACAGGAGAATTGTTTGCATGTTTTTTTTTGTCTTCATAAAGCAGGACTGCTGGCTGACTTAAAGCCAAGAAACCCACAGCATGGAAACCATAACATTTTTGAAGCCCTCTGTTATCAGAGGCATTGTTTATTCTGCTTAACAGAAAGTCACATAGTGCTGTTGTCTGCTTTTCAGCTGAGCTGCACTTCCCACAAATCACTTTGCACAGTGTAGCCTGAGTTTCTGCATCTGTGGCGTGACAGCAACTCCCACACCTCCAAACAAAGCAGCATGTGCTGCTGTGGTCAGACTGCTGAAACAGCTTCAAATAACAAAGAGCTTAAGAGCAGCCCTCCACACAGATGGTTTTTATCTGCATTATATGATTACATTAACATATAGTATCTTCTTAAAGCTGCCCTTATTAGTGTTTTTACATCAACAATGGATTAAATGACTGTGAGTAATGTGAAATACACTGTCAAACCCAGCGAGAACAATCATTCAACCCTGTTTCTGCAGCTAAGCCTCTTTTCCAGCAGCAGCAGGTCTGAGCCCACACGTCGTCTGTGCAGCAGGTTATCATGACCCATAGTCCCATCTTGTTGTTACGTGACATCTAGTGGTAATTATGACTAAGAAGAAGTGTGTTGATGAATAGATTGACAACATACGGATGTAAAGAGGACGTTGTGGTGGATGGATGGGTCAACAAAACACAGCACACAGTCTGTGTTGTAGAAACACCAATGAAACAATAGCAATGAAAAACAGTAGCATAACATAAGTCATTTCAATTAGAGCTGTAATAGATACTCATTATCGTCATCATCTACTAATCATAATAATCATTACACACATGGTCACAGGTTTCAGAGAAAACAATGAGCAAATCAATGCAGTGAGTTCGAGAAGTCAAATTAGCAGCCAGACAAACTGTACGACTTGTGGTCGATGGGTGGCGGTAACGTTAGCCTGCGTCCTGTCGTCCTTTCTCAACCTTTTGCAGAGACAGTACCCCATTTACTAAAGCATCACCCTGTAGCTCGCTCATCGTCCTCTGATTGATTAATCTGCTTGTTTTCCTTTAGATTCTGCCTCCGCGGGCTCTGTCAAACAAAGGCGCTCTCGATGTTCAAACACTCGTTCTCCAATTTAGTTCAAACACACTGCAACGGCAACAAACTGAAAAAAAGTTTCAATGTTTTCTTTAATTCAAGGAAAAACCAACAGTGGGAGCTTAGAAGAGCAAATGGAAAAGTCTGAGAGTTCTGGGTAATGAAATCCTCAGTTTTCTGATCTTGGTGGTGATGCATTTAATGGGTGATTTCAGCTTTAAGCCGCCTCGACATAAAGGAGAACCTGCTGTGCATTCAAAATCATCAACGCAAACTTGAGCTGAAAACTCAAACTCAAGCTTAATTGTGATCAAACAATCAAATATCCGGACCATATTGAACAGTAAACACAATCATCAAATTGTTTAAATTCATGGTTATTACAAAGAGCAGAAAAGCACCAACGAGCAGCTGGGAAAACTGAAATTATCCCCGCTTTGTAAACCCCACTGCTATGAAAGTGAGACAGCAGCTCCTCTGGTAAATCACGATCCTTTTCAGTTACTCTGATCTTTGAAGCAACAAAATGAGTTAAGACTTGAAAGAGGATTTTTTGAAAACAGCCAGAAACAAGAATAAAAAGGAGCACTCGGAGGAAGTAACAAATGAGCTCTCGCTAAGCAAAAAAAAAAAAAAAAAAACATCTCAGCCTTGATGGAAAGTTAAGATGGTGCCGGGGCGTTGCATCAGCTTTTTAATTACAGTGCTACAGTATGTCAGAGTAAACAGGCTTGACTAGATTAGGAGAGGGAAACATTGCATTCACAAGCAAGTATAGGCTTTGAAATCACAGCATTTCAGAGAGTCACAAAGGGGCAACGGCAGAGACTACAACAACTCGAATTTTCAAAAAGCTGCTATAAGCATGCAGTCAATTCAATGACTGTGCGTCTGCTACAGAAAAGCTTTGCAGCTCCATTAATAAAAGTTTTCCGGAGATTATGCAGCTGTGGGGGGAAAAGAAAAAAAAGTACACAGGTCGACACCTAGTGGTCATAGTGATTATGACAGGAGCAAAGGAAGATGTTTGAGATAAATGGATAAAATAAACACGGGGGATGTCAAACAAGCAGCTTCTTGCATGAGGGGGGCTGGCAATCCCAGCTGACATAAGGCCAGGTCACCAGTCTATTACAGGGCCACACATAGAGATAAACAATGCACATTCACACCCTAAAGTCAGTTTAGTGTCACCAGTCATGTCTCTGGACTGTGGGAGGAAGCTGGAGAACCTGCAGAGAGCCCACTCAGACACAGAGAGAACATGCAAACTCCAACCAGAAAGGCTGTGGGAATCAACCCCCTGGCCTTCTTGTGGACAGGCGAGGCTGGTGACCACCGCAGCACCAGACTGAAAAATGGAACTGTACGTGCAAAGTAGAAAAACCTTTCAGTCACTTTGTCAAATCACCAAAGACGATAACAGCAGACACTTTGAGTCACAGCAGGGAAAGCACAAGCGATTAAACACTAATGGCTGTGTGCCATTTAGACTTGCATGTTCCAAGGTCCTGGTGTTGCGCAGGATGACTCAATGTGGTGCTTCAGTTGAACAAAGTCACCATTAACATTATTATTAGCTCCATCTGTGCTCATACTGCAATAACTAGAGAGAACGTCTATCCAAAGTCTGACTGTTTTTACTGTGTAGAAGCTTCAGAATGAATCCATTTGGAGAAAAAAGGCAGCTCAATGAAGAATATTAAGGAAATACAATAAATACAAATCAGGTTATTAAGATAAAACATCAGTGAAGTCTCAAATGCAGTATGTTCACAAAGTCATCAATTTATTCCCATGACTCGCTTTTGGCATCAATCATAGTAGTAATAAGATCATATCATAATATTCCCTCTGTGTTAAATATCCTCTGCACATATTGAGCTGCTCTGTTGCCTCCTCTGTGCTTCACTTACCGTTTCCTTCATCCCACACTCTCCTCTTCTTCTCATTTCTGGCTACTTTCACAATCCTCTTTCAAGTCTTTTTGGCTTTTCATTTGCTCGGAGCTCACACTGGGCTCGGCCTCGCTCGTGTGATTATGAAGCTCAGCTAAAAGGCACGACTCAGTCTGCGGCGGCCCGATTCACTCCTGTTTCCTCTTTAACACCTCTGACATGCCGAGTAACGCACAGCGGATGAAAGAGGAAGGATTTCTGGTGTTTTTTTTCACAGGTTGCTGTTTGTCAGAATGTTTTCCTTGATTAAAGCCATGGTGTTTTGTCATTTAGTGAATTAGGGCTGTTGTGAAGGATTTCCAGGTGAAGTCAGCTAAACCTTTTATGAGGCTTAAATAAATCCTTCAGACACAGTTGGTGTGCACCATAAGGAGGCAAAATGTATGAAAACATCACTAAAATTCATCAGCACAGAGGATGTTACAACCTTGGATACATAATTGGATGTCTCACTTTATAATTTTGGGTTCCTGCTGCTTATATATCTCATTGTATTTATGTTTAAAGGTAGAGTCTGGAGATTTTTGCTCAAAAATAAACACTAGACTCATACAAATGGAATCTGGCTTAATCATCACCTATGGGCTTCTAGTCCTGTGGTGGTGACTGCGTCTGCAGAGCCCCCTCCTCCCACCTGTATTTTGGTCTTTTGCTTTGTTTTGTTGTGTTTTGTTGTGATGTTTCTAGGTGGAGAGCTGGAGTTTTCTCTCCAGTCAATGATAGAGCAGGTGAAGTTCTGTGCAGCACGAGTAGGAGGGCTGCTAGCAGCATCTGCCGTTAGCACCCACTTCCCAGCTCACCACAAGGCTCCCATTACCAGTGACGACCAGGTATCGGCCTGCGGCTCCAGCGCTTCACTCGGACTGTATTTCCTTTTCTTTGCAGTCCTGACAGCTGCTGCTGCTGCTGCTGCTGCTGCAGGAGGCGTGCACAGTTGAGCCAGAGAGGAGGGGCAAGTCCCAGTCAAACAGCAACACTGATGCTACAAAATCTGTAGTTTCTATAAGGACCACTGGAAACTGGTTCCAAAAGTGTCAGTCCCCATGTTTAAATGTCCAACTTTATAGGAGAGATAAACCTGAGGCCTAAAATGTACAGATGAAATAAAGTCTTTTGCAATGTTGGAGATGTGATATCCAACAGACCAATCACAGTGCCGTTCCCCGGTGCCTTTCACAAATCACCTTGCACACAGATCTATGATGAAGTAACAAATCACAACATTAGAAATAACTGATAGTCACAAAACTGCTCCGACCTTCTGTGCCTAACAGACAGAGTGGTATCTACGACTAATTTCCTCTGTCATAACAGCTGTATGTAGCGTACATTCCTATGTGACTCACCTGTTTGTTGTTGTTCCGTTTAATCACAGTGTCATATATAATGTAGGGCGTGGCCTCACAATCACTCTCCTTCAGATGGCTGCTCTGGGCCACTTCAGCTAATTAGAGTCAATGAATGTGACCTTTGTTAGTCTGAGTTTTTGCAGCCTTCTGGAGGTTTTTTCATGCAAATATTTCGGTTTGACTTGTTGATAAAGTGATGAACAGAATGTGATGAATTTCTGTGCTCCTGCAGCTAGAAGTGAGTGGACTTATAATATTCAGCACAGTTTAGCAGGTATTGGTATCTACTAGCAATGAATAAGCCCTTGGCTAGCCTTTGAGCTACATACCAGTTATGTTAATGATGTTAAAAGTATCATAATGTTCTTTCCACAGTAGTTAAACCAGCTTCACACAAACCTTGACACTTTGCCTATTTTTGGATTTGCTGGGAGGCAGAGTCAGACTCCACCAAGATGGCGTCAGTGAAAAAACCCACTCTCAGCTTCAAAACTGGTCATTAGAGATACGTGTTTATATGCACCCTCAGTTCAGAGACTGCGACCTTTGGAGCAATGTTTCATTTATTTTGGGTGCCACCAAATTCACTGAAGGTGCAAGACCAGATTTGTCACACTGGGGAAATCCCAATCAGCTCTTTGAATAAGTCTGATCACTGTCATCACTACACCAAAAATGAAAACTTCAGAGGGCATTTTGAAGGAATCAAGCATACCCATAACCTTTCTCTTTTTTGGCAAGTGGATTAGATTCAGGTTGCTAGGGAGTGTAGGGAGGTGTAGAAAGAGTCAGTAATAATGTACAAAAGGCACAATTACACTTAATGAGTAGTGACAAGGCAGCAGGATATACTGGTACAGTATACAAATGATCTTAACATCTTAAAATAAAGGCCTAATCCCTGCCATGACCATATTATCACAGCACAAGTATTAAAGCAGAAACAGTGACACCGTGGCTTGTTCACAAAGCAGGACTGATGGAAAATAATAGAGTATTTTTAGAAAACAGTCTGGGAACAGATGAGATCTACAACAGGCAGAGGATTACTGAGCCTCTTCCTCCAGTCAGCCCCTCCTCCTCCTCCTCCTCCTCCTCCTCCCCTCTTCACTCTCCCACTGGCCTCCCTTAGTCTTGAACTCGTAGCTCAACTTCCACAGCAATAAGGTAAATACATTGTGACTGATGGGAGAAAGCACAGGGCTAAGTATAGCCCAGGCCCTTTGTACTCATACCTTTCCAGGTCACAGGGGCCCGGGGGATTACAAAAGCAATTGTAGACCTATAGCCCTACATCAAGTGATACAGCCAAGTGCGCTCCTTCAGGCCATTAGCACCAGGTGTGGTGGTGGTTTTGCACTCCCGGTGTAATAATCACCAAACACACTCCACACCTCCACACACACTCATGAAGCCACAACCTCTGAGCTAGGCAACTTAATGCAGGTCTCGGCTTTTCAGCGTTTCAAGTCATGAATTTTCTGCTGGTTAGTGGGTGTAGTTCAATATAGAGCTGGGTAATGAAGCAAACATTTACAACTGCAGACAAAGGAGCCGAGCTAATTTGGATCATCTTGTTAGATTCGGTGGCAGCTTTCAGCACCTTGTCGCTTCATTCAAACACTTCTTTACAATCAAAGCAGCAACACAATAATCACTCATGTTAATGGAGTTTTAACTGGATCTTTAGCTAAAAATCCATTTTCAGCTTCTGGCTTCTGATGGTTCTTAAAATACAAACCACATAAGAACTACTGAAATTCCAACCCCTGTTGTAATTAAACTACATTAAGATGCTACTTGATATTTGAAACTACAAATATGTCTCCTCATGGATCAACAGTTCACATAAACACTAATGTGATATATTTAATAGATAAGCTTTGGGACATTACTCAGAGATATTCCAGATAACAGGAGATCATTTACTTAGTTACTGATTCGTCAGATAATGCAGTGTATTGAGTTAACAAAGAGATTTTATTGTCAAAACATAATATAACATCATTCATGGAAGAAACCATCAAATGTCTGGAAAACACAGAACTTACATTTGTTGGTCTGTGAGGCTCACTTCAATTCTGTGTTTGTGATGTGTGTTACATCACATGTCAGCAGCATGTTTTACAGACTTAGGAAAGTAATGTTAGAGTCAAGCCTGTACAGTTTATTACTTTGACAGTGGTATCAGAACAGTATCGGGTATTGGCCGATACAGTCAGCCCAGGTTTTGGTATCGGCACTGGGACTGAAAAAGCCAGATCGGTGCATCCCTGCTTTCATCCACCCAGGACTCAGAGTGCAGCGCCTCTCTTTGAGAGCGGTTTGTAAACCTGCATCATTGCTTTGTAACCCACTCTCACTTTAGAATAAATGCTTTGGAATGACACTTAACACACTCGAGCCTCCACACGAACGTGAGAGCGGATCGGGGCTGGACTGGAGATTGGCAGCTGTGCGTTTAGCGTCAGGGTTAGCGATGTCACCGTGGCTTCCTCCTTTTGTTTCTCACAGTTCATTGTCGTTATTCATCGAGCCAGAAGAAATCCTTGTCGAGAAACTTGAACACAGGATGTTTAAAGTGTTTGAACAGATGAGTAATGCTGTCGTTTTTCTGCTGACAGCCTCCTTAGTCACCGTAGCTGTGGATCCCCTGGAAACCTGAGCGTTATTCTTCTTTCATGCCAAATAAAACTAAACAGCTAAGCTCTTGCTCAACATTCGTAGCTTGTAACTGGCAATGATTTAGGGCCCCACTTCTGGGCCTCCTTTTTTTTCCATTTCTCTGTCATCTCCTCTCTCTCGCTCTCTCTCTTTCTCCCACAACTCCTCTCATCTCCCACTCATGCCAGGAGTGGTGGCTGCTCTCAGCAGGGCCTCCATTTTGTAAGTGCTGCAGGAGTTTGTGGAGTGGCAGCTCTGCTGGCGGCGCTGCAGAGGAAGAGGCGAAGGAGGGAAAGAGGTGATGATGAAAAGAGAGAGAATGATCCATCTCTAGGAGTCAGAGTGAGGGGGGAAAAAAAGCAAAAGTCCAGTTTGGAGAGAGGGAAGAAAGGCGGGGGGTGATGCATCAAATCAGAGAAGAAAGGGGGGGAAGCGTTCTGGCTGTCACAACATGAGCTGATTAAAGGCCTTCATGTCCTCTTCAAGTGATCGACTTGTGTACGGCAGCGTATTGCAGATGTCTGATTCAGCCGCGCAGATCAACAGTGTCACATTCAAGTCAGGATTTAACGCACTTTCATTTTCTTGTGATTTATATTTGACAAATACAAATCCCAACATGTTTGATCAAATCTTTATCTCAACTTTAAGATGGTTTGCGATGAGAGGGGAGAAAAAAAAAAGAACAGGCATGAAACTTATATACCTTATTTGTTATTCATGCATAAGCTCCAGCTCCTCTTGCCTCATTCACATCGTACTTCAAATGATTTGGCAATCAGGCCTCAGGGGGTGTACTGGGGAGAAGGGGAGCAGAGACAGGAGAAATATTGCTCGGCGTTTCAGCTGTTCAGTAATTATTTCTCAGGCGGCAGCGGAGAAGCCCAGAGGCTGATAAAAGACCAGTAGATGTTGGGGGGTCCTCAGAGAGCCTCCACGCTCCATGAGAAGTGCTCCATTAACTGGGGTATCATGGGAAATCTTGCGCTCGGAGCTGGACACAAGCCCACAGCGAATTGTCAAAAACAAAAAGAAAGAAAAAAAATGTTTGTGCTATATTGGTTAACGTCAATCATTTTTTCAGAATCTCACTATCATCTCATTATCGTGTTTGGTAAATCCACTCTTCCCTGGATGTTGTTGTTCTGATGCCGCAGCTGCACACTCAAGATCTTTGTTTGCTCCAGATGTCACACTTCTAATTTCATCAGTGACGCAAGCCCCCGACGCAAGACTACAATCGTATTTTAAAACAACATTTTAGATGAGCGATCAGATGCCAGTCAGAAAAAATCACCATTCACCATTCACTGGGCGTGCCAGTGTAAACAGCCAGTCCCTCCAGGATGCAATCGTGAGACGTTATGGCCTTGCGCAGGAAGATAAATGGAACTGGGAAAGCTTAGAGCAATCCATGCGATGAATAAGGCAAATCAGTCTCATTTACCAACAAAAATAAGTGCAAAATATCATGCAAAGCAGTTTCCAGATGTCTTGAACATGAAAGTGGAGGCAAATTACTTGTCACTCTGTGGAACTGCGTGTTGGAACACAAGCGGCAATCAAGGCTGGACAGCCACATGTAAAATGAAAAGGTTGAACAGAACAGAAAACAGAATGAGACACAGAGAGGTGTGTTTGTGTGTGTGTGTGTGTGTGTGACACAAAAGATACAAAAGTGAGAACAGGGTGTTAGAGAATCACTGTTGTGTTGTTTTTTTCATCACATCATATTTTTTGCCAGCTCCTGGACTTTTTGCAAGTTCACTCAATTTTTTTGCATAATATTGTGTAAAACCCCGAATATTCCATCACATTTTTTAGGAAAACCTGCGGCATAATCAAAGATTTTTGCTGGCAACAATCACCAAAAAAAAGGCAGTTGTAGCATTATATAATGCACAAAGAGCTGCTACCAAATACAAAGCCATGTGTTTGTAACTGGTTGTCTGATAACCATGGCTGATTGGATAGTGAGCTGCCCTGCATGTGGTTTGCATGAGGTTTTTTCCAGAAGGCTAAGTTTCTGCCCAGACCCCCAGAGATTTTAAACTAAGTCAGATCTCCAGCATCTCCAGAATGGCATCATTGTGGCCTCAGTATCTCAATATTTTGGGTTGTGCTCATTTAGTTCAGTTTGTTGCTGCTAAGGTTGTTCTTGAAAATTCTCACATATACGACAGAACTCGTCCCGCTCAGTGCTTGGATCTTATTGAGATATGTATATGAGATATGTATGTAATGAAGATATATGCTTGTTATAGCTGCAGAAAAGCAGCATTCCTTGAAGTAGACACCCAGTGATACAGAGTCTTAATCTGAGAGTAAAGGATAAATCCACCACTCAGACATTTATCTCCCTCTGTCTTTTTATTTCATCTTGCTCACTTTCCTACATCCTCTGTGTTTCCTCCACCTCCCACTTTTCATCCATGATTTATACAATTTGATCGTGTTCCACCATAACTATCACAAGGTCAAAGGTGCTGCTGCTCACTCTCACATATTATCCTAAATCCCAGAGATAAAACTTCACAGCTTTATATGCTTTCTATTTGATTACACAGGCATCTTCACACGTGCAGGCGGACGGCCTTGACCAATCCATTCATGGACCACGTGCTCTCAGGATAATCGAACTTCCCCTACATACTAATGAGTGAATTAGAGCTGCCACTGTTTTTACCATAGACACAAAAGGAGAAAAAAAAGAAAACTAGGCTGTCCTCAATTTCATGTGAACAGAAAATAAAACGATGCTGGGAAGATAAGGGATGCATGTAATTAGAGAGGGATCTAGAGTGGGGGATGTGTGAGATATGTGAGAGTGGTGTACAGTAGGAGGGATTAGTTTGGATTAAAGCGATGGTCTGCTCTCTAACATTGTTCCCTCATTTGCCACAGTGACTGAACTGAATAGAACTTGTTCACAGGCACACAAAATGCCACTATTTCTGTCAACCTGGAGAAAATCACGACTCCCACCTTGGTGAAAACGCCACCTCACGCTGCCAACACGCAGCACCCGGGCCTTTAAATAGACAAAGATGTTGAGCGCGTTGTTAAACGTTCGCTGTGTTTGTGGCACATCGCGGTATTTTAAGCGTTTCCCAAATTTTCAGTTGTCACGGCTCGGCCTCGCTGCAGGCTGTTGCAGCGATTCTGTGACGAGAGGAGAAGATCCAGCAACAGATTGAAGGCTTAAAATTCAAAATACATCTCTTTGCATTGGCAACATCATCATCGTCATCGTCCCAGAGGAGAAAAAATAAGAAATAAAAGGTCTATTAATAAATCATGTAATATGATGTGACGTTAGCACACAACATGTTCATGGACTGATCAGTCATGGGGAAGAGAGAGAAAGATATCTGGATGCAACAGCAGACGAGCAACTCTGTTTTCATTTCCCCAAAGTAGAAATAAAAACTGATTTTCTCACCAGTTTCTCGTGACATCTACCCACATGGATGGCTTTAGTTTTATTTGCCCTAGTATCTGAGTCCACAACACAATGGGGTTGAACAGACTTTCATTCGCAGAGTTCACGGCAGTGAAAAAAATGACTTCTGTCAAATGTTTTTTTTTCCTCAATTGCAACTACAGTTAAAACTACAAATGGTGTCATTTGAGTGGAATCACCAGAATCAGAGGATTTGAAGTGAACACATGAGAATCTTGATATGTGATGAGCGATGCTAATTTGGACCTTTATGACATCATGCATTGACCTCTAAGGAGGCAAAGAGACAGGAAAACAGCAGCAAAACAGTTGGTGCAGTCAAAAGCCTTTAACAGCTGTACTCCCCCCCCATCCCCTTCTGTTTTACATTGAGCGTGATCTGACTAAGCTACTGTAGCTAGCCTGTGAATTGATGTCTTGCTGCAGCTTAGGGAGCCTGACGTCACATCCGCTGGCTTCTGTAATTCAGTGCAATCTCTCCTTCAGCATCTCTTTCATGTGTCTCTGATAAAACAGAGTGTGCTCCTGCAGTTTGCTTTACTTCCACGGGTGCAGCAAACTGAGGTAGAGGAGGCACAGTACTACATACATACATACATAAATATATATATATATATATATATATATATATATATATATATATATATATATATATACACCTGATCTTGAGGAAGTATTTCAGCTCAAACAGCTGACCAAACAATGTAACCATGGCAACATAAGTCTGGGACGCCACTGTTGATACACAGCAGGTTTTTCAAAGAACTTTCAGCCAAGTTGGCCCAGGAAGGAAACACAAAAGTGCAGAGAGCAGCGTCATCACATAATCACACACTCTGACACAGGTTTAAACAGGGAGCTGCCAGCTGAACTGGGCTTTAACAACACAGTGCTCACAGGTGGCAGACAGGTGGCAAACTTTTCCAATAGTCAATAAATACCACTAATACTAAAACCCAGGTCATGACCACAGTGAGCATTGCCACAGTGTCTCTTAAAATGACCTGAGAGAACTTCATATTAGAGATATTTTGTATCAGACGTCTGTTACTTCAGCACCATGGACAGCGCCATGGTTTCAGCACACAGCACAGTGAGGTGTGAAGGGAGGATGGTAAATGTGTGTGTGTGTGTGTGTACATATACATATGTGTACATATACATGTCTATCTTTCCACATATTATTTAATACACACACATTGGAACAATCGAGCTGCGTGGTTGTTCAGGCAGGTTCTTGCGTCATTGTAACATGCTTTTGTCAGTGTTCATAAAACTTAACAATTCCATCTTCTAAAGTGTTTCTCCTCTATAGCCCATCACTTCACACACTGTGCTGTTTCCTCTTTAGAGCCCTTTGAAAACCAGGAACGTGTTTTTTTTTTTTTCCTTTTTTTTTTTTTTTGAGCCGACCCTCCTCGATCCAACTGTGTCACCTTCTGTAGCTGCATTGTTCTCTTTCAAAACAAACTTCAAACTGTGTGAAAGACTTCCATTCTTCCTCCTACAAACATATCAGGCAAGGTGGGAGCCAGAACTGCAGACTTGCTATAGCAGACATGTACTCTCTTTAAACTGCTTTTACAGTTGCACAGTTGTTTGCACATCCTGTGGCTAATTTAACTTCTACTCTGTAAAAGATCAAAAAAGATGGAGGGACACACAAGTTAAATGAAACCTTCAACTGTGTGAACTGAAGTTGTTAAGGACAGTCAGTCCACACCCCCACAGTCCAATGAATGGGCCTAATCAAGTGAATTAATGGGTGTGCATCATTGAGTAGGGTTTACATCACCATATAATAATGATAATAATGATGGGATATTTCTTGCTTCCTACTGACAATAAAATACAAATATTGAGTTTCACTGTCATAAATGATCAGTGATCAGTGCAAGTGGAGCATTTATCAGGAGCTGTTTTTAAGCTGTGGATTTACCCACATTTGGTGCTGCACTGAGTGATGATGTCAGTGGGACTGAGTGTGTGTGTGCGGTTGTACTCATCTTGTGAATGAACATGTTACTCAGTGCCACAGCGAGGCTCATTAATGTGTTGTCTTGATAGAGTCTGGACAACAGTGGAGCTCCGGGCCACAGAGGAGTCAGACACACACTTGTTAGTAACACACGCTCACTGTTGTGTCTTGTCATGGGATTTGTTGAGCAAATTTTAGAGTATAAGTCTTAATGATATATGGATAATCCTGCAGTAATTAATGAAGCCAGAGCATATTAATATGTCCAGCACACAATTCAACGCTTAATTATATCAATTATCATTCTATTGTAGTTTGTCTCAGTGGAAATGTGTGTGAGTGTTTTTTCTGTTTTTTTTTGTTTTTTTTCACCAAATCTGCTGAGCATCTGGAATCAGGAAAAAAAAGGGTACATGCTCATAATAGTTATCTGTTGTCATTGTTGCTATAGTGACAGAGTCTTGCTGTAGGTTTAGAAATATATTCCCAAAGTAAATCTAACCTAATTTGACCTTTTTTTCTCTGAGACAAAAGGCAGAAACAGAGACGACATGCGACTCTGGCGGAGGGCTGTGTAGCGTCTGACGTGAGAGCTTTGCTTCATCTTCAGATGTGTCGAGGAGACATGGGACGAGTTCCTCCTGTGTTCGTGGCTGCTCAGTATTCCCCGCGTTCCGTCGCTGCCAAAACCAACCCTAAGGCTCGCCCCCAGCCTCAGACTCACGGCACGCCTCTGTCGGTTAAAGTGCTGCTAGGGACACGGAGAGAGGGAGGCAACAACCAAAAAAAAAAAAAAAAAATCACATACACACACAGTCTGTCCCTGAAGCCCTGCAACCTTGAGCCGTGACTCATCTGCTTCACCTCATAATATCACACACAAGTCACACTGAAGTCTTGTGTGCATTTTTTTTTAAATGCTCTTCAGCTTGTGTTTTGATGGCACAAGTGAGTCAGAGAATAAAGGGAGCAAATGCTTTCTGGATAGAGAAAATCAGATTAGGAGTTTCATTGACGTGTCTGTCTGTTCGCAGCCCTGGGAACACATGACACTGCGGATAATCTGCTCAAATAGCTCACAATAATTAAAAATATTCAGACACGCATCAGCCTCTAGCCTTCATTTTCTTTAAGCATCCAGCATCAACATGTGCCAACATGGAGAACGCATGCACATACACACATACACACACACACATCCAGGCTGAATTATGCAGTGTGCATCAGAGGCGTAAGGAGCTTTACAGTGCATTTTAAGCTGAGTCAGTGGTAATGTGTTTGTTCTTTATTTTGATTATGACTAACCCACACTGCTCACACATAAAGCAAGTGTAGTTGAACATGAGCTGTGGGAGAAGAAACAATTCTAATCCTCTGTGATGGGTCTTTTTTTTCTAACCCAGGTGATGCTGCCTTTTCTTTCTCTTTTTCTTTTTTTCTTCTCTTAGTCTCATTACACAGAGCTTACAACTTTCTTTACAGTCATAAATTACAGGGTATAGGATAGCTCTATTCACATGCAGCCCAGGCGCTTCAAAGCACAACATCAATCACAACAACAACCATCAGGTCAGTCAGATTCTACATTTACATTTATCTTTGTTATTGAAAAATACATAATATTATTGATGTATTTTTGCCATCATACCTTAGTGATAATGAAAGCCTTCCTTGAGACACGAGAGATTCTCTGTGGGATGAATGGCTTCAGTTGAGTCTCATTCATGTCCTGTGTGTCTTTGCAGTCTCATAGTGTTGCCGTTAACACACAAGCATTGAAACAAGCTGTAGAGTGAACAATGAAAAAAGAGCTGCCTTATTCTCACCTCCTGTCATCATCAGTCACTGTGTAAAATGAGCTTGACTGACAACTCTGATAGACATCATGGTGTATTTCAGGATCTAAACAAAGATGTGTACAGAAAACATGCAGCAAGTATACGCCACAACATAAACTGAGATGTATGTGTGTGTGTGCTGACAGGAAACTTGTGAGTAAACTAAGACATAGATATGAAATGTGCTCAGGATTAAGTACAAAACACTGATGTACCAGAAACATCCAGTAGGAAGCTCCAGGCCACCAGTGTGTAAAAATAACGCACTTAAACCAATGCCACATTATGATAATTACATTGATTTAGCAGCTAATAATACATTTGAACCAATGCCAAATGAGGAAAATTGGAATAATCTGAGAACTCCAAGAAAAGAACCCAGAGATAATAGGGGGAAAATCCCCTAACAGAGAAAGGGTGGGGTAGGGGTGGGGGGTGCCCTGAGGATTAAACTCCATAAAGGTGGAGGCTCCTCTGGGGATCTGAGGAGCTGTTTGTCTGTGTTCTCTAACCAGCCTCAGTTTGGTAAGACCAGTAAATTCTACAATCATACTAGACTCCTGAGTGTTGTTTAACTTTGTTGCACCAATGTGATATTGTTATTGATCTGAGGCAGCCTCACCTGGCCTTGGTCAGAGGGGAGTCTTACCTTCATTTTTGTCTATACTACAGTGTGGGATCTCAGGGGATGAGTGTGGTTGGACAGTTTTCAGTGGTGGAGTTTGCCTGTGCTCCATCCACTTTCAGGTCCTGAGATGTGATGTTGTAGCCCAGAGTACATCCAAAACAGTAGGTCAGTTCTAATATTTAAATATTATGTCAGCTGGCCTGATGCACCCACTGAGAAAGAACACTGAATATTTAACTCCCATGTTCATTGAAAAAATGTCAAATCTTTGACTCTGTGGGGCCATTGAAGGAACCGCCCAGCTCACGCCACATGCAGACTATTTGTAGTTGCTACAGTTTACAGTACATTATAATAGTATATATATACATACAATGTATATCTTGTATATACAATTTACAATGTGTTACAATGTGTACTGTTACGATGTGTATACATTGTAAAAGTACAGGAAACTTTTCCCCTGAACGTCTCATATTCAGACTGTTGATAGACAGTGAGATAGGAGACTTCCTGGACAGACCTTATCCCCTTTATCTTCTTATCACTGAAGAGGCTCTGGACTGTCAGTAAGAACAGCATCATATTCAGTTGACCATTATCGACCAGAAGTGTACATGGATGCTGGAGTAACAAACGACCAATCACTGATGCCTGGTGTGTTTATTCTAAATGAGGGCACAACAGGGAGGTTTCCTACTGACATGTCATACATTTGTTTGCCCTCAGGGCCCCCTCCACCAGCCTGAGGCCCCCTGGCATATGCCTGTCCTCAAGATGCCCCTCAATCTGACAAGCGGGCAGTTTTTGAATCTCATTTGTTGAAGCCTATTACCCCATTATTCATCAGATACACTGTCATTTTTAAATTTTTAAATAGCAAGATTTCAGTTCCCTGGAACTAAACGGTTGAAACATACAGCTGCAGACTCACTTGCTGTGTACACATCCAGAACGCGCCCTGGGCCTGGTGTCAGTCAGGCAGCTCAGTATTAAAGTCGCTCACGATTGCTCTCACAAGTCAAATCTGCACATCTGCTGTCGTCTCTTCTCTCTTCGGCACCCGGCCCAGAATTGACTCTTCTCTTTAGAGCCGATTAGATTTCTTTTTTCCCTCCTCTATATTCACTCCACATTCATCCCCTCTCCTAAACCTGGAGTGTGTGTGTGCATGTGTGCATGCACGTGTGTGTGCGCAGCTATTAGCTCTTTACCCTGCATCTCTCGGTTCACTCCATATGTCTAATCCCTACGCTGAGCTGGTAATATCAGCTGTGTGTGCGCTCATGTATACATTCACACTCCCATATCCCATTCACACCCGTCACTGAGCATGTGACCCCTTCACTGCGATGACCTTTACTCTGCAGGCAACAAAAAAAAAAAAAAAGAAAGAAAGAAAGAAACATTAAAGAAGATCTATGGAGGCATTTGACTTCATTGTCAGTTTATCTCAGTGTGGCTGCTATCAGGACGCAATTCACAAGCATACACAGGAAGAGCTATTTGTATGATAATGTAAAACAGGCTCTGTGGACTGGCTGCTCTATGTGATGCCATGCAGGAGACAGCTGACATAAGCATTTATTGAATCTCGACAGTGATTCAGTAGAAATGTGGGCAATGCAGAGCGATTGAGAGAGAGGCAGAGAGACAGAGAGTGACTAGAGAAATGGCTGGTGCTGCCTGTTCGGCCCTGTAAATGTCAGCGGGGCCTCTCTGTCCACTCGCTCTTACTCTCTTTAGCATTTAAAAGACGACGGCTACAATCCCGGACGTAATTCACAACAGTCTTCTTGCTCTCATTTCAGCAGCGACAGTCGACCACGGTGACCAGATTAATGAGCAGCAGAGTCTTCCGTTCCCACCCACTCCCACTCCCACACTGTCTTCAGAGGAGGCCTCCAACACGTTGTGGATGATGTGACATGATATAACACACTCTCCCACCTCAATTCACATCTCTTTGTTGAGGTGCCGTTGAATAATGGGACTGTACGTTAGTATACTCAGAGCTCTAAAAACCTGTCTAGAGACATTACCCACAAAACGTTTCATCCGGAGATAAAACAGGAATGCGTGGTGAGGGCTGGCAGAGTGTGTGCCATCATCACAAAATATGAGCCATTGATTAGTTGGGAATCTATTGTATCTGCTGTTGGAGGAATACAGTGAGGAGGCACACTGCTCTGAATCACAGTGTGGACTGTTTATGGCTGTAATGAGAATGAAAATGTTACAGTGCGTGCTCGCTCTTAGATAAATCATAAACATGATTCAGTTTTATTCGTATCTCCAAGTCTGGCCTCTTTTTACTCGCGCTTTCAACTACATCTCACTGTTTTCATCAGCAGAGAAGGATTTGGATATGGTTTGATATCTATCTATCTGTCTATCTATCTATCTATCTATCTATCTATCTATCTACACAACTTTATATATGAAAATCAAAAAAAACAAAAAAAAAAACAAACAAATGCTACAATGTAACATTTAAAGTAAAGTGAACCTCCAGTGAAACTGAACTGGAGCTGATCATCAGACTTTCATATGTCTGTGACTTCTGTGGTCCTCACCACAGAGGCACGAGACCTGAAGGTTAAGACGAGTGACTTGTGAGACTTGTGCCTCTGGTTTGAGGCGGGTCTGTTCAGGAAGGTTATGGTTCAACACTGGACAGAGAGATCAGTTTGAATCTAATACAGCAGGCATTAGTCAGGTCAGTCAGTCTGACATACAGTCATCGCTTGAACAGGTGACTAGTTTTTAGTATTTCTTTTTTATTAGACAATAATTAAAAGTGTATAGTGAGTTTCAAATGACATGAGCAGAACAGGTCACGGACACACAGCAGTGAGCTGATAGATATCTGCTTTAATACTGTGGCCGATCGATGTACTCAGAGCTCTTCAGTGTGGCTCTTTGAAACCTTGAAGAGACTGGATAGAAAAGCCTTGGAGGCTCAAGTCCCACACACACGTGGTGCCTTTGTGTCCTTTACTGAGAGTGAATGCCTCTCAGCTCGCCACCACTGGCCTCTGACCCCTCCCCTCTATTTTAAAGAAGGACCTTGCACGGACCTAGAACAGATGAAATTATTATTAGCTGTGCTCTCATCCACAATCCTGTAAGTGAGTGTACGAGACTTTCATGTCACCAGTGGGAGAGAAAGTTTTTCTTTTTTTTTTTTTTTGTTAATACCGGTGACAACAGCGTGCAGCCCAGGCTTTCAGCTCTAATACTCTCCATCACTTCATTAGCAGGGACAGTGTGTACGTGTGGATATGTGTGTGTCTGTGTAAGTGTGAGTGGGTGTGGGAATGAGAGCAAGGGAAGAGCAGCATTGATGCTGTCACTCGGCTGCCATTATGCTTAAAACA
Organism: Caranx ignobilis; assembly: GCA_021432705.1. Lineage (NCBI taxonomy): Eukaryota > Metazoa > Chordata > Actinopteri > Carangiformes > Carangidae > Caranx > Caranx ignobilis. Next base: position 17,397,735 of record MU269988.1, read on the forward strand.
ACCCACACAGTGGCACACAGAGTCAGAGAAGAGCCATTATTAATACCTCCCCTCTGAAATGAGCCGAAGAAGAAGGAGCACATGGAGCCTCATTGTCTGCTGGCATTGAAGTCCCCTTTTTGGGGGACATGAAAGCGAACACAATGATTTCTATTACCGGACCTTATCAGGCGCTTAGCCAAGAGATTAGCAGTGGTAATTCTCTCTCTTTTGGTGTAAAGGTCTTTTTTTGAAATTCAGAGCTTATGAGTGAGAGGGAGGGAGGGAAAAATTGGAAATGGATTCATTAGCGTGGAAAGGGTCCTTCAGTCAGGAGTCACACTTACAACATTCCCTTATTATTCAGGGTGTGCAGTGCAATTCAAGACCGTCCTCCATTTAAAAAAAAAAAATTAAAAATCGCAGGTTGTCTGTGGAGTATCTTATTATAGTTATGTATTGTTGCTAGGCGCCGTCTAGTGGTTGTAGTCATTATGACAGGAGCAAAGTGACAGCGTAATATAGACCTGATACAAAAAAGAAACGTTGTGAGGAGGTTGGATTTAATGGGAATATAAAACAGGGGAGTGGTGTTTTGATGCCATGTGCCACCATCAGTTTATATCTAAAGTAATCTAATGTGGAGGAGCTATTAGTAACAAAGTAAATGTACTTGGGTATGATAATCATTTGGTTTGACAATAAAGAAGCACGTTTTGACATTTGGACTCCACTGCATTTCTATGAAGCAGCAACATGTGACTGTGAAGCAGAGCCTTTAGTCACTGAAATCAATTTTATTCTGGTTTCGAAAATGTGTTGTCAAAAATCAGTCACGGCTGACACTATCTTTCAGTCATGTCGTGTTTCCTGCATTTTTTACAGTTCAATTAGAAGAAGCCTGCCAAAGTTACGATAGATAAAGATTTGGTAGAAGCCACCAAACGTTATCATCAGCTAAATAAAGAAACGTAAAAATGACAGCAGCCACCGTTGATCCCTTTGATGACTCAGTTGGGCTTTTATGGCCATTAAAGTTGTCTTTGTATAGTCTATAAGCTTTTTACTCTTTAGGTACTACAGTCTGTCAGTTAGTATTACATATTCAAAAGACTTGAGGTTTTCACTGTAGTGGAGGAGTATTAGATGAGTTTACTAGACTCAAGTGACAGAGCTGGGTGCTTCATCCAGTTATGCCTATAGACGGGTCTCTTGTGTACAAACAATACTAGGTGCATGTGCAACCGGGGGGCAAAAGACTGCTTGAAGAGTGAACTGATATTGATGGAGATGCCGGATTGTTTGTAAGTTCTCCCTGAATCAATTGCAATAAAATGTCATTTCATAGAAATGTCTTTCACTGCATCACAAATCAGAAACACTTGCTTTTACTCAGCTTACCAGGTTGTGAAGGTTGTTTTGGATGTCTACAGTATCAGGAGCATGGTGGTAACGTTAGTGAACGCTAACCAAGTCAAAGTAAAAATGTTTACAACATTAACATTTAGAAGAAAAAGTGATAATTACGGCCGATGTCACTGTACGATACACTACACATCTGATAGCTGGTTAGCTAGGTCTGGGACAGAGATGGCTCAGACCAGTTATATCAACAGCCTAAGCAGCTCAGAGTGCACCAGCTGCCTCAAGAAACTGGTCCTCAATAATGGTGAGAAATGACCAGACCCATATAATATTCCCAGTGACGAACAGATTTCAGATATATGTCCAGATGGCCAGCTACCATACGGCCTGACATATATTATACAGTTATCTCACAGAGAAGCCCAGTGTGTAAACAAAGGACAACTTGTATGCATAGAAATCTTTAGATGCGTATAATTACGTACTTTGTGGTCATGTGCAAAACAAGTTTTATGACACGCTGCCTTTAGGACCTTCGAGACCCAAATCTGCCCTTTTAATGGCCTGGAGCCATAATCTTCTTTTGGTAAACGGATGAGACCTGCTAAGGATATTATACATTTTCCATCCATCCTTTGGCCTCCTTGTCATTTTCTTTTGCTGCTTGACTCTGCTTATAAACAATGAGAAATGCCCCATTTTCTGCCCCCTGGCTGCGCACGCATATCTGCGATGACGTCGCACAGCAACCCGTCTATGGTACTTTAGGCCTGGTTGCTGTCTCAGGAGACACCCTCTGGGTGGTGTCAGAGGTTTGGAGTAAATGGCCTGTGTGGTTGTTCAGGTTGGACGACTGGTTGAGGATTTCAGTCTGCAACTTATCAGCAGCAGTGATTTTCAACAAACCCTCTGGGAGCACTGGGTTTCTGATGCTCCCCCAGATGAAACTCTGTGGTTTTAGGGACAGTCCAGTCGATAGTGAGCGGGGTTTCAGTGGCCACTCCAGGGAAGGCATCATTCAGGCTGACCAATGAAGCAAAGGGCCGTAAACACAGAAGAAACATAGAGTCACTGAACTGTGAGTGTCTTACCCCTAATTATTAATCCAGCTTCTATTCCTGGCCTCTCTCATTTACTTTCTTCAAGAGATGTTACATCTTGACCCCCAGGGACCAGAGTCAGTGCCACTGCTTGTTTTAATCATGTTCCTCCTTCATCCATATAGACTCCACCACTAAGAGTAGACCTTAGAGAGAGAGGCAGAGATTACAGCCCTGCACATCCTCCCTGGGGATTTGAAGCTCCATATATAAGCCTACATACATGCTTGGACATGCTCGCCACGTAGTCTTGCGGACCACAATAAAATGTAATGACATGGACCGTCGAGGAGGAGCGCCCTGCTGTGATTGAAATGGAGACACAAAGCTGTGGGAAATTGGAAGAAAAGCTGGAGCTCAGTCACATTCTGTAGTGTGCAGTGGGGTTGTTTCACTCATTTCAACTGCGTGAACCACCACCCTTGTGACGCATTAAGCCAACATCACAAATCCTTAAAAAAACAAAAAAAGGTTCCCATTAACCCTTTACAGTGCACTCCGAATACTTGAAACTGACCAGTTTCAACCCTGGACCATTATTGGAGGATATTAGAAGAGTGTTGTTTACTGTATGTATTCTCAAAGGAACAGTCAATCAACACATAAAAACGTACTGTATTTGTCATAATTATGTTACTGAATGTGGTTCTTGCCCTAAAGACATTTAAACATTTAGTCCTTAATGCTTGCTTTTACAAAACAAGATAGAAAAGAAAAGAGAAGAAAAGAAAGAGCATGTATTCACAAAAAGCAGATTATGTCCTGTGCTGATTGGTGGAGCACTGGATCACCCACCTTTAAGTAAATACTACTGCATTGTTTTGTCAGTTGCTCAGTCTCCATGGGGGCAGAGATACAGTGGCATAACCATCCATCCAAGAAGTGCATTTTCTGTGAGTTGCGAGGTGTCTATCAGCTGGTGGGCTGTGGTTCTGAATGGAGTCTGGCCTCTAAGACCTGCTTGTAATTAACACAGCCAATGAGTGACAGTCTCTGTGGCTCTGTGTGACTGTTCAGAGCTCAGCTGAAGACAAATTGCTAACATAGTGTGAGAAGAAAGTGACACTGCTGCGGTTTACTGCATTGATATTTTGCCACTGCTGTCAGTTTGTTTTATTGAACATGGAATTAGTTATTTCTCTCTGAAGATGCTGCAGCCATTTGGAGAAGTTTTTTTTATAAATATTCATAATAATATATTGCACCATGAGACCAGTACTGGTTGCATTTCTGTAAAACCAGCCTCTCTGTGACACTGCAGTGTAGTTTCTTGCCTGCCATGCTATGTATTTTACCCTCAGGTGTTAAATTACTTTCCCGTGTTCACACAGTGACTGGGAGCTAGAGCCTCTCCCAGCATGCATTGGGAAAAAGGTGCAGCATCCTTGACAGGTCACCAGGCTCTCACGTAGTTAATGATGGCAACCCTCAGCTCACTGATGGAGGAGTCAGAGTGGCTTTGTGTGAGTGCTCTGCTGCAGCTGAGGACATGAAAAAAGATCCAGGAAAGACAAAGTCACAGCAGCATTTACAAAGTTTATGACTTCAGTTCATCAGTTCATTTCAATGAGGTGGCTGTAATCGGTGGTCAAAGTAAGGTGCTTGAACTAGGACTCACTAGTTTAGTCACTGCTTTGCTGTGTTGCGTCTCAATAGTCAGAATCCAAACTAAAATCCATAAGTAAAGTCTGTATATGTTATAAAGTAAGAATGGAGTCTGGAGGTGTGACAGGCTCAGAACTCAGGAGCTCTACTTTCTTCTTCTCAGACTATTAATGTCAATTTTATAAACTTGACTGACATAACTGCAGCGTGATGAATGCTTCAGAGAAGAGTATGTCCTGAGTTGTGGAGAGGTGCATTGTTTTTTTGTTTTTTTTGTTCTTTTTTTCATCTAACATGCACTGGTCTTCAGGGGGATCTGAGGCTTGGGGAAATATTTGATCTCACTGAATATTGAAACCACAATACTATCATAAATCATACTGTCGTACACAATGCATGCACGCACTGCAGCTCATTTCAAAACTAATGTAAACACCGTTCCTTCAGTTTAAACGTCACAGACATTAGACTGACTTCATGCAGCAGGTGAATGACGTGTTGGGAAATACTCATTTGAGAGCAAATGGAGTTACTCTGGAAACATACTTCCAGAGGAAAAAGCAGGCAGAGAGCAAGCTAAGCTAACAGGCTAGGCTAGCTTCCAGGTTTTATGTTAAACAGGCTCTGCCATGATTCTGAGTAAACATAAAGAAAGTGTGAAATCACGAATGATAACTGACAGGATGCTTTCTGTCTCTTCATCTTCACTAATTAACAGATCAATTCACTCTGAGGCCACTTTGGAAACCAATCAATACACCTTAAATGTCAATATGACAACTCCGATCAATTCATTTGTTTTTGTTAGCTCTCCACATGACATTCACATTAGTTATGAAAATGGATATTAATTTAGAACAGATTATGTGAACTGCATATGGCATTACATCGCAGAAAAGAAGTAGTGGAGCGTTGGTCTTGGGTGCTGTGGCAGCAGCTCTGGGTATTGCTTCAGCCTAACAGAAAGTGGAGCACCCAGAGGAAACATTACATTGGACATCATGAGAACAGGAGAACCTTTGTCGACGGCCTCACATCCAAATCCAGGACCTTCTTGTAACTACTAGGACATTGTGATGTCTCTGTCTGTCCTTGGAGAATACACAGCCTTACACTAAGAAATCCTTTAGAGGCACGCCCATGTGTTTACTGCCATCCTCCTGAACTTCCAGGCACCGTCCAGTCCCCAGACTCCATGACGCCTCCGCTCACAAAACACCTGAGTCAGAGGAAAAATCCCCGTCCTCCTCCGTTTCAACTGTTGAGCCTGTCCCCTTCCTGTGCAACTGCCTCAGCTCAAGGGACGATGTATTTGTTATCCTGCCCCTTAGTGGGCAGGCCTCTGCTGGCCGCCAGATTGTATATCCCAGACCATTAACAACATGACGGGAGGAGTTAGCTTGACTGGCATGTTTATTGTTCAGTTGACTGGACCGTGCTAATGAGGCCTTTGTGCTGTGCTGGGCCTGCAGGATTACCCCGGCATCACAGGACAAGCACAAACAAGACCCACTGTCACTGACCATTTCCCTGAGAGCACCCAAACATAGACACCTAACACAGGCGCTGCACACATGAACACAGACACTGGATCTGTGCTGCGTTCAGGTGCTCACACTGAGAAAGTTCAGGAGCATTCGGGGGATTGTGATTCCTTGATGCATTTAGCTGCAACAAACACAAAGTGGTTTAAAGTAAGTTTTTGTAGCTTTTCTAACAGAGGTCAAGCAGGGTGGCCTTGCTCTGTAGCTGGAAAATTAAGAAGGGAAAATTAGCATTATTTATGCATATAATTGATCTTTTAATATTTTATTACCATGGAAAGGCAGACACACACAGCAGCAGTGGAAAGGAACTGGCTGTCCTCTAGCAGGTCAACAATGAACAGGGCGACGCAGAATGAACTCAAGTCTCAGTAAACTGAGTTTGGAGCCAGAGTGACAGTGGATAAAGTATCTTTAGTTGTATCTATAGATTTCAGAGGGCAGTGAGGAAAGTGAATTTATTATGTTCATCAGTTAAAACATAGAGGAGACTGTGAGTCATAGACAAATTGAGACACAGGGCTTTGTTTTTATGTTTATACAAATCACCAGCCTTATATTTAAAAGTGTTGCTCGATCAAGGAAACTAGTAAAATAAAATTTATATTCAATAAATAAAAAATAAATAAAAAGTAATTATGGAATAAATCATCACATCAATAAATACATATTTGTCTATTATGTGTAATTTGCAAATAGAGTGAATGAGTCTTGAAACCCAGCAATTAATTGCATCCAATCTCATCCAGTTCCTTCATCCCAAAGTCTTTTTGATCGAATGACTCGAATCAAACCAAGTCATTTTCACGTTTTATTCTACATGGCAGTAAATATCCCAGTCCTGATCTCTGTAAGTGTGTCTGGATGAGACTCCAGAGGTTGTCAGGAAAGTTAAACATCATCACACTGAACATGAAACCTGGTCTAGTCACCAGTCCAGCTTTACAGCTTTGTTCTGGCTTTACCAGAGCAGACTGTTACTAACTTCATAAGAGGCTTTTAAAAGGCTTCTGTAGATGAGGTCAGAGCTAAATCATAAAGCTAACATTAGCTTTGAACTTCTGGTGATTGTATTTAGGCTTCAGATATCATAAAATGCTTCATTAGTGAGTCATTTTGAATAATAAGAGATTATCCTCCTGAATAAAACCTGTCAGTGTCATTAACTGTTGTTTCTTTTTGTCTTTTTGTTTTCTCTAATATTCCAAAAGACTCGGCTTTTTGTGGATGGAACCAGTGTAATGCTCACATCAGAGCTGGACTATTAAAAACATGTCATCCCTGCAGGCTTCTATACAGTAGTTACTGTATGCAGCATCACAATATGCTAATATGTGTGTGTGTGTGTGTGTGTGTATGTGTGTGTGTATGATCTAGCGACTTGTCAGCAAGAATAACACAGATGTGACAGGGACATATTTAACTTAGCTCTCATATTTATCTGTCATATCTACTTGCTGTTGTAAATAGTGCACACAGTGTGATCACTCCGTACAAACCCACCTCACGGGCTGAGCTTGGCGGGGCCAATATGCAGCAGCTGATATTAGCTGGTTGACTTCCTCTGGCAGCTTCTGACGCAGAGGTGGTGGGGTGGGGGGGGTGGGAGGGTGGTGCTGTGTTTGTGTGCTCGCTAAATAATTGTCTCTGTGTTCACAAATGAGCCCCAGCATAACTATGACATTCAACGCACCACCCTTTTATTTTCAAGCTCCCTTGTTTAATTTTCTCCAGATCCTCCACGCTGTCACTTGAAGGCAGCACCACGGAGGGCAGACGCAGCACTGACAGCTCTCACACACTGTAGTCCTCAGTTAATACAGACACTTGCTTCTCTTCTCTGCCTCCCTCTCTGTCTCTCACACACAGTCTTGTAGTGCATCCAGCATCACTCACCACGGTCGCGTCCTGAAAGACATGCCTGTGCCCCCCTGGCCTGTAATAGCTGCCTGGTGATTTATGGTTTGTTCTGCTAATCGTCAGCAGCGCTGGTGTTAGCTCCATTAGCTCTAATGCTATAGCTGATAAAGTAAGCTGCTATTGATGAACTGTGGTAATGAGGCTGTGGGCCACATTATTAAAGTCTCACAGCACTGTGATAGTGTGTCGCCACCTGCAACCTGCACTCGTTGTTCGTGGGGTTTTGTGGAGGTGATGTGATGCAATCATTTCCATCATCTTGTGAAATCTGTTCCACAAAGAACTTTTTTTTTTTTTTTTTTTTTTTTTGGAACAAAGAGACATCCTACGCAGTGTTAGTAATGTGCCTCTTCATGAAAGTGCTCAGTGAGTGCACAAAATGGGTCTTGAACCTGTCATGGTTCTTGCACCACGTTGCGAACACCTTACGGCATAACATTTTGTCCAGGATGTCAACTATAGCCCTGTCTCACTGTCGTATTTCTCAATATATCTCAATAATATATTCTCAATTCTCAAAATGTGACATGATTACAGTTCAGAACAATACATCAGTTTTGTATTTAATTCATTTAAATCTGTGGTAAATGAAATGGACACACCCAGTCTAGACATCTTACACTCAGAAACCCAGCTGGAAAGTAAGTGAATGAAGTACCACACTGAGGTACAGTATCAATGCTGCTTTACACTCCACTACATTTCAAAGGTTTATATTGTTTGGTGTGACCTTTTGTGGATAGATAATTACCACTGCTAATATTAAACCGCATTAGCATGTCAGTAAAAGAGGCATGCAAACAAATTAAACTGCTCATAGACAGTTCAGCTGTAACTTAATTCAGTAATTATACCAGCAGCTCATGAGTGACACACGATAACATCTGTTATGACTGAGCACAACTTTAGCTAAGTTGTTGGCATTGGAACATCATAACTTTAATTAAAATTTAATTAGATTTTCCATTAAAAAATGTTGCAAAGTGCTTTACAAAAAAACAATAAAATAAAGCCAAACAAAAGAAAATTCAAAGGTATAAAAAGTAAAATGAAACAATCTCAGATCAATATAACACAAAGGTTCAGACACTAAGTGTAAAAATTATAATAAAAACAAAAAGTATGGATAAAACAACATAAATCATATATGTTGTATGTATAAAAGAGATTAAGATAGCCCACAGTTTGCTCCCTTACTCTTACTCTATAGACCGCTGATTAAACCTTCTGCTGGCAAACCATGAAGGAAATTACAGAGGACGTCCCATTGATCCATATTCATATGTTGTAATATGACACTGTCACTCCTTGTCATTAGGCTCCACCCACACAGCACAATGTCATTGTCACAGAAAAAGAGATTTATGCACCCCGTGTAGCTGGAGCTGTCCATGGTGCTGATCTCTCCACTCTGTGGACTCCTCTCTGTGAGAGTGGAACAGCTGCCAGATGTTGAACAGGGGGCGACTGGACTTGGATGAAGATACTTGATGTTTCATCTCACATCCACAAAGACTCCTCAGTTCACTTGAGTCCAGTCTCAGCTTCTGGTGCAGTATTTACAGGTGCATTTCTTGTGCCTGCAGAGTTATCTGATGAATACAGTCATTATGACCTACTTTATGACTGTTTTGAAATTAAACAGCAAGTCATTATATTTATCTGAAATTATCACCTCTTTCTCAGCCCCCCAGTATGTCTGTACTGCTGTACTGTGCACACAGCCCTTGTTATGTATGGTTTATGTTACTTAACACCTTTCATAGACTCCACAAGCTGCATGTAGAGACAATGCAAAGATGTGTGTTAGACACCAGCCCCCGTGCTTTTCTTTTTCTAACCTCATATTTACAGTTTCCATGTCGCCTGTGCCATAAAAACACAGTGACAGCTTCTTTATAAATGTCCTGCACCTGGTCCCTGTCCAGAGCTTTTATATAAAGCATATCTCCTTCTGTTCACAGACGCACCAAAATGTCTGTTAAACTGCCCCCCTAGTGAGTAAACAAGATGGAACCTGCAGTGCCAGAGCAGTGTTTCAAATTGAGAGCTAGCAGAATATGACAGCTCCTTTAATGCTGCTCTTAGACATTCATTATCATTAAGATGTTGGTTTCCATACCTGCTTAAGTAAGCATTTATCCCCAAGCTGTTAGGTCTCCTTCAGCACTCTCTCTCCCCCATCTCTCGCTCTCTCTTTCTCTCTCTAACCCTCTCTCTCTCCCATTGCGGGCAAATTTGCAACCTAGCTTTGCATCAGCAGTTACAAAAGGAAGGCGCTTTTTTATACTTCTCTTGATGCTCGTCCAAGAAATTGATGTACAGGACGCATCTGGGTCTTAGAAGAAAGAGAGAGGGAGGGAGAGAGAGAGTGTTTTAGTGTGTGAGTGCACTTTGCATTTCTCCAATTCCCTCCTGTTTCCCAAAGACTATTACTCTAACTTTTCATCCATATCCAGTTGACAAAATAAAGACATTTTATTAAGGTTCTCTCTGTGGCTGGGCCTGTTTAATGAAATGAATACCTCTGCAGCCTTTATGTGCATGCATGCATGTGTGCTCTTAGAAATGTGTGTGCATCTGCTTTGAAAAGGAGGCTGCTTTTTCCCTTTTTTCTTTTTCTCCCCTGTGTGCAGCTTGAACGTCTGTGCGTGGCCATTTTGATGCCCGCATTCTCTAATGAGAAACTGTGTCTCTCCAGGCTTGGTGTTTATTACTGCCTTGCTATCTGTGAGATACTGGGCCGTGGGAGTAATTAATGTAGGAAGTAATTGTCCAGTGTGTGTCTCCTCAGACCTCAGAACCCACCTTCACCCCAACCCTGAACTCTAATAAGCCCACAGGGACGACCCAGCGTGCACATCAGCGTTAGCGGAGGAGGCTGCATAATTAGTGTGCAAACGTGGCTCAGCACACCCAGCACGACTGAGGTTAAATGACGAGGCAGGATCTCCATGTTGAGAACACCCGTTCTGTTAGACTCAGCACGGAGATGGAAAACAATCAGTTCAGCTATGAAGTCGCTGGTGACAAATCCAGACGTTTGGCTGGATAAAACTTCACAACAAAATTAAAACTTTCTCCTAAGGATTACAGAATGAGTGACAGAGAGCTGCTGAGCGGGGGTGTTGAGTTCCACATTGTCGTGTTTCTTAAAATCGTCAAATTTCAAACACTTCATGCTGCTACTTCATGCTGACTTTGTGTGAACTGTTGACTGCAGCTTCAAAACAGCAATAGGCCTTTCATGTTTTCAGCATCACATAGGTTTTGCCTCAGCCAACAGTACAGTACAATGCAGTTACCGTAAATTCTCAAATAGAAGCCCAGGCTTTGATTGGGTTTAACTGAACTGGCTTGGATTTGAGACAGGCATCTGTATGGGATGGGCTTTTAATTCGTTTTGCACAAATCTCTTGTTCAGCAAAGATGGAAAATACTTTAATCAGCAAATTGGAATCACTGCTAGTGAGTCGGGCTCTAACTGCTCAAACTAGTGATCTAGTGATCAAACTGGCCATCTGGTGGGCTTTGAGAGGTGCTGTACATTCACAAGATCTTGCACATAAAACAGACCTGGCTTCTGACTGAGGCCGGCTTTTATTTGCTCAAACCTGGAGCCAGACCCGGCCGGTACAGGGGACCGGAGTCTGTTTGAGACTTCAAGAAATTACGGCACTCATAAAGTTTTGAAATACTATTTTTACTTGGCATCCAAAATTTTACAGTGTACAGTGCACTCCCAAAGATTGTGATTTATGACATATTAAATGTAATATAATATTATTATATTGCAACGATAGCAGTATTTCTTGCAGTCTGCTGAGTCCAGCTCTCATTTCACAGCTTTGCATTTCTTTTTTAAATTAGAATTAATCAGCTGAACCTGAATCATTTACAACATAACACTAATGGTAAAATCTTAATGGAACAGAAATAATGGTTCAGCACTGTAATGTAATAACACTGACAGGGTCCATTCTGCTGTAAAAGTTCTTCCCTGCTTTTTTTCTGACTCAAATATGCCTAAACCACACTCCACCATGTGAATCCTAATTGCTGAGGCCCTTTTATAAAAACACAGTGGGCTGACGGCCGGCCATGAAACAGAAGCCCAAACCCCCCCGTCCCCCGCCCTCAGTTGCCCTTTTCGCTCCTACATTACACATCTACTCTGTCAGACATGTGCAAAAGGCCAAACCATATATACCCATCCACTTTTACAGCCTGCCAGTAAGAAGTGAAAGTGGCTCTGACGCTGGATGAAATATAGGAGTATCAGTGCTACAGAAGGCAGTGTGTGTGTGTGTGTGTGTGTGTGTGTGTGAGTGTGTGGAGTATTGACAGAGGGACTTGTGCCTCTGTCAGCACTGAGTGATGTCCCATGACACTGGTGCTGCGTTCAATCTATCAATGGCTAATAATTATGTGTACATTTATGACAAGGGACCCGGGTTTAATGGATCAATTCGCTCACACTCCAATTCCCATTCTGCACATGGATTTCCTGTCATTTTCATGAAGGATTTTGCATCCCTCTCTCTCTCTCTCTCTCTCTCTCTCTCTCTCTCTCTCTCTCTCTCTCTCTCTCTCTCACTCTCTCTCTCTCGGTTTCCCCTGAACCCCGATCAAACATATCACTTCCTAATCCAGTGCTGCCTTTAACAAACGATGGCTGCATGCATTTTTAATGCTTTTTTTTTTTTTTTATTCTATCTTGATGTTTTCCCCCTATGGACAGATGTGCTACTGGCAGCAATAATCCCTGGTTCAGGAGACCTGAATACCACAGAAGCTCATTAGCGGCAAATGCTCATGGTATCTGTCACTAACTTCTATGGCTTATTTTAAAAGAATATCATGTAAAGTACGAGTCCAATAGTATCTGTCACTGAACCCTGGAGAAAATCCACATTTTACAGTCACATAAGAGACTTAAGTACTTATATGAATAATACAAATACATGTGAAATATGAACATTGTGGAAATTAGGGATAGCATTAACAATGCTGTGTATAGGCCTACTTTATATATTCCAGTACTACATGTGGCAGTCATTCAAAATAAATATAATAATAAACCTACTATACGATGCAAACACTATAAAGTTATAATATAATAATCAAATACATTAATAAATATAGCCGCAAGCGGCAATCCCCGGGTTCTAACCTGTTGAGGCCCAAACCGGCCACCCCGACCCTCGCCGGCCACGGTCGACGACAGCGCCCGCTCCGTTCCTAAAGGCTCCACGCGATACACACCCATTACCAGGCCCAGATATCTCCAAACCGGGTTTTCGGTCACACATTTGTGACACCCCATATTGGCCGAGTTCAAAATGTTTTGCGAGTCACATACTTTCAGAACATGCGCTTCAACTGGGAGAAGCAAAGTCTAGTGGCTGTGATGTGAAATGAAACGATGAAACCATGAAACAACAAATGAATAGAATATGTTACCGGCGCCAGAGCTAGGGGTCCCTGGCCGGCAGCATAAACCGCTCAGGCGGCGGGCACTGAGCGGCTGAGCTACGGTGTGACTGAGCAACCAATCAATCTGTGGATCCAAACATAGGACACGGTCCCTCGTTAGCTACTGTTGCTTCCGCTAAGCGCCTTTATCGTCTGCGCCCGCTCTTCAAAGTTCACATTCCATATAATCAACATTACAACATACCGTACCAACTACTAGTACTCTCAAGCACACACACACACATTCTTGTTCAACCGACCTCATGGGGACGTGAACGTCCGATCACGAACCACGACAATATAGTAAGTGTTTCACAACTTAAAGCATTCATCTTAACTTCAGTGCTTTAACACATGCTGTTACTCATTTCAAATTAACAAAACTGTATCAACCATACACTTTACCAACCTGTGGATCCAAACATAGGACACGTTCCCTCGTTACCTACTGTCGCTTCCGCTAAGCGCCTCTATTGTCTGCGCCCGCACAGAGCAAGCAGAGCAGAGCAGAGCAGAGAATGCTTGGATCCACTGGTCTTGGAGCACCCTCTACTGGTGCAAACGGTTATTACAAAATGTAAAAAATAAAAGGTTCGAATATTAAAATGAAAAAGGGGGGGTGTCTGTTAATAAAAAAAAACTATATATGTGGCTATTATCACATCCACTACAAATAGAATAGAATAGAATAGAAATGACTTTATTGATCCCAAAGGGAAATTGATTTGTCTTTTAGCTCATCTTCCATTTGCATTAGAATTAAACAGTCTGATGGCTGTGGGTATGAAAGATCTACGGTATCTTTCTGTCCTGCACCCAAGAGATAGGAGCCGTCCACCACCGCTGCTTCTTTGATCCATCAAGGAGTTATGAAGTGGATGATCCGTGTTGTTCAGTATGGCCTCCTCATTGTGTATCTCTCCACCACCTCCTCCAGAGAGTCCATCTTTACTCCGATCACAGAGCCAGCCTTCTTGACAAGCTTATCCAGCCTCTTTGCCTGCTTTTTTCCTAAACTTCCTCCCCAGCAGACTGCAGCATAAAATAAAACACTTGCCACCACAGACTGATAGAACATCTGCAGCATCTTATTACAGATGTTTAGAGATCTAAGCTTTCTAAGGAAAAAGAGGCGCCTCTGCCCTTTTTTGTAGAGTGCATCTGTGTTAACAGACCAGTCCAACTTGTTATCAAGATGAACACCTAGATATTTATAGGTTGTCACCACCTCAATGTCCACTCCACAAGTGTTGACTGGCTGAAGAGTGGGCTTGGACCTATGGAAATCCATGATCATTTCCTTTGTCTTTGAGGTGTTCAGCATGAGGCAGTTCTGGTGACTCCAGTCACTGAAGGCTTTTAGCAAATCCCTATATTCACATTCATACTGTTTTTCACATTATGCAAGTTATTAAAAAAATCCGTAATAACCACCCTAATGGTGCAAGAGGCTTTTTTGTAGAGGACCATCAGGAGGACATGTGTGTAAAATTTCAAGTCAATAGCACACCAAACGTGGTGAAATTCTGTCCGACGGTCTTTGAGATATGCATGTGTGGCATTTATAGCGCCCCCTATGGGCTGAGCTCGAAACGCTTTGGTAGGCAGCTTCCCAGTCACCTTGTGACCCTACCCACCAAGATTGGTGACAATAGGGCAATGGGTGTGGGAGTTATGGCCGATCATTTCTAAGCTCCGCCCATCGCGGAGATTCATTGGTCCGTGGCGGCCATGTTTTTTATCCGACCTGGCTCATTTATAATAGAAATTTGTATTTCATCCCCCGAGGCCGTATACCAAATTTGGTGTTGATAGAGTCAATCTTTCAAAAGTTCTATTCATTTTACTGTTTTTCACATTATGCAAATTATTGAAAAATCCGTCATAATCACCCTAATGGTCCCAGAGGCTTTTTTGTAGAGGACCATCAGGAGGACATGTGTGTAAAATTTCAAGTCAATAGCACTCATATCTGGGCGGGGAGAGCCATTTGAAGTTCACACGCCATGTAACAGCGCCCCCGTTAGGCCGAATGGGGTCAAATTTTTTGACAAACATTTGCATGTCATTTATAATCCATGTACCGATTTTCATGTCCCTAGGTCCTTCCAGCTCATCATAAATTCAAAAAACGTAAACAACAGCAGTTAACGACCAACAGGCCACGCCCACTTTCACCAATCAACATGGCACTCAAGATATAAGTTAACAGTCCCCCCTAGAGTATGCATACCAAATTTGGTGAAATTCTGTTCAATGGTCTTTGAGATATGCATGTGTGGCATTTATAGCGCCCCCTATAGGCTGAGCTCAAAACGCTTTGGTAGGCAGCTTCCCAGTCACCTTGTGAACCTACCCACCAAGATTGGTGACGATAGGGCAAGGGGTGTGGGAGTTATGGCCAATCATTTCTAAGCTCCGCCCATCGCGGAGATTCATTGGTCCGTGGCGGCCGTATTTTTGATCCGATCTAGCTCATTTATAATAGAAATTTGTATTTTCATCCCCCGAGGCTGTATACCAAATTTGGTGTTGATAGAGTCAATCTTTCAAAAGTTCTATTCATTTTACTGTTTTTCACATTATGCAAATTAGCAAAAAATCTATCATGACGGACTTTAATGGTCCCAGAGGCTTTTTTGTAGAGCACATTGAGCTGGACCTGTGTGTCAAATTTCAAGTCAATCGGACTTACGGTGTGAGGGGCGTGGCCTTCCAAAAAAGTCATTTTTAAGCCTTAATTACAGCGCCACCATCTGGCCAACTGGGCTCATATTTTAATAGAAGTTGATGCACATCATTTCCAATCATTGGGCCAAGTTTCAGCTTTCTGGCCTATTCCAGCTCACGGGAATTTGAGCTCAAGCGGCAGACGACAAATAATAATAATAATAATAATAATAAATATAGCCGCAAGCGGCAATCCCCGGGTTCTAACCTGTTGAGGCCCAAACCGGCCACCCCGACCCTCGCCGGCCACGGTCGACGACAGCGCCCGCTCCGTTCCTAAAGGCTCCACGCGATACACACCCATTACCAGGCCCAGATATCTCCAATCCGGGCTTTCGGTCACACATTTGTGACACCCCATATTGGCCGAGTTCAAAATGTTTTGCGAGTCACATACTTTCAGAACATGCGCTTCAACTGGGAGAAGCAAAGTCTAGTGGCTGTGATATGAAATGAAACGATGAAACGATGAAACAACAAATGAATAGAATATGTTACCGGCGCCAGAGCTAGGGGTCCCTGGCCGGCAGCATAAACCGCTCAGGCGGCGGGCACTGAGCGGCTGAGCTACGGTGTGACTGAGCAACCAATCAATCTGTGGATCCAAACATAGGACACGGTCCCTCGTTAGCTACTGTTGCTTCCGCTAAGCGCCTTTATCGTCTGCGCCCGCTCTTCAAAGTTCACATTCCATATAATCAACATTACAACATACCGTACCAACTACTAGTACTCTCAAGCACACACACACACACACACACATTCTTGTTCAACCGACCTCATGGGGACGTGAACGTCCGATCACGAACCACGACAATATAGTAAGTGTTTCACAACTTAAAGCATTCATCTTAACTTCAGTGCTTTAACACAAGCTGTTACTCATTTCAACTTAACAAAACTGTATCAACCATACACTTTACCAACCTGTGGATCCAAACATAGGACACGTTCCCTCGTTAGGTACTGTCGCTTCCGCTAAGCGCCTCTATTGTCTGCGCCCGCACAGAGCAAGCAGAGCAAGCAGAGCAGAGAATGCTTGGATCCACTGGTCTTGGAGCACCCTCTACTGGTGCAAACGGTTATTACAAAATGTAAAAAATAAAAGGTTCGAATATTAAAATGAAAAAGGGGGGGTGTCTGTTAATAAAAAAAAACAATATATGTGGCTATTATCACATCCACTACAAATAGAATAGAATAGAATAGAAATTACTTTACTGATCCCAAAGGGAAATTGATTTGTCTTTTAGCTCATCTTCCATTTGCATTAGAATTAAACAGTCTGATGGCTGTGGGTATGAAAGATCTACGGTATCTTTCTGTCCTGCATCCAAGAGCCGGCCACGGTCGACGACAGCGCCCGCTCCGTTCCTAAAGGCTCCACGCCATACACACCCATTACCAGGCCCAGATATCTCCAAACCAGGTTTTCGGTCACACATTTGTGACACCCCATATTGGCCCAGTTCAAAATGTTTTGGTAGTCACATACTTTCAGAACATGCGCTTCAACTGGGAGAAGCAAAGTCTAGTGGCTGTGAGCTTTTACTCAACCTTTGCTTTATTTTGTTGTGTATTTGTATGTTTTTCTCAACTACTGATGGATACTTCTGTGGGGAGAGGAGATTCTTCAGGAGGATGACACCCTGTTCCATCTGGGATGAGGAGGTGTTTTGGTGGTTGCTATGCTGGTGGTGCAGAGGTTAAAGGCTTGGAAGTGGAGATGAAGTGAAGGTCCTTTCTGCCGTCAGTCATCATGCAAAATATCAACTCTCTGCCCAACAAGAATAATGAGGAGCTGGAGATATAGATGAAGACTCAGGCAGTAGACATTTTTCAAATCAAAACAATACTTGTATACATCCCACCAACAGAGAACGCTTGGATCCACTGGTGGTGGAGCACCCTCTACTGGTGCAAACGGTTATTACAAAATGTAAAAAATAAAAGGTTCGAATATTAAAATGAAAAAGGGGGGGTGTCTGTTAATAAAAAAAAAACTATATATGTGGCTATTATCACATCCACTACAAATAGAATAGAATAGAATAGAATAGAAATGACTTTATTGATCCCAAAGGGAAATTGATTTGTCTTTTAGCTCATCTTCCATTTGCATTAGAATTAAACAGTCTGATGGCTGTGGGTATGAAAGATCTACGGTATCTTTCTGTCCTGCACCCAAGAGATAGGAGCCGTCCACCACCGCTGCTTCTTTGATCCATCAAGGTGTTATGAAGTGGATGATCCGTGTTGTTCAGTATTGCCTCCACCATCCTCATTGTGTATCTCTCCACCACCTCCTCCAGAGAGTCCATCTTTACTCCCATCACAGAGCCAGCCTTCTTGACAAGCTTATCCAGCCTCTTTGCCTGCTTTTTTCCTAAACTTCCTCCCCAGCAGACTGCAGCATAAAATAAAACACTTGCCACCACAGACTGATAGAACATCTGCAGCATCTTATTACAGATGTTTAGAGATCTAAGCTTTCTAAGGAAAAAGAGGCGCCTCTGCCCTTTTTTGTAGAGTGCATCTGTGTTAACAGACCAGTCCAACTTGTTATCAAGATGAACACCTAGATATTTATAGGTTGTCACCACCTCAATGTCCACTCCACAAGTGTTGAGTGGCTGAAGAGTGGGCTTGGACCTACGGAAATCCATGATCATTTCCTTTGTCTTTGAGGTGTTCAGCATGAGGCAGTTCTGGTGACTCCAGTCACTGAAGGCTTTTATCAAATCCCTATATTCACATTCATACTGTTTTTCACATTATGCAAGTTATTAAAAAAATCCCTAATAACCACCCTAATGGTGCAAGAGGCTTTTTTGTAGAGGACCATCAGGAGGACATGTGTGTAAAATTTCAAGTCAATAGCACACCAAACGTGGTGAAATTCTGTCCGACGGTCTTTGAGATATGCATGTGTGGCATTTATAGCGCCCCCTATGGGCTGAGCTCGAAACGCTTTGGTAGGCAGCTTCCCAGTCACCTTGTGACCCTACCCACCAAGATTGGTGACGATAGGGCAATGGGTGTGGGAGTTATGGCCGATCATTTCTAAGCTCCGCCCATCGCGGAGATTCATTGGTCCGTGGCGGCCATGTTTTTTATCCGACCTGGCTCATTTATAATAGAAATTTGTATTTTCATCCCCCGAGGCCGTATACCAAATTTGGTGTTGATAGAGTCAATCTTTCAAAAGTTCTATTCATTTTACTGTTTTTCACATTATGCAAATTATTGAAAAATCCGTCATAATCACCCTAATGGTCCCAGAGGCTTTTTTGTAGAGGACCATCAGGAGGACATGTGTGTAAAATTTCAAGTCAATAGCACTCATATCTGGGCGGGGAGAGCCATTTGAAGTTCACACGCCATGTAACAGCGCCCCCGTTAGGCCGAATGGGGTCAAATTTTTTGACAAGCATTTGCATGTCATTTATAATCCATGTACCGATTTTCATGTCCCTAGGTCCTTCCAGCTCATCATAAATTCAAAAAACGTAAACAACAGCAGTTAACGACCAACAGGCCACGCCCACTTTCACCAATCAACATGGCACTCAAGATATAAGTTAACAGTCCCCCCTAGAGTATGCATACCAAATTTGGTGAAATTCTGTTAAATGGTCTTTGAGATATGCATGTGTGGCATTTATAGCGCCCCCTATGGGCTGAGCTCAAAACGCTTTGGTAGGCAGCTTCCCAGTCACCTTGTGACCCTACCCACCAAGATTGGTGACGATAGGGCAATGGGTGTGGGAGTTATGGCCAATCATTTCTAAGCTCCGCCCATCGCGGAGATTCATTGGTCCGTGGCGGCCATGTTTTTTATCCGATCTGGCTCATTTATAATAGAAATTTGTATTTTCATCTCCCGAGGCTGTATACCAAATTTGGTGTTGATAGAGTCAATCTTTCACAAGTTCTATTCATTTTACTGTTTTTCACATTATGCAAATTAGCAAAAAATCTATCATGACGGACTTTAATGGTCCCAGAGGCTTTTTTGTAGAGCACATTGAGCTGGACCTGTGTGTCAAATTTCAAGTCAATCAGACTTACGGTGTGAGGGGCGTGGCCTTCCAAAAAAGTCATTTTTAAGCCTTAATTACAGCGCCACCATCTGGCCAACTGGGCTCATATTTTAATAGAAGTTGATGCACATCATTTCCAATCATTGGGCCAAGTTTCAGCTTTCTGGCCTATTCCAGCTCATGGGAATTTGAGCTCAAGCGGCAGACGACAAATAATAATAATAAATATAGCCGCAAGCGGCAATCCCCGGGTTCTAACCTGTTGAGGCCCAAACCGGCCACCCCGACCCCCGCCGGCCACGGTCGACGACAGCGCCCGCTCCGTTCCTAAAGGCTCCACGCGATACACACCCATTACCAGGCCCAGATATCTCCAAACCGGGTTTTCGGTCACACATTTGTGACACCCCATATTGGCCGAGTTCAAAATGTTTTGCGAGTCACATACTTTCAGAACATGCGCTTCAACTGGGAGAAGCAAAGTCTAGTGGCTGTGATATGAAATGAAACCATGAAACGATGAAACAACAAATGAATAGAATATGTTACCGGCGCCAGAGCTAGGGGTCCCTGGCCGGCAGCATAAACCGCTCAGGCGGCGGGCACTGAGCGGCTGAGCTACGGTGTGACTGAGCAACCAATCAATCTGTGGATCCAAACATAGGACACGGTCCCTCGTTAGCTACTGTTGCTTCCGCTAAGCGCCTTTATCGTCTGCGCCCGCTCTTCAAAGTTCACATTCCATATAATCAACATTACAACATACCGTACCAACTACTAGTACTCTCAAGCACACACACACACACATTCTTGTTCAACCGACCTCATGGGGACGTGAACGTCCGATCACGAACCACGACAATATAGTAAGTGTTTCACAACTTAAAGCATTCATCTTAACTTCAGTGCTTTAACACATGCTGTTACTCATTTCAACTTAACAAAACTGTATCAACCATACACTTTACCAACCTGTGGATCCAAACATAGGACACGTTCCCTCGTTAGCTACTGTCGCTTCCGCTAAGCGCCTCTATTGTCTGCGCCCGCACAGAACAAGCAGAGCAGAGCAGAGAATGCTTGGATCCACTGGTCTTGGAGCACCCTCTGCTGGTGCAAACGGTTATTACAAAATGTAAAAATAAAAGGTTTGAATATTCAAATGAAAATGGGGGGGTGTCTGTTAATAAAAAAAAACTATATATGTGGCTATTATCACATCCACTACAAATAGAATAGAATAGAATAGAAATTACTTTACTGATCCCAAAGGGAAATTGATTTGTCTTTTAGCTCATCTTCCATTTGCATTAGAATTAAACAGTCTGATGGCTGTGGGTATGAAAGATCTACGGTATCTTTCTGTCCTGCATCCAAGAGCCGGCCACGGTCGACGACAGCGCCCGCTCCGTTCCTAAAGGCTCCACGCCATACACACCCATTACCAGGCCCAGATATCTCCAAACCAGGTTTTCGGTCACACATTTGTGACACCCCATATTGGCCCAGTTCAAAATGTTTTGGTAGTCACATACTTTCAGAACATGCGCTTCAACTGGGAGAAGCAAAGTCTAGTGGCTGTGAGCTTTTACTCAACCTTTGCTTTATTTTGTTGTGTCAATGTATGTTTTTCTCAACTACTGATGGATACTTCTGTGGGGAGAGGAGATTCTTCAGGAGGATGACACCCTGTTCCATCTGGGATGAGGAGGTGTTTTCGTGGTTGCTATGCTGGTGGTGCAGAGGTTAAAGGCTTGGAAGTGGAGATGAAGTGAAGGTCCTTTCTGCTGTCAGTCATCATGCAAAATATCAACTCTCTGCCCAACAAGAATAATGAGGAGCTGGAGATATAGATGAAGACTCAGGCAGTAGACATTTTTTCAAATCAAAACAATACTTGTATACATCCCACCAACAGAGAACGCTTGGATCCACTGGTGGTGGAGCACCCTCTACTGGTGCAAACGGTTATTACAAAATGTAAAAAATAAAAGGTTCGAATATTCAAATGAAAAAGGGGGGGTGTCTGTTAATAAAAAAAAAACTATATATGTGGCTATTATCACATCCACTACAAATAGAATAGAATAGAATAGAATAGAAATTACTTTATTGATCCCAAAGGGAAATTGATTTGTCTTTTAGCTCATCTTCCATTTGCATTAGAATTAAACAGTCTGATGGCTGTGGGTATGAAAGATCTACGGTATCTTTCTGTCCTGCACCCAAGAGATAGGAGCCGTCCACCACCGCTGCTTCTTTGATCCATCAAGGTGTTATGAAGTGGATGATCCGTGTTGTTCAGTATGGCCTCCACCATCCTCATTGTGTATCTCTCCACCACCTCCTCCAGAGAGTCCATCTTTACTCCCATCACAGAGCCAGCCTTCTTGACAAGCTTATCCAGCCTCTTTGCCTGCTTTTTTCCTAAACTTCCTCCCCAGCAGACTGCAGCATAAAATAAAACACTTGCCACCACAGACTGATAGAACATCTGCAGCATCTTATTACAGATGTTTAGAGATTTAAGCTTTCTAAGGAAAAAGAGGCGCCTCTGCCCTTTTTTGTAGAGTGCATCTGTGTTAACAGACCAGTCCAACTTGTTATCAAGATGAACACCTAGATATTTATAGGTTGTCACCACCTCAATGTCCACTCCACAAGTGTTGACTGGCTGAAGAGTGGGCTTGGACCTACGGAAATCCATGATCATTTCCTTTGTCTTTGAGGTGTTCAGCATGAGGCAGTTCTGGTGACTCCAGTCACTGAAGGCTTTTATCAAATCCCTATATTCACATTCCTGTCCATCCCTAATACATGCCACAATAGCAGTGTCATCTGAGTATTTCTGGATGTGGCAGGACTCAGAGCTGTATTTAAAGTCTGCTGTATACAGTGTGAACAGGAATGGAGCCAGGACAGTCCTCTGTTGAGCCCCCGTGCTGCTGATTAATGTCCCAGAAAAACAGTTCCCCAACCTGACAAACTGTGGCCTTTCTGTCAGGTAATCTGTGACCCAGGAGACAAAGGAAGAATCCACTCCCATCTCTTTGAGCTTGTTTTTGAGTATGTTGGGTTGGATGGTATTAAATGCACTTGAAAAGTCAAAAAACATGATTCTTACATAAGGATTTTCATGACAATGGGAAAAACAGGTAATGATCTAGGGCCGGTATTTGATAAGCCCTGCCATTTGTGAGGATATTTAGCTTGATGGTAACTGTGTTTTTCGACCCATCTTGCTCATTTGTAAAAGAAATGAGCGTCACGGTCCCCCGATGCCATACCAAGTTTGGAGTCAATACCATATATGTTTCAAAAGTTCTATTCATTTTACTGTTTTTCACATTATGCAAGTTATTAAAAAAATCCCTAATAACCACCCTAATGGTGCAAGAGGCTTTTTTGTAGAGGACCATCAGGAGGACATGTGTGTAAAATTTCAAGTCAATAGCACACCAAACGTGGTGAAATTCTGTCCGACGGTCTTTGAGATATGCATGTGTGGCATTTATAGCGCCCCCTATGGGCTGAGCTCGAAACGCTTTGGTAGGCAGCTTCCCAGTCACCTTGTGACCCTACCCACCAAGATTGGTGACGATAGGGCAATGGGTGTGGGAGTTATGGCCGATCATTTCTAAGCTCCGCCCATCGCGGAGATTCATTGGTCCGTGGCGGCCATGTTTTTTATCCGACCTGGCTCATTTATAATAGAAATTTGTATTTTCATCCCCGAGGCCGTATACCAAATTTGGTGTTGATAGAGTCAATCTTTCAAAAGTTCTATTCATTTTACTGTTTTTCACATTATGCAAATTATTGAAAAATCCGTCATAATCACCCTAATGGTCCCAGAGGCTTTTTTGTAGAGGACCATCAGGAGGACATGTGTGTAAAATTTCAAGTCAATAGCACTCATATCTGGGCGGGGAAAGCCATTTGAAGTTCACACGCCATGTAACAGCGCCCCCGTTAGGCCGAATGGGGTCAAATTTTTTGACAAGCATTTGCATGTCATTTATAATCCATGTACCGATTTTCATGTCCCTAGGTCCTTCCAGCTCATCATAAATTCAAAAAACGTAAACAACAGCAGTTAACGACCAACAGGCCACGCCCACTTTCACCAATCAACATGGCACTCAAGATATAAGTTAACAGTCCCCCCTAGAGTATGCATACCAAATTTGGTGAAATTCTGTTCAATGGTCTTTGAGATATGCATGTGTGGCATTTATAGCGCCCCCTATAGGCTGAGCTCAAAACGCTTTGGTAGGCAGCTTCCCAGTCACCTTGTGACCCTACCCACCAAGATTGGTGACGATAGGGCAATGGGTGTGGGAGTTATGGCCAATCATTTCTAAGCTCCGCCCATCGCGGAGATTCATTGGTCCGTGGCGGCCATGTTTTTTATCCGATCTGGCTCATTTATAATAGAAATTTGTATTTTCATCTCCCGAGGCTGTATACCAAATTTGGTGTTGATAGAGTCAATTTTTCAAAAGTTCTATTCATTTTACTGTTTTTCACATTATGCAAATTAGCAAAAAATCTATCATGACGGACTTTAATGGTCCCAGAGGCTTTTTTGTAGAGCACATTGAGCTGGACCTGTGTGTCAAATTTCAAGTCAATCGGACTTACGGTGTGAGGGGCGTGGCCTTCCAAAAAAGTCATTTTTAAGCCTTAATTACAGCGCCACCATCTGGCCAACTGGGCTCATATTTTAATAGAAGTTGATGCACATCATTTCCAATCATTGGGCCAAGTTTCAGCTTTCTGGCCTATTCCAGCTCACGGGAATTTGAGCTCAAGCGGCAGACGACAAATAATAATAATAATAATAATAATAAACCGGTAGGATTTTAGAAGGGTTCTACCCCTTCGGGGTTAGAACCCTAATAATAATAATAAACCGGTAGGATTTTAGAAGGGTTCTACCCCTTCGGGGTTAGAACCCTAATAATAATAAATATAGCCGCAAGCGGCAATCCCCGGGTTCTAACCTGTTGAGGCCCAAACCGGCCACCCCGACCCTCGCCGGCCACGGTCGACGACAGCGCCCGCTCCGTTCCTAAAGGCTCCACGCCATACACACCCATTACCAGGCCCAGATATCTCCAAACCGGGTTTTCGGTCACACATTTGTGACACCCCATATTGGCCGAGTTCAAATGTTTTGGGAGTCACATACTTTCAGAACATGCGCTTCAACTGGGAGAAGCAAAGTCTAGTGGCTGTGATATGAAATGAAACCATGAAACGATGAAACAACAAATGAATAGAATATGTTACCGGCGCCAGAGCTAGGGGTCCCTGGCCGGCAGCATAAACCGCTCAGGCGGCGGGCACTGAGCGGCTGAGCTACGGTGTGACTGAGCAACCAATCAATCTGTGGATCCAAACACAGGACACGGTCCCTCGTTAGCTACTGTGGCTTCCGCTAAGCGCCTTTATCGTCTGCGCCCGCTCTTCAAAGTTCACATTCCATATAATCAACATTACAACATACCGTACCAACTACTAGTACTCTCAAGCACACACACACACATTCTTGTTCAACCGACCTCATGGGGACGTGAACGTCCGATCACGAACCACGACAATATAGTAAGTGTTTCACAACTTAAAGCATTCATCTTAACTTCAGTGCTTTAACACATGCTGTTACTCATTTCAACTTAACAAAACTGTATCAACCATACACTTTACCAACCTGTGGATCCAAACATAGGACACGTTCCCTCGTTAGCTACTGTCGCTTCCGCTAAGCGCCTCTATTGTCTGCGCCCGCACAGAGCAAGCAGAGCAGAGCAGAGAATGCTTGGATCCACTGGTCTTGGAGCACCCTCTGCTGGTGCAAACGGTTATTACAAAATGTAAAAAATAAAAGGTTCGAATATTAAAATGAAAAAGGGGTGTCTGTTAATAAAAAAAAACTATATATGTGGCTATTATCACATCCACTACAAATAGAATAGAATAGAATAGAATAGAATAGAATAGAAATTACTTTACTGATCCCAAAGGGAAATTGATTTGTCTTTTAGCTCATCTTCCATTTGCATTAGAATTAAACAGTCTGATGGCTGTGGGTATGAAAGATCTACGGTATCTTTCTGTCCTGCACCCAAGAGCCGGCCACGGTCGACGACAGCGCCCGCTCCGTTCCTAAAGGCTCCACGCCATACACACCCATTACCAGGCCCAGATATCTCCAAACCAGGTTTTCGGTCACACATTTGTGACACCCCATATTGGCCCAGTTCAAAATGTTTTGGTAGTCACATACTTTCAGAACATGCGCTTCAACTGGGAGAAGCAAAGTCTAGTGGCTGTGAGCTTTTACTCAACCTTTGCTTTATTTTGTTGTGTCAATGTATGTTTTTCTCAACTACTGATGGATACTTCTGTGGGGAGAGGAGATTCTTCAGGAGGATGACACCCTGTTCCATCTGGGATGAGGAGGTGTTTTCGTGGTTGCTATGCTGGTGGTGCAGAGGTTAAAGGCTTGGAAGTGGAGATGAAGTGAAGGTCCTTTCTGCCGTCAGTCATCATGCAAAATATCAACTCTCTGCCCAACAAGAATAATGAGGAGCTGGAGATATAGATGAAGACTCAGGCAGTAGACATTTTTTCAAATCAAAACAATACTTGTATACATCCCACCAACAGAGAACGCTTGGATCCACTGGTGGTGGAGCACCCTCTACTGGTGCAAACGGTTATTACAAAATGTAAAAAATAAAAGGTTCGAATATTCAAATGAAAAAGGGGGGGTGTCTGTTAATTAAAAAAAAACTATATATGTGGCTATTATCACATCCACTACAAATAGAATAGAATAGAATAGAAATGACTTTATTGATCCCAAAGGGAAATTGATTTGTCTTTTAGCTCATCTTCCATTTGCATTAGAATTAAACAGTCTGATGGCTGTGGGTATGAAAGATCTACGGTATCTTTCTGTCCTGCACCCAAGAGATAGGAGCCGTCCACCACCGCTGCTTCTTTGATCCATCAAGGTGTTATGAAGTGGATGATCCGTGTTGTTCAGTATGGCCTCCACCATCCTCATTGTGTATCTCTCCACCACCTCCTCCAGAGAGTCCATCTTTACTCCCATCACAGAGCCAGCCTTCTTGACAAGCTTATCCAGCCTCTTTGCCTGCTTTTTCCCTAAACTTCCTCCCCAGCAGACTGCAGCATAAAATAAGACACTTGCCACCACAGACTGATAGAACATCTGCAGCATCTTATTACAGATGTTTAGAGATCTAAGCTTTCTAAGGAAAAAGAGGCGCCTCTGCCCTTTTTTGTAGAGTGCATCTGTGTTAACAGACCAGTCCAACTTGTTATCAAGATGAACACCTAGATATTTATAGGTTGTCACCACCTCAATGTCCACTCCACAAGTGTTGACTGGCTGAAGAGTGGGCTTGGACCTACGGAAATCCATGATCATTTCCTTTGTCTTTGAGGTGTTCAGCATGAGGCAGTTCTGGTGACTCCAGTCACTGAAGGCTTTTATCAAATCCCTATATTCACATTCATACTGTTTTTCACATTATGCAAGTTATTAAAAAAATCCCTAATAACCACCCTAATGGTGCAAGAGGCTTTTTTGTAGAGGACCATCAGGAGGACATGTGTGTAAAATTTCAAGTCAATAGCACACCAAACGTGGTGAAATTCTGTCCGACGGTCTTTGAGATATGCATGTGTGGCATTTATAGCGCCCCCTATGGGCTGAGCTCGAAACGCTTTGGTAGGCAGCTTCTCAGTCACCTTGTGACCCTACCCACCAAGATTGGTGACGATAGGGCAATGGGTGTGGGAGTTATGGCCGATCATTTCTAAGCTCCGCCCATCGCGGAGATTCATTGGTCCGTGGCGGCCATGTTTTTTATCCGACCTGGCTCATTTATAATAGAAATTTGTATTTTCATCCCCGAGGCTGTATACCAAATTTGGTGTTGATAGAGTCAATCTTTCAAAAGTTCTATTCATTTTACTGTTTTTCACATTATGCAAATTATTGAAAAATCCGTCATAATCACCCTAATGGTCCCAGAGGCTTTTTGTAGAGGACCATCAGGAGGACATGTGTGTAAAATTTCAAGTCAATAGCACTCATATCTGGGCGGGGAGAGCCATTTGAAGTTCACACGCCATGTAACAGCGCCCCCGTTAGGCCGAATGGGGTCAAATTTTTTGACAAGCATTTGCATGTCATTTATAATCCATGTACCGATTTTCATGTCCCTAGGTCCTTCCAGCTCATCATAAATTCAAAAAACGTAAACAACAGCAGTTAACGACCAACAGGCCACGCCCACTTTCACCAATCAACATGGCACTCAAGATATAAGTTAACAGTCCCCCCTAGAGTATGCATACCAAATTTGGTGAAATTCTGTTCAATGGTCTTTGAGATATGCATGTGTGGCATTTATAGCGCCCCCTATAGGCTGAGCTCAAAACGCTTTGGTAGGCAGCTTCCCAGTCACCTTGTGACCCTACCCACCAAGATTGGTGACGATAGGGCAAGGGGTGTGGGAGTTATGGCCAATCATTTCTAAGCTCCGCCCATCGCGGAGATTCATTGGTCCGTGGCGGCCATATTTTTGATCCGATCTGGCTCATTTATAATAGAAATTTGTATTTTCATCCCCCGAGGCTGTATACCAAATTTGGTGTTGATAGAGTCAATCTTTCAAAAGTTCTATTCATTTTACTGTTTTTCACATTATGCAAATTAGCAAAAAATCTATCATGACGGACTTTAATGGTCCAGAGGCTTTTTTGTAGAGCACATTGAGCTGGACCTGTGTGTCAAATTTCAAGTCAATCGGACTTACGGTGTGAGGGGCGTGGCCTTCCAAAAAAGTCATTTTTAAGCCTTAATTACAGCGCCACCATCTGGCCAACTGGGCTCATATTTTAATAGAAGTTGATGCACATCATTTCCAATCATTGGGCCAAGTTTCAGCTTTCTGGCCTATTCCAGCTCACGGGAATTTTAGCTCAAGCGGCAGACGACAAATAATAATAATAAATATAGCCGCAAGCGGCAATCCCCGGGTTCTAACCTGTTGAGGCCCAAACCGGCCACCCCGACCCTCGCCGGCCACGGTCGACGACAGCGCCCGCTCCGTTCCTAAAGGCTCCACGCGATACACACCCATTACCAGGCCCAGATATCTCCAAACCGGGTTTTCGGTCACACATTTGTGACACCCCATATTGGCCGAGTTCAAAATGTTTTGGGAGTCACATACTTTCAGAACATGCGCTTCAACTGGGAGAAGCAAAGTCTAGTGGCTGTGATATGAAATGAAACCATGAAACGATGAAACAACAAATGAATAGAATATGTTACCGGCGCCAGAGCTAGGGGTCCCTGGCCGGCAGCATAAACCGCTCAGGCGGCGGGCACTGAGCGGCTGAGCTACGGTGTGACTGAGCAACCAATCAATCTGTGGATCCAAACATAGGACACGGTCCCTCGTTAGCTACTGTTGCTTCCGCTAAGCGCCTTTATCGTCTGCGCCCGCTCTTCAAAGTTCACATTCCATATAATCAACATACAACATACCGTACCAACTACTAGTACTCTCAAGCACACACACACACACATTCTTGTTCAACCGACCTCATGGGGACGTGAACGTCCGATCACGAACCACGACAATATAGTAAGTGTTTCACAACTTAAAGCATTCATCTTAACTTCAGTGCTTTAACACATGCTGTTACTCATTTCAACTTAACAAAACTGTATCAACCATACACTTTACCAACCTGTGGATCCAAACATAGGACACGTTCCCTCGTTAGCTGCTGTCGCTTCCGCTAAGCGCCTCTATTGTCTGCGCCCGCACAGAGCAAGCAGAGCAGAGCAGAGAATGCTTGGATCCACTGGTCTTGGAGCACCCTCTGCTGGTGCAAACGGTTATTACAAAATGTAAAAAATAAAAGGTTCGAATATTAAAATGAAAAAGGGGGGGGTGTCTGTTAATAAAAAAAACTATATATGTGGCTATTATCACATCCACTACAAATAGAATGGAATAGAATAGAATAGAATAGAATAGAATAGAAATTACTTTACTGATCCCAAAGGGAAATTGATTTGTCTTTTAGCTCATCTTCCATTTGCATTAGAATTAAACAGTCTGATGGCTGTGGGTATGAAAGATCTACGGTATCTTTCTGTCCTGCACCCAAGAGCCGGCCACGGTCGACGACAGCGCCCGCTCCGTTCCTAAAGGCTCCACGCCATACACACCATTACCAGGCCCAGATATCTCCAAACCAGGTTTTCGGTCACACATTTGTGACACCCCATATTGGCCCAGTTCAAAATGTTTTGGTAGTCACATACTTTCAGAACATGCGCTTCAACTGGGAGAAGCAAAGTCTAGTGGCTGTGAGTTTTACTCAACCTTTGCTTTATTTTGTTGTGTCAATGTATGTTTTTCTCAACTACTGATGGATACTTCTGTGGGGAGAGGAGATTCTTCAGGAGGATGACACCCTGTTCCATCTGGGATGAGGAGGTGTTTTGGTGGTTGCTATGCTGGTGGTGCAGAGGTTAAAGGCTTGGAAGTGGAGATGAAGTGAAGGTCCTTTCTGCCGTCAGTCATCATGCAAAATATCAACTCTCTGCCCAACAAGAATAATGAGGAGCTGGAGATATAGATGAAGACTCAGGCAGTAGACATTTTTTCAAATCAAAACAAATCAAATCAAAACAATACTCTCTGCCCAACAAGAATAATGAGGAGCTGGAGATATAGATGAAGACTCAGGCAGTAGACATTTTTCAAATCAAAACAATACTTGTATACATCCCACCAACGGCTACTGCCAAAGTTCCATGTGAAATTCTCCATGAAGTCGTTGCTAGGATACAGACTAAACATCCTGAGGCACTTGGCTTCAGTCATGTCTCCCTGATGGACTCACTGAGGATGTGGTGGAGAGATACACGCTGGTAGAGGCCATTCTGAACAACTCAGATCATCCTCTTCATGAACAATGAAATGCAATGATATGAAATAAAACCATGAAACAACAAATGAATAGAATAGAATAGAATAGAACAATGAAATGCAATAATATGAAATGATATGAAATATGAAATGAAACGATGAAACAACAAATGAATAGAATAGAATAGAATAGAAATAGAATACAATAGAATAGAATAGAATAGAATAAAATAGAAATTACTTTATTGATCCCAAAGGGAAATTGATTTGTCTTTTAGCTCATCTTCCATTTGCATTAGAATTAAACAGTCTGATGGCTGTGGGTATGAAAGATCTACGGTATCTTTCTGTCCTGCACCCAAGAGATAGGAGCCGTCCACCACCGCTGCTTCTTTGATCCATCAAGGTGTTATGAAGTGGATGATCCGTGTTGTTCAGTATGGCCTCCACCATCCTCATTGTGTATCTCTCCACCACCTCCTCCAGAGAGTCCATCTTTACTCCCATCACAGAGCCAGCCTTCTTGACAAGCTTATCCAGCCTCTTTGCCTGCTTTTTTCCTAAACTTCCTCCCCAGCAGACTGCAGCATAAAATAAAACACTTGCCACCACAGACTGATAGAACATCTGCAGCATCTTATTACAGATGTTTAGAGATCTAAGCTTTCTAAGGAAAAAGAGGCGGCTCTGCCCTTTTTGTAGAGTGCATCTGTGTTAACAGACCAGTCCAACTTGTTATCAAGATGAACACCTAGATATTTCTAGGTTGTCACCACCTCAATGTCCACTCCACAAGTGTTGACTGGCTGAAGAGTGGGCTTGGACCTACGGAAATCCATGATCATTTCCTTTGTCTTTGAGGTGTTCAGCATGAGGCAGTTCTGGTGACTCCAGTCACTGATGGCTTTTATCAAATCCCTATATTCACATTCATACTGTTTTTCACATTATGCAAGTTATTAAAAAAATCCGTCATAACCACCCTAATGGTGCAAGAGGCTTTTTTGTAGAGGACCATCAGGAGGACATGTGTGTAAAATTTCAAGTCAATAGCACACCAAACGTGGTGAAATTCTGTCCGACGGTCTTTGAGATATGCATGTGTGGCATTTATAGCGCCCCCTATGGGCTGAGCTCGAAACGCTTTGGTAGGCAGCTTCCCAGTCACCTTGTGACCCTACCCACCAAGATTGGTGACGATAGGGCAATGGGTGTGGGAGTTATGGCCGATCATTTCTAAGCTCCGCCCATCGCGGAGATTCATTGGTCCGTGGCGGCCATGTTTTTTATCCGACCTGGCTCATTTATAATAGAAATTTGTATTTTCATCCCCCGAGGCCGTATACCAAATTTGGTGTTGATAGAGTCAATCTTTCAAAAGTTCTATTCATTTTACTGTTTTTCACATTATGCAAATTATTGAAAAATCCGTCATAATCACCCTAATGGTCCCAGAGGCTTTTTTGTAGAGGACCATCAGGAGGACATGTGTGTAAAATTTCAAGTCAATAGCCCTCATATCTGGGCGGGGAGAGCCATTTGAAGTTCACACGCCATGTAACAGCGCCCCCGTTAGGCCGAATGGGGTCAAATTTTTTGACAAGCATTTGCATGTCATTTATAATCCATGTACCGATTTTCATGTCCCTAGGTCCTTCCAGCTCATCATAAATTCAAAAAAACTAAACAACAGCAGTTAACGACCAACAGGCCACGCCCACTTTCACCAATCAACATGGCACTCAAGATATAAGTTAACAGTCCCCCCTAGAGTATGCATACCAAATTTGGTGAAATTCTGTTCAATGGTCTTTGAGATATGCATGTGTGGCATTTATAGCGCCCCCTATAGGCTGAGCTCAAAACGCTTTGGTAGGCAGCTTCCCAGTCCCGTTGTGAACCTACCCACCAAGATTGGTGATGATAGGGCAAGGGGTGTGGGAGTTATGGCCAATCATTTCTAAGCTCCGCCCATCGCGGAGATTCATTGGTCCGTGGCGGCCATATTTTTGATCCGATCTGGCTCATTTATAATAGAAATTTGTATTTTCATCCCCCGAGGCTGTATACCAAATTTGGTGTTGATAGAGTCAATCTTTAACAAGTTCTATTCATTTTACTGTTTTTCACATTATGCAAATTAGCAAAAAATCTATCATGGCGGACTTTAATGGTTCCAGAGGCTTTTTTGTAGAGCACATTGAGCTGGACCTGTGTGTCAAATTTCAAGTCAATCGGACTTACGGCCTGAGGGGCGTGGCCTTCCAAAAAAGTCATTTTTAAGCCTTAATTACAGCGCCACCATCTGGCCAACTGGGCTCATATTTTAATAGAAGTTGATGCACATCATTTCCAATCATTAGGCCAAGTTTCAGCTTTCTGGCCTATTCCAGCTCACGGGAATTTGAGCTCAAGCGGCAGACGACAAATAATAATAATAATAATAATAAACCGGTAGGATTTTAGAAGGGTTCTACCCCTTCGGGTTAGAACCCTAATAATAATAATAATAAACCGGTAGGATTTTAGAAGGGTTCTACCCCTTCGGGTTAGAACCCTAATAATAAACCGTAGGATTTTAGAAGGGTTCTACCCCTTCGGGGTTAGAACCCTAATTAGGCTTGTATATACGTCTTGTACAGATTATTAGGGTCAGTTATGACAAAGCATAAAAATGTTCGAAAGTCTAAGAATGAACTTATGAGTGAATAGTTTCTTTGGGTCATACAATATAAATAACAAAGGTTGACCATTTGTATGGATAAACAACTAACAACACATGATCACACATGACCACACCCATTCATTTCACGCAGTGACTGAGAAAGGAAAAGGCTGCAGTCCAAGACTTATTTTGCTTGTCCTATACAATCCATAAAATAACCCAGAATATCAGCAGTACAAAAGGAAAAGAAAAGAAAGAAAGAAAGAAAATGTACTGTAAATTGTAATCACTTCTCCTTCTACTACTACTACTGGAAACTCCCTCCAGAGTCTGCAGAAATTTGGCCTGTTCACACTGTGGAGCAGCCTCTGCCGCACTTGCCACTGATACGTTATAGTGACCCTGCCAGAATCACCAGAGACCCCTCCTGCATCAGCCAATCATCACAGTTCACTGGGCAGGCTGGGCTTTGTGAGCATCACAGCAGTGCTCTGCCAAACTTTGTCAAGCTCTGGTACAAATGACAGCAATGGGCGGAAAGCATGTTGGAGCAGCCAGTGACCACACATCCAGTCCCATGCTGCTCGTCTTGCTGCTGTCGCCACGCTCGGCTGACAGAAATAAAAGCAGCAACCCCCCCCCAGTGAGCCAGGACTCTATGAAAGTCAGCATAATGTCCAGCACAGTATTTGAGGTCAAATTTAGGGGCGTATCTCATAAAGCCGTAGTATTTACTATTACACTGTGGTGTCAACATAGTTTTTTTTTTTAGTATTGACAGCTCATAGAGAGAACTCTGACCTCCAGCAGGATTACCAAGCAAAGCCGGGTACTGCTGTGTCACTCAGAGCTGTGTGACTAAGGTCTTAACTTATGTTTACAGCACAGTCACCACACCATCATAGTTTTCATCTTCTGATCAGTGAAGGATTACGTATGAATGGTTATTCAAGAGTGAACTGATATATTACTGCAGTTGCACTGACTGACTTTCTGCTCAGTGTGAGTTTGGATTAAAAAGAAATAATTATAATTTCTGTAGAAACTCTGTATATGCAGTGAGAGCCCTTGACTTTGACTATTGTTTACTGACTTTAACAAAGTGACTGAGGACACACGCCACATTGAAAGGTGGAGGATCAGCTCTGTATTTCTTTCTCAGGCCTGAAAGGATCGTTTTGGTTTATTACATCGCTGGTCTTGTTTTGTAAGATAAACACTAAAATTCCTGTAAAACTCAGAGTTCTACTATGACTGATCGCTGGCAGTTAAGAGCCTGACCTCCATATCCAGATTAACCTTGTGGTCCAAGGTCCAGTCCCAGTTCCATCCCTCTCTTATTTATGAACAGTCCATCCGTGGTGGAAGGAGACAGACAGAGATATACTGTAGACATTCACTTAGTGCTTCATTGGTGAATATTCCCATATGGAATCACAGTTAATCAAATGACTGCAAACTTAGTGCCACACACAGATACAACTGATGGAATGAACCTCTCTTTAATTAGTGCTGAACAATTTGGGAAATTAATCTAACTGCGATCTTTTTTACCAGTATTGTGATTGTTATTTAATATGTGATTATTTTTAAAGTTCCTTATCATCTGTGTTATTCAGTAGACTCAATACTTATATATACCTATGTAAATTATCATGAGGACATAACAAAGCATTGACAGATAAGTCTGATGTAAACATTTATGGAGCATAATCGCAGCCCATGTGATTACAGAACTGCGGTTCATCATATTGTCATTTAATTGCAACTTATTTCAAATATTGACTCACTGCACTATTTTTTTTTACCACTTGATTCCAGCAGAGCAGGCAGGAAACACACTGACATACAGTTTATTGTTATCAAATTTACATTTTTCATACCCACTGTTGGAAACACTCTAAGCTAACACAGCTAGCCACAGCTAACACCATGTTCCTGGTAGAAAGACAAATAAATACTGTGCAACCTGTTCCACTTGACTCTGTGCTTTTATCTGAGCAGTGATGTAGCGCGTTCTCTGTCAAACGTCTGTGATCACTGCAAACAATCTCTCTTGCTCCAAGTCGTCTAGGACATTGTTGACTTCAGCTTTGAATTCACGCTGTGTCATGTCTGCTTCCCTCTGATTCATATTCATTATCATATTGTCAAATTATCTCTGTTTTTTGTTGGAAATCTCGATGGAATTTGCATATCACAATTCCACTGAGTCATCCCTGTGTAACACTGAGCTCCTAAATAGAAAATGCTGCTTTAGGATGCAGCAGGAAAAAAGTGCCCATTGCAGGAGTTGACAGTGATAAGCCTTTTTGCTTCCTATCCTGAGAAAGGATTGAATTATTGGTCCCGGTGGCCAAGTCTTACATAAGAAAATGACTGGCTGAGATGCCTATCACTCCCACAGTGCTGACATTCTCTCACCGTGCCGTCCTGTCCTCTCAGTCTTATAGTACATGTGTTAGCTGATTATAGGCTGATTCTACTTCCTTCAGCTCTGTTATATCTCCTCTATTCACAGGGAGGTTTTGACCAAATTGCTAAAAGTCAGTGCGGATTAGTTTCGCCCACTAAGCTTGGTGATTCTCATCTTGGCATTGCCCGCTGCAGAGTGAGACCAGCAATCCATGCTACTGTATCTTCCAGATGGATGACATGGTTGCATGGGAACCTAAAATGTCCAAATTAAATGATTTGTGGTGTGACACAGCTTCCAGAAATAGGTGAGGAAGGAAAGCTCACAAGTGTCTAAGTTGACTGACTGATGAAGAGCTGCAGTGCATTTTTGAAATCTGAATTATTTCAGAAGAAACTTGACAGGAAATAGAATGTCGGCTCAATGTAACCAGAGCTGAGGTTTAAGTGTGAGAGTGTCGCAGATGTGGTTAAAAACCTTTGATTGATTGAACTTTTTTTTTGTAAGTATAAGGTGGGAACTCCTTGAAGGGACACTGCACCAATTTACTTAGCCTGGCTCCGCCCACCTATGTCCCTCCGCTCAGTTTTCATTTCCCTTCAGTACTCCACCTGGGTACAGAGAATCTACCAATCAGCGAACAAAGGGAGTGGCTGAGAACAATGACGTTGAGGTTAAGCACTAAGTTGGAATTTGTAATTCATACATAATGGTGGCAGAGATGGATGTTTGCGAAGCCATTTGTTCCGATGCAGCAATGCTGTTGTCGTCGATGGACATCTGGCACACGCTCACTTTGCTCTGCTCATTGGAATGAAGGATGGTCGCTGTTTACAGCGTGCAGCGGCTTCATTGTGTTTCGGCCAGTTCTGGCTTTTGGCATATGTTGCAACCAGATGTGTTTAGGTAAAGGTAGATCCAGTAGTTTTAAACTTGAACAGTATCCACTTCCCAGGGACTAAACGTTTCTCAGTGGAGAGTTTCCAGTCTCTTTGCACAAATGAAATGAAGTGTTAGGACCAGGCTACAGTTTACTCACCACAGCGTCTGAAAACAGCCTGTCAAAACATTACGTAATGTCTTCAAGAGAGTGCTTGCATTAGTGACTTAGGATATGAGGTTTGCCAGATGCTAGTATTTCACAAAAATACAATCAAGTTGCATCATGGGAAATGTAGGATCCACTGTAAGAGGTTGAAAGTTTCTTGCAGTGGTAATTGATGGAGTATTCCTTCAAGCCAAAGCGTATAGGATGTACTAGTCTGATTTGATGTGCATTATTATCCAGGGAGAGGCTAAAGGAGGTGGTGGTAGAAATCTCATTTAATCAAGAACATGTGCTCACTTCATTCCCAAAGGAAATATTACACTTTGCTCTGTATTGTTTTACTTTTCAACAGAGAGCTCCAATCAACACACAGTTCCACTCTTTTTGTATTTTCAGTCATAATTCAGTGATATTACTCAGTTCTCCAACATGAGTTTATTCACTCTCAATACTGAAGCATCACAGCCTGCTCTGTTCCTCTGGCCCCACCTCCATCCTCCACCCCGCCGCACCCCCTCTTCAGCCTCATTGTCTCCACCTGTTGTTCCCTGCTGCACCTCGTCTCTAATCAAGCCAGTACAAGCAGTCCCGGTCCACACACTCATGTCCAGAGTGTCTCAGCATCTATGCCAGACCTTTCAGCTCTCTTTTTCTCTCTCTCTCTTTTTTGACTTACTGGTTTCAGCTCATCTCTCCTCCGACCACCTCTCCTCGTCTCTGCCCTTTTAAACACATCAGCCTTCTGCCCCTGACCATGAATACCATCTGTCTATCTCCCGGCACTTCTCTGTCTGTGCTGTAATGTCCAGTCTAGGTATATTGCATGTGTTAGAGAGGCTGTACTCAATACAGAGGTTTCCCATAGAAAAGAGCTGGGTTCAGCAGAGTTTTCGTACTTACAGAGCTTAAATAGCTCATTTTATGTCTTTTCATACATATGTCTGTATTGGGCTGTGTAACATATGTATATCTGCTCTATCACCTAACAGCTCCTCTGCACAAACCCTGATGGCCCCTTGTTAGCATACAGTATTATTCATCAGTAACATGACTGCATGGAATTTTGAAGTTGCAGCCAATAGGTGTGATAATGATGTCATGACAATACAGTGCAAACTCTGAAAGACATATCACACCAGGTTCAGCCCTAACATGTTGCTGCAGGGCAACAGAAGCCCTCATCACTTGAACCACGTTAGCAACGTTTCCCCACCGTTAGCTGTGGCACCTCTGAAATAAAAAGAATGCCCTCCTATCTCTTCGCAGCAGATGTTCATCCTTTTGAACCTCCTCTCTCTGTCTTTTGTGTTGCAGTGCCGTCGTTCTGGGGGCTGGTAAACTCTGCCTGGAACCTGTGCTCTGTGGGAAAGAGGCAGTCACCAGTCAACATCGAGACCAGCCACATGATCTTTGACCCCTTCCTCAAACCAATAAAGCTGAACACAGGTGGACGCAAGGTAAGGACACACACACACATACACACACACACACACACACACTACTCTCCGCTGTCTGCCCTAATGGATGCTGGGGCTTTGTCGACTCTCTCTCTCTCTTTTTTTTTTATGTTCTGAGCTGCATTTCTAAGACGTTGCTGTGTACTGTGCTAGTGCTTGTCACTATTGTGCTGGTTGTTGTTGTTTCAGTGCTGGGTGTGTTTCTCTGATCAATGCTCCTGACTAGTGTTTGTGTTGGCAGACAATGTGAGCTATTTGTCTAACGAATGCTCTCCTGCGAGATAAAACACAGGAGAATCCACCTATTCAAGGATGCACAATGGTTCAAGAGGAGCCATAACTTTATCTTTAGAGCTTTACAGATGAAATCCTGGGGCCTAACAGTGGATTAGTGGAGCATATTGTTCATCATTTTCTCCTGTACAGTGGTGCACCAAGGACAGTGTGTATCAGGAATCTGCTCCATCCTGTGCCATATGACAGTGGCTAATTGGGAAGCCCTCACAGATGGAC
This sequence comes from Caranx ignobilis, assembly GCA_021432705.1. Taxonomy (NCBI): domain Eukaryota; kingdom Metazoa; phylum Chordata; class Actinopteri; order Carangiformes; family Carangidae; genus Caranx; species Caranx ignobilis. Next base: position 17,436,592 of record MU269988.1, read on the forward strand.
TGCTTTCAAAAGTGCACAGTTGCATACTGAGATTAATGATATGATTAGTTTATGTTTACATGCCAGTGGTGAGCACAGGGTTAGCCTTGGGCAATGATAAAGCACATAGGATGCATTGCAGTTTCCAACCTATGCTAGAGCTGCTGTAATGTCTTCATCTAGATTCCAAAATAGATCTGTGTTATGCGCATGGACGCCTGTTTTATCAGATTCCAGCACATCATTGGATGACTTTATTCATTTAAAAAGAATTATAACTCTGCCCACACTCTGGGAATTTAATAGAATAGGCAGGGAAACCTGTGATTTTGAATTGTAGGCTATACATTTTCTCTGTGGCTGAAATAAAAATTCAATTTAACAATTCTTCCTTGTGCGAGAGCTCCCCTGCTGCTCCCTCAAGGACTCCACTTTGAGAGCAGCTACCATGCAATGTTACTGCAGAAAGGACATCACTCACAAAGGCGCCATTTTATTGCTATTAGGATGAATCACAATGACAATACAGACACCAAGAGAGAGAAAGAGTAAGAAAAAATCTCAGAACAGCCACCTTGAATGTGTTCTCTCCTGAAGAAGAACAAGTTTGCTGTTTTTCTCCAAACACCTGAAATGACCCAGGTTGGTGCTTCCTTGGCATGTGACCTCTCGTTGGTTGCTTGGTGATGATTTGTTGGAGTTTGGATCTCATTAACTCGTCCGCTTTATTCACACCTTCCTGCAATATTGACGAGATTTAATTGAATAGTGGCACCACCAGCAAATCTCTGCTAATCTCACTGACAAATACATTGCATTCTCTACCTTCACAATAAAAGCCCCCTGCTGCTTCACCAGCCAGGAACGTCTTACATACGGCTGTGATGCAGCTGTAGGAGAATGAGCACTGAAAAATGTGACTTCCTTGGTAAAAAGAGATACAATGTACTGGCAGCTGAAAGTAATGCAACATCAAAAAAATCTAACTTTGGCTGCAAAAGCAAGGTTCATATAATCATATAACACCCACGTCCTTTGAATTTGGGCAGGGACCTTGCTGTGCTGCAGCCACACTGATTACTGCTCTGTGTTGTTGTTGGGTTACCTCCAGTGGCAGTGGTGTAATTATAATGGGAGAACAATAGCCCATGATGTTTCTTATCAGCACGGCCATATCCAAACCTAACCAAATCTGAATTGCTCTAGTCTTAACCATGTGTTTAGTCTGATTACCATGACGACCGAGTGCGTAGGGACTCATGACTTATGTTGCCATTAAGATTAGAGGACATGTTTTTTTCTGATTTGAGGTACCACAGTAGGTCCTGCTGGACCCTATACCAACAAGCAACATGTTTAAAGTGGACACAAGTGGGCTTGTAAAAATGTGTTATTGTGTTTCTAGACTCAACCAAACATGATCAGAATATTTAGTACAGTATCACACTGTTATGTAGATCACCATGGTGACCTATATTGTCTTGTAGGTCTGAGGACTTGGAGGATTATTTGAGGCCCCGTTGCCTTTATCTCGCACCTGTCTTCTGCAGGGGTTCAAAATGTACATAGGTTGTCTGAAGCTGCTGTACTGAAGGTTTGGTTAAGACTTAAACAACATAAATCCACTTAGGAAGAGTCAGAGTCTGACACTTTGTTTACCTGTTCACTCACCAACTTACTGCCAGACAACAAGTAAGAGATAATGCCCAGCAAAGTGTCCAATTATCAGGAATGAAGAAACAACATGAAGTATTTACCCCTACCATGGTATAACTAACTTTAACAGAAAAAGGTGATGGAATGAACTCTGTATTCAGTGCTTTTAAATTCCAAAGTTACACTTGGACACTGAACAAGTCCCAGCCAGATTCATCACCCTTGTAATGCACCGTGGAAACACCTCCATGGTACAGAAGGAGAGGACTGAATCTGTAGCGTTTGTTTAGTTACAGTGTTTCATTAAGCTGCGGTGGTTTGAGCTCTCAGGGCCCCCGTAGTTAGAGGGTTTTCAGGGTGATGGTGTCGTAACGCTGCACAGACTCCCTGAAGGCAAGTTTGTGATTTTATGCAAATACATTTTCACATGGCTGGTGAAGTTAAAAATAGACAGCAAAAATTAGCTTTCATTTACTGAAGGTTGGGTTTAGCTGCCTGGATGTTAATATTTATGAATCTGACAGATAATTATGGTGCTAATCAGTAGATTTGAAAATGTAGAAACTGTTAGATGGGATTAGTGCTGGAGAAAATCCCTGAACCTCTGTAATTGTATCATAATTGACACATTGTATTTGTTACTTCCCTTTGACATCATGTTCTCGTCGGGCGCGAAGAACCTTGACACTGACAGCTCACATTAACACCCACACACACAACACAAGTCCGACTTTCTCATTTGTCTCAGAGCAAAGTTTCCAAAAGTCCAAAAGCCATTTTGGACTCTTTCCTTCTCTTGCTTTATCTCCCGCCCCCTTCTCTCTCTCTCTTTTGCTCTGCAGTGGCCTAAATGTAATCTGTTGTGTCTCCATCTCTCTGAGCACCTGAGCTGTCAGCTGGTGAACACGAAGCCGGCTTCACCTTGTCAGTGCTGATTCATCCCCGCTCCGTCTCTGGCTGTTTGGCAGCCAGTCAGCCTTGGCCAAACACGCTACAGAGATCGGTAAAGAGCTTCCGCTTCTCCTCGCCATAGCTCAGCTCGCCAGCTCGACATGGAAAGAGCTTAAGCCTGCTTTCTGCCCTCAGGAGGAAAGCAAAGAGAAAGATTAACCTCCCCCAGTGCCCCCCCTTCTCTACAACACCTACACGCCCATACAAAAAGCACACTGCATGGAGAAGATGACCTCCTCCTTTTTAATAGATTTTCTGTGCTGCCCTGTATTCTGGCTAATGAATAGTTAAAGAAAATTTAATTGACCTCCAAAGAGAAATTTTAATTAATGGTGGGGAAACACACAAGGCTATGCACGATGGATTGAAGGAATCACAGTTATTAAAAAGGCAGTATTAATTGAATATTTACTCTGCCATAGATAAGCTGCAATTACTTGAAGAGATTTTAATGAATTTAATCACTTTGGAGCTGGAGAGGTGAAAATAAAATGATTTTGGAGTCCTCACTCTCTCTATGAACGGTTCCCTGCACATGTACAGAGCAGGATTACATATCCTTTCTCTTTTTTTCCTGCTAAATGTATAGGGAATCTATAAGCAGTGTGAAATCAGTGGTTTTCCTCACATTAGGGGACAAGAGGCTCTCCTGCTTTTTGTTCTCTCGCTTTGAAGTGAGGTATGTTCAGCAGAGCGTCATGAACATCGGCACCAGGTGGTGGATTCCACTAAAAAGAGATATTTGGTAATGACGTCTCATTAAGTGCAAGTCTGGGTTCAGCACAAGTCGTGCTTTTAAAGCTTTTTAATCACATTTCTGTTGCTAAACAAGCACCACATGCTTCAGTGACAATCTGTGTCCCATCTGAGCAAGGGCAAATTCTCTACTGCTGCTTCTGTTTCATTTCCTCCTCTTCTATCATTCTGTGGTCCTGATCAACCTGGTGCGGAAATCAGACAAGCAGGCAAGTGTGTGTGTGGGTGGGTGTACCTATTACTGCCAGGCCCGAATATGCCTAGTTACAGGAAGAGTAAGGTTGAACAACTAGCAGCAGGCTCTCTGATAGTCCACTGGAGGGGGAGCCACATCCTCTGGTCCACTCAGCTGGTCAACCGACAGCCAGTCAGATACCAGCAGGGACAGCCAATCAGCCAGTGCCTCTGGCTGCACATATGGGAAGTTAATTGGAGTTCGGCACTAATTCTGCTGCTGCCTCCTGGTTGGATTAGACATCCCAGGTGTTCCCAGGTATCTAAGAGGTCCATACTCTTAAATTCACTGTACCAAGTTTTAGTACCGACCCACAAAACCCTCCACTACTCTGATGATTCACCTCCAGACTGCAGTGCTCTCATCTCCCCTGAATTGATCTGTAGATTGGTGAAGCAAACACTTCTGTTGTGGTGCAGAAACACACCGGAGTTCATCTTCTTGTAGGATTTTTTGCAGTTACCTAGCAACAAGTATAATGAAATTCAAAGTAAGATATGTGTGTTTATTCAGTCATTGAGTATTTGCTCCTCCCTGGTTGTTAAAATCTGTGTATGTTGGTGGAAAACAGCTACACTAGCATTAGCAACTCGGTGGTTTGTCCACAGTAAAAGCTGGCTGTCTCTTTCCAAGTCAAACTTGATCATCATACAGTCTGAGTTGAGTTTCAGTAATTGCTACACCATTTTCTTTAATATATCTTCCTTCGTAGGATATAAAACATTATAAAACAGTCTTTGTGATGTCGAATGTGGCACAAAAAATAAATGTAAAGACAGACTGGCAAAACAAACTGTCTACTAGACTTAGAAAATGAGTTATAGTTTACCTATATTTCAAAAAACTGCACATGCACTAATTTTGTTGTGAAAAGTGAACTTTGCGTCAGCTTTTTGAAAAGGTGGAAAAGGAGGGGTACAACAAAATTCAACTCTGTACCACTGATGGTTGCACATATACAGTTATTTATGAGTTTATTTGGTATATCTGGCCAAAGCTAAGTCTAAAGTTGTCCCTGTTGGTCATGCAGCATGGTAGGTGTATTAAACTGGTGGCATTTGCAGTGATTGAGATAGATACAGCTGTTCTTCATCTTAATCATGGCTGCATATATGATAGCATCCTTAAATTTATAATAGTTAGTTTCATAGCAGATATATTTGTGTAGATTTTTATGAATTACAGTATAAAAGGTTATAAAAGCTTCTGTGACTTCTACTTGTTCCTGACTCTTGGATCTCAAAACAACTTCAGCTTGTGAGTGTGACAGGGCCACATTCATATTCCCACCATGTTCAAATGTTTGCTGCTGTATACATAAGCGTCAATAGCATGACAAGTATGAGTCTGCAAACATGAGCTGATGTGAGCTGTAAAAGATGGAGAATTCATTACAGTAACATAAATATTCAATTATGCAAATAGTAGATTCAGATTAATTAGACACAAGTTTGGGTTGGCTGAACCAATGCAGTTGTCGCAGCATTACAAAAGGGAGTAGGCCCAGTGCAGGAGAACGGCAATTACTATCATCTGACAGACGCCCCTTCTCACTCAAGGTGGGAGACTGCTCTAATTGCCTCGGCGATGCAGGGCCTGGAGGACAAGGGATTCTTCTCATGTCTCTGACTCCACAGATAGCTGGACGTGTAGCAGTGATGTTGGAGCCAGCATCCATGGCACATCCATCTGTGGGCCTGCATCTCAATTATAAATTGCTCAGCAAAGGCCCGTCACAAAGAGGAGAGGAGGTGGGGTAAGAAGACAGAGGGAAAAGGCTGCATACATCGTCAATGACCCAGAGGACCTCGGGATGTGCCAGTAGGTACATGTCGATGGCTCGCTTTGAAAGCAACTGAGCGCCGTACAGTAGTTGCAAAATTCAGAGAGAAATGGTGACAATGTATTACGCAACAGCAAGCAGCTGGTTGACGACAGATGGTTGTTTTCATGCAGTGGCTTCCTTTATGAGCAAAACAAGTAATTGCTCAGATTCACATGCTTTGGATCAGAACTTTGTAACAAGTCTCCAAGATCTACTAAAGACTACTGAGGGAGCACAGTATGCTCAGTTCTCCAGCCACTGACATTATTGCTCTTTCCAACTTGAGATTTAAAGTGAAATTGCTTCCTTGACCTTAAAGGTCCATATAGTATATAAAGGTAGAGGTCTATGTGTGTCTTTGATTATAACTCAGGTCTAGGTTTAAGATTGATACTGTGAAAGTACCAAAGTGCTCAGTCATTATGACAGGAGCAAAAGAAGTCTGTGGAGGAGGAGGTTATGATGGGTGAATGGGTCAACAAAAAACTGTTTGATACCAGAGGGCAGTTTCTGATTCATATTTGTAACCAGTAGTTTGTAACGTAATCATAACAACAGACAGACGACAGTCTCTGAGGAAGCAGGAAACAATCTTATGGATCATATCAGACGCTTGGTGAAACCAGCCTGTATGTTGGTTCAGGTTGGGTGTGGCTTTGCCTTGTAAGGGATGAGAGATCCCTTGGACTGTCATACCCTCAGGTTCTTGGTCTAGATGACGGTTATCTCTGGTGTTCCACCAAACAAGGATATATCAATAGTATTGTTAAGTGTTGTTAGGTAGCCTCACGTTCCCAGTCTTTTAATGCTGGCGTTATCAGTGCTGCTGTTGTATATCAGCAATCTTTCGAATGGTATGTACTAGTCAAACACTTTCTACATCAGACAGTAGGATTAGCTGTTTGATCACCTGAGGCGAAGCACTGAATTTGGGCCTGATTTCAAAGTTGATTTAACAACACAATGAAACACTTGATTGTATGTTCACCACATCTTTCTGTTGTGTTGCGTATCCTGCCTGACTTCAATGGGCTGCATGTTCCCACTCAGCATGTGGTCTGTGTTTTCTCCCAGGTTGTTGTCTTGCCTTTGTGTTCGCTGGCCTGGATTAGAGGTAGCAGATTAGAAAAAGTGTGTGCTCCTGGATTTTTGTGTTTTTTTTGTTGGGGGGTATTTGGGTGAAGCAGGCTGACGGTTGGTGTGTGCATTTAGTGTGCACAGCAGCATATGGCTGGATGATTCAGAGGGAAGTGGGTCAGAGTTAGCAGTGTTACTGCTGCAGTCTCACAGCACAGAGGGAGTACTCTGACACCACACAGCATGATACACAGGGCTGCCACCATCTTTGCTTCACAAATAGCTCTCATACCTCTGATGAACAAAAAATAAAGTCTTTCACAAGATTTTCCACTATTTGCTTCTGGGAAAATAGTGATTTATGATTGATTTATTAAATCATATTAAATGAGGATTTTTTTTTCTTATGGTGAAAAATTTAAAACAAATCTGGAGGTCTCATTGGAGTCTGTCCTTTGTGGATTTGTGTGCAGCCGCTCCAACCTGTTTGAACATTTCTTTTCCTCTTATTGATGGATCCCCACTCACAGAACTGGTAATGACATCCCAAGAGAGACAGCTCAGTAGTCTGGTGTCTTGCAGGGTGTAGAGCTCAGCTGGCAGTTTCAGGGTGCACATTTCACTGTCTTTATCAGCCTCTCCCACTTGAACTCTATATTGTTCTCCTTGTTCTATTGTTCACAATGGTATCTAAAATACAGCAAAATGAATTCAGTGGCCTCACAGTCCTGCTTGTGCATTGATAAGTTCCAAGTCTCTGTACTTTTGTCATGGGATATGTGCAGTACTGTTATGTAATTGTTGGTGATGGTATGGCTGATGATGTATTGTTTGTTGTCACTGTGGCTGTCAGGGCATTTATGGCGCAGCTGCTGACAAACTCCCGTGAGTGGGGCAATAAAGTATATTGTATCGTATAGTAAGTATTTGTAAGAATCATTACAAGTACATTTCTTGAATGCCACATGCCTGCGTCTTCTTTGGTTATCATTAGAAACACAGCCTGTATTCAGAAACGGATCATTAAAACCAGCTGTTAGGACTTCTGTAACGTTGTGATGTCACAACACTAGAGTACATGCTCCAAGCTCCGCCCTCCAAGGACTGACCATGCTTTATCTGCAACATGCTATATTTTTATTAGGTAACTCAGAAAACAACCAGCCAATCAAAGGAGAGTGTCAGAGCCTCCTCTCTTCTGATTGGCTGACACTGACCTGTTGTTTCTAGAGCTAGAGAGAAGCCGAGAGAGGAGATGTATAACTACACTGGGGCGGTTTTTGGTTATTAAAACCATAAATGTATCTTTGATGGATCAACACTTCAGATAACAGGAAAGGTGTGATTATATAGTAACAGTGGATGAAACGACTGTGCATATTATTAAAGTGAAAAGAGAAATGATTATCATCACTCAGCTGCAGTTTCAGCTCGGCCGAATGATTTAGAGTTCTGATACAGTATTTAGAGTTCACTTTGGGTTTAGAACCAACACCTCAGCTCTCCACACTCTTGTGTCCAGCAGCAGCAGACATCTGTTTTCTTTAGCTCTGATAAACCCACATCCACCTGCTCAACACAAACCAGCAGCCAGACACAGTTAGCAACCAGCTGGTGAACATAGGGGAACATTTAGCAGCTAAAGAGCTAGATGGAAACTGTCCTAAAAGGAGAGTGAATGCTGGACTTCAGGTAGCCAACAACACAACTCTTAATTCATGTTATCACGGCTCTGTGTCGGTTAGAGCAAGCAGCACCCTCTGAGCCTGACTGGGATTCAGTTCCTGTAATGACCACCAGAGTCTGGGTCCACCACTGAGTCAATCTCCATAGACTCTCATGTAAAAATATGAATACGAATTACTTTATTGATCCCCAAAGGGAAATTCATTTGTCTGTCAGCTCATCAACCATTTGCAGAAGAATGAAGAAGCCTGATGGCTGAAGGTACAAAGGATCTTCTACATCTCTCCATCCTGCAGTGAAGAGAGAGGAGCCGTCCACCACCGCTCTTCTCTTGGTCCATCAAGGTGTTATGAAGAGGATGATCTGAGTTGTTCAGAGTGGCCTCCACCAGCGTGTATCTCTCCACCACATCCTCAGTGAGTCCATCAGGGAGACATGACTGAAGTCAAGTGCCTAAGGATGTTTAGTCTGTATCCTAGCAACGACTTCATGGAGACCTTCACATGGAACTTCAGCAGTATCCGTTGGTGGGATGTACACAAGTATTGATTTGATTTGAAAAAAAGTCTACTTCCTGAGTCTTCATCTATATCTCCAGCTCCTCATCACTCTTGTTGAGCAGAGAGTTGATATTTTGCATGATGACTGATGGCAGAAAGGACCTACAGTACATCTCCACCTCCAAGCCTTTAACCTCTGCACCACCAGCACAGCAACCATGAAAGCAGCTCCTCATCCAGCTGGAACAGGGTGGCATCCTCCATACTTGCTTCATTTTCAATGACAGAAGCTCCTCTCCTGAAGAATCTCCTCTCCCCACAGAAGTGTCCATCAGTAGTTGACAAAATACGACAAAAACAAACAAAAACACAACAAAAATAAAGCAAAGGTTGAGTAAAAACTCAGAGCTACCAGACTTTGCTGCTCCCAGCTGAAGCGCATGTTGTGGAATGTCTAAAATGTCTAAATTTACAGCAGATATAAACATGTTTACAGCCTGGTACAAAACAATTTGGCTCTCTAGAGCTAATTTCCTCCAATATGTTATATACAGTTTATAATAATATGTTGTCTGTCATATAACTGTTCTAATTCCCCCAAGGAGATTGGAGTAAAGAAATTCTTTAATGTGTATATAGTAAAATCCTCTCTCAGTTTCCTTACAGATTTCCAGTTCCATCCATTTTCCTATAAATGTGTTATCATAGCAACATAATCATTTTCCAGGTCTGACTCTAATAGAATATTAAGCTCTTTGTATAAGTAATGGAAATTATAGTGGACTCCCTCCCACAACTCTAAATGGGTCACTGGCTCCAGAATGTTTCCCACCTGTGTGAAATATATGGGTCTAATCTGACCAAATCAGGCTGCTGTAATTGATGAAGTCAAGCCGGCGTCCATTGGGACGCGGCGAGTCTTTGTTGCTGATGAAGACGAATTATTTAACCTAACGAGGTTACTAGACTTCCTGGAACTTAAACATGCAAGTCAGTAATTAGAGTGCAGTTACTGGCAGGGCTGTCACACTGGGACCTGCCAGGCCAGGGGGGGGGGGGGGGGGGGCGGGGGTTCTCACTGGCAGAGGAGATGAAACAAGGCCATATATTCCTGCTCTGTGATGTGAGTCCACCTCCGTAGCTCAGCAGGACTAATGCTTGGTCACTAATGCACTGATGTTCTAGAACTACAGCTAATAATAATATGTAAACAACAGCATGCTAATGAGTTCTCAGTGACTGTTTACCATGTTATGTTTTCCAGTGAGGTCTGGCATTAATAAGGATCATCAAACACACAGCAAAGATCCTGAAGATACATTTTGACCTGATCGTGTCACAAGATAAAAAAAAAAGTCAGGGGATGATTTTTTTTTTTTTTTGTAAGAAATTTAATTAGAGCTCAGAAGCTGTGAAGATATTTCAGTGTGAGATTTCTGCAGAGGAAAGGCACACTGGGTCACTAGCAGACACGGGGTTGAGATAAACCTGACATAAACCTGTTTTACACAAAGATCCTAGTATGCTGATGGTAAACAGTCAGGGCCTATATGACGGCTGCAGATGTTCTGAGGGGAACCCTGCCTGTAACACAGCAGTGCCCGTGTCCTGTCCCTCCATTCTGTTCTATTACTTTTACACAGATGCCGATCTGTCATCTCCAATCCTGACGTAACGGACTAGCAACCCCCCAGCTCCCCACCCCTTTCATGTTTGTACCTTTTATGAAGACTAGAAATTAGGCCACACAGAGTTTGGGCATGACACACACACACAAATTCAACTGCACACCATGTGTTTAGTATGATGTGACCTGACAGGTCAGAATATCTGCCTCTGTGCAGTTCTGTATTTTCCAGTGAAATGCTCTGCTGAGTAGACTTTGGATTATGCACGCTGTAATTTTATATTCATTTGTGATTCATCCAATTGGTATTCATGAAATTATATTATTATTATTAATCTATTATTATTATTATTACCAGTCCAACTGTTAAAGGCAGACTCTACCAATTCATCACATGAATGTTAATGCATTAGTCAGGCTGGATCTCTGCAGCCTGTTGTATAATGGTAAATACTATACTCAGAGTTAGTGTAAAAATTCTATACTGGCGAAAGAAAATTTTCCTTTTTTATTCCATTCACTTCTTTGCAAAGCCTGGTGCCTACATCACCAACAATGCAACTCAGCTGCAGACAGTATGTTCGGAGTTTTGGTTGTGTTAGTTTGAGCTCCAGGGACAAGGAGCAGCAAGGCTTGCTGACTTCTCTCTTTCTCTTTTTTGAGCTCCACTATCAGTGACTAAAGTGAAGTCACTCGATTTAGTTTCTCAAATTCAATTCATCAGACCTTAGATGGCTCCTTGCAGATCTACAAAACGCTTCATTCAACTGAATTTACCTTCAGTTCAGTTCAATTTTATTCATATTTCACTAAATTATAACGGAGTCAAGCTGAGATCTTATAGTATTATGAAGAGAACAGATTTCAGGAAGTTCGGCTGTTCTTAAATGCATTATGGGAAATGTAGGATGTGGTGTTTTTGGAGCTCGATTAACTTAACATCTGCATTAATTGTCTGTTGTTACTGGACGTGACCTAAATGCATCAGAATGTTGGAGCGTTATGAAACCTTTGCGTGTGGCGTGTGTGACTGTCATCTGGATCTACATGTTTTTCACTACTTACCTCTCATCCATCACAGTGGCTGACGGCCTGCCCAAGGCCCCCACTCATACATTCATCAGGAGGACAGGAGGGATGAGAGTCCACCTGCTCCATCACTCCTCCCCTCCACTCACCTCCTCTCTTTCTCTTGTAATGCCATCTTCTCATCAGTCATTTCATGTGGGTCTCTGGAGCCTCTCGGACACTTATATTGGGCTAATAATAGTCCTGTCTGTACGGACGCATCATAGGAGGTCATTTTCCCCAATGGCACCTATTTTTGTTTGAATCCTATGTTTGGAAGATGAAGGGTATTACACAACAGAAATACTGTAGCATCACACCTTTTCTATTTTTACATTCTATAATAAAGAAATCCTAATAACTCATCACATAAATCCCTGTGAAGCTGCAGATGTCAGATTTTATCAGAAGTGGTATGAGGCTGTGACGCTTTGAGCCAAACTGGAGAGTCACGATCAGGGCCAATTTTTTTTTCAAATTGATCAGCTAAATAAAACCTCATCGTTTCTGATCTGTTGTGTATCGTGATGCCAGAAATATGCTGGGACCTGGAAACACTGGAACCTCTCCAAGGCACAATGCTGCGAGCAGCTGAGCAGCACAGAGGTACAAACAAATAAATGAGAACAGGTTAAATAATCCAAACCTCCCAGACACTCGTGCTCGAACATGATGCACAACACAAGCAGCCGAGGTGCAAAATCGACAGACCTCTCTTATGGCTTATGCATCAGCGCCAGTGAGGACTGGTGCAGCATGGTTTCAGGTTGTCTCTCCATCTGCCCCATTTTTATCAACACCAAGTCTCAGTCACTCCTTGAAGGAATTTCTTCAAATTCAGCAGAAGTATCCATATGCACTCATGAATGAACTGATCAGAATTTTGGAGGTCAAAGGTCAAAGTCACCGTGAACCTGCCATAACTCACAGGTTTTATAGTAATTACAGTATGTCACATTGAAGACAGGTGATGACATTGTAAATCCAAAAGGTACTGCTAGCTCATGACCATATTTTCTGCAGCTTGTCTTATTGTCGCCACATGTGCTTGGTCTCATCAGAAAGCAGCTCAGCGTACTGTTGTGGTGAAAGCTGGTCAGCTACTTTTGCTGGCAAGCTAACACAATACAAATCCCCAAGCTCCTGTCTCCTTCCACTGTTCTGTTCCATGCACTCACCCACTGGGATTTTCTTTATTGTGCAGCTTTTCAAAAGGCAAGAAAACAATACTGATCCTCAAGGATGGCATCAGGGTAGACTCACAGAGCCAGACCCCTCTGCAGCACAGTGTCTGTGCTGGAGAATGTTCTGGCATTAGCATGCTGCGACTGGGAGAGAAACACTTTGAGTTTCTTTAAACCAAACAATCGTCTTGGGTGGTGCTGCGCCCTTAGTTTCAGAGAGGGTGCTCCTTCACAATATGGAAGGGAAGTTGTTTTGCACAGACATTTGCACGTGCAGAGGTGACGGCTGACTCACTGTAAAGAAAATGTCACTGGCTCCTGATCCTCATCAAAACTGTCTGTGTTCTTCTGCAGCTCAGAAGTTGTTGTTCCCTGTAGTGAAAGACATCTTGAATATGGAAACAGGCAGAAGAAGAACACCACCTGTAACAGGAAGGACCTGCAGCCTGCATCTCATGTGCCGGATGAGCATATTAAGATCTAGAGCAGTGGTTCCCAACCTTCTTTGTCTTGTGTGATTATGAAATGAAAATCATTTAAATTTCTCCCTTTAATCAGCACAAAGACATTTTACACTTACGTCGTATTTTACATAATAATTCTCCTTCATTTTGTTCTCTTGAACTCAAACAAAACATCAAAATAAATAAAAATTTGTCTGCCTTCAAAATCAAAATAAATAATAATCAGCTTCCCTTTTTTCTAATAAACTCTCTTAAACATTCATAAGATCTAACGTTCACCCCCCCCCCCCCCCCAAATGAGCAACAGGAACTGGACGTATGAGCCATTTATCAATGTTTGCCGTGTCCTTGGCCTGTGTCTTCACAGAGTTGTGCCACAGGTTTTTGTCTCCCAGGGGGCACTGGTGCCATGTTAGTAATGGGCTTATGACTTGGAATATTTACTTACGGTATTGTCTTAGAAATAGATTAATACATGTTTCCTTGTACCATCTGCAATATGCTCATACCCATTGGGAATCACTGACCTAGAGTCATATTTAGAGACCCTACCTGGACCTGCTCACAGTCAGATCCTGCATGACTCAGGTCTTGAGATCCAGAGGAGACCATGTTCAGCTCTCCAGCGGGATGCTGTGTTTCCTGAAAGTCGTAACATCCAGTTGCCATGCTGGCCCTGAAATCATCGCTTCAACTCCTCTGACCCCGCGTGTGTATATAAATATATACATAAAAATATACTGTATATGATTTATTGAACAAAAGTCCAAGTGCCTTCATGGAAGCTGCACAGCCCAACTGAAACAAACATTTCAGAGTCTTTCACTGTGTTAAATGACCTCGGCCAAGGTCGTCCTCCGGCTGCCCACAATCCTCACCGAGCCATCCCTGTTCTACAGAGTTACATTTAGAGATACTGATGACATAATGATGCATCTGGCAACACTATCAGAGCTGTAGGGATGCACTTAAGGGACTGAAGCAGTGCCGGAAGGGTATTAAATATGAACGCTGCTGTATTGCTAAAAATAATGACATTCCCATTTACAATATGAAATAGCTCTGGTCAGAGGACACACACACGGCTCCTGCCAGGATTGTACACACTGTGATTGTTGCGTTCCAGTCATTTTTCACGAGATGTTTTGTTGAGGAATTCTGAGCTGAAGCCTCTGCAGGAGAAATCCTCTGTGTATGAATGTGTAGGTAGTTTCCTCCTCTACCTCTCCTTTACACTCCATCCCTCTTTGCCACTCTCTACTTTCCATTTTTCAGAATAATTACTGAATTTTGACAGCCTGTGTCTCTCTATCAGTCACCGCCGTGTGTGTGTGTCGAGTGTGTTTTTCGCCCCATCCTCTCTATCAGTCCAATAGCTTCCAATTTCATAAGGTTAGCACTGACGTAGATTGAAATACATTGCGGCTGCTCTCCAGATCCAATTGCGTGTGTCCATCTTTTTCAACCCTCGTGCACAAGCAGAAAGGAATTCATAATGCCCCGTGCTTTTATCTGTTTTTCGCCATAACTGAAACGCTACGTGTCATGCCTCTGTAAATGCACATCCACACTCGGCTGTTATCTAGCTTCCCTTTCTCTTTATCCGGTCCACCTGACTCGGCCTGATCCCTCGAGGTGTTCGCGGCTTAAGCCGGGAACAAAATATGTAAAAAAAAAAAAAAAAAAATATTGGACGCCCGCTTCTACTGCTCTTCTTCTAACGAGCTCCTCAGAGCGACTTTACTATGCATGTCAACTTTAAGCAAGAGGTTATGGGCAATAAGCTCCAGCAGCTCCAATAGACTTTTCTAGTGGATAGATTGTTATGCTAAATGCTGCTGTGTTTTGTCATTGTATGGCCTTTTCAGGGCAAGAGAGCAACTCTCAGCTTGATTAAGATGTAGATAACTGCTGCACTAATCAGCACTCTTTCCCACCCTCCCTCTCTCTCTCTCTCCCGTTTCTCTCGCTCCATCTTCATTCAATCTAATGATGCCCAACCTGAACTTCTCCTCTTCCCTCCCCTTTCATTTGAGCTCAGGCCATTATGGCAGACAGTGAGTTAATGAACAGCAAATGGAAGAGGAGAATGGTATTAATCATCTCTCGGGCCTGCCATGTGCTTTATTATCATTCTGTTTCTCTCATCTGGCGGTGAGCTCTCTGCCTCCAGCTCAGCGCCTGACACTTACGCTCGAGTTCCAGCAGGTCATAGAATATTCTGAAGCATTAAGGAACGTTTAACGGGAAGTGTCAGAATGTCACACCTCGACATGGGGAATCTGAATATTGAGGAATTTAAATCGCGGCCTCTTCCATGTGCAGTATTTTGAGTCTGGTTGTAGATGGAGCCACATTAAAACAGCACGATGCACCATTCATATAAAGTCATGTCAGGGAATAGAAAATAGAGAAGTTTAAATAACGATGTTGCTTGTTTGCTTCAAATACTTTACAGTCTTGCTTCCTAATATGTATTGTAGTGGACACCCTCCTGCACTTCCCTTCGGTTCCTGAGGCCCAGCACTCTGCCAAGGAGAGGTAGAAGTATTACCAGTCTGTCAGTCACTCACTCAGGGACATTGACTGGCTCTGCTGTTGAGGCTCAGTGAAAAGGTGAAAGAAACAGAGGAACAAAACGCTGAGCTGGTGAGTTAATAAATGAAGTTTGATGCTGATCTCATGGTGTTTATTCCAGATTGGTCACTAGCTGCTAATGTCAAAGTTAGCTATGTAACAGCTCTGACTCTGCAAAGCTGAGCAAATGTTTCTTTTAAAATGGCATCATTTATTAATATTATTTTAAACTATATGTTTTTAGAAGCTCAAAACAATCACAGTTACATTAACATATTGTTGCCTTATGACCAAACATTTGGGCAACATGGAAGAACATGGACACTGATTTAAAATCCTTAGTCAATTTCAAATCCAATATCCACTCCCTCTTCTTCCACTCCCTCTTTCACTCTTTTCACTCTGTTTCAACTTCTGAGAAAAGTATCCAACATCTTAGTTGCTCAAAGCTCCAGTGGGTTCAATATCAAATCTTTAACTGTCTGTCTGGCCCTGGAAAAAGTATACTGTAAGGTTTATAAGCACTTTCTGTTTGCTTGTTTAATACGTGTCTGGTATAGGACTTGTTGAAAAAAATCCCTAAAAGAGTTCAAGCTACTTCTTATTTCATTGACAGTGAAATATATTATGTCAGTGACCTTTATTTCTACAAAGAAGCTAATGAAAATCAAATCTCTCTTTATGTTTGATGCTTCTAGCAGTCGTTCTGTTTCCTGTGCTGTAAAATAGTGTGACTGACCCCTCTGATTACACCCAGTGGTGTGTGTGATTGTACTGACCTCACTCTCAGTTGCCCTCTATCGCTGTAATGACGTGAGAACTTTTATCTGTGGAGGGAAACAGGACATTCAGAACAAGTTAACGTCTACGCAGTTAAAGCAATTTCCATAAATGTAAACCATTATCAAAGCATGATATGAAATAAAACATAGCACTGAGCTGGAGATGTGAAGGTTTTTCTTCCAAACTTACAGCTGAGACTAGAGCAGACTGAGAATCAATAGCCAAGGATCTTGTCTCTCTACGCAGCCTGCCAAGGTCCTTCAGAGCTGAATTTAATACTCAGACCTTAGTGTGGTCTGCGCCTGCATGTATGTGTGGGAATGTGAAAACCTGCACACTCTTACAGTATGTGTGTCTGAATGTAGCCCGCCAGCTCTCCATCTCCAGGCTGGGGAGGTGAAGGACGGGGTCGGGGAAAGAGCGAGGGGCCTTGAGGTGGACGTGATCCCACTGCTAATGACGGCCTGCTAGACTCGCACCGGCCTGAAATCTATAGCCCTGTCCTGCTCCAGCTCCTGTCCTTGGTCAGCTCACACCCAGGCATCCCACAGCTCCATTTTTTATCAAATAACGACCTGTTCCATCTCTACATGTCTTTTTGTTCAACTCACAATGAGATGTTCGTGTGTCTGGATTTGTGTCTTTCATTGTTTTCCTGTTTGCCATGGTGTGGTCTCATGTTGATTAGTGCTCGGAAACATGTGATGTTAGATAAGCTTCAACTCGTGTGAAAGACAGCTCTGGGACCAGTTCTCTGCTGTGAGGACACACTTCCAAAGCTGGGGAAGGTGCCATTTAAATATCATTGGAAATATGATAGAAAAATATTCTCAAAGAACACTTAACAAACAAAGCCAGTTAGGTTTGATCACACTATCCGCAAGTTATCTGTTACAAAATAAAGCTCAGAGGCAGAGAACCAAATATTAATGGCTCTGTTCAGACCTGGTAAAATGTGTCTCTGCAAGTGTCTCCACTGACCACTAATGACATGTTAAACAGGTATGTGTTGTTTTTAGCCAATCGATGGCCAGGTCTGTTGTCAGTGTGCATGTTTGTGTGTGAAGGATAGGGGGTGTGTGATTGGAGGGGGTGAGTTAATGCGCTGCCCATAGCTAAATAAAGTCTCATCCACTTGAAATAGCAAAATATTTTTGGTTCCTGATGAGGTTGAACACTTGTGATGGGATCACCTGAGATGGATGTAGATAATACCAGTAGATACTGTATTTAAAGAGGAACTATGCAGGACTTTTAGCTTAACTTAGCTACATTTGTACCTTAATTAAACAGCTTCAGAGTGAATGTGATGGTTAAGTAAATGTCTTGTAACTTGTTACAGGGGGAATGGAGGCTCTTTCCCTTCCACCTAGTGTCTCTTGGCTGAAAACCAACCTGCCCCGGTGTCCCAGCTCTTGTCTATGCGCACCGCGACACAAACACGCTCTGTAACCCATAATCTCTTGGTTATGACAGATAAGACTACACAAATATACACGTGGTAACATCATATATGATAAATAACTTATCCACTGCTCTGTTGATTGCTTTCTCACCAGCTTCATTGAAAACAAATGCACATGGCCGGGAGGGTTAGTAAAACAGTGGAAAAATGACTGGATTTGCAAAGTTCCCTTTTAATCTATTGCGATGTATTTAACAGTTCTTGACACAGTTCAGCTGTTGTATGATAATATAATATTATATATAGTTTATTATTGTACAATTGTATATTGGTATATGATGCACCATACTGTATGACAACCTGGCAGTAGTATTATGGTAATTGGTCAACGCCAATAACATTATCAAACATTAAAAACAGTGATATTTCCTGACATATGTGTCATAGGCCTGGCTCATACACCGAGGATCCCACAGGAGCCAAATACAGACACTGATAAAAAGCAAAGGCCTTTAAAGGGGAACTATGCTGTTTTGCATTCTCCCTGTGACAAGTCATCTAACCAGCACAATTACTCTGAAGCTGTGTAATAAAGGCAAAAATCTTGTGTATTTCCATTTGAGAACGAGGCAGCTCCATCTGCTGTTGATGCTCATTTGATAGGACTGAAATCTAAATTGTTATTAAATAGCAGCTAATGATTAAACAATATTTAACACTTCTTTTTTTTTTTTTTTTTACCTGTAAAAGCTTGTTACAGAAGTGAGGAGGTTATTCCAGTAATTAGCAGCACTGATGATTAGCAGCATCAGGTTGGCTTTGCTTTTAGAAATGTTTTTCACCTGGGATTTTTGTTTTGTTTTGTTTTGTTTTTTTCTCAAGCAAAGGGCTGTTTCTTAAACGCTCTTAAATGTCAACTACATTTGTGGATGCAGATCAAGTCACTCTGTTACATCCAGCCTCTCAAAATACCACAGTGGCCACGTGCCATCGCAGCTGAGGAACACGCAGGCAGGAAGCGGCGGAGCTGGTGGTACGTCCTGTTGGTGCGGAGAACCCAGACAGCCGACAGGTTCAATCAGCCGCTGCGTTAAAATAAAAGGTGAAGCTCGCTGTGGTGTTACCTTGAGTCTGAGATTTGTTGCTTTTTTCCGACTGCCTGCTGAGATCAGAAACAATGCGAGACTGTTGTGCTGTCAGCTCTTCAGAGAGGCGAGGAGCATCGTGTACAGGCGCGTACGGCTAATGACAAACGAAGGGCAAGAAGTTGTTCTCTCCTCCTCCATCATACCTTGAATCTCCTGCAACAAAATGGAGGTTATATTCCTTCCTGTTTCCTGCTGTCACTGTCAGATTTATCCCTCCCTCACCTCTGTGTCGCCTGCCTTCTTTAGAGCCACACAAGTACAGAACCGGTCCTCTGAGACACACAGCACTACATGAAACCCTCATTACATTCACTTCACATATGGCTAAGAGAACAGCTATCATGGGCAAAATGTCGACATTAGCCAAAAGCAAGCTCACCCAACTTCCCCCTCCCTCCTCCCTCCTCCCTCCTCCCTCCTCACTCTCCCAGCTTTGCTTTCCGTGCTGTGCTTCATGTGCAGGAAGCCTCTCCTCTCTATGCAGTACTGTATACAGTGCATGTGAAGTGTCAGCAGTTTGCAGAATATACAGTCCCCCTCTATAAAGGAAGGCTTGAAGATCACAGGGATGTTCCCTGCTCCTTGATGTTTGCTTAGTTCTGCCTTTTTTTTTCTTCCACTTTTTTTTTCTCCTCAGTAATAAAGTCGACTCTGCCTTGCACAGTTTACCACGGCCTTATCCCACTTCACTAGTTTAAGATACTTAGCTGTGAAATACGACTATGACTAAGTTGCAGTTCTGTCGCATCACACAGCTTTTGATGTGCGAACAAAAGTTACGGACCCTCACCGGCTGTTAATTAATCTCAAGTTCCATAAAGAGCGTGGTTCTCCTCTCCCGGCCTCCTTGTTTATTGTAGGAGATAATTAATAGGCTTATATTTTCTAACGGTGCAGGTCACATGATGTGGTTTGACTAATGCTGCTGAGATGTGATCTGCTGTCGTGCACGCTGCAGCACGCAGCATATGGTGTCTGTAGCCTGGATGTTCCATAGAAAAACTCTATCTGTGTCATTCCCGAGCATATGTGTGCACTATTTCTAAGCAGCGCATCAACCCACATTCTTTGAATTATGTTGAGCTGTTGGATCATCCATGCACGTGCGCTCCCATACATCAAGCAGGACGTTAGGAAACGACGGAGCCGCAGATAGAAAGAGGACACACAGGAGAGAGGAGGCAGCAGTTACTTCTTTCTCAGTGTTCAGTGTGGAGGAGGTGGAGACATACATGTAGAAACCTGCATCAGTCCACACAACCCCAGAGAACACTGGAACTGGACCTTGGTGAGAAGAGACGGCAGGGGGGTGGAGTGATGTTTGTAAAAAGTCAAACACAACTTCTTGTATCTAGTATTTTTGCTGTACTGCAATGCACAATGAGCCATTCTCTGCTTATTTGTTGCACACACTCCTGCAAATCCACTGTGTTAGTCAAAAGTATATATATAGTGTTTTTTGGTGAGTGTGTGTGTGTGTGTGTGTGTGTTTTATCAGACTCTGACTTCAGACTCTTCAGATATCACTCCAATGCAATTCAAAGCTCGTTTTTTTTCAATTACTTGAGTTCAACTTCTAAAGCTCTTGATTGAACACTTCATTGCATATGTGCATTGTTCCATATTACAGAGTGACTCATTGTAAGACCTGTAGGATAAAACGCCTGTAGAATGTGATACAAAGGTTGTAGTCATGGACAGAAAACACAACTCAGCAAATGAGCCATTGTGCTTTTCATATTTCTATTCGACAAAACAGCCTGGCAGTACAGGTGTGAACATTAAAGAGACGGTGGTATTTAAGAAAAAGAACAACCTGATGTAGCCACACACCTCTGACCTCTAACATACCACCATTAGATCCCTGCCAAGATGAAACAGTGCAAACATGGCCAACAATGATAAGGTGTTTATGAAGTTATGAAAGTAGAAAAATGATCCCATTGATTGATTAAAAGAGAAATGTAGTGGAGGCAAAGTACAATATTGTCTTCTAAGCACAGGAAGAAAAATAAAGAGTAAAACGTTAATATTAAGCAAAACAATGAACAAAAAAACGACCTATAGAGAAGACAAAACAGGACAAAACAGGAACCACGAGTTCATTTATAAGTCAAATCTTCAGAAAAAGTTCCGAAGCAGCTTGTAAAACGTCAGTGTTTGCAAAGAGTGATCCTCTCAGCTGTGTTGACCCTGTGTGATGTCTGTGAAGATTTATTCTCATTGACATATACAAACAGAGCTCTCTTTTTTCATATTAACTGTACCATGCATCACAAACGACACTCCACTCTGCACATCACCGGCTCTACAGAGAAGCAGTCGCTGTCGCGCTCAGCCACAGTGCTGTGAGGCCTTTCACTGCACTCACTGTCCAATACTCCTCCAGCCCAGTTTTACATTCAAGTCTGTGGCAAACACGCTGAGAAAAACACTCCAGTTTGCTGAACATCTGTGAAGTGATGCTCTGCTGAATTTTCATGAATGTTCATTTCTGCCTGGGCTTCAAATGTGGCTGTTACTGGACAGCATCTTCTCTAGAACAGTGATCCCCAGCCTCGAAAATCTTACTTGAACATCTCAAAATGATGGCAGCCCACATCCAAGCCCACAGTGATGTGGAGGCTGGATAATGTCTTCTCAAAAGACCTTTCTTTTCTTTCAATGATAACAATTTGACTTTCATGCCTGACACAGCAGGGAAAGTTAAAGCTTTCTTTTTTTTATTTGTTGCACAGCCTTGACGTGACTGTTCACCATCTGTTCCTTGACTGTTTCCTTTTTAATTCTGCCTCTTGCTAAACAACTTTCCATTTTTGCTTTTAGTGTTTGAACACACAGTCAGACTGAGGGATCGCTGGATTATCACACTGATGGCTGCACTGCAACATAGAACAAACAGACAAAACACAAATTCACTAAATAATTCTCCTGAGTTTGACAGCCATGAAGACTCACAACAAACAGAAGTGCTTCCAAAGAGAGGAATCTGACTGGGACCAGTTGTTCAATACACTGTGAAGTTAAAGGGATATTCCAGCGTAAGTTTAACCCACGGCCTAATGCACCGTGAGACCGAGCGGGAAACACCCCCATGAGAGATGAAGTTTGCCGACCGCAAAACTTCTCTAGTTGTAGCGACTTCAGCACAGACAGCCAGATAGCAAAACACTGTTATACCCACTCGCCTCCAGCTGCATGCTAGTTGTCATAAAGCCCTGACAAGTCGATTACAGAATGCATCAGTGTTCCTAGCTGTCTTCCCTGTCCGTTTCTAACAATAATTAGCGAGTGTTGACAGGGAAATAAACGGAGTTCAGTTGCTCTATCACAAATCATCACTTTTAAACTGAGCCTCACTGGACTCCTTACTTCTCTACTGCATTCAGTAATCAGTAATGTTACGGCTTCTGCATTATTAGTATGTAGGAAGTGTCTGGAGGAGAGTGGGTGAGTTCTGTTTATGTCTCTTCCCTCTGATTGATGCCTTGTACTGTATTATATGCTGGGACCCTGTCTGTACAGTTGATGAAGTTTGGTGCTGTTCTGAGCATTATTTGTGGCTACGAGTGGCTTTTTTGACTGCAGTTGGCTCCTGGCTACAAAGACAGCAGTATTTTGCCATCTGGCTGTCTGTGCTGAAGTCGCTACAACTAGAGAGGTTTGCGGTCGGCAAACTTGATCTTGAGGGGGTGTTCTACTCGGTGTCACAGTGCGATAGACCATGGGTTACATTTACACCGGAATATCCCTTTCAAAGCATTGAACAAGTAGTGCACATATGGCTCTTACCATACATCTATGTATGTAATATAATTTCACACAGGTGGATCCCAGCCCAGTACACATAATATACATCCACCGCTCTGGAGTAACACATCCCTGATCAAGACATTTCCAGTAAAATTATATAAATGCACAGGCATGACAAGCATTTAAGTTATGCTGTTGTAACATATGGACTTATGCTGTATATACTGTCTTCACACACAACTCCCAATGAAGAGCCTCGATCAAGTCACAATAAGTGTAATTCTGTTAAAATAAATAATGAATTGAAATTGTCCTTGTGCTTTAAGTGCATATAACCATATGCTACTGTTTCAGTGATGTGCAAATTTAATGGCCCGTCTCACACTCCACATTATTGCCTCTCAAAAACAACAGTGGTGTGAGTGGTGAAATGCTACTTGTAGCCATTAATTAAAACCCCACCTAAAATGAACCTATGAGCGATCAGGGAATGTAGGGAAACTGTAGTGTCTCCCATCTGTAGGTGAAGAGACACTCCTGCCTCACCTGCTAGCTTTATGTTCACAAAGATTATTATGGTAATGTCCTCTGGACCAGGAAATGGTGGCTAAAACTACAGTTGACATCACTGACATCACGCCTGCTTCCCTCCTCGGCTCTGAATGAGAGAGCCGGTGCGAACTGGTCTGAAATGCATCTTTGATGTCCTGAAGAATGAGAGTGAATTCAGGCATGTCACTGAGGTTGTCAGGCCCCAGCTCATCATCACACATTTTAGCTTACAGAAAATCCCAACAGGACGACGTGGCCACTCCACTCACTCTCACCACTCGCAGTGTGAATTTAACACTATGCATACAAAAAAAAAAAATGAACAAAAGGAAGCAAAGGAGCATGACACATTGGCTGCCATCACATTTAGCCCTTTAGCCAGATTATCAGCAGTGAGGCAGGTTGATAAGAAATGGTGTCTGTGTCCATACTGTAGAGCCCCGTGGCTCATATTGAAGCCAGTGTCAGCTGTGAAGCATTCTGCTCCATCCCTAATTAGATCAAACTGAAGGCAGAAAGTGTGTGTGTGTGTGTGTGTGTGAGTGTGTGTGACAGAGAGAGGCAGAGATAGGGAGGGAGAGACATGCAATGTTTCCAGCTTCCAGATGAATATGTATCTGTAGCACTGCTGTGCCTGATACCCGAGGCGACTCAGGAGCTGCTATTGTACAGGAGCCGTCTTCCTTTTATCCCTCCACCTTCAGCTGCTCCCCTTCCACTTGTCTCCTTCTCAATCAGCCTGCCAGCCTTGGCAATGTTAGTCAGCCAGCTGTGCGACACGGGCATCGCAGATGTCTTCACACTGCGACCGCGGATTGTCTGTCGGTGAGGGCGCCCTGTGTGGAAATGATGCACGGAGAAAAGTACACACGATGAGTGCAGCCCATTAATAGTTTGTCCGTCTTGGCTTGTCCTGGTCTCTCGTGTGTGTCTGTGTTTTCTGGCCTGTAACCCCACGTTCAGGAGCCAAATTCTCACACACACAGCAGTTGCACTCAGAAGTACTCATTTTTAAATGTGGAGATAAAATGAAAATTAAATATAGATTTAAATGTGGTGTGCTCATATTTTTTTCTTTTCCATATCATGTATAAAGGTAGATGTCCATGTGTAGTGTTATTATAAAGCAGGATTTAAATACTGTAAAGGTATCAAAGCCTCAGTCCACAGAGAAACGCACACAGGCTGCATTCAGAAACTGAGCCTTACAACCACCAGCCAGGACTTCTGTGACTTTATGATGTCACAACCATGCCCCTGCCCAAGCCCCGCCCACCTGGACCCAAACTTGCTGGATTTGCTTTCACTGGGTCTTTTACCTAAAATGTAAAATGTGGGAAGAAAAATGTAGAATACAGTTTGATACCAGCTTTGATTACTAACTAATGCATGTTTGTTGATCATTAAGGATCAATAGTCCAGTGTATTGAGTTAAAATAGATGGTTTATGAGCTGAGACATTTATGCCAAATTTTCACCACAGTTAAAAGTCAATCATCAACTGTATGGCTTATACTATTGTATTACTTTCTATTTTTTTGACTTAAATATATAACAAAGCAAAATGTCTTTAAACCAGAGAGAAGAATGAAAAACTACACTGGGATCAGTTTGTTGTTCTTAAAACCACATATAATATACTATAACCTGTTATGGACCAACACTTCAGGTGAAACACAGACCTTTTATTTGACAAACTGCTGCAACATGCATGTCTATTAATCTTACAAATCCAATTCAATCTGCTTCCATGAGGTCTCATGTCCTTGGCTCCAAGACTGAGAAAGTGTCTCTGCATCGTTCAGTTTACCTCACGTTGAAGGATACGGGCCCATCACATCAGCTGACAGGTTAAAGGAACTGATTAAAGTATGAATATTAATTGCCACCTGATGGGTCCATTGTTTGCACTTGCATATACACTGTAATCCCACATCCAAGCTATTTCATTCCCTAATGTTTTTCTGGGCGGCCTGGATCAGCCAGCGTGGCAGGTCAGCTGTGAAACCACCTGCCCAGGCTCTCACACTCATATTGATTAATAATTCATTACACATACCATAGATGCTGCAAAAATATGTTTTAAAGCCCTAAAAACTCATGTCATTATAAATGCCAATCAATACAAAAAGCAGAGAGCAAAAGAGTTGTAAAGCAGGAATCCTCACAGCTCCAGATAGTGTTGAATCAATATGTGGTCAGATATGAAATGAAGCAAAATATCAGTTCTAGCAGAGTTAATTGTATATACTGCAGGCGTTTGGCAGGAGACATAACCCACTATGCAACATACATAGAAACGTGATGTTAAATAGTTTTGCATTATTACTTGGAAACTCTCAAAAATATTGTTAGAAAATGGTAAAATATTTGATTAATGCCACAATATTCAACCTTGCAAGATGATTATGTCTTACAGTGACTATGACAGGAGAGCTTTTACAGCTTTTACAGGCATTAGGTTTCAGGGTCATATCAGTATTGCACACACAACATCTGAGCAACTACTTGAGAGGGAATTCCTTCCAGTTTTGCATACATAACATTCACACAGAGTCAAACAGGCATTAATTACATGTTGGTGGTTAAGGGTCAAAGGTCAAAACACATTTTGGCCTCCCAATGGAGGTGTTGTTAGAGACCACACAAAGTGCTTTACCAAAACACATCCACATAAATGCATTGATGGAACAGCTATCGGAGACACATGGGGTGGGTCAAAGGTCAAAGTCATGATACCTTCACGTTCCTGTGAATGCAAAATACCAGGAAAATCCAGATGGACTTTGGGTACATTCATTTCTTTGTTTATTTCATAAGGTCAAACATGTTAATGAACATGTGTTTGTTTAAATCACTGAAGTGTTGTATCTCTACTTTTCTTTGTTTTTGCACCACTCAGGTCACATTGTAAATGAGATCTTAATCTCAGTGTGACTCACTGATAAAATAAAGTGTAAATAAAAAGGGGGGTGGTTGTTCATTTGGAAAGAGAGGACAGGAGAGATTTAATGAACTTATTTGCAATAAGGGAAATTTGAGATGTGTGTTTTCTGGGATTTGACCCTCAAATCAGGATATATCATCCTCTGCTGTATCATTTTTGTAAAATCTCTCTCTCTTGGAAGTCTCCCAACTTCATCAGAGCGTAATGTTAAATTACCTTTAATATTCTCAGGACTGACCAGGGGAAAGGACTCCTAATGAAGACATCAATTCTCCACATTTTTTCCTCCTCAGGTGTAAAGGACAAACTCAGACCAAAACCTCAAACACCATGAGGGATATAAACGGTTTTATAGACGAGAGCCCTCTACAACTCATGAGTGGGAACCTCCCAGCAGCTCACTGGAAAGACTTTAAAAGTTAAAGAAGAATCTGACTGATATAAACACGAAGTCTCCCAAAACTGATGCATCAGTCTTCCCTCACAGCCAGTTGTCATACTTGCTGCTGCTGCACATTTCAGTTTCGATGTAGACCGTTCTCATCTTTAAAAATTTGCAAGATTTTGCTAATGTAGCATGTAAACAACATATGCTGCTCTGTCAGGCTGAGGCGAGGCTTAAAGAGCCTCTGTCAGCTTGTTTGGTTAGAGTCTTGGTGTATTCTTTAAGGCGAGTTGTTTACCTTTCTTCCCTCTGTTCTGCGCGGCACTAATGAGAGAAACAGGAGGGTGGGAGGAGACGCAGCAGGGAAGCAGGCAAATGCGACCTTTAGCAACATCCCACCTTCTCACTATCTTGCTCGCTCGCTCTGTTTTGTAGCTCCATCCATCTCTGCAGGGCTGTATCTCTGTAACCTTCCCTCGCAGGTTGTGCTCACAGGGGGGTGGGGCATTACAGGTTAGGGGGTAAAAGATGTGGGTGGGAAGAGGTGTCGCGAAATGATGCACAGAAGGTCACTGACACCTCCGCAGCCGGCTGCACAGATGGGGGAGATGCACAACATGGTGCATATAGAGAATATTAGCTAACCAATCACTTGGTTTATCTCCAGTGAGTGAAATCTGAAGAAGGAGAAGCATCCAATCGATGCGAGTGTGTGTATTTGTATGAGTGTGTTTCAGCCCTTTCCGTCTGGACTTCCATGCTCCGACCTCAGCGTTACACCTTCCCCCTCCCTGACTCCTCGTTCTCCCTGTTAACCCTTAGCTGCTGACCCCGGTGCTAACAAGCTCACTCACCGGCCGTAATGACAGTCCTGACGTGTGCTCTTCAGCAGAGGGCAAGATGCAGCGGTGGCCACAGGCAACTCCAAGCCAACTCCCTGCACTTCACTTTTTAATTACTGGCACTGCGATGGGCAGCAGAGCGCCGCACTGTCAAGTACGTTTTGACAAGGTTGAAATCTTTATATATTTTTTTTTATTTAAGAAGAAAATTAAAGACACTGCAGAGTCTTTTCATGCCAAATAATTAGTGGAACTATAAAGATTCTACGTTTCTCTCAGATCTTTAATTCCTGTCGGGGAGGAAAACCTTCTTAACATTCACTTAGGGCATCCATCACTAAAGCAGCACTCTGAATGCAGAATGTTTTTATTGGGCGAGCAGCTGCTTGAGGCAGGCTGTGAGAGGTTTCTGTGTAGGTTTTACAGATCAACCCCCCCTGGAGCTGTGGAGTAAACACACACACCACAGTTTTATTTTTTCTCTCTAAGGGCTGATGATTCATGGAGGCACCTGACTTTACTAGTACTGGTTAGTCGGACTGAAAACTCCCACCAGACAGGACTCTGATATTTGATATTAACTGAAAGTGAATGATCATGGTCACAGTTATAAGACATGAACAAGTTTATCTTTTATACTTTCCTGTGTTTTATTATGTCAATTTAACAATCTCTTCATTTTCAAAGTGTCATGAGATTGGCTGACAGTTTTCTGAGTAATCAGAAGAAACTTAGACTTAACTTATGTAGAGGTTCTAACACACACTCCTGAATGCAAGCACAAGGCAAAGCCTGGCTGGGGGGCGGGGCACATGGTTAGGCCCATCAATCCCAAATGGAGTTATCAACAGGCCAGGTGGTCCGACCAACCGGACATGCTGGTTTGGGCCAAAAATAGTGGGTCGGGCTGCATGGGGTCCAGGCTGCAACACCCGCAGGTAGGGCTGGGTTTTTAATTTTCAGGCCCATTGAGAGCTCAAACCCTCTGCTCTAAACATGCAGCAGCAGCGGGGCCTCAGACAGAAATTGTCACACTGAATGGGGGACTGGGGGAGTACTGCCTACCCAGTCCCCCCCTGAAGCTCTGCCCCTGCTTGTCTGTGATGCAGCCAGAATGAGGACATGTGCTGAGAAGATGATCTGATGATCACATGTGGTCACATGTGTATCCTCCACTCTAAAGACAACATACCTGTCATAATAGAATTGTTGTCCCACTAAAAATATCACCACATAGTCCAGTGACTCCGCAACTCAACAGGAAGTTAAACGTTGCCAGATCTGTCAGTGTTAGATTGTATTTTCCTCTGTTGGTTTAATCTGCTGTTTGATGTATGAGCTCCTCTTTTCTTCACCATGAAAAATTCTGTCCGTTTGTTTTCCGTGTCATTTGGTTTTCTGTATAAATCCTGTGAACCTCAGTCTTCACAGCATCAGAGCCATCGTGTTGTTTGCGGCTGTGAAACGAATCAGATTCAGACGTTGTGACGAGCACAGTCTGAAGCTCTGACAGTAATCACAGCTCCTGTCCGGTGTTTCGTTCCAACATTTCATATTTAAAGCTTTGTGTTGAAAAGCAGGACTGGTGTGTTTTAAAGATATCACCTGTCTATATCCAGTTTACCCATTTCTGCTCACTCTCTCACAAGTGCTCTGTAAAGGGCATGAGTGTGTGAGGTGGCTCATGCAGCCCTGTCCCGCTCTTCATTTGTCACACTTACCGGTGAAACCTTGAGAGTGCAGCGTGGCTTCTGGTGCCTGGCAGAAACCGCCCCGACCCGTTCTTCACCACAGATTAAAAGATTGATGAGTGGAGTTTGGGGAAAATGAACAAAAGATGAGATTTCCATCTCACTCCATACAAGTACGTTTGACTTTGGTGCACAGTTACACCTACACAGGTGTGTTTGGTTTCCTCTGGGGGGGTTTGTTGCGTGAGAAAGAGGGTGGAAAATCACATACTATGTCAGGGTGGTGATAAAACCCTCCTGAGGTCCAGAGAATAATCCAGTGAGCAATTAATTTGGAATTTAGACTTAAGTCTCCATTTGTCCCTCAGACAGCTGACCAGAGGCAGCGTCTTGGTCGGTAAGCCTTCCATCAGGCCAGTGAGGCTTTTCGAGGGTGTGAGTAAACAAGGTCACTTTCCCCTAACAGGAGAAAATGGCACTAATCCTCTTTCCTATGGCTTTCAACACTTTCCATAATTTCAATGCCATCAGATTCCGACCTTAAACCACTGCCCGGAGAATTAAAAATCTCCAAATCTAACCCAGGCGCCTATTTCTTCCAGACCAGTGAAAGCAGAAATGACCAAGAACTCTTTCTAACTTTTCACTCCCTCCTTCCTCCATCACTTTTCCTCCCTCCCTCTGCCGTCTCTGTTAATTGCTTCCCCTTCCACCTGCATTGCACTTGATTTCCACCTGTCTTATTGTGCGATGTGATTAAAATGTAAAACGCCAGCGATGGATGGGGCCGCCCGTGTGCTCGGCTCCTCCATCATTCCTTATTGCGCTGGGCCTTGGCTGTTTTGCAGGCAGCACTCGGGGAGTGCGCGGGGGGAAGATTGAATGGGTCTGTGGCTTAGCGCGCTATTTCCTCTAATGCACGGCGGGCATGAAGGCTATCAGGGAGATTAATACTGGTTTGGGCATTTATTCTCTCCAAAGTCCCACCCTCTGGAGGGCACTTCTTCATTCCAGCCCGTGCCAGGCCTGTTTACCCATCAGCTATCTGCTGCTCGCCTCGCTGCCTTACTCCACCCCCTCCTCCCCTCAGCGTGTCTTCCTCGTTCCTCCACTCCATATGTCCATGTTTGCAATCCTCCACTGTGATCCCTCCTTCTCTTTTATCTTTTGCTCTCTCTCCAAATCTTATTTGTCTTCGCCTTCAGCAACCCCCCCCCCTTCACCCAGCCTGATCTTTGCAATGCATGAAATGGCGAGTAAGTTCAGAAAATCCAATAAGGATTAAATAAATGATGCAGGCATGGTCATCTTCTGCAGGACGAGCAGGTGCCTGATAAACTGCAAACATCTTTTTTATGATTTAGAATTGTAGGGTAACTGAGGACTTGAGCACACACACCTCTCTGTCAGCCGCCTGAGTCATGAGAGGTGGAGCACACCTCATCAAAAACAGCCCACCCCCCCACCCCTCCACCCCTCCTGCCTTCGTCCTCCTTCATCTGCTCATTGCATTGCCTGGTTAAGAATGGCAGCCTCCTCTGAATAAGTAAACAGCAGAGAGAGGCCCAGCTGAGTTTTAATTCAGACTGCTGAGCTAAATAAACTCGTCTGTAAAGGTGTCAGCCACATCACAGGGCACTGGCAGGGCCACAAGCTGTGGAATCAGTTCCACACACAAACCTCCAGACTCCCAAATCGTTCCGTTCATTTTCAGCCCCCCCTTCCAAGACCCATTTCTTTCTGCAGCGCAAGCATCCTGCAAATTGTATTTCCCCCGAAAATGAATTTGGGGAAAGTTCAACGGTACCATATATATAGACATATATATATATTTCTACTCCCATGGTTTCAATTTGCGGTCATAGAGTTTTTTTCATGGGTGGTGACCTGTGGGTGTTGTGGCGTCAGGGTGGTGTAGAGGAGCCGTTAAATCCCCTGCCATTTTCTCATCAATCAAGTGTTTGGGTCCTTCCAGGGAGGCACATGTTACGGGATTTCACAAAAACCCTCTCTCAATATTGCTTCTTGCTCAGAGAGGTGCACTCACACTCCCCTTTAAGAGAACTTTAATAGCATTGTTTCATGTTATGGGGGGGTGCAGAGTTAAAAATACAACAAGACAAATGCAAAATCGTGCTTTCATACACAGTCAGAGGTGCTGCTGTGTCGTGTGTTGTAATAAAATGTTGCAGTCCAAGACCAAAAGGAAATTCTAATTCAACTTTGACCGTGTGTCTGATTTCATTTGCTCCATCATTTCAGTCACTAAGAAGGAAAACTACGAAACTGAAGTGAATTTTCATGTTTTACTTTATTGAACGGTTGATAGTGAAACAGTAGAAAGGAAACATGCTCAGGTCAACAATCAATCAGGTTTAGGGCCCGTTCTAATATTAGTCTGATATCAGCCTCAATGATAAGCAGCAACACTGATACTCACACTCACATGGGTAAATGCAATAAATCTGCAAGACTATGCATTTATTTAGGCTTAATTCTTAAACCACCCTCACTCTGAATCATGCACATCCAATGCCCATCATTATTTTAAGATTTTAACCCCTTGAATGCCAGGTTTTTCAGATGAGAAAAAACTTAAAATTAAAGTCCATGCAAATTGTGACAGCGCCATCTATGGGAAATCGCATGTTTTTTCCCCTCCAAATGCTGTATATGATGCCATCTGGTGGATAGTAGTAAAAATAGTCAATACAAAGGCAAAAGTGGGTTTGAGTGGTGCAAATAGGTTTAAATGGGTTTCAATGGTGCATTTTTTCCACTTAACAGTATGAGTGTAACTCATGTCTGTACTTGGTGTATTTTAGAGCTGAGCTGGAAGAAACAAGATCAAATAAAACTACACAGTCTTACCAAACGTCATGCCGTATGCATGAACACAGCCAAAATGATCAAAAGACCAAGAATGAAAATCATGTAGGATGCTCACAGTGGTCCCAGAGGGTTAAACATAACTTTGCAAAATGTCATCAGCAGTCAGTCTGTGTACAGGGAACCAGTGAATACAGCAGGAGCTGCAGGTGGCAGTCAGTCTGTACACACTGATGGATGTTACCAACTGACATTCTGGGTGATTATTTTGCTGTCAGTAGGTTTGAGCAATAAAAAATCTGATTTCTTCATGACAGCAGTTGACTAGTTGAGTACATCGTATTCTTACAGAAGGCAGAACGGACGGCCCACTGAGAATGGAGGTCTTTGGTTCTGATAAACCAGAGTTCACCACAATAGAAGTCATAATCCTTGCTTGAATTGGAAATCATGTGGCTTTAACAGAGGCTTTTAGGGCCTCAGTGTATTTCAAACTGAAGTAAAGTTTCGTTGTTCAGCAGAGAGAAAATCATTTCTTTCTCACTTCAAAAAATGGCCTGAAGACTTTTCTCTTCCATGTAGCCTGCGCTCCTTTTGAGCTCTGTCCATGTTTATTTCACAACCTTTACCATGTTATCATGATTATCAGCAGCATGACCCCTGTGAACTACTGTTCCACCCTTTTCCAACGTGAAAAAATCAACCGTTTCAACAAATTATCAACTGAAAATCATATCATCATATTTTCCTACATCCAACCTACCTCACCAACACTGTATGGTTATTATTGTTACCATGACTACCAAGGTCCAGTATGCCTGTTGGTGCTGGGGCAGTGTTAAAGGAGACGCTCCTATGTGTCATATCAGAGGGTTGATTGCCCAGGTTGGAGGACATGTAGCCTCCGACAGCCGCAGCTGAGCTGAATCCCGTCTGTCCATTTTTCATCAGAACTCTTCTGTCATTTTCTGCATTCTCATGCGATTAGAGCAGAATCCTCCAACTGACGAGGAGAAATCAGACAAGGTGAGGGAAATGGGGTGATTTGGAATGAAAAGCGACTTATGAAAAGAAGCGAGGGAGATGCGTCCCTCCCCACCACAGGGAGGTGAACCACGGCGGCATACAGAGATTCTCAACATCCGTCCAATTGTACTCTTGTCTGGCTTTCTGTTCTCGCTCTTACGTATTCCTCCCACTTGTGCAATTGATTCTGGTTAATTGTGTGGAGCTTTGCATGAGGAGAGTATAATGCTACAAGGATTTTTTCCATTCTCTCCCTTAGAGTAGACGTCTGAGTCATGTCTCTCCAGTTTAGCCCTAACCAAGCCCCTGTGGCTGTAGTGTCCAAGTCTCTTTCTGTTTCCTCCCCAGCACAAGGCCACAGTACTTCAGTCTTAGCATCTTATTATTCAGCTCATGCCTGCTACAGTACTTCCATTTTACATCTGTTTTATTTCTTCCTCCTGTGTCACAGCAACCAAGGTTTGAACACGAAGACACTAATTAACTCCGACAATTGGCTTCACTTTCACTGGGAACACTCTGAGGGGAGTACATGACTTCTGAGGAACAGTAATAAAAATAATTAATGCAACCGTGATTGAGTTTTGAAGTATTTGTATTTACACATTGCACAACCAAATATTCAACTCTTATCTGGCTGCTCCAGGTAGAGACACACTGCAGAGCGCTGCTCCCAAACTTTGGGGGGATGGTACAGGGTCAAATCGACTTGACTCCACTTCCTCAACACATGAAGCTGCTGTGATGTCAACTTTAATGTGACGCGCACACGCGTAACAATGAAGGACATGGAAGGGATGCCTCAGAGGCAATTCATTTTGTACTCCTCTCACATTTGACATATCTCTCGCAACATAAATTTCTCAGCATTCATCAAATTGTTTTTTCTCTCAGTAATCTCTTTATTTTATTTAGTTCCACTTTGAACAAAACTAACAAGCAGCTAAGAGGAGAGAGGGCATGCTTAGAAAGCAAATGAATAGACAGCACATGTGCTGGGGAGGGGAGGCCCCTCAGTTCTACCAGCGTAAAGCTGCAATAATCAAACTGTCTGTGTGTAAGGGCTGTAGCTTTGGCATCTTTAAGCTTGTTATTGTTGTTTTATGGCCTTAAACTTTACTGTTTTGGTTCAGTCTCATCAGCTGTGAGTCAAGCCTCAGCAGGCAGCTGCTGCTTTCAGGAAAGACAACACTAAAACCACAGCCAGAACGATTATTGTCTTCATTTGTATGTGGAAATAACATAACAGTAATGCCAGATGTGGGCCGATCATGGGCCGAGGAACTGTGCCTGTATTGAACCAGAAGAATGTATGGTAATATTTTTACTATTTGTGTTGCCACATCAGTGACTGTGTTAAAGGTATTGCTTTGCATATGATGAAGGGAGTGACATCATAGATTAGCATATGACCTCGTGCAACCACTCGTAGCAGCAGAGGCAGACGGCAGCAGAGAGAAAGGGCAGGAAGAGGTGGACACAAAACACATCTCTGCTTAAAGTAAGCATAAGCGACTGTGACAAGAGAAATTAGGACGTGAAGTTTGCAGTCTGCTTCAAAGCACAAGGTGAACAAAGCCCATGTTGGGTTGAAAGTAAGCAATGGGAGAAAAGAGAGGAGGAGGAGGGGCAGGGGGAGGAGGAGGGTGCTCTGAGACTTTGTCCTTCACCTCCGCGGCGGGGCGAGTCTCCACCGCCAGAGGCCATCGCTCCACTCTCCTTTGATCTTCTCTCTCCCTTCAAACTCGCTGCTCAGTGACAGTGATAATGATGTTCGGTGAAAATATGTTTTTTTTATTTTTTTTTTCTCTTTTCCAAATACCTTCTCTTTCATGTGTGCCGGCTGTAGCCCAAAGTGCAACACACACTTGTACAAAGAGAGCAGTGCAGAGTGAACTGGATCTGTCTCTCCCCCTGCTGTAATGGCAAAGATTACATGTGTGCAGTGTGGTCGTAGTGTGTCGCTGGAGAGTGTGTGTGTGTGTGTGTGGGGGGGGGGGGGGCTGAATGTCCTCTCCATAGGTCATTATTATTTTTATTGTCATCCAGGGATTGTTGAAAGACCGCTGCGGTTTCTTTCACTCTGCCAATTGGATTTGTTTGTTGTGAATGGGCCGGTGGTCTTCAGTCAGGTGTGAGCGGTTGGCAGTGCTCAGCGCGTTGCTCCCTCTCCAGCGGTGGTGGTGTGTCGAGGTGGGACGGGCCCGGGTAACGCTTAACGCCACAGTGAAAATGGAAATGTCAGGCCCTCTGTGAAAGGGCCGCACTACTTGTTATTCAGCGCACAGTCGCACCAGACACACACACTCCTACTTCTCATTTCTTAATGGGTTTGTCATGTTTGTATGTGACGCGGAACGGTCGTAATGAAGCAATCATGGTAATTAGCATTAAACTTACATTACCCACTGTATGAGGATGGGAGAACAAATTAAAGTTTCCAAATCTGATTAATTTCTATAATTAATGTGTTACAACTCTGGACAACTGTCACACAGATGATCGCTTTATTTACATATCAATATACAAGTAAAGTCAGAGTATGTCGGCTAATATGTGACTGTGATTCTGGATTCTGATTGGTTGGAGGATGTGATGCAATGATTTGGTCTGCAGGGAAAAACACTAACAGCGGATCCTAAAACAAAAGGAGTTGAGGGTTAGCAACAGATTAAAGTTATGGTTGGTAATCATGTTCAGAAGCTCTTCTTGTTACACTGGGTGAAATGGTCCTTCTATCCTGAGAGCAGTCAATACATCATGTATCAGAAAAAGGAAGGAAAATAATCAGAGCTCTGTGGCAGCTGCAGGGCTGACACAACTCTGCCCAATCCAAAAGCAAAAACCAATCAGATGCCTTCATGTCTAGTTCTGCCTACGCCCAATCAAGCTGCCGCCTCTCTCCCTCCTCTGGCATGCACGAACAGTGTCTTCACCTACGTCCATAGAAAAGCCACACTCCAGTCTGGTGGGTGACAATGTAGCTCTGGCAATGCGTGTTGAGTGTCTTCACCTTCATCTGCGAGAAGGTGGAGGCGTGGTTTCAGAGAGAAGTCTGAGGAAAGGGGCTGGGACTTTTGACTTGTGAATTTTCAAAAAGTGGCCTGCTAGAACTGTTTTCCCAGGATCTCCAAACCTACCTTTAATGTTGAAATGGAGCATGTATCATATTTGATTGACAACAGCAATCAGTCACATTTTCAAAACTCAGGATTATAAAACTGTGCAAAAGTCCAGTGAAACAAGAACTAGAGTATGTTTTATATTTAAAACAGGAAATCTTCATTGTTGATTGATTGCATGGCTGAGATAAGAAAATATACTGAACCTGGACATTTATTCCATCCAGCCTGAGCTTTGGGTGGTGAGGGATGAGGAGTGCAGGCCATGTCAGCAGGATACGTTGATATTGATTGGAAACCAAGCAGGCCATGCTTCATTATCCTTCCAAATGTATTGATTGAATGTTTTTCTAGTAAATAAACAGAAATCTATGAATGAGAACTAAAAAATGCTGCCATTTGCTGGAAGCAGTGTAGCAGCATGAACCCAGCACTTTGTGTCGACTGGGGATGGCGGCAGCAGGACCTGTCTCTCCAGTCAGAAGCATGCTGGGTGATGACACTCACCCTGCACCGCTGCATTCATCAACACAGATTCCATCAGCTGTTCAACCTTCTTGACCTTTTCTATGAACAGATCAAAACTTATTTAATTTACGGCTTTGCTTTATTGACTTTTCTGACATGGTTAATATGTGTCAGTGTTTCTAGCATTCCCATGATGCTCTGTCATTACTGAGAGGAGGAGATGGTTATAGTGAGTTAATGCAAAGATTTTGTCCCATATCAACAAGAGGTGCAGCAACAGATATTTGTTTTAACACAAAAGAATATGAAATGCTATTTTTTGGCTTTTATTTCTGTGTAGTTCATTAGAAGCAGTACAACAGATAAAAGAGGCCTATTTTGACTTCTATATTATGGTTCTATGTTCTACACAAAACACAGCTGCATGAATATGATGAAATATCATTCAGTGAGTTGTAGTCATACGTGCTTTTTGAGACTAAATAAAACATTTGTCAAATCCAATGTATTTTTAATATTTTGCAAAGTGTCCTTGCCCTGGGTTAGAGTGGGAATTCTTCTTCCACTCTAATAAATATTGTATATGGAATTGTCCAGTAAGGTGTGTGGGTATATGGCCAGCTGATGTAAGTTTAATACAGTCACAGTTCAGTTGCTGTGGTCCAAAGAGTCTCTTAGTAACTGAGAGACATATCATTCTCTCTCTTTCCTTTTTTTCCCTAGCATGTAGGTGAGGAAGAGCCTGTCACACAGCACCAAGGGCAGCATGTGTGTTCTTGATATGAACCACTTCATGTTGTAATAGACACCAGGCAAAAACACAACACACTGTCTTACTCCAATGCATCACATCACACAGCATGAGACAGCCCATGCCGCCGCCCTAATACGAGTAACAGATCGGATGTAACAGATATTGTATGGACCCACTACAATCCACTTCCCCTCCCAGATTCTCAAACCTTTGAAACAAGCCTTTGAAATGTGAGAGCAGCACTGCTGTTGGTCCTCAGCGCCGCTCCCTCCCGCTGCATCTATTGTGTTTGCCGTTTATCCTTCCCCTAAAGTGGCTTTCTTCACCGTGGCGGTAACACAAGCTAAGGGCAGTTCTCTCAAGCAGCACACAACCATAAGAGACAGATAGATTGTGGTAACACAAGCCGCTGAAGGCCTCTTTGGTGCTCCTTTTAAGGCTTTTATCTTAGATTTGGCTTGAGTGCAGACTCAGTAATCTAGTGGGCCACAAATGCGTTTTTGCACCAGATTCATAACTGATACTTGGTCGATTGCTCGCCGAGGAACCGAGGAACTGAATTTATGTTTCTCTTAGATAAAAGATGTCTTCAAATCAATTCAGTCTAATTCAGGTTTTGCTCAGTCTGGCTAATTTAATACCACATCTTAATCTCACTTGAGATTGATTATGGGTCTGGGGAAGATGTATTCACCTCTGACTTCCAAAAGGTCTGACCAACAGATGTAGATCAAAATGCCTCTGTGTGCAATTGGATAGGCCTCAGATCAGTCAGAGCAACAATCCAGATGAAGTATGCAGGGCGACAGAAAACAAAATGCTGTTCTTTGTTTGCTTTTTAGTGAAAAGGTGAAATGTTAAAGTCTCTTCCAAATCGAAGCGACAGTTGAATCGAAGGATAGCTGCTCTTCGGTGGCTGCCATGTTGCATGTAAACAGAAGCTACTAGATGCCGATTCTCTGTCGAGTGGTTGGTTCCCCGGTTTCTGAGAATTGGAAGTCGACTTCTTCTCCAGATGGATCAGACAGATCATCTTTGTCTGGGTTCACCAGGCTAGGTTTTGCTATCCAGCTCCTTTAATTTGATGATATAGT
The DNA here is from genome assembly GCA_021432705.1 of Caranx ignobilis. Lineage (NCBI taxonomy): Eukaryota > Metazoa > Chordata > Actinopteri > Carangiformes > Carangidae > Caranx > Caranx ignobilis. Next base: position 17,474,976 of record MU269988.1, read on the forward strand.
TCTGCCGTCAGATACTATGGAAGTCCTGCCTCTGTGCTGAAGAAGCGAGACAGGGCCTGGGTCGGTGCAGACAGATAAATGGATGGTCTTCCTGGCGCTGGGCCTGGCCGGGGGAGGCTCAGGCTACGGATGACATTTTGAGCTCTGATTGCCTGGCAGGTCTGCTGACACTTGGATAGGCTGCATTCCCACAGGGAATGTGACAGAGATGGAGTGGAGCTCCCTGTGTCACATGCACACACACACGCACACACACCTCAACCACCACCACCTGTGCGAGAAAGAGGAAGAGACGGTGTGTGTGTCTTTATGCCAGGGTGACCTATGCTGCAGGCACCCATGACCAATCTTGGGTGTGATTGAGGGGAGATCCAGCCAGTGAGCATGTCTAGGCTTTTTTATCCCTGCTGCCTTACCACCTGCCTAACCTCCTGAACCCACAATCCTGCCACAGCCTCCTGGGAATTGCAACTCTCCACCACACAAATCTAAGCAATACAATATAGTGCAGTCAAAGGGTCAAAACAGTGCTGAAATCAGCCATGGAAGACACTCCACTCTGCTTAATAAGGATGGACACGTAGCTGTGAAAGCACAGAAACATATTATCAGAAAGTTATGACGTGTAACTTAGGGGCAGATTTTTCCATTCTACCTAATGCTTTTACTTTGAAAGAAACTTTTGAAATGAAGTGCATAAACAAACAAAGCATGAATAAACAATTTTAGCAAGGTATTAGTGGTGGTCTCTCAGCTGCAAATTCAACAGCAGCCAAGACCAAAGGATAATTTGGATTTGATGACTTTCATTGACTTTCCTTCACTTTATTTCCCACCCTTCATTGCTCGTAAATTGGCCTGTGTCTGGTGAAATGCTAATGGAGAGGCTGCGAGGAAGAAAAAGCAAACAAAAAAAAAAAAAAACACTTGGATATAAAACACAATGAGCAACAATATGTCAGTCAAAACACAGCGAGAGCTGCAGGATGGAATTTGTTGTGACCTTAGTGAACAGCAGACAGTACATTAAGCCTGTGTTTTCCAAGGCAGTGAAGCTGAGACTTCTTATACACAGAGACTATGTTTAACTCAACCTGACACTGCTGTGTTTCTTTTAAAAGAGCGTTCCTCCATTCATTCATAACCTTTAATCTATAGAGTGGATGTATGACCTTTATTTGTTTATTTGTTCTTTAATCATGCAAATAATAATGCAAATGATTTCATTGTTATGTATAAACCTCTGTCATTGTGTACTTGTATTATAAAGTTAGGTTTCTTCTTTTGGGAGGAACAGTAGGTGTTTTAATCATGGTGAGAATGTAATATGTATATGACAGCAGCCCGATTCTACATTTACTTTTCTTGGCTTTTACATCATTTCCATTGACATAAACATCCAAATAGGGATGTCCAATGTTGGAATTTTTGCTGATATCTGATATGCTGATGTTGTCCAACACTAAATTTCTGATTCCAATAATACCGATACTGATATGCAGGCTTTTTCCCCCAAAACTGATTAATAACACATCTCCTGTCTGGAATGAACACATTACTGTATGCCTACTTTTATTGTGATGCCCCACTGGATGCATTAACATTGTTTAGTTGTTTATGCATACACACACACACACACACACACACACAAAGAGCTCTGACTGATGGATCAATCCACAAACAAATACAAAAACATAACCTCAAAATGAACATGATTCTTGCAAATGCACCTTAGCACCATACTGTGATGAGTCTGTCCCTGGTCCAGGCCTCCACCAGGGTTGTTGCAGATGGACCCAAGCTTTCTTATAAAGTGTTGCAGAGACTGAGGTCAAATATCTCTGAGGTTCTATCTGTCTTTTTGAGCATGGCAACATTTTTGAATCATGGATGACCTTAACTTTAACTATGATCAATCTGATTTGACACCAGAAATTTACTTAAAGATATATAGAAAAAGAAAACCTACTTCAAAAGGAGTGAAAAAGTACACCTACACAGAAACCCACTTATGTAACTGTAACTCCTCTCATATGTCCTCAAGAGCTCTTCATAGCCCCTAATTATCATAGTCGACTCAGCGGAGCACAGCGACATGAAATGTGTCTTTTCTCTCATCCTCCACCAAAGCCTCTGTCTCCTGCTGAACTTCCCATGCAACAGAATAAAGCCCAGTATGTTGAATGTATGCAGATGCTGTACACTTCCACTCTGTCATCATTCTCCCACCCCCTGGAGAAGAAGCAAAACTGTCTACAAGAAGCAAGATGTGTTTACACGGAGCTATAAAGTCACTTACACCAAAGAATAAAACCTTTATTGACTCGCAGGTGTTGAGCAACGATGCCTCGCTTTATTTCCTGGATGGGTTTTTATTGCCGAGTGTCCACGTCTGGGACTGCTCATACAGACAGGATGGATAAAAACTACTGCTAATAATAATTTCAGTTTAGTTTCAGGGTTTCGGCAGCACCTGGGCCAACAGATCCTTGCATCCACCTCACAGTCTCGTCCCGTTCCAACAACCACAGCCACTGCGTGCTGGAATATGTAAATCATTCAAATGGAGCTCTCCCTGTTTCCCTGTTTGGATGTCCTATTCTCTTTCAATGCACATGTGGCTTTCCATCATAGACCTCATTAAAGTCTAACATGTTTATCATCCCTTTTCCCCACTGGCCTCCAGATTAAAGCCTCAATTATGCATTCTGGCTACTTTTGTCACATTCAGCCTGATGCTAAAACCTGCGCTCTCCCTCAGTTTCTTTCCATAGGGAGGTTTATAGACCTGTTTAGTCCCAATTCTTGGGTTTTATAGGTCCACTGGTGAATCTCCGCAGCATAAAGGCCAAACTCGAGAAGCTGAGAAATCTAATATTGCCTTCCTGTTTTTTTATTTTGTTTCACAAAACCATTTTGTAAAGTATACAGGTAGATATCCATGTGTTTGATTGTAAACCAGGTCCAGGCTCTGCATGAATATTATGAAAGATCAAAAGCCTCAGTCCACAGAGACCTGCACACAGCCTGTGTTCAGAAACTGGGCCTTAAATCAAACCAACAGGAGTTCTTTAAGTTCATTGCCCTCAGCTGTTCCATGCCCTGCCTCCCTGCGCACCCCATCAAACCTTGCAGGATTTGAATTCTCTCAATATTTACTTGTTATCTGCTCTATTTTTATTTGATCAGAGTCAGTCAGCCAATCAGAGGCAGAGAGAGAGTCAAAGCCTCCTCTCTTCTGATTGGCTCACCCACCTGTTCCTGTTTGTCCAGAGGGAAGTGTTATGTGAATCTACATTGTGCTGTTTTTTGGTTATAAAACCATATTTTTTTAGAAGAAACCGAAGTGACCACAGACTCTTTTGATCTCACGGACAATCCAGCCCAGACACACATGATATGATGCAATATATTCAGTTCAGTCCAGTCCAGTTTACATTTACTGTATTTCATTGATGTGCACATCTAAGTGAACCTGCCTCCTGTCCTGCCTGGTGTGAACATATCATAATGAGCCAGAGCAAACAAGACAGGACCAAAAGAATAATGTAGACATGTGTTTCTTTAGTGGTTAAAATGGACAAGGGAAGCTTGAATTTACCCAGGATTCATAGCACATTAGAGCGACTTAAGATAAACAAGAAGTAGACAGCTTTGTGCATCAAGAATAGAAGTCCATCTGAAATCTGACTGTGAGTTTTATCTGAAGTCTTTGTTCCCTAACTGCTGTGGTTTAGATTTCCAGCATCATATTTCAAATCAAAGTTGAAGTAGCCTTTCTAGTGGAGAACATTAGAAGGGCCTGGGGTTCAAAGGGTTAAAATAAAACCCTGCAGTAGGAATTATTTGCCCACACTACTTGACCTGGCTCCGTGTGCTCTGTGATCTTTCGCCTCATCGGTCACGCTGCGATGTGCAGCGCCTCGAATGCGTGAAGAGCCCGGGCTGGACGCCAAGCAGCGAGGCCGCTTCATTAGGGTTTACAGATAGGATGCACAGAAACATGAATCAGTAACATTTTCTCCTGGTTTGCCAGCAGTCAAAAGAGGTGGATTCAACAGAACATGTGGGAGAAGGATGTGGAGCATGGGATGAGGTGAAACAGCAGAGAAATGATGTTTAACAGCCAGATTCTGGATGGTTGTTGGCTTCATTGTTGGTTGGAGTCAGCAGAGAGCTGTCTGTCAGAGCAGAGCCATGTCAACAGAGACACGTGATTGTAGGAGTGTGTGTGATTGTTTGCCTGTGTGTTTGTCTCTCTCAGGGTTCCTTGGCTGTCAGTCAGGGTCTCCTGTTGTGGGTGGCCTTGTACAATGTACACGTATGTCCATACACTCATGTGCACAGAGGAACACAAAGACCAGTGTGGGCTCTCAGGTGGTATCACAAAGACCCCATCCTCCTCTTGCAGGTTCAAATGCATATGTTCTGCCAATTAGCTTCCCATTTTACCTAATGTCATAAGGCTCCTTTCAGAGCTGCAGAATAACAGTTTCACTAAGTGCACAGAGAGTTGACTGAGCATCGTCTCCCACTTCCTCTGCAGTAAATCATTTTAGTATCGATGTGAGCCTTGAGCCCTCTGTGTTTGTACACATGGAACCTTTTTCTTTAAATGCTTCTTTCTTACCCAGCAGAGATGAATATGCATTAAGGCTCATTATGTCAGCTTTCTTGTTGGAACTTCACAACCTTCCTGCATTTTCATGGTGGTGATGAGATGCATACGGAAATATACAGAGTGAAGTAATCAGGGATGTGCTAAATTAAAAGGAAGGCACAAGTGTGACCTTCAGCTAGTGAGTAACATAAGGCAGCAAACACCTACAGAGACAGCAGCTCTGCAGAGCAGCTTCAGCTTAGTGTAATACACTCTGATGTAAATGAACAGTTACTGGTGACTGTTATCCCCTCTCTGCGCTCACACTGACACTTCTGCAAAACCCCATCAATACAACCATCCCAGAACACTGTGGAAACTACACATTATAACACACAGCACACATACAGCACATGATGTTAAGTTACTGTATGACATACAGGAACTAATGATACTTTCTGTGTCATTACTTCATTTGACTGTTTTTGGTTGGTTGCATGGTTTACTTGTTCACTGCTAACTCATATTTTATTAACAATTTAGGAGGAAGCGCATCGTTAGTGCTCATTATTTAATTGAAAATTAATGTATGAGTTAATTTGAGTTGCAAAAAGGCCACTATTGATGACACCAATGTGAGATTATATTTTAACTGCTGTATAAGCAGCATGAGCAGCGGCTAGCTTGTATTTTGTTTGGATAGTAAAGTCATTTGTATTGGTATTATATCAGAAATATCATTAAGCCCTCTGGTCGCAAGGACAAGGACCTGTACACTGAGTGAGTGTTGTATTACGTTGTACCATATACCATATTTAATCCTAAATATCTCAGTGCTGTGAAAATTAAAAGGAATACTAATAGCTTAAAGGCCACATTTGACTGAAAAGTTGAACCTGACTCACATTAAATAGAAGCTTGGGGTTTGGCTCATTTTAAAACCCAGTGATCCACAGTATGTTAATGTCACTTTTTCAACAGTGTTCATGACGATCAAGTAACCGATCACAGTTTCAGCGCCACAGTCACTCTCCCATCCACTATAAACACCTGGTGCACCTTGGCATATTGCTGTTTTAATGGCACAGTGTTTCACACAGAGTTTTATCCTGTTGGTGGTTAGTTACTTACCACTGAGCACACACAGCAGCTCTGTGCATCTGTGCAGGCTGAGTGACCAATTGCATGAGCCTTAACTCCTCTGTCCACTTCATTATTAAACTGTTACCATAAAATTAAGCTGATGAATCAATCAATCAATCAATCAATCAATCAATCAATGTGGCAGATTCACCAGGTAGTGAAATGCAGAGAAATGCATCATGGTTCAGGAAACCTCTGTGACGTGTGGCAACGCTGTACAACACACCATGTGCCACAGAGAAGGCCGTGTCCTTCTGAAGCTGTATTCCAAACAAACATGTGGTGCCCACTTTCAGCTCAACAACATCCCCATGGGTGCTCAGGTGGAGGCTGTGAGTGTCTCTTCGGATTGGCTGACTGTGTTCTGAATGATATACAAATACGAATGACTTTATTAATCCCCAAAGGGAAATTCACGTGTCTGTCAGCTCATCAACCATTTGCAGAAGAATGAAGAAGCCTGAAGGCTGATATGTATGATATGTATGATGTGTATGTCAGTTTTCAGGTGAAATACTCAGAGAAACCAAATCCAGCCAGGTTGGATTGTGGATCCAGGTGGGCGGGGCTGAGAGGATTAGTAGGCACTTTTCCACTGTGGGGGGGTCCCAGGTAAAGAGGGGAGGGTAGCAACACTGGAGAGCAGGAGCTGTCGGACTCTTGAGGCAACGTGTACTGCTCTTGTTGTTTTTCCAGCAGTAGAGACTCTTTCTAATCACACTGGGTTTTAAAATGCTGTTTCGTTTGTCGGGTGATGGCATGATTACCTAGCTGTCTGTCCACTTATCATACATCTTACATCATCTTACTACTATCAGATGTCTTCTACTGACTTATTCTCTTTTTTCCAACTGTGTAGATGCTTTTTTTTATGCCTCTTATTTCAGGGTGTCACATCCCACTTTCAGTATGACCAATCAGCACAGAGTAAACCTCAAGCCCCACCTGGGATTTTTTCGGGGCCACTCTGACTACCACAGTTCCAGGAGATGGCCCTTCAGGGGCAGTTCCTGCAGTAAAGACACGGCCCCAGCCCCGAAAAATCACCCTCAAATTCCTGCAGTGGAAACGGCCCTAATGTTGAAGCGAGACCTGCTTAACTTGACCTTAAAAGTGAAGTTTTTCAATAACCCCAGTGTAATTTGTTCATCTAAATTTGAAACGACAGGCACAACTTTAGCACCATTATTTTGAAAATCTGACATTTTTGTAAATAGTTGAAGCACAACAGGATAATACTCCCATCAGCATCTTGACAAACTTTTGTCAAGCAATTTTCACCTGATTATTGTCTCTACGGTGTTCCACTTTCATTCACCAAGATGTGCTGAAGCCCCCTCAAAACATGAATAAATAAACTTCACTTTAAAAAAGAGAGTGAAGGAAAACACAGAGTTATTGGTGAGTTTGTAGTTTACAGATCAGTTGTGTTTTTCTCATTTTTTGAGTGCCACTCTCTCAGTGCCGCCATCACTCACCATGGGGCCCTCATACTGTATACGGGCTGACGTACCGATTGCTGGCATGGTGTTATTGCGTGCCACCGAGACCTCTCATCGCTGATTGATGGGTAAATGCTCCTCATACATCTCAAATTCCATCTCGGGTGAGATGGAAGAAGGCGGCTGGCTGCTAGTGTCACTTTACAATAATGGTGAGTGCTGAAGAGAAGGCTCAGATGTGAGAGCACATCAAAGCGTGTGTGGAGGTGAAGTATATCGCACCGGACTGATGGATGCACAGATTGATGCATGGGCCTCTGTCCAGGTCCACCAACACTGTCATTTGTGACTTATGAGAGCAGGTTAATCTTCCACTTCTCCTTCTTTCAATCAACACGTCCCAAGGACAGCTAATTGTGCTCTTGCTCTTATTCCCAGTTTACAAGCCACTTTCTCTTTCTCATCCTTTCCTTCACCGTCTCCCTTTCTTTATCTCACCACCTTTTCGATTTTTACACTTTGCATTTAATCCCACATAGCCTTTCCACCCAGCTGACGTCTGATAATGAGGTCATTTATCACCACCATGTAGAGAAGGCCTTCTTTTTAATGCATGTGTTTTCACCTTCCTGGAAAAGACATGTTTTTGGACAAAATTGCTTTTTGAGTCCTGATAGCGTTAATCCCCCAGAACAGTCACTTTAAAGCTCCAGACGTCTCTCCATCCCCTTTCGTGGAGTGCAAAAGCCATTAAAAGTTGTGAGTTTCCTCATAATGGCATTATGAGTGAATTGTGTGGCCCGTGTCTGCTGAGCCTCCCTACGGCCATTTCCTACTCTCTGCTGTTTTCCATATCACCTCAGCACCTGCCTATGTACAGTGGAGTCCCAGAGGGGTTGGTTCAGTCTGACCACACTCGCTGTTTTTTTTTTCTTTTTTTTTTTCCCTGAAAATTACCTTTTTAAAAGAATGAATCTAATTTCTTATGCTCATGTCAAAGTGAGTCAAAAAGGCATGCATTCTTGTAACCCAGCAGGGTTGACCAAGCATGTTCTACCTGTTATGTTTTCTGACCAAAAGTGGTGAAGTACAAGTATAATGCTGATTGCTTTATTATATATATTATAATAACAACAATATAACAAAATAGATAAATAAAAAAATGAGAAACCAGAAATTATGAAACAAGCACATCATGTCTCAGGTACATCCAAATATACATGAGCAGAGCTGTATCGTGAAAGAAAGAGAGAAAGAAGAAAGAAAGAAAGGAAGGAAAGAAGGAAGGAAATGAAAATCTTTTAAAATTCAAGTTTCTTAGAGCAGTCTTTGATTTGGTAGCTGATCTACATAAAACAGTAGGACAGCCAGTTATGATCACACTTGGTTTTGGGGTTCATCTTCACCCCATCATGCTGGATCACTACATCTAATCTAATGTTAGGTCAAACCCAGTCTATAACCCAGAGAGTAAAACAACCCAGAACTGTTTAGTATGTAATTGTCAGAATGAGAGCTTCCTCTTTTTCAGGTAAGGTTAAGTGAGTTCTCTGACCAATGAATCAGACAGTGTTGGTGTCAGGATTAAAACCTGTCTGACTGTAAGATATCGCAATATAAAGTGCAACTGAAGTGCAACCTGAGCTTTTAGCAGCTTTTAACAAACATCACGTCCCGTGAGCCCCAGACCGTCTCATCATAAAAATCATGGCTCCACAGATTACAGCCAGAGAATTCTAACTATGGCATTAGAGATGAGCTTTGGTGAATTCTGTGAATAGTGATGTAATTAGATGGATTTTTTGATTAAAAGGTTATTTTTCCCTTGTGCCCCAACATCAGGTACACTTCAGTGTTTCTCATTTGTTACGTTCCCTGTAGACATCTGAGCCCCTTTGATCAGCATGTGTTTTTCAGTATTGGGGATATTGGGTGAACCTGCATTATGTCTTCAACTTTCACCTACATTGAGCTGATGAACTTTGAAATCAAGATGTGTTTTTACTTAATGGCTGTATTACAGCAGCAGACAAAAAATGAACTGGAGTCAATTACTTAAATGAAAATGCTCAACAGTCATTAGCATTGACGGGCAAGAACAAACCGCAGCTGCAAGTCTCCAGAATCCACAGGCAGCGGAATCAGGCTAATACACAAGAGGCCTGTAACTACTGGCCTTGCTCCCAACCAGTCTGTAACCTTGAGGGTCTGTGCTGCAGTGTGACAGCAGCCAGTGGGTCTGTACAGGAGCTGACCAGGCTGAGTGTGTGGGTTTGCAGTCCTCAACATCCTCAGTAGCATGTGATGAATGTCATTCAGTCACAGTCTTATAACATCTAACAGTCTGTCCAGTACCTGACACATAACTACACTTCACCATGGAGAGCCTAATGTCTGAGTTGTTGATCTCGCTCTGTGTCGGGGTAAAACTCTGGGTAAACTTCCAGGCGGTGCAGTAATCTTCAGAGTGATCCAAGAAGTGCGATGCTAGCTTACTTCGTTATCTTGCAAATGATTCTCTATTATGAGAAAATTACATTCCAGCCTCTTGAGAGAGGTGAATGAAATTCATGATGAGCCAAAATGATTTGATTAATATGTGATGAAAAATTATCATTATCCAAATCAGAGTCTGTCACTCTTCCCACCACACTGTCAGGGGAGCCAGTGGTTCAGATTGTCTGGCATACAATAGTGAGAGTGTCTCACTGCTCATGATAGCACTGCATGAGACCTGTGCTCTGCTACATCACACCAGCATTAAAACAGCACAAGTACATTTTCTTTCTTTCCTCCATCCATCCACTCAGAGTTTTAACTGGATTTCACTCTTTGCCCTTCTTTTATATGCAGGTTCATCTGACTGTAGTTTAACTTAGTAGGTGAATGGCACTGGTTGTATTTCATTAGTTTCACATGCTTTTTGGTGAAAAACCTTTAAAAAAGAAAATATTATAATGACTGCACGTTATTGCAAATAAATAAACATGGGATATATGTGAACAAGAAAACATACTGTTTGCAAATACTCTACAACCCCAAAGTGTCATATTTCCCTTAAATTAAACATCAAGTGCAAATGACTACTCACTTTTATCTTCACATGAGGTGATGACTGAACTTTAGAACCTTTTTAACATTTGCTGCAAATACGAATACTTGATATTTCTTTATTTATCCTCTTCACATATTCCTTTCAGTTGCAGCTTTTTGATTTACAGGCAGCTGTACAGGTGAAGGCAGGGGACAAGACAGCGTCCATATACCGCTTCCATGTAGGGTTGTGTGGAGGGGGGGCTAGAGCCAATCCCAGCAGGAATAGGATGAGGGTGGGGTACACCCTGGACAGGTCACCACTATGTCTGTCAGTTAACTGGTCACGATGAAGGCTAGTATTAAAACCAGAGGTTTTATGGGGCTTTTAGAAAAATAAGCCAGATGATGTTCAACACAGAAGCTGAGCTGCTCACTTATTTGGAAGTATAGGCTCCAGTGTGTGTCTCTGCCTCTGCTGCAACAATTTGGACTATTTTCTACCTGCTGGCAGACAGATTAGAAGAGAATAGCTACGGCAGTGAAATGCCAAAATGTATGCAAATTATATAGTTACCTTTGATACATGTAAGGCTTTATCTTCTCCTCCTGAAACTAATGTCAGTCTTTCAAAACAGCCATTTGATGTCTTCTGCTTTCTTCTCAGACAGACACAAACACACACTCTCACACCGCGAACGTCCTCTGTAACAATATCCACACACAAGTGCTCTCTGAATGACCAGTGATCAACAAAGGAGGGGAGAGCTCGCAAAGAGTTTCACAACTCACTTATAACCAGGCTGAGTGATGGCCAGCGGGGAGGAAATCGATAGCAGGAGGGGAGACACCATCAAAGCTGTCCATGGACCAACATCCCGTTACTGTCGACAGGTTTTAATCTATAAAGCTGGTGTCGACGTCCCCCCCCCCCCGACCCCTCCGAACAAAGGGAGAGTCAGGAGGCTCCTCTCTTATCTATATCTGGGCTTTGAGGCCTATCAGTGCAGAGTTAGAGGGGAGCTATGAGGAATTGGACCAAGGATCAGTCTCCTGTATGAAGAGGAGAGGTCTCCTGTTTTCTGACTTGTGCATAATGAATGACATTATCGTCAGTCTTCATCTGATAATCATTTGACCAGAACTTTACATGTGCCCTCTGCAGCTGGGCTCCGATGAAGTGAAGTCTACGTTACATTTGAAGTCAGTAGAAATTCACAATAAGGAGCTGTGATAAGAAAAGCAAACAGCACCACACATAAAGCCTCAGGCTTCACTGTATGTCACACACTGATTGACAGGTGGTTTGTCACAGCAAAGTCAAACACACAGAGCAAAAACTGTCTGACTGACAACTCTGCATTATTAGTACTCCTGAAAATCAGGCCAGTTCAAAAAGAAAAGAAAAAAAAGCACTCTGAGGGTCAGTTACTGAGGTGTTGGGAGTTGTAGCCAGGTTTTATTATCTGTCTTTCCTCTACTTCAAGGTTACTGTGGATAAAGAAGTTTCCACTGATCCCACTTTGTTATGAAGTAATAGTTAGGAAAGTGTTGACAGCGTGATCTGTGGTGAGAGAGGCTTTTGTAAGCAAAGAAAAAGGGCTTGGAAGTGAATCTGCTGTGGGACAGGACGCCGCTGGAGGCATCACATTAAAACCTTATAGTGCCAGGGGAACTGCTTTTATATGTTTTACATTGTAACTATCACAATAGTTAATATTAAGCTAATATTCTCAAACAATACATGGGTTTGTCATGTGTCAGTCAAAGCATGTAGGAGGGACTGATCTTGATAGCGACCACATCAGAACAGTGATGTCACCAGAGGCTGGAGAGGTCATATGCTTCTAATCAACTGGATGCCCCACCCCCACCCCCACCCCCACCACCATGGAAAAACATGTTTACAACCATGTTAAAGTGTGGAGCACATACAGTTAAAGAGGCATCACATTTCAGCCTACACCCGCGTTGAGCTGGCTCCATCAGTCATGGATGTGGATGTATTATGAATGAATATTCAGCCGAGTCAGCAAAGAGGAAAGTGCATCGATCCAACAAAGCCCCGGCCCCACTCCCACCGCCCTGAGCCCTGATCCCTCTGTCTCTTTCTGTATATGCAGAGGCTCACGTGTTCATCTGTGAAGTATGAGTGTGTGTGTGTGTGTGTGTGTGTGTGTGTGTGTGTTCATAGACGGACAGGCTCATGTAATATTCAGCAGGCCCTGGAGCCCCTGGGTGCCACTGGTCTGCCCCGTGCTGGAATAGAGGTGTCTGCCCTCATCTCACCTGGTGACTGCCAAAGGAAAGACTAGTGCCATAACCACTTTACTGCCTCCCATCTTGTTCCTCTGCTCTCTCTCTCTGCCTCCCCCACCTCCTCATTTTCCTCCAGGCTCTCTCTATCATCCTGCCCTGTCCTCCTTCCTCTCCCTCCCCTCCTCTACGCTGTCATCTCTCCTATATTTGTATCCCGCTGCCACTCTGTGGTCACCACAACACCTCCCTCCCTTTCTGTCCTCTCGCTCCCTTTTCAATTTCCCCTCCACTCCATCTATTATTTCCATCTTTCTTCTTCTCCCCCTCCGTCTCGGCAGCTCAGTCTCTCCAGCTCAGTCTCTCCAGCTCTTCCTCCTCGCCACACAGCCTTTCCCAGCCTTGCGTCTACCTGTTTGCTCTCAGCGTGGCAGAATTAGCGCGTCTCTCTCAATTCCTTCACTTGATCCTGCGGGAAATGACAATGTTGCAGTCTGCTGCCATTATTTCACAGATCAAAGCGTTGAAATTGAACCTGGCTAAGCTGAAAAAATAACCCGGGCTTCTATCACATTGTTCACCTTTGCATCAGTCTCACTGCTCGCTGCCAACAGGGGTGTGGGACTTTGCACTCTGTGCATGTGTGTGTGTGTGTGTGTGTGAAGGTATCAGCATGTATGTGTGTTTCCATGCCTGCTTGGAGTGTGAGTTTTCAGTCTCAACACTCCCCCTGCTGGTCAGGACTGAAAGGGAGAAATTCATGCATCCAAACCAGGAGCAGCAGGAAGCAACAGGTTTATAAAGGCTTCTCTCGTCTCTTTAACGTGGTGTTTAGGGACAATAATGAAGTCATTTTAGCGAATTACCTTCGCAGGAGGTAATGGTGTTAATTGTGGTGGTTAGTCAGAGAACTAGAATGAGCTTGTAATGCACCTTTTCAAAGTCATAATTCAACCAAACAACAGGGGCAGGCTTTATTATTGAGTTGTGTAATAAGTTTAAAAAGTAGCAGTTGAAAAGAAAAATAAAATGGTATGTTTTTGCATGACTGTATGGCTGCAGAAAGAAAGAAAGTGCTGTCCTGTCTGGTTAAATAGTCTATTATGTTTTAAACACCTTTACAGACCTCAGTGCTGTAACTGCTCTGTTATATTCCAATGCTGGTTTGAAGCCCATGTCAGATTTCTTGTAATTGCTGCACCTACATTTTTTTAAATTAATTTCTTTTGTTTAGACTCAGATCCTGTTTCACTGACTACAGTATGTCCTCCTTATAATCCGGAGGTAAAGATTCCATATCTATATTGTGTGGAGGAAGCATCAGAAGGTTTTCCAGCTGGTTTTAGGCCTCTTCAGATAGTCATCCAGTGGAAAGCTACAGTATAAAGCTGTTTCCCAGAGCGGGTGCACCCTGCCATCATACGGCTTCTGCAGGGCTCTGTGGGATTTATTTATTGATTAATTCATTTTCCACCTACATGACTGTATAAAATTGTTAAATATGCAGTTATGCACAGTGTTAAATATGCAGTTATGCGCAGAGGGGTACAAGTGAAACTCAGTGTAAAGGAGTATTATGGTGTAAAAAAAAAATGGAAATGACTGTTTTGAATAATTACTGGGGGCAGGACTGTAGAACAGGGTGAATCAGATTTAACAACCCATCCAAAATAACGCTATATAGGTTTAAATGTCCCCAAATACATCGAGCTGTTTGCATTTCACCTTTTGTTGTGTCCAAACTTTCTGATGCATCTTTACAAAAAGACGGAAGAATAACTGATGCAGTGAAAAGCCGGGGGCAGGTATGATGATGATGATGTAGCCTTACAGCCTTGCAATGTGTGGACCAATGAAGACGGCATGCACCTTTGAAACAAAGCATGTCATCCAGAGTCGATTCTCTCTACTTGTACAGCACATCATGCGCTACTATTAGCTCTGCTGTGATTATCCACATTCAGACTCTTGAAGCACAGAAGCTGATGATACCACTATTTTCATGATGCCACCATTATAGGCCAATCAACCGAGCCATCTGGATGCCTGTTAAACAGCACATTACGGCCAACAAAAGAGTACTGTAGTGACATTGCATGAGTGGCTTTGGCTGCTGCTTGATTCCTATCTTTGAAAAAAAACTAAAAAAAAAAACAATCAAATTATTCTTACCAAAGATGCTGAGGCTGTGTGACAACAAAAAAAGTGCATTTTTTGACACAAAAACAAGGAAGAAAGGAGCAAATTATGTGTGATCGCACAACAGCTGTGGGTGCCAGTTTAATATGGGCACAGACAAGAATGGGCGGAACGTGTCAAGTGCAATGGGAGTTTCAAGTCAAGTGGGTAATGTTCTCAGCAACCATTTGTGCGTGAGTGTGTGTGTGTGGAGGTACTGGCGCTAAGATGGGCGGAGGTGTGATGCGTGCACAGCCGCGGTTTTGAACATCTGGGCGTCTTTTTGAAGTACCCAGGTGGATAGTGTAGTGACAGCTGCACCGCTTCCCTCCTCGCTTCTCAGAGAGACGAAGGGAGCTTGACAAGCAGAAAATCCCCCTTGATCTGCACCCCCCCACCAACACACACACAAAAACACACATGCACACCACCTCCAAAAACCTGTCTTTTCCTCATGTTGTTCTTGCATTACATGCCACTGCTGCCACCACGCCACCCCCCTGCCACCACCACCACCCTACTGTCCTAGCAGATCTGGGTATCTACAGACAGGGTGACTTGATACCCTGAAGAGCCCCTCCCATCAACTCTGGTCTGCTGCAGGGAGCAGAAACAAGCTGTTGCTTTCGTGGCTGGTCGAGCATGTCAATGAGAGTGGGTGTGTATCATCCAAAGGTTAGGCACTGAAGAATGGAAAGACACCTCGAGGCCAAACTGAAGTAAGTGGAGTCTCTGCTCTCTGTCATTTGCCACCAAAACTTCTGGCATTCAGAAGGATTATCTACAAGATGTTGTTTGTTCAATATAATAAATCAGTGGACTTAACATCAGACCCATCCCAGTGTTTCTTTGAAGTAAACATTTTAGCTTCCAAATAGCTTTGTACAGGTTTTTCTGATCTTTGCTCTCAATTATAATGATAAAACTCTTTTCTTCAGAGTGCTGAAATGTGTAGCAGTGTTTGGTGCAGATAAAAAAAATGCTGCTGCAAAGTTTCCTCAGCCAGTTAGAAACTCAGAACTAATTGCTTATTCATTTAAGTTTTCCCTTTTAACTTGTTCTGCAGATTAGAGCTTCACAGTGCACCCTGTACAGTAAGCTCTGCAGCAGCTTCTGTTCACCACACAGTTAATCTGTACGTGTGTGATGTATTCCTAAACTAAATGCACTAATTGGTTTGAGATGTACTGAAGCATCAATACGACCTCCTTTACATTGGTACTTATGAATATCTGATGTATTGGAGGCACACACACACACACACACACACACACACACACTTTGGTGTGTTCCCAGTGTGAGCCTGCGCAAAAAGCATGTAGAGTATGACTGAGTGTGTGTGTGTGGGTAATATGCAGTACTAAGGCCATAATAAAACACTACACAATAGGCCTTTGCAGTCTAATACCATTATATGACTGTATTTTGATTTTGTGTTTGTTTTTGTTTCATTAAGACATACTTTTATTGTGGATTTTATCATGGGATGTCTCAGGGATACGTAATGCCACCGCTAAACTGGAAGTAAAGATGTATTCATACAGTTGGTTGAGGCTTTGTTCAAAATTCAAATGCAATGTAAGATTTTATTCCACACATGCATTTATTCTGATATTATAAAAAAAGATACTGTATACAGAGGAAAACTTTGAGATATTTGAGATCATCAACTCCTGAGCTAATCCTGGTTTACAGAGACTCCAACACCTCCCACCCCCCACACACCTTCATCCTCTAATTTACCAATCAGCCGGAGTAATTACGCCTTAAGATCTGCTCTGCTGGACAAAATGGCTTCATTCTTCCACTCGAGTGGCGCAAATAAAAACCACTGCCCACTGTCACTCCCAATGAACAAAGAGAGAGAGAGAGAGGGAGGCGACCCTGAAGGAGAGCAGCCGTGTTACAAATGAAAGTCTTTGCAGATTAATCAGGAAAGGCTCAGTTGTGTGCGTCTGGTAATTAAGGGAGAGATTGATGACGATGCTGATCTGGTCGTGTAGCTTGTGAAATCCTATAAATGATGATGAGAAAACTGATTTTATGAGCACACAGGGTGGATTCATAAAATCTGCATCCGGATATACTGTGCAGCCTCCCTCCAGCTCCAGCAGCAGCAGCATCATACACTCAGACCTTTGCAATGATCCCTGCAGTAAATTGGATGAAGCTGGAATGGAGTGGAGTAGACATAGCTCCTCCCTCTATGTTTACAGCAGGCCTGTGCTCACTGATTGGGTTTTTAATTAGCAGTTTGTCCCTGATCGTGACTGTCCTCAGACCTGTCAGCCTCCCTCTTCTGTCTTTCATGTATTTTCTGATCAAAAAGCAGAGGGAGGCAGTGTTCAAACACTTCCTTAAACATTTACTCATCTTAAAAGCAGGGTAAATGTTGTGTGCTGCTCTTCCTATGGTTTGGAAACAATAAATTGTCCATCAGGGAGCTCTTTGTGAGATCTGACCAGTGACCTTCTGGTTCCAGAGCTGGGCTGCGACTGTACGCCCAGCCCAGACAAATCCACAAGGCATTGTTACAGCCTTTAAAATGGATAATCCTGTCTGTGTGTTGGACTGTATAGAGTCACAGGTCAGCTGTTATCAGATGTGGAGATGAGCAGACTGTGCCTGGTGTGCGCCCTCCTCATATCCTCTAAGGGTTGAACACAGGAGAGATTAGGATGAAGCACTCAGCCTTTACCAAAGGTCACCAGGCAACAAACGTGAAATTATAGCACCAAGGTTGTAGATTCTCACTGCGAATATAAACTCATCAAGCACTTTATTATGACCACATTAATAATGCAGGGTGGTTCCTCTCTTTGCTCTCAAATAGCCTCAGTGTCTCATTTCATGAATCCACCAGATGTTGGAAACACTCTGAGATTCTGCTCCATGTTGACCTGACTGCATCACATCATCTCTGTAAATTGATGCTGTTGATCTCTTGTTCTACCACATCCCAAAGGAGTCCCAAACTGGATCCAGGTCTGGAGACTAGGGGGTTCACTGGATTTCACTGAACTCACTGACATTTCATTATCCTGCTGGAAGAAGCCATTGGAAGATGGTGTGACCATAAAGGGATCAACATAGTCAGTAACAATACTTAAATTGCCTGTGGTATCCAAACCATGATTGGTCAGTGAGAACCAAAGTGAATCAGGTAAACACTGAAGACTGCAGCTCATGCCAGTCTCTCTGCAGGATTTTAAAGACTCTGTTGCTGCCACATGATTGGCCAACTGATTCTGGTTTATTTAGCCTAGAACATAGTTAGACAGTCCTGGATTTCTGTCAAAACATACAGACTGCTTATATTAAAAGCTTTCCTTCTGCCATTCAATATGGAGCTGGAGTGAGAGAGTCAAAGAATGAATCAACCAATCAGCAGAAATTAAAAAAGTGTTAATCCATAAGGAGATATATATATATATATATGTATTTGTGGCTTTAACAACCAAACCTCATCCCCTCTCTCTGGCTTCTTGAGTAGCTACAGGTCAGGCGTCTCATCAGAAGGGACGTTAGGAGCCTCCGTTATGATTAGATTTTTGGAGTGATTGAGAATTGTGCAGATTTCAGATAAAACACTCACAGAAACCTGATCCATTGATTGAATGGCGGCATGTTGTTGTGACATCACAAAGTTACATAAATCCTAGTAGCTGTGTGTTGTGGCATACTGGGATTTCTTATCACAAACCTCATGAAATGCTCCGCCCCCTCTCTCCAGGTGGTCATTTTATTAAACTAATCATAAATTGCAGTCGAGTTCTTGCAGGTTGTGGCAGTTCTAGTAAGAGCAGTGTGTTTAGATTATGTTGAGGGGACTAGGATTTCAGGTCCAGAGGTCGTCACCAGAGCTGAGTCACATTCTCTGATCCAGGTGAAATCTCAGTCCTGCTGCCAAGGCTCTGTCTGCTGTTTGTTTCTAGCCATCCTCTGCATTCGTCCCTGACAGACCAGACCAGCATCCTATCGCCTCCTTTTCCCTCTCTCTGTCCGTCTCTTATCTCCCACAGCTGTCCTTTCCTCCGTCACGTCAGCTTTGCTCTGTCATCTCCCACCACACAGATGTTTCAACCTCCCCACCATTCCCCCTCTCTTTCTGCCCTCCTCTTCTCCCTCCTCCTCCTCTTCTACTTGACCTCCTCGTCCTGAACTAACTCGTGTCTTAGTGTTTTTAGCCCACACTGTGGGCCTGACTGACATGGAACACGGCTGTGTGAAGAGCTCTCCACCACCAACAGCAAAGTGAGCTGAGGAGCCAAACCATGAAAACAAACTGTATTCATTTCTCAGTCCTGTCAGAGCCAGCTGTTGAAATGCATTGCTCTATTGTTTTCCACAAACTTATCACAGAAATTTGACAGCATTTATAATTTGTAACAGACAATACAAATGGATGGAAACATTAAATAATTTGATTACATTTAGTCTACATGCAACTCTGAAAATGACTGCACCAATGAATGTATTTATGTATCCTGCAGAAACTTAGTATTATTTATATTTTCCACCAAAATTATTTGTATAGTTACATTTTCTCACTGGGCGACATCTAGTGGTCATAGTAATGATGACAGGAGCACAGGAAATATCAAAGTCTGCTGATCCACATCATGAGGTTGTGGTGGATGAATATGACACTGAAGAGCAACGTTCGTTCCTATGTGAGAAAATAATGCTGTTTTTATTTTGTCTTGAGGAAAAAGGTCAGAGTCTGGATCCACATCTTGTCCAGAGCAGACAGGTAGAGAGACAAAGACACTACCGGGGATCTGTCCCAGGGGATGCTCACCACCCCGGTCAGCCGGTGGGAAGCTGGTTCTGGTGGACGAGTCCCTCTATTACTTTGCTCCATTTTCTATTAAAGGTCAGCCTGCTGATACCAAAAACCAAAACGTGCTGTACATAATAGCTTCACTTTGGCTAATTGCATTTAATACTTATTTAACCAACTAGAAAGACAGAGAAAGAAATCATCCATTCAGTGTGGAGCTGCACTCACAACCAGATTAATTTCTTTTGTGATGTAATTAATTATGCCACACAATAAAGAGTGCATCTGTTTATTATGTAACATCACAGTTGATGTGTCTTTATATGAACCAGCCTCAGTGTGTGAAGCTGTGAGGCTTGTTGTCAAGTGCTGTTGTAGCTTAACCACTTAGAATAAAGAGTAGCTTGTAGTTTCTCTTGCTGGGGTTTCAAAGTAGTTTCCCCAACACTAATCTTACTTACTTACTAATTAATTTCAGTTCCACTTCCAGCAGCACAGAGGTAATGACCCTCCTCTTCACTGACAACC
Source organism: Caranx ignobilis (assembly GCA_021432705.1). NCBI lineage: Eukaryota > Metazoa > Chordata > Actinopteri > Carangiformes > Carangidae > Caranx > Caranx ignobilis. The sequence continues at coordinate 17,494,939 of MU269988.1, forward strand.
ACGGTGGAGCCCAAACATTCAGGCCCTATGCACATATGCAGCTTCAATCCACATCATGCACTCGTACTGAACTAAAAACTAAATACATGGAGCTTTGGGTGATAAGTAATTGGCTGTTTATGTCACTTTTTAACAGGTCTAACTGCAGAAACACTGTGCAACTGCAATTTTATACTTTTACTATGAGGTTTGAAAAAAACAAAAAAAGAGTGTCAGGACCTGGCTGGTATGGCCAGGAATCCTAAGGAAAGCCCTACTAACGCAAACAACGTAAGCACTGATGTCACAAATGCTTCATTCACAAAGACCAGACTCAATTGCACTCCAGCATCAAAGTCGCAAACAAGCAGCCAGACTAACAGATTATCTTACCAAAGCTACACAAAAAAAGCGCAAAACACACCAAGGGTCAGGCGAGCCCCCAAACTGTCGCTACCTGGGTCATATAGCCATGACGAAAAGATGGCAGACAACAGGTCTCAACAGACCAAATATGATTCATTTTTTTGCAACAGGGAGTAACCCAACTAAAAGCAACAGGAAAAGGGAAGGTGCCTGTGTTGGATGAGTGTAGAGCGTAGTGTGCTGAGAATGTGGGATGCATAAAACAAAGAAAGAAACAGGGAGCGGACAACCAGGCTGCTGCATCATGCTGGCAGCATGCAGGAGCCAGGTCAGGTGGAGGGGAGAGCTTCACAAGGAAGGTGGGGCTTTTGTAGGAGAGGAGACACCGAGCTCAAGTGTCTCCATGAACAGTGGTGCACCGCCCACCCAAGCCAGCTGCAATCTAGAATGGGACAGAGCATATACAGGCAGTGAATGCTATTTGCATGGGCCATCACAAGAGTGCTAGACCATAAATAAAAGCAATAGAAAACAATATTTGTTAAAAAAAAAATAATAAAGTTGCTGTATAATTATGTCCAGTCCAGTAAGTGACATTATATACAGATAAGTAATGTCTATTTTTTGTCATCTGAAAAGTCCTCAGCATAAGTAAGAAAGGCCCTAATACTGTTGTACATAGAAAGACATCTGCCATACTGATATCATTAATTGCTACTATTTATTTGGATTTCCTGGCAGTCTGCTCGGACCTCTGGAGGTTTGGCCTGAGATCAGTTGATTCCATTGTAATTAATTATTAGTGTTTGGATAGTTGGCTGGATATCACCTAAGGTTGAATGAAGCAGCAAAGCATTCACGTTGTAGAGTTGTGAGTATGACAGGGATCAGTTGCTCGTTGTCTGCAGAGGCTCAGTAAAGATCCATAACTTTTAATCTGATCATTATCATCATCATGGCAAAAATAGTCTTCAGTCGATGCTGTATGTCCATCAGTGGACATACTACCTCTGTTAGCCAGACAGTAGCTGTGCGCTGTGGCATGCTTGGATCTTGTCTTTCAATCAGGTTTTTTATTACAACCCTCATATGAAGAGAGAAGTCCCCACTCTCAGACTGACATGAGACAAGCTATCTTGACATGGTCTCACTTTGACTATGAAAACCAATATCCTTGGTATTTGCCGACAGAGTTTTTCATTTTGAGGTCAGAATCATATTATGGAATCACGTCATGTGACAGGTGGGGGCATTTTGAAAGGTCTGGGAAATGAGGGAGATATGTGTACATTGTTGGCGCTCCCTCAGGTGAAGCTGTCAGGTTAATGTACAGACAAGGGAGGAGGGTTTCAGTAATGTCCCTGTCTATCAGTGGATGTGACAGGTAACTCATGTGTTATGTGAGACACAGAGCAGCACAGGCAACCACATCAGTCTCCATGTCCCAAAACACATATGGCTGTCATGTGTCATCCTATGACTCAAGTTCCCACCTCCTTCTCCTTCATTTTCTCTCTCCCTGCGTGTGTCTCCCTCTGTGTCACCCCTCCTGGCAGACATGACGGTTTCTCTAACAGAGCATCAGGGAGCGGCTCCAGTGGCGGAGCTCGTATGGGGAGGCATTTGGGATGTTGTAACGCCCTTGAAGAGATCAGATTAACACTGTGGCCCGGGGAAGGATTTTACAGAAGAAAACGTGACAATATGTGACTTTAAAAAAAAAAAAGAAATAATGAAAGAAACATCCATGTTATCTCAGTGTCAGTTTCATCTTGGATTTGTTGGAACACATCATGCCATTATGAGGACATTTCAAACTGTGGGAGACCTTTTGTATTCCCCACATATGTGTGTAAAGACTGCACCCTTCATTTAAGACTGAGAAGAAGGTGAATCTACTGCAGGTGTGATGATCTGAAGTCAGTCTACCAATCCACCATACCTGTCGGGCTTGCTGGGAAGATGTTTTGTTGAAGCAGTTTTCCTTCTCCATTAATGATTGACAGTGGTACGAACTACACATTATTGAGGTCACAGAGAAACTGCAACTTGTCCTGTCTTTTCTGCTGAATCTCTTAGTTTTAAATGTGCATGCCAGTCAGTCAGTGCTTTACTTCCATCAAGTTTGGGACAGTTAAGAAGATGCTGGTCAGAGTTCAAGATTTCCTGCTTGTCCATAGGTACTACTACTATAACTCTGAACAGTCTTGGATTTGAGACCATCTTGACTTTAACAACCAAATGCAGTAACAACCTTTTTGATTGTTGAAGTCAATTTGTAAGTATATACCAGTGGCAGACCTTTGTGGTTGCGAAGGTTGATAAATGGTCAGGGTTTGGTTAAGTTTCGGCTCTTAAAGTAAGGTAAGATGGCAAGCGTTGCTATGGTTACAAACATAACAATACAGTTAAGGTTGCAAATATCTTCACAACTGGACCAACCTAACTTTTCTATTCTGTGTATTCTCTTTCTTGTGGTTGATCAAACTTTGTGGTAAGTCAAGTCCAGTTTTTTCATATCTTTATGAAAAGTCTGAGCTTCACAGATGTTCCCTGACTTCTCCTACAGCCACGGTCTGAGAATTGATAAATTTTCAAAACCACTTTAGAAAGTATTGTGTACATCCATTGCAGCTGCCCCAACATTGACCCTTTGTTACACTGCAAATCTATCAGCCTCACTTGGGGTTAACATGCAGCCACATTCATCATCTGCTTATGTAAGAGGAACAGGCAATAAACAGGGAGCAAGCTAAAGAAAAAGACAGAGAAATCCAGAGAGTGTGCGAGTGAGCAGCGGTTTGTGTGTGTGTGTGTGTGTGTGTGTGTGTGTAATTGGATGTAGCTGTGTTTGTGTACACTTCCACATGTACATAAATTCATGGTCTGCATCACTCACCCCCAGCCTATCAGTCTGTGCATTTCCCTGCCTCTGTCTCCTTGAGGGATAAGATAAGCAGCTGAAACTTTTGGAGCCAAAGCGGGGAAGAGAGGAAAGGATGAGAGATCACCCTCCAAATCCTCCCATAATCCCCTGCCGGCTCATTCTTTAGCTGTAATTATGTATCAGATACGGAGACAACAGGCAGACCACGTCCAGGACCAGGAAATATTACAAATTGTTGCTTTTCACAGACATTTTGCAAACACTTATCCACTGTTTTGATGAGTTGCGGCGTCTCCGTACAGACTTGCTCAGCACCTGTTTGGTCGACTTGTTCAGCCATGCTTGTTGAAAGCTATTTGCCACCACTGAATGGTTCTGAACCTGCGCCTTTGTGAGAGCGCTTGAGTTTGTAGGTGATTATGACATTGTTTGTGCAGTGGGATAAACCAGGCCAACGTGGGGCGTTTTCAATGCCACATGCACTCGTGCTTGCATTATTGCGACAGGAACACATTGTACCTGAATGTTTTGGGCAACTCATACAAAACAGGTTCTATTTATGAGTGCCATTGATTTAATTCGCTGAATACATTTTTTGGAGGAAAGTATATAATCCCTGCCGTGCTTATGTACACAGGAAACATTTAATGTTCTCACAGGTTGGGGTACAAAGCTGATTATACAAAGTGTGCCTCCAAAGGTCACTGTCTGCATGCGGCATCCCACATACTGGTGGGTGTATTCAGGTGTTATTCAAATACTTGGTTGAAGTGAGAGAATTAGATGGTTTTTGGTTTGAATACCGGAAAATTAAACACGTCCTATCTGCTGCATCAAGGCACATTTTGTTGTTTTGTTTATATATAATAAATTAGTTGAAGGTTAAGTCATCCAAAGCAGTTTCTAGTCTGGACTTGTTCATGTTTGCTTTAAGACGGAGCCTTGATCTTTCATTCATGGCCTTGGAAACATCAGGTTAAGAATAACTCATAATGTCAGTGTCCATTTGTGAGGGTGTGTTTGACTCTATCACATGGACCTCATATTAGAGTCAACAGTGGGTGAAGTGATAGAGAAGCTCAGAATTGTAATGTGAGCCTCCACAAGTAGAAGCACCACTGAGGAAGGAATGTTATATACACAAAGCATTTATTGACTATTGCACACGGACAGCTGCAGCTCTGCTGTTGCATCAGAGGTTAATTAACATGGCAGTGACTGTGTTTTTTGAGGTTTTGTAGATGGATGTGACATCACTATGCCATTCACAGTTATCTTAGGCAATACACTGTCCATGATAAAACAGTACGACAACGTGCAGAGCACCATATGTGCTCTTTAACAGCAACCAGCAATTCAGATAAAACCTCTGCAAGTGAGTGAATATTGATTTCAGATTGTTAAGTCCTTTTAGCACACTTCAACCATGGCGGTGACATCTGAGGAAAACACTCATGTGAATTATCTTTGCAACAGAAGAGGAAGCCACGGACACACAAGGGTTTGTGTTAGCAGATGAGGAAATGGTCGTACACAAAAGGCAACAAGAATCTCGCTTGTTTATCTCTACCTGCAAAATGTGAATTGCATGGTTCTGTTTAAAAAGAGCAGTGGTGACTCATGGGAGACAGGATGTGAACGGTTGTAGTGTGTTGAGATTCATGACCTTAAAATATTGAAAGGTTTTGGGGGCGTCTACTTTTGTTTTTTCACCGTTTCATTGTCATAGTTCACCTGGCTGCATGAGGACTGTAGTACAGCATACATTTTAACATACTTTGAACATTGTAGGCATTATCTCTGGTTCTATACATTCAATATGACTGATAATGTCATGCTTGCCAGACTATTATATGACAAATATAACCTGGTAAACATCATATTTCCTACAATGCGTATTATAAAGTTGATGTGCATATGGAGCCTAAGTTTTTTGCCGTCTTATGGGGACTTTTTCCTTATAAGGACACCAGACATGTCCCATTAGACTTACTTAGATGTACTCATTAAATCTAGAGGAAAGGTTAGGCTTAGGTTAACATTTGTTTTTTACTTAGGTAGGTGGTAGCTGGGGTTAAGTAAATCTCCAGGAAATTAACGTAAGTCAAAGTAATGTCCTCTGAAATCATAGAGACCCCCTTGCGTGGGTGCGTGTGTGTGTGTGGTCATTACCACAATGGCTTCTTAGCAGCTCGTCTTCTTCAGTCAGCTCCGTCCACTGCAGCAAGGTCTCTAAATGTCATGAGCACACAGTGTGAAATTGCAATTAAGACCGTAATAAATCTGTGATTGAGAAACACTCTTGCAGGCCTGGACGGACAGAGGGACATTCAGCTAATTAAGATTTTATGATCAATTAGGAGCATTCGCAGTGAGGGAGTGCGGCGCAAAGCAACATAGCAGTGTAATGAAGTGAAAGAGTCACTCATTTGGGGTTTGCCGGTCTTTTCTGGATATACTGTACATTCTCAGTGTGACTGTGCGTATGCATTTTTCCCAAGGAGATACTGCCTCCACCTCCACAAACACACAACCCCCCTCCCCCCTCACACACACAGACTCCCTGTGGTGTGCACCTCCAGCCAGGTTAGCGTGGGAAAGGGCTGTGAAGTTCACCAGGCAGATTTAAAGTGGCTAAAAAAGTTCCCCACAGTGCCTTTTCTATGTCTTTCTCATGGAGCTGGGGAAAAGCCAGGCTGGAATTATTTCCCAGTTCACAGCAAGCTAGAATAAGAGGAGGAGAAGAGGATGGAGGGAGAGGAGGAAGTGGTGCTCGGAGGGCCCAGACTGTAATGCATTTCAGGTTGAAACCAGATCATGGACAATTAGAGGAGAAATGGCTGACTTGGTAAACAGTCGTCCTCCACAGACCCATCTCAGATGGAGTCTAATTCTGTTCTCAGCATCTGAAGTGTTGTCTCTCGTGGCAGCTCTGTGGATCGGCCTAAATTCCTCCTTGATTGTTTAAATCATAAAAAGAGAACAAATTAGATTCCTCTACCTTTCTGTCTGGCGCACACACACCCTCTCCTCTCGCTCTCTCCTTCGCTGTCTCATTTCTGAGTCCAACACCCTCTAAATGTCTTTCGGTATCTCAGCCTGCTGTTTTCCTGCTCTGTCACATATCCCGAATATATATGCAAAATGTCTCCTCCTGCCCTCCACCTTCCATATCTTCAAGTGCCAGATTAGTCTCAATAAACACAGCAGCGAGAGACATAGACGAATGGAGATACAAAGGAAAAAAAAACAGACAGAGTGGAAAGGGAAATAGTCAGGCAGCAGCAGTTCACTGTAATGAGCGTGACAGATTGGCCTCTAAACAGACTAATTGTAATAAGGCATATTCCCTTTTAAAAATAGATGAGGAGTAATGAGGCAGGGACACAGAGGACAATACAGAGTGTAATGGCGTGTGTGAGGCTTGAATGAGAGTCTCTGGAAGGCACACTGCAATATGCGAACATGTTGTCTGTTGGCACAAAATAATCGGTGGCCTTGGGCAGGGCACCCGAGCATCTCGGGTGGATTAAAGTCATAGCGGGGTGTCGCACACAGCCAGCTCGTTTATTTACACACCGCATGGCTCCGCATTCTTCATCTGTGATCCGTTGCGTGCACACGCAGTGCCGTGTTGATGGCAAGATGACGACTTTTGTTGTTTCAATTAGCCGCGACACACAACTTGCTGCTTAGGTTTGGCTGGTATCCAATTTAACTTTATCTTCAGTACAGGTCAGGCCAGATATCACTGTATATTACTGTATTTCATGTTTTAGTTTATATATTAATGTAATTGTATGTATTGTAATATCACTCAACATAGCAACATATATTACATAAGAGGTAATTGAAGTGTGTAGTGTGTTTTTGATTTGATTTTGTTTTACTCAAGACAGTCAGTCACTATGAGCTGACAATAACCACCAGCTGTGTGTTTTAACTCAGGCACATTTAGACAGCTCCTGTGTTTCTCCCTAACTCCTGTGTGTGGTGTGTGTGTGTGTGTGTGTGTGTGTGTCAGTCATTCACAGACTGAAATAACTCAGACCAGATGTTATTCAGCCTAAATTCACAACACCTTCAACATGTGTGGTGTTTCTGTCTCTAAGTTCTACATCTGTTAACGTCTAATACAATCACCACAATCTTAATAAGTGATACATTTATTTATCTTCATGAGGACATTTGTCTGGTGTATAAGATGAGGATGTAACTGATGAAAGTCGGACTTACACTGAGCCTGACTGTGTGACCTTTGTTGAACAACTCCAATATGATGACCACATGCTTTAGTTTGATCACACACACATATTTTCGAATTAAAAATTCAGGACTCATCCACAAATGGGGATTTTAAGTATCTTGGTGTCTTGTTCGCAACTGAGGTTAAGACGCAGCCGGAAAGTGACAGACTGGTCGGGGCGGCGTCAGCAGTGATGCAGAAGTTGTGCTGAACTGTTGTGGTGAAGAGGGAGCTGAGCCGAAGGCAGAGATCTAGATTTACCAGTCGATCTTCATTCAGACCCTCACATGGTCGGGAGCGACTAAAACATTTTAAATTGTGGATGTGGTGAGGAGCTTGGATGTCTGGAGTTGAGACAGACCTGGATCTCTCTGCTTAACCTTTTCCACTGCACCCCGAGCCCAGAGAGGCAGAGGAACGAATTCAAGAACTATTTGTCATTCCTCCCTTCGTTTGGCTCAGTTTCACTTGAATAAAGTCTTTTTTTCTACCTGAGAAAGTACGATTTCACATTTAATGTCTACATTTTGTACCTATTATTTTATATCATATCACTTTTTTCATTTGATAATGGTAACGTGAGCCCTGTGGCATGAATCAGACTGAAGCGACTGTACTCTGATGTGTTAACGTCAGTAGTTAATGTGACGACCTGAAAAGGCTTTTACCTGCCGAGAGTCGACTTCAGTGAACCCTCAGCTTTTATTTTGAAAGGTTACACACGAGTGTGAGATACACATGAGATTCAGATTCATGTAAACTTCACAATAACAAGGCTGAGTGCAAACATTTACTCCCTCACTGCTGTGATACAGTGTTCCTGAGCTCTCAGAAAGTGGCCCGGATCATCTCCTCAGTGACGAACACTGTGAGCCTTAATGAGGCGTCACCCCGAGGAGATGGGTGTCACAACTTGTGTCACGCTGCATCATCATGAAGCCCATATGTTTCTCTTTCATGTCACTCTCCATGTTTGGCGAGGGGTGTCAGTGGTGGCTCGTGTTCCAACAGTGTCATCGCAGGCCTGATGTTACACAGCTGGAATCATTTACAACATCCCCACTTTAGATTTTTTAAATCATATTTTTATCATTATTCATTAAAATGTATTTGTTCATACCTTGTTGAACTCAGCATTCAGTGTCAGTCCATTCATCCATCCATACAGCTTATCTGTGCAGGATCGTGGGTGGGCTGGAGTCAATCCCAGCTGACAGGGGGAGAAGGCCAGGTACACCCTACACAGGTCACCAGTCTATTTGATTCACCAGTGGACCTATAGTATGAATGCTTCTTGGACTGTGGGAGGAAGCTGGAGAACGCACACAGACACAGGGAGAACATGCAAACCCCACCCAGAAAGGCCCCAGGCCCAGCCAACAAAACCAGAACCATGTTACTGGGAAGTGAGAGTGCTAATCACCACTGTTCTGCCCAGTCCAGCCTATAGCACAATTGCAGGAATTGTCATATATCACCAAATATGGACAGGGTGGTGTCTTACAGGACCCTTCTTTGTGACTGTGCCAAAGAACAACGAGTCTGGTCCCAACCGAGTCCTGATCTCAGTATCATGGAGTTGGCCTGGGACCAGGGCCACAGAGACACTAAGACAGAGTGTGTTTGACGGGAGGCTGTGGCTCAGCAGATAAAGCAGGTTATCCACTGAACTGAAGGTTACTGTAGAAACGCTCGCCATTTGTAGTGAAGGGAACATGATTCCATCACCTGTCAGCATTTTCTCATGGTCTTCATCAGTCAGCTACAGTATGTTGTGTTCACATCCAGATTTTAATGACATACATTTTGTAAATTGGTGATAACGTCACAAGAAAACAGGAGAAATTACCAGAGTCACAAAAACACAGAGGCCTAATCTGGATCCAGCTTTCAGTGGACAAATATCAACTAACAGTTTTACCTCTGCAGCTTTAGAAACACACACACAAAACACACACACCTGCATAAGCACCTTTTAGTCTTTTAAGTATCCATCAAAGAGAGACTGACCTTGAAACTAAAGCAAAGCCTGTGATTACTATCAGAGGATAATAAACCAACACAAGACAGTGTGTGTGTGTGTGTGCCATGGTGCCACTGGGAGAACACACTGTCACTGTGAACTTGGAGCCAGTGGCTGTAAATCCAAGCTGAAACCTTTTTGCCAAGACCAATTAGCCGGCCCTGCATACAACCACCTAATTATCCCAAATTAGCTGACTCAGTGGATTATGAGATGAAGTAGTTGTTATCAAAATCATGCAGCGCCGCTGAATATTAACAGTGTAATTTAAAGCATGTGATTTCCGAGCTAATTTCAATGTACAGGGGAGAACAAAGCAGAGACACTTGTACGCTGGTATAATGCAACCTCGTACAGCTCAACAAACGATATCCTCATTAATTACTCATTAATCAACATCCTCAACAGACGTGCAGATGAGTTTTTGGGCTTCTTGATACCACACTGCAGCATGCGGTCACACCTCTTAACTGTATGCACATTTTGTGTTGTGTGGTAGATTTAATTGCTCGTACGTCATTCTCAATAATGCATGATGACAAAGTGCAAACATGACTTTTGGGGGGGGGACTTTTGTGCATCTCTTGAACTGATTTGACAATGTTGTAAGTTCACAGAGTTGACACTGTCAGGACAAAAGAAAACTTAAAAGAACCCTCTGTAGATCTTCATGATAAAACCGTGGAGGGACCTAGACCCATTTCCAAAGGTGTCTGAAAATGCCAGCACTCCATCAGTTGTCCATGTGACCAAACTGATGGTCAGTGGTCAGTGAGGAGACTATAAACCCAGCAGCCTGTCACACTGGTCCAGAACTCCTCTGCAGAGTTGGAGAATCTGAAGGAGGGATTGCCATCTCAGCAGGTCTCAATCCATCATCCCCTTGTGATGGAGAGACTAGACTGAAACCACTTTGAGTAAAAGGATAGGTATATTACAGTCTACAGGAGTTTGCCAAATAGATATGTTAGAAAGCTTTTAAAAATCGTCTAAGAGCATGAGCTGAATGATTCCCAGTGCTGATGAGATGAAAGAAAAATCTTTTGGGCAGATCTCCAAATACTATGTCTGGCGAACATCAGAGGCTCCTTTTCACCTGGCTAATACCATCTCATGGCAGCAGCTTGCTTTGGGGGTGTTTCTCAACAGTAAGGACAAGGACAGTGGTCAGAGAGAGAGAGAGAGAGAGGGATGAATTCAGTCCTTGATGAAAATCTGACCTAAAGCAAACAGCCAGGATAACTCTAGATCCTCTTCAGGACAAGTCTCTGACACTTTGTGTGTGGCTGAGCTGCTTGGTAGACCTGAAGATGAGTGTCCCCATCCATTTTCATGGAGGTTGAGAAGATCAGCCTGGACGAACAACATTAAGTGCCAAAATCCCAAAGCTCGCAGAGATTTGCCCAAGAAAACTCAAGGCTGTGATGCATTCAAAGGCAACTCTATCCATTTTCAATTGCATCTACAACACAGTAAAGTAGCAGTGCTGATTGATACATCTACTTCATTCCCCAGTTGGAAATGTTCCAGTTTCTGTTAATCATAATGTGTGTGTTTCACAGTTAGAATAATGGACAAATGATGTGGTACAGGTTGAAATGAGGAGAGTTGGCTACTTCTTTGACACATCCTCAGTTATGCAGAAAGCAATTTGCTGTATATGACAAAAGGAAACACAGACATCACACTCACCATTGTATACTTGGTAGTTGACTGATGAAGGATCACTTGGAACTAAAATGCAAGTACATTATCCTTTTTGTCACATACATGCACCATTACAATAACATCACAGAGAGAAATGACTCGCTGACGTCAAACATCAAACAACAGCAGTCCAATCTGAAGCTAATATCATCTCTACAGTCCTAACACGGCCTATAATTCAGTTACACACAATGAGTTGTGTAACTGTGAGCAAACAGGTCACTAACAGCCAAACAAGGTAGTAACACAAACCTCCATCACATCACACCAATGAGAACAGAGGTTGTATTTCCCCTTGATGCTCTGAGCTCAAACATATGGAGGCAGCCAGGAGACGGCGTCGGCCTCATTGTGACCAGCTTCGCATCAGTCAGAGAGATGCAGGCAGCTCAGCTGCTAGCCAGTGTTTTAATGGCCCATTCAAATTAAGGGCAGTGTCGACAAAGCAGCTGGCTTTATCAAGGTTGTTGATCTAAGTAGGCAATTTTCTTCTTAGAGCTCAGAGGAATGAAACGGCTGAGGGCCGGAAAAAAAATAAAAAGCCTCGCGCGCGGGTGTTGATGTAGCTTCACACACGCGCATGCACGCATACACATACATTCTCACACGCATATGGTGTACTGGCAGATTCAGGAGGGGACACCAATTTGAGTCACTCTGATCATTTATTTATTTGTAGGTCACCTATTTTATCTTCAGCATCTCTGCCCCCCCCCCCTTTTTTTTTTTTTTTTATCTATGACTTGGATGTGATCGGATTTTGGTGAATCACGCGTCTGACAGGTTGAGGCCGACAGAGCATCACGTGTGGAAGAAAATATCACCGTGATTATTACTGTTCTGCATGAGACAGGCAGCGCAGGCAGAGAAAAAAGGGAGCAAGAGGCCATATCTCCCCCCCGCTAAAATCAATCTTGTGCAGGACTGTGAGCGCAGCATACTAATGAACCCTCATTCACATGTATCCTGTATCTGATGCTCTCTTGGCCTCGCATTCGCCAAAACTGAAATTAATATCAGATTTATAGAAACCTTTGAAATCACACCATGCATCTAAATTATGACTACAGTGGTAAAAAGCATCTCTGTACAGTAGCTGGATAAGACAGGGTCTTTACAGATGTCACTCAAAGCACAAATCTAAACCAAAGTTCCAGAGGATGAGGAAAAATAAGATAGCACCTCTAATAGCACTTGTTCTTCACCTCCTATCAGGTGATGTTAAAAGTAGAGTCTGGAGGTTTGTTCATTGCAGTTTGTAAACACAACATTCAAACCGGGCCCCCCCTGACAGCAGCTGTCAGGACTGACCCATGTTCAGCTGCTGTTCACACTGAACCCCTCTCCTCTTCAGCCTTCAAAGTTCTCCTTTGAATATTTGCTACTACGACCAAGATCTGCACCCACAGCAGCTCCACCTGGGCCCGCAGCCGAGGCTTCCGTCCTCACCGCGGAGGCCCTCCTACTGGTCTGGGCTTAGCCCTCGATGGGCCCGTTGCCAACAACGGTCAGGTCTGAGCAGCACCGCACTTGGATTGTATTTCCTTTCGACTATATTTCTGTTTGTTCGTGTGTGTTTTTTATGCAAGCCCATGTCGCCGAACGCCCAACTTCACCTGCGCTCTGTCATTGGCTGGGGAAAACACACCGACTCCCCACCTAGAAATGTCCCAACTACACCAAAACATACTCATGAGTAGAAGCCCATATGATTAAACAGGATTTATTTTGTATAAGTCTACATTAGGAGAATCCTACAGACTCTACCTTTAAAGTACTGTAGAGGCACCAAGCTAACACTGAAACTGAAAGAGCACCGGTCAACCCTCACACTGATTTCTATCTCTTCAAGTTACATTCATGTCACGTGCTTCAAGTACAACATGATTTATTCAACGTGCATATTTTTCAAAAAAAAGTGCTACTGTCAACCACAGGGCACCAAAATAGCCCTGATGATCCCCACATATCTCACTGCATGTGAAATTTCAAATCACACACTTTAACAGATGAGGTGCGTGTGCAGGCGTCGTTGTTATATAAAATGCTGGTTTACTAGTCTCCACAATGTGCATCAGCATTTCATGGAAGGCTAGTCGTATCCTCCTGCGGCCAGAGGCATGCCACCGTGTAAATTCCAATAGTTGTCAGTCAGCAGTGCAGACACTAAATAACTAGTCTAAACTGGATTAAGCATGCACTTGTTTGCAACCACTCATTTGTGCAGACCTCAGTGTCCTCATAGCGAGCTACAGGCACGTCTTGATGTTAATGAGCTGTATAGGATGAGAAACTTGTGTTGTAAGAGATGTGTTTTCCTGTGGAGGCTATAGCGAAGTGTAATAAGTGGCATATTTTCTCTCCCTGGCAAGGCTCTGTGTACATCTTTTCTCCCCAGTTTACCACACCACCTGCATCAGGAGCCGTAGAATTACTGTACATTCATTGCACTGTTTTGGAATGACCTCATCCAGTGGAAAATAGAAATCCCAGAACATGTCATTAAATTCACTGTGAAGACTTGACACTTTATTTTGAAAATGACCCAAAAAAAAAAAAAAAAGAACAGAGGTGCCAGTGGGAATAAATAACACAATACAAGTCAAGTTGGATTTCCTGGATACACTGAATCTTTTTGATGGTGATGCCAACCTGTGATGTGCACATGAACGTACACACACCGGAGCGGCTGGCACCGGCACCTGGGAAATGCTGGGTACAGAGAGTAAGAGGGAGAGAAACATTATAATGATGCATGCAGATTTGAGAGAGAGAAGCAGCCTCCATGTTGTCAGTAGATTGTGTTTACTTGTGTTACCCTGACCGTTTCACAAAGAGCAATTTTTATGGCTTGTTTGGCAGCGGTGCACACTGAACCCACACTCTCTCTCTGACCAGTTTGCATTTTTATATAGATGCACATCAAAATAAAACTCAGACAGATGCGAAGCCACTTCAGTGCATTAGCATACTATTATTTGCAAATAAGCAGTGTACAGAACCAAAAGTTGACAGGAGATCCATTACTTTGGTACAAATGTGGTTAAAAAACAAAGTGAAATTTTGACCTGATGATGAAGATGACACTATTATAGGGAGCTCAGGGAATGAAGACATCCTGAGGGATGCTGTGTATCCCATCAGTGGCTAAGTAATGTGCCAATAAACCGCTGGACATGGTAGAGGAGGAGAGAACCAGATATAGAACTGAAGTTCATCTTAATAAAAGTACATTATAATACAAAGTCTATGCACTGTCAGGACTTCTGTGATTTTGTGATGTCACAACAAAGTCACTACTCTCCTGGCCTCTCGTTTACTGCTCTATCTGCTATATCTTGATTTAAACTGCTAGAGCCCCTGACACCTGAGAGAGGAGATAGAAAACTACATTTAATTCACAGATATACATTCTTATGGATCACCATTTCACAATACAGAAATAGTTTTACATTTTGGACCTTAAAGATTGCATTGTGCACCAAAGTGATGGACCAAACCCTACCTATTTACTATTCCAGGAGCTTTACACACTATCACAGCCTTTATCAGCAAATAGTTCGGTTTATTTCATTGATATTGTCTAAATCATTCATAGCATTAACTGTTAGAGCTGACGATTGATGAAAGCCAGCACATGTAGTTAAAACCTCTGGAATAAAGAGATAAGCAATTAACCTTGATACCAATGGTTGATTTAGTCACCTTCCAGCTCCAGAGTCATACTGAACACAGATAAAACATCCTCTGTTCTCATGCTTGAAGAGAAATGAGCTCATTTTCCTTTGCCTTTGTTGTTTGCAGTCTTGTAATATTTGGGATGTGAACTTGTCTGCCTGTTAACTGCCTGAGATTTCAGTGACGTTGTGCCCTAACCCCCTAACATTTTGAGTGGTCAAAGGATTCAGTGAGTTTTCTTGTGCTACAGGGACAGAGGATCCTGATAATCCTATGTCACACAAATGTCATTACAACGTGTTTATTTCTCCTTCAACACAGTAACACAAATCTCATCCCACACCAGACTTCACAATCATAAATGTTATCAGCGAGGATATATTTATTTGTGTTGTTTTGCAGTGAGGCTGACTTTCTCTCTTGTTTTGCTTCTCTTTCCCCTCGACTCGGTGGGGCTGGTGTCCGTTGTGGCAGATCATGGATTAGTCTCTTAGCACGGATTATAGAGTGGGCAGTAAAGATGATTAAAGACTCCTCCAATATTCTGCCTTTGGGGGACGAATGGTGAGAAAGGAAGAGCGAGCTGGAGAGAATGTGTGTGAGTTAGAAAGCGCACACATATACATCACCGCCAGCTCCGGCTCGTTCGTGCCGTTGACTGCCACCGGCACAGTGAGTGTAAATCAGGGGCAAATAACCGACACATACCCTCGTCATAGTGGTCTGTCATTGTTTAGCACCGACACTAGTGAAATCATATTGAGAACATGAGCAGACAAACTGAGCCTTACTTTTTCCTTTCTCTGACACTGACTCTGCTGATTGATTATGAGACTAGATGTAAATGTGTGTTTTGTGTGGTATCTTCTTAAGGAATCTTGTTACACTGCTCAGTGCAAACATAACAACTGTTGATGTAGCATCAATACATTTTGCATTGTTGCTCTGTGCTCTTAGAAGAAAGGCACAATGAACACATACTGTAGATATGAGCCAAATATTTAAGTCTGAAAGGACCCATACAGAGATGTGATATATCACATACTGCACATATTACCTGTGGTGTAACATGTTGTAACCATATTTGATCAGGATGTATTATTGATTAGTATGTGCAAGTTCATTTAAACAACCCATTTATGAAAAAAAAAAAAAAAAAAAGAAAGGGGTTATGAGATGGATATATCTAAACACATTAAACCCTGACATACTGTACATCATCTAGAAATATTCATGTAAGTCTATGACTTGAGGTTATATGTCAAACTTTCACATGGTCTAACATATTAAGGCCATATTAATGAAAGGTATGTATTACATGTTAAATTAATATATGCAAAGTTATTGAAACAAAAAACTTCAAAGGTTCTGTTTCTATATGAATAATTTGAACTTATACATAATTTTTACACACATGTGCAGTATTTCATTCAACAAGCACATACTAACCTTTAAAAACATGATAAAACAACTCACAACCAGTGCATGACACACTGTACACAGTAAGGACAGTGGCATGAAGAAACAGCTTTCGTGCAAATATATGCACATCTATAAGATTTATATATAGAGAGAGAGATAATCAAAAAGAAGAAAAAACAAGGAGTTTATAATAACTGCTTGGTAAGCAGTTATTATAAACTTGTTATTCTCACATTTTGCTATAGTCTATAGTCTAATTAGGTGGGAGGCAGGATAACAGTGGAATAAAAACACATCATTTATCAATTTCTTTTTTACCAGTAGCAGTTATTGTTAAATGAGCTTGGGTGTTGAAGGCTGCAGACTAAAAGATCAATAATAAATACATATTAATGTTAATTACATTTGTTTTTTTCACACTGCAGTGTCATTCAGTGTCGTCTCATTAAATAATTGTCCCGCTACATTTGCTGCACTGGGAGCTGGAAAAACAACATGTTTCATATTAACAGCTTATTTTAACCAAAACGATTCTATCCAATCCACTGCAGCTACAGATTTGTCCTGTTGTGAATAATGATGCTGAATAATGCAGCTCTCTGCAGCAGTCAATGGTGGAAATAGCTTAAGCTGCACTGGGCCTTGTGACTCTTAAACAACAAGACGTCCAAACTGAATCCACTGATTGTTTGTCGGACCTCCAATTGATTCATGTGAGTGTTTTCTGATTCCAGCTCCCACTAAACCTGCAAAGTGTTTTTACTTTGAACAGTCAGAAGACCTGTTTCCCTCTGCTCATGGCCTCCATGCTGCATTGGACTAATCAGACATGAAAGCAGTATTAATCTACTTACTTCCATTCCTGAGAACCACAATGAATAAGCATAAAATGTGCAACTCTTTTATTTATTTTATTTATTTTTACACAAGCTATCTCCACCTTCTCACTTTCCAAAGGAGATCAGATATATGTCTAACTCAGTTCAATTCAGCTGATCAACTTTATTTGTCCCGAGGGGTCAACTTAGCAGACTTTAAAGGGGGACTATGTAAGTCCAGCTGCTTTTTCAATGTTTTGGTCGCTTTTTTCCCAGCAACTCGTTAGAGCGAAGTCTTAGTGCAGTCATAGTGCTGTAAAGCAGTCCATGTTTGTCACGAGACAAGATCTGGGTCGGAGGTGCTGATCTTGCAAGTTTGGTTTTTCAGAGAGCCTCCATTCCATCACAGTTACTCTGAAGCTGTTTCATTAAGGTAAACATCTTGTATAGTTTCTCTTAAAAACACAGACATACACAAAACAAACTGTACGCAGTAAGAAAATGACAACATGAAGAAATCAGATGAGCTGTTGTTTCTATGTTCATGCTCAGACAATACAACATGCTCCCTCTGTTACTCCTTGCTCTGTCTGTGATGTGATTGACAGTTGCTGTGCAAAGACCTGTTTAGTAAGGTGAGCACACAAACTCCAGAGATGCTCTTGCATTTGTCATTGCTTTATGATAGGATGATAAGAGGCAGCAGGAGTGTTGGTAAATTGAGCAGCACTTGAACCACCTCTTGTTTCCACTTCAGAAGCAGCCACTGCTGCTGTTTCACCCTGGACCCTCCCAGGATGTGGTTCGGTCTTTAGACCAGCAGCTCTAAGACCAGGGAGGACGTCAGTCAGACTTAACACATGGGTGACTTCTCAGGAGTAGGCTTATATAAATTAATGTAAGAGAATAGATGTGAAACAATAGCTAAATGATTCATATGTATTATAGAAAGCTATATTAGATGCATTCATTTCATTCATCCATCTTGTTGGAGCAGCATGAAGTCTGATGAAAAGAGCCGGGAAAGAAAGTGGCATTTGCAGAATTTCACTTTATAGACTTTTTTCTTCTTACATGACAAAAAGGACCTAATTACCCCATGCGAGCATGAATGTCATTAGCCATTAAACTGGAGGTAAAACCTGCTGCAGTGATGAGATCATGAACATGATTGCAGTCAGGAACAAAACGCTGCATTGTAGTGATCCAGAATTGATCCAGAATTCAGAGGTGAGTCTTTTCCTCTTGTTTTTCATTTCCCCAAGTGTAAAAAAAAATCTTTTGCTCAGATCAATCTGAACAGATTGTTCTCACTGACTGTCTCATTATTCAATTGGCTTATTGACGTAATTGTTGCACAGAAAGGAAAACACATGTTTAAACAATATCCCTCAGACAGGAGCCCAAAGATATGGAGAAAAAATACTCACAGCAAAAGTCAGCTACGTTACATTTTGTGCTTGATTTTATCTTATCTTAGCCTATAAATGTGTTCCTCCAAAATTTTAAACCTGCTGACTGGACGTTTTTTAATGCTGATGCTCTGTTGGATTTTTGCTCTGATTTCCTATTGACTTGTGAGGTGGAAGAAGTAGCTTCACTTCCAGACCTGTGGACTCCTCTGGACTAAAAGTCACACTTGCTGAATTTTCTCTATATACCACATAAAGTGACCTTTACCTGGTCATTGGCTTTTTATCATAGAGCAGTATTTTTCCTTCAGACCAGACCTCAGCTCATGATACAAAGCAAAGTTTAGTAAATGTATAAAATGTATTGATGTGTTTATCTACAAATTAAACCCATCATTCTATCAAAAAGTTTATGTTTACATCAAATCTGAACTAAAATCCTGATAAAAACGTGAATATGTCTGGTGTTATATGTTTAAGAAATTCTCAAATACATCATATATGCTGTATCACAGAAGTGGAAGTTATGCTAAAACCCTGTAAAACCCATTCTCCTCACCTCAGCAAGTGTTAACCTGTTGGTCCACTCAGCACTGTGCTCCCACAGAGCAGGATCAGCAGCCAGTCAGATGAAGCCTCATTTTTGCACACAAATTCATCATTTTCAATAGAGACGTGACGAACACACTCACAGTGACAGGAATTAAAACGGTAAAATTTCAAGGGAGAAAAAGATATATATTTTTTAAGGAATATTACCATGGACCAACAGTGTGAAGGGACAGTGAGTGCAGCCTGGGCCACTGCTGTTTGTCTGTCTGACAACAGAACAGACTTTTCTATGTCCTTATTTGTGAAAGCTATAGTCAAGTAAAAGTCCACAGGATGCTCACACATTTTAATAAAAGTTAATGCTGCTGCTCTTCAGATACTCCTCCTCTAAACCAACACTTACCTCAAACTAAAATTACCACTTTATTTTCATTGTGTCATGACTTTTTTCTTGAAATGCTAAAAATTACATGTTTTTCTCATAGTACTATTACTGTATTCTTGACATTTCAGATATGATTGCACACGTAGAGCAGGGTGAAAATCTGTCATGATGTTTGTGGACTCACGAATGTAATTTTTTGACTGCTTGAAGAGCTTTCCCGCCCAACCACACCATTTAGTTATTATTATCAATATCATTATGGCTAATAGCATTTGCAGTGTCCTTCAATATTATTATATGCCGTATCTCTGTGTGATATTAATGTATCATTGTGTGATCCTGGTTCTCAAGGTTTCTTCTCATTAAAGTGTTTCTTGCCACTGTCAACAGGTGTTTGTTGATGGGGGGGTGTTGTGTCTCTGTTAATAACATTACGAGCACAGTCTCGACTTCTATATAAAAGGTAAATAAAGTTGCCTTGCCTTTATGCAAACCTCATAACTATAGTAGCCACACACTCACGGATAAAAGGAAGACTGAGGAATGAACACAAGGTCAGGGATGATTTTGGCTCCTGGCCCCTCTAGCATGTTGATCCAGCACTGCTGATCATGTATCACTGCAGCCCTGGCTGCTTCTGTACAACCCCAGCTGGTCCTGGTCCAGAAACAGACCATGTGGCCTGGTCTCAGACCCACAGGCCCTGCGGTGTCTGACCCCTGACACCGGGACCTCAGTCAACCTCTCTTTAATCAAAAGTGGAACTCAGTTCTTAAAGTTAAACCATGTTTGGCTCGTAGTCCCCTAGTACCACAACTCAGTCGATACATGTAATAATCTGGGCAGCCCTGGAGTGGTATAGCACACATCTGGTGAGTGAGGAGGTCAGCATATGTTTCTACTGTGAGTGTGTGTGAGTGTGTGTGTGACAGTGACAGCTGGCTGGTGGTTGGCACAGAGGCCAACTGATGCGGGGATAAGTGTCTCAATAAACATTCACACACACACACACACACATGTATAGAGAAGTAGATCTTCTATTATGCAAGCGGCTCTGCAGCACACCAAAGCCACAGAGACAGAGGTGATAATGTGGGTGGGAAGGGTGTGAAAATATGCGTCCATTTACATGCTCTATTTAGAATCCGGGGCACACACAGATGTAATCACACGGTTGCGGCTGTAAAGGAAGAGGGAAAACACATTTATTTTGAACATGGGCGAGCACTGAGAAGACCTGTTAGTCTTGAACGCAGCCTCGCTCCTCGGAGACGCAGACGTGGTTGCACTTGGAGGTTTGATGGCAGTGTTGGAGGGAGAGGTGGCAAAAGGCTCTGCTGTACCAGTGCAGCACAGTGGGAGAGGTGAACGTGTGTTTGTGTGTGTGTGTGTGTGTGTTGATCATGCACGAAAGCATGTGTGATTATGAGTCGTACTTTTGAACTCCCTCATTCCCACTAGTGCACGAGAGTGTACTTTAGAGTGAGAGTGAGCTTGTGAGTGGGTGTATGGGAAGGGGGGGGGGGAGGGGTAACGATCAAGATCTGCAGGACCAGAACCATATTTCCCTCAGGCCTAAGTGTGTGGGACTCATTTTCAATGTCCTCCCTCTTTTCTTTTTGCTATTACTCTCTTTGTAAAAACAGAGCAGCTTAAGGACAGAAATAGAAAGACAGGACAGAAAGAGCTCTCCCACTGAAAATCTAGGCTTTAACCACGTTAACACGTCCACACTGTGTTTAATACAAGGCATATGATGAATGAAGTAATCAGTCAACACCATTACTCAGTGTCTCCACCACAGTGAACCAATGACAGCCTCATAAACACAACCAGAGTTTCTTACATCACAAACCAATTCTGTCAACCTGTGAGGACAGGGGGCGGGGCTAAATAAAGCTGAGACCTGGTCAGGACAGTGAGGAGAGCATCATGTGATCATGTGAAACCACCGACACTATCTCTGCCATCTACAAGCTAACAGACAGCTAACACATAAAAGATGCTAGCTATGGTGACACTTCTGATGTGTTGAGTCTCTGGGTCTGACTGAGGCTCGAGCAGGTGGTGGGCGGGGCTATTCAAGACAGCGCAAAATGGCAGCTGGGTTAGTGTGTGTGTACTCCGTGTGTGTGTACTTAGAGTGTGTGGTTGATTTAGCATCAGCCTGCCATGGTTAACGTGTCTCAGCCGGTTTAGCATTCTAGCAGCAAAGAGCTGCACAAGGGTGCAGTCTGTGTGTGTGTGTGTGTTCATGTGGCTTCTCAACTGTGTGTTTGCATGAATTTATTCGTGTATTTAATTTATGTATTTATTTATTCATTTATTTTGGTGGGGATTGATCTAGATGTTATTCACAGGAAGCTTTAAAAGGTTCAAAGCTCACTCTGGCCCTCACTCTGTTCTCTCCCCAAAGACTAGCCATTGATGTTTTACTTTACATTGCGTTGTATAGAGATGAAAAAAGGAAGCGGTTCAGATGTGCTAAATAGGATGCTACCTATCAGACTGTCAATACAATGGAGGAGTGGAGGGAGTTTTACCTTAATGGATCTGAGAGGATTGTCAGATATATAGCTCAATACCATCTAAAACACACCTCTCTCCCCTGAATATTGAAACAAATCACTTCCTGTAAAAAACAAAACAAAACAAAAAAAAGCAACCGCAGTGTTGTGAAAAAAAAAAAAAAAGTGAGGCACATACAGTAACAGATGCAGCGAGATGAAGAATGTGCTGTCAGATGTGTCTGTGTTATTGGCTCTGTTTGGACAACCCACTTCTCCTCCTGCCAGCAGGGCGGGGCTGTGCTGCATCACAGCTGCTTTTCAGCGGCAACACCCAGCAGCCTCTGACCAGACAGGTCTAAAAGGCGGCCATCATTTCCACATTACAGATATCTGAAGGTGATTACCTCGATACAGCTGCTGCTCAGCCATTCCCACTGACTGACATTAGCACTGCTGTAGTCGACTTGGCTCGGTTGTGACAATCGATCAGTGCCAGCTCTCAGGGAAGCTGGGGAAGCCACTGGGTATTGATCCGGCATTAGTGCGACCGTTAAGAGATATTGACCCTGACCATCTCAATGTGTCCCATGGATCAGTGGTCAATGGCCTTGAGCAGCTAGAGAAGCACTATGACTGGCATGTTGATGCCTCAGTCACCAAGCAACAGTCTCACAAAATCAGGAATCCATGTCAGAAAATACATTTCAGTCTTTGTAATACACTGCTGTTATCACTGACTGTTCCAACAGCACCATGTGACCCTAAATGCAGCCATGTAGCGCTCTGTGTAGCATTATGATACCTCAGGTTCCTGCATTCATACTTTTACACTCATCTATTGATGTTCATATATTTTGGTTAATAAGCTACACAACTAATAGTACAGCATCAACTGATTTTTTGTTTGATATAGGACTTCAAAATGTGCCTTAAACATATCAGGTCCCTATCATAGGTGGACCAAGGTACAGATCCAGGTTCAGACACAAAGCCCAACCCATCCAGACCTGTTACATATAAATTCATGATCATGGTGACTAAGGTCACTGAGCAAGGCGCCTTTTTATTTGAACAATTCATACAACATACATAATAACGGCAACAATTGAGTTATGGCTAATGGTGCACATTATGGGTCGCTGTAGAGCCGTGGTTCGATTCCCAGCAACTCCTGTCGAAGTGTCCTTGGGCAAGACACTGAACCCACATTTGCCCTTGAATGTGTCTGAATGAGTCACTTTCAAGCCAATGTATGAATGTGCATGAATATATATATATATATATATATATGTGTGTGTGTGTGTGTGTGTGTGTGTGTCTATTCAATTCTTTAACTTGTAAACTCCACCAAGGTGGCTTTCACTTTTGCTGCTAAATGCTATGTTCATTAGCATTAACAACAAGACGCTACAATAGATTTGGTGATCACACATTTTATGTTCGGCCTGCTCTCACTAATCTGATCATCTGTAATATAAAATTGATGAGCGCAGGTTTGATTATTTATTTAATGCTCTCTTCTTTATTGTTTTAGTTTTATTTCATACATGAGCTGTTGAGCAGCTGTTTAATTTCATGATTTAAGAACATAACTTGGCTCCAGCAACAAGAGCCGCTGGTATTTATGATTATGTGTGTTGCACAGATATGAAAGTGTGTGTGAGTACAACAGAGGCTGTTCTGTTTGAAAGTAAAATCTTCTGTGAATATGATGAACATGATGAATTCCCTGCTTTAGTTTGAGCTTTACATGCTGCTCATCGTCTAACATGTTTCCTGCCGGTGGCGTAGCTTTGATCATTTCCTGCGTGTTATTGTACAGCCACTTCATTCACCAGATCTTTTACTTCTATCATGGTTTTGGTGGCAGATTCATGTTTCTGCACATGTGTTTTTGGATTATTTTAGTGCTGCAATGATGAGCCTCAAACCTATTTTAACAAAAGATTATGGCACCAGTAGTCTGTAGTTTTTTATTTTTTCACAGAACACCTACACAGATCTCTAAATCCATGTTGTTATTATATCCTAGTGCAGCTGAAGGGGCTTCATATATAAGCCTGGTGTCTATGTGGCATTGTAGTAATTTATTTGGATGATTATTCCCATCTTCTGTTCTTTCTTTTTTTTCTGGCGCGGTATTACTCACATTGATCTTGGCTGCATCACAAAAATCCCAGGTAGCAGGGGTTGCCATTCACAAGAGGCTTCACTGAAAGAGAATTGCTAATCAGGAACTGGTGAGGAGAAAGACTGAGGTGGTGCTGGAACAATGCAAAAGGCAGAGGAGGTCCACTTTGTCAGTGCTGTTTGAGCCTCAGCAAATCTCTCTTAGCGTGTGGTTCCTCAGACGCTTTCACTGGTGATGTACCTTCAGCTGTGGGTTTATACTTTTACTATCAGCAGGAAGTGTGTCACACTCAATTTGATTTGGAAAAATGAATCCACTTAACGTCCATATGTTTGTCTATATTTGACAATACTGCAGACTGTCTGCAAACACCAGACACTCACAGTTAGCTGTAGTAAATCTCTACGTACATGGAGTGACTGAAATGATTGATATGGACGAAGGCAAAATACTGGGCTGACTGCAGGTGCACTCACACAGAGCCAGTGATACAGTTAAAACTGTACTGATCACCACAGGGTCTTCCCCTCAGGGTGTGGTAGGAAAGAGATGTCAACAACTCAAAAATAAGAGATTTACATCTTCAACTCATCTTTAAAAATTGAACCTCTGAAGATATTGATTGACATTTACAGAGGTGAATAGCATGGAATGTACCACATGTAGAAAGCAGCCTGCACTCTGTTGTGGAGGACTTCTCTCCTCCACCCTCACCTCCACCTGCTGACCTCATATGAGTCAGGTGGGGATGAGACGGATGATGATGTCAATGAAGACGTTTCTGGAGTTTGAGCCAATAGCTGTAGTGGTGCTAGCAGGGGAGAGACTCAGGCTCAGTTAACAATGAAGGCACCGTGTTTTTGCATAGTCCCACGAGTGCAGGGTGAGTCATCAAACATCTGCATTCACTGTGCAGGAAGAGAAAACACATACTCTTTGATGTATAATTTCTCAAATAATAATTTTCGGACACACATTTGGTTTATACTGAGAGATAAATGAACAGTTGTCAGGGTGATACAGGATTAAAGCTGGGAAAATACAGTTTTCATGCCATGGGGCCTTTAAGACCAATGACAAAAGCTGCTACATTGTTTTATGTTCAATATCTTTATTGCATTTTTCAATATAACAAAATAAGATAGACATAAATATAGACCAAGAAGCCAGAAAGCATATAGGGAAGTTTATACCAACTCTGTTTTGAATTGTTTGTACCATAAGTTTTGTGTTGCTACAGAGATGACCCGACCCACAAGTCATGCTCCAGTCATGAAGAAACAGGATTGATACATAAACTATCCTCCTGCTTCCAACCTGTCTGATGGTCAGACCACTTGTGTTTCCTGCGTGACTTCTATTCCCTGAGGACGCTGTGCTCCTCCTAATCTCAGCTATACTTCAGTGATGACAATTTTATCATATGACAGACGTAACAAAGAGGAGACTCAAACTGTCATAAAACATAATTTCATTTCAAGTTTTCAGTGTTGACTTGATAACCTTAACCTGACAAAAATGTTCATCATTTGAAAAAAAAAAAAAAAAATCTGTGAAAATGGAAATGAAAAATGATCATTCCCTCTGAAGTGAAGACTCATAACCCTAATGACAGACAATTGTGGATTTGTTTAAACTTGACATGCAAAGCTGGACTTGTTGATCTTGACTCAAGGATAAACTTTATAGCCAAGACACAGCAGGAACTTGAGCCTCCACCATCCTCTAATCTGATCTGGACATATTTGTAGTGTGGTCCTGGTAAAAGAGAAGTGCTGATGAAATATTGACACAGTATTAATCCGAATTGAAACAGGGCTGCAGCAGAGGTTCTACAGAAGGAGCTTGAAACAGCCACCTGCTCATCTGACACTGTTACTTGTTTCTCCTGTTAATGAGTCAAGGACTGTGGAACTTCAGCGTCCACACGCTGACATCAGACGAAGTGAAGGCCTCTGCCTCCCTCTGCTTTCCTCCTGCCTTTGTTTCACTGCCTCATTCCACAGTCTTTGATTCTGCTGTGTATCCAGCACATCCCTGAACCTCAGCTCTCATCTCTCCTCTACTTAGCACATACTCATTTCAGAGGCTATCTCGCTCCTTTCTCTCTTGTTCCTTCTCATCGATAGTCCTAACCTTGCCAGCCCCACGTGTGTGCGTTTTATTTGTTTGTTTTGGGGGTTTTTTTCTGTTGTATCCCCGAGATGTGAACACTACCTGTGAATTTGATCACACTGGATCTCACTGTCCGTGGTCTTTACTCTATCACAAGTGCAGTCCCACAGGCCTCTGCTGTCCAGAGGCTTTACACAACTCAGATCACAAAGGTTTCTCTGTGATTTTTTTCTGGGCTTTGAAACAGCCACTAGGAAACCAAACAGTGCAGTCGCTTTCAGTTCACACTCTCAGAAAAAGGAGGCAGAGTGATAACGATGTGAAAAAATCAGGGGTTTAAATTTAGAGTTATTGCTGCCTTAGCCGCATAAGGAGAGCCTGAGGGCCAGGTATAGGGCTTTCCCCTTATACAATCCCCAGCGGATCGCTCCTTACCACAAACAAAATAAATAAATCAGAGCCAAGTACCCAGGAGCAAAGTGTCTGCGTGGGCAACCTCCCCTATTTTAAGACGTATTATGAGGACAAGTTGCTTTTTTCTCCATCTCTTTGATTCACTTTCCATCTCCACCATTCCCATCCCTCCTTTTTTTATCCATTTCACCTCTCTTTCTTCTCCCAGAACTGCCTCACAGCCAAGACAATAATGTTATTTCTTCATTTAATGTCAGTACTGATAAAGCTCTGCAGCTCAGGTGCTCTGCTTTACAAGTTTAATCCCAAACTGCATGGCTGTACAGTATGTCAGCGCCATAATCTGTTTGGGTTTAATGTCCTTCATCTTCAAATGTGTTTGTTAAGTTGCTAAAGTGATTTTCAAATTAAAGCCTCCTCAATCGTTACAACAGTCAGTCTTAAGGCTTTGTGCTGCTCGTGTGTTCTCTGAGGCACTCGAAGCAGCAGAGCCACCGAGTAAAACACAAACACAGGGCTTTCGACTTGAAAAATGGCCTCTGCAATTTCCCGCAGAGGTCTGCTGTTGGAGCATCTGGAGCTGTGGTATGAATCCAGATCTTCACAAAGAGATAAGATATAGTACTTCATGCAGACTGACGCACACATATGGCTCTGCTTTTTAACCACGCTGCAATGATAAGAGGGTGACAGCAGCTTTGCAGTCCCACACTCTGTCTGAATGCTAATGAGGACAGCCAGTACAATCAGAGCAGCCTCCAGAGCTCCAGCAGGAAGCAGCCAGTGGACGAGTGTTCTGACGCTAATTTAATTTAAACCTGACCCCTTTCCTCTTCAGCCTGGGAAGCAGTTGGGTGTGTTCAAAGGACCCTATGTGTGCGTCACACAGGTGCACAAAGGATATCCAGGCCATAGCTCATCCTTCATGTGAAACTTGACAGTGCACAGCCACATGTACTCAGTTTTAGCTGTAGGTAAAGAATTGTCTGAAATTGTATGTGAAGTTATCTGGTTCTGGACCTTGGTCGTTGCCAATGTCTGGCTCAGATTATCTTGACCCAGTGGAATCAAAATAAAGTAAAGTAAAGAAAAGTAAAGTAAAATTAGTGACTGTTTTGTTAGACAAAGTTAAGTGTTAGTGAGAACGACAGTAAACATCAAAGCAGATTGTTGTAGAGTAGTTCACTGTCCACTCATTGTTTCTTCTGTCCCAAGAATTGTGAGTGTGTGATGCACCATTATTTTCATAGCAGTGATTATAAAAGACCTGTGTCCTGTCCTCATCCAGCTGTTGAAATGATATTCAAATGTATTATATGTGTATTTGCAAGTAGGCATGAAACATAGTCCTCTACCGGTGGTTTTGGGTTCAGTGTTTCAGTTCTTAACTATCAGTAGCAAAATATCTACAGCACTCTGAAGTGGTCAGTAACAAAGAATGGCATACATACATAATACTATATATATATATATATATATATATATAATAGTTTTTTTTTTTTTACTTTGAAACACTGTGGAGAATTATAACTCTTCATAAAAATCTCTTTTCCTAAAATAGCTCTAATACAGCAGCGGGTCTGCTACAGATAAACTGCTGCTCATCACAGCTGAGAAATACAGCAGGGATTTTAATATAGTGACTTTTTGTGATAACCAGTTCCTGAAATCCATCTGTCAGACAGGATGAAAATATGTTTTTACGGTAGAAAAGATGTTTTATATTAGATTCATGATGGGGTCCACAGTCTTACACCAGGCACACACACGTTTGTGTTCAGATTCAGCTGCTACCAGCAGCTCTCACTCTGGTGCAGGTTAGTGGAGTGTTGGATTTATTTTCATGATATATATGATATGACATTTCAGATATATTTTTGATGAAATTGAAAATGTTACATGTTTTTTTGTGTCACATTCAGACTCATTCTACATATGGAAAACTACAGTGGCAAGTGGCAGTTTCATGTGATGCTGTTGGCATTATATCAGTTTGATATCAACAGGTCTTTTCTGAAAAGCTGAATTTCTAAGATCTGCAACATGAGACATTTTTCCCTCAGCATATGTTTAAACTGCTTCCCCAATGTTCAGGGCTAAATGCACTTAAAACGAGCCTTTTAAAAAGGCTGACTCAGCAGGATTCCAAAATATTTTCTGGATCAAAGTCAATCAATATCAGCTCTTTAGACCTGATATCACCTTTTTCCATTGATTACCATGCACACGGATGCAGAGTCAGTTGGCTGGCGAGAGACTCCCTTTTTTATGTCAGGATGTACTGACTCCCATTCTGAGCACAACAACCCGTCAATACCATCAAATATTTATCGTCGTACCTGTCTTCCATCAAAGCTATTGGCTGCCTTTGCTTGTCTTTGCCCTGAGGTAAGCACCACAATGTCAGGAAAGTGGGAGTGAAGAAAAAGTCCATTATTTTTATTCCCCCTCTTGATACTCGTTCTCTTTATATGTATATATGACCTTGCCTCTGTGGAGAGAACTTTCAAATTCAGGAACAGGCTGAACTCTCCTGCGCCCCTTATTGAATTCCCAAACAGAGCCCTTGTCCAGTGTTTTGATTGCAATCATCTACTCAGACAGAAAAAGCTATGACATTATGCCCAGCTTTTTTCCTCTTCCCTCTTTCTACCTTATCAGCTGTTATTTGATTTCCAGCGGTGCTTACAGACAGCTAATCTGGCCGTGCCCGGCTCGGCGCTGAAAGCTCGCCGCCGTGGCAGGAATGACAAAAAGAGTGATAAGCTCAGGAGGAGAGCCGGACCCAGGGGAGGGCTGCTGGGACAGAGGGTCGAATCAGCGGCCACTCATCATCAAGCAATTAGTTTAGGTACGAGGAGGGGGTGTCTGCTGAGGGACCCAGCGGTGAGTGGTTCAGGGGCAGGAACAGAGGGCAGGAAGCTAATCTGGATGTGATGTAACTTCACAAGAGTCGATGTGAGGCTATACTTTGAGCTAAATGCTGATGTCAACTAGTTTAAAGTGATCTTTACTGATCGATCTTCATGAATGATCTTTATGAAGTAATGATTAGTCTGTTACAGTTATGGGCATCAACCCGCCATTTGGTTATTTAGACCATTTTCAGAATCCCCTTCACTATGGAAACAGCATTCTTCTTCACTGCTTTTATCACATCCTCTTTGTGGGGAATCAGACATTTTAGTGGCAGTGTTCACCTCCACACATGCAAATGTTCCCTCAAAAGAAGTTCAACTCCATCACTCTTTTCTCCCAGTAGCACAGCAGGACGATACAAGAGAAGTGAATGGAGAGCTGTGGTCTAGCTTTGATAATTACCATGTTCACACTTTCAATGGAGCATTTGTCAACATTAGGTAAATACTGTAGCGCTGTTTGTCTTGGACATGGACTCTTCTAAGAATGTGATCTTGAGCCTGTGTTTAACATGCACGTCTTTACCAGGTCACATGAAAATCCAACCAATGTTTGTTAAGACATTTGGCTCAGAAAAAAGCTTTAACCTGCTATTTGGTGCTGCTAAATGCTAAATGGATTGTATTT
This sequence comes from Caranx ignobilis, assembly GCA_021432705.1. Lineage (NCBI taxonomy): Eukaryota > Metazoa > Chordata > Actinopteri > Carangiformes > Carangidae > Caranx > Caranx ignobilis. The sequence continues at coordinate 17,525,130 of MU269988.1, forward strand.
ATATATTCAGATCTCTAATCTTAACCACCTCTCCTTCACACACACACATTCATTCTGATGGTAAGAATAAGTGTGTGTACCAGTCACTTGTCAGATTTTAACATACGGAGCGAAGCCTGTGAGCTGGTTCAGGCAGGAAATTGGAGCTGCATTGCTTTACTCATGTGACCTGCCTCACTCAGTCATACACACCCTGTTGATCTGGGGTGTTATTTAAACTGCAAAATCTTTCCACCTTCCTCTTTGCTGCCAGTGACAAAATTCACTTTTGCATACTATGCACAATGTTCTGTGTATACAGCCACTGGCAGCATGATGTTGATTGGTTCATTGATATGAACCAATGTCAGCCTTCTCTGGGGGCCCCCTTCCAGCTCAGGGCCCTAGTCAATTGCCTGGGTTGCCTGCCCTGTTGCAACACCTCTTCCCACCTCCCATGTATATTTGAAGAAATCCTCAAGGAGTGATGAGCCAGAGCCAAGACACCAAACTCTAAATTGAAGCCTGACTTTAAAAGTATACTGAAGCCACACTGAAAATTAGTTTTGAAGCTGCAATGAACATTTGAATTGTCTGACTGAAATGTCTTTAGGTATGTTAGAATTTGCAACATGAAGATGACGGTGGAGGAAAAGCTATTTTGGGGACATCCTCTCCATGTAATTATTGTCAAAACACAAAAACATCAGTCCCATAGCGGCTGGAGTTTTAGTTGGTGCTTTTAACTGCGTTGAACATTGCATTTAAAAAAATCAGTAACAGTAACATTTCTATCAAGATTCCACACTTCTATCTCATGGGAACTATCCAACTGTTTATGGACAGAGTGGCTGGTGTTAATTAATGAGCTTCAAACCTCTTTGTTTATTGTTATTTTCAGAAGAAGCAGGTTTTCTTTTCCCCCCAGGATATAAACTCCAGCTCTGTTCATAAAACACAGGCATGAGATTGATTTCAATCTTCTCAGTTTACAAATAAACACATTTCCCAAAATGTTGAACTATTCCTACAAGATTATTCTTGACTTTTGCCCACAGATAAATAGTTTGCAGATGCTCAGTGCTTCTGGACGTGGCTGATAAAAAAATATATATTTTGTGAAAATAAAAGCTGTAACAACATGAAATCTTCTTGGTGTCAATTGGGAATTGAACTTGAGCTGCCAGATTTGAAAGTAAACTCATCCAGCCCCTGATCTTCACGGCTTCAGGCCCACTGCCAGTCTTTACTTGTGTCTCCTCTATGAGCATAAGGGTTCTGCACATTTCATACATGAAGCACAGCTTTTTTCTTTTTTTTTTTTTAGATCATCATGCAAACTTATGCGAGACCAAGAATTGACGTATCATATTCCAATCACGTTGCCAGTTCAACGAAGCTCCCGGCTTGGTTTGGAAATGCACCAAGAAAGCTCCTTGTCAACAAGAGCTCGATCCAATTGATTTGGTCTGCACCCGACTGTGATTGCTATGTTCTCACGAGTCCAAACAAACCCAACAAAGGGAGAAACCGCTCCAGGGTTCAAAATAACTGCCCTGGAAAAAAAAAAAAAAACTTTAGCTACAGGATTGAGGAAAAGTCGAAACTTGCTCGGACCAAACAAAAGACAGGAGAAAAGAGGAGCTGCAGAAAAAAAACCCACACTTTACCTATCCAAACTGATGCTCAGGCTTTAAGAGTGGACTTTAACTGAAGATCCCCTGACGACCGCAGTTAAAACACAGTGTTCAGGCGGGTGCTGAGACTGGCAGGCTGAATAAACAGCCTCCTTTTAACTTCAGTCCCACTGCCTTTTATTTCACTTGTTTTGGTGACATGAGACGTTATCTTAAAATGCCATCATTTTGATGGCCAGATCTGGGAGACACTCCAATGGCCCCTTTGAAATTCAGTACTCTGGCACATCAGACGTCTCCAGATAGTCATGGACGCAGTGACAAACATACGCTTCCAGACCCAAGAGGAAAAAAAGAATCTGCTGGTGGCTGTAAGGCAGTGGAGAGGTGCTCAGAATTAAAAATGTAACATAATCACTCCGTAAAACCGCACGTGTTCCCCTGACCACTTTCTTCTAATGTGATTAAAGAGGGGAGGATATTCCCCTGTTTTCAAGGAGGCTGTTAGGCTGTCACATTAAAGAAGCCCAAAGCCTCAGCAGCAGTATTCACAAGCCGTCGTTTCTCAACAGCCAACAATTTAGAGAATTACTGAGAGGAGAAGCGTATTATCTGGATTTTATGCATTTTATGCTTTCGCTGCAATTTGACTCAATGTGTTTGTGGTTTTAGTTTTGCCACTGCCCATTATACAATCAAATGTGATTATAATAATACAGAGAGACTGTCAGGGAAACCGCTCAGCTCCTCCATCCTCCTGTGCGGACCTTTCCTGCTGTGGAGCTGTGGGGTTTCTGACTTGAAGGGGGCTAAGATCTCCAGGATACGCAGTATGTGGTGAGGACGTGGACAGCCGCTTTTTTGGACATGATGTGCGTCGCCGTGCGTTCAGTCCATCAAGTTAGAAATGAAATCAAGTACATTTCCACAAATTAGGCCCCCAGGGTACCGCAGCCTGATTGGATTCCTAATGTTTTACAGGGGTCTAATTAATTGCCGCTCACTCCACCCACAGAGTTTAACAGCCTGTTTCAACCGCTCAGAGAGTTTCAGAGGAGGAAAGAGCTCTGCTCGGACAGCCAGTCTACAGCACATTCCACTGCTGTCATGAAAGTTATCGCATTTTTCACTGCTGGGCATCAAATCTTTCAAGCCTTGCAAAAGAGATGAGTGTAATGTTTTAATTAGCTTGATTTGGATTATTTATATAATTAGAACCTGAGTAGCTACGGCTCAGGAGGTGGAGTAGATCATCCACCGATCAGGGTCAAGGGTGGAGGTTGGGTTCCTGCCTCCTCCAGTTCACGTTTCAAAGTTTCAGGCAGAATTGTCAGGAAAAGAGATGTGTGAGTGTGCTTTTCATTTCATTGGTCCAAAAGAAAAGTGCAACAGAGGTGTGATTTATTTACCATTTCAGGTTTGTGAATAAATGACCTCAGCACAAGAGTGTACAGGTGTTCCACTGAACAATCATGGGCGACAAATGTGAAAACGATGTGGAGGTGGAGCAGGCTCTGAAACTGTTTCTGACCTTTTTCTCTTCTTCAACAGAAAATAAAAACTCAACTCTCAAACCAATAAGTGCTGTTATATATATAGGAAGTTCTGTGTCACATCCATCCATCAGCATCCTCCTAACATGGACTTTGTCTGTCTTTAGGGTCATTACAGTATAAGCTGCCGTACAGACGACCTGTTGTCTCTGGACTCCATAGGAGCCTATATTGATGGATTTATAGTGACAGGACCCAAACATTCCTCCGCTGACTGTAAATAAAGATGGATGGAGTCTCTGTGATGTCACTCTGGTTTCTGAAGAGTGGTTTTGAAGCTCACTGGTGGGTGTCAGAACCTGGCTCCATTGAACTCCTGCTTATTACAAAAAAAAAAAGGAAAAGATGTGTTGAACTCGTGGCTGTCACACTGACCACCTGTCATTTGAAGTGACACGCCCTCAATTATGTAGAACTTTAAGCCTTAATCAAATGAGTTGTCATGAAGGAGGAAATTAACTGTAGAGACCTAATCTGTCTCTGTACCAGGCTGTAAACATGTTTGATGTCAAGTTGGACTTTGTAATGTGGGAGTCTATGGGGACTGACTCACTGTTGGAGACTCACTCTAGTGGTCAGGAGAGGACCTGCAGTTTTTGTTTTTTCAGTGTTGCCTTCATTTATCAGCCTCAGCAGTTGCCACTTGCATCTCCTACAGGAAACTCAGATGCATCAAATGCGCATCCTCACCTTCACTATCACTGTAAACATGAACACATGCGTTGTTGAAAAAATATCCCCTGATGAAATTCAGCCATCTTTAACCAAACCGTCAAAACATCTGTCGTGAATTCCGTTTGCCTAAAATTAACAATACAGCGAGGAGGCCCGCTTCACACAACAACTTCCCGGGGATGTGGGGGTTTCATTCTTTCCACTTGCACTCTATATCTGTCACTCTTCATGTGTGAAACACCATGAATGCCTTTGAGGGCTGACTGGGATCCTCCATCTGAAGGATTCATGGCATCAGGATTTTTTTGTGGCTTACCTTTGAGGTCAGCCTTTAGAAAAGCAAGCAGCTCCTTTTGCCTTTAGGCGGGGCCAGATAAGACTCTGGGCGTACTAGGTTACTGCAGACATCCGCCGGCCTTCACCATGATATATTTACAATGCACAAACACTGTTGGCAATGGAGCTAATCCAGGGTTTTGCAGAATTGCTGGGTGTGATTTGTCTGGTGAATGAGTTTTAACAAACAAAGACTGTTAATTTTCTGGAGAGGACAAGAAAACGTTTGGAGATCTGCTTCATAATGCCTCAGATCAGTGCTGAATCTCTCTCTCATCACGTAGCATTACTGGAGCTGCTGTAATAATCATGTGTGTCCATAATTTCACTGAGCTGCAGCCCACACGGCCCCGCTTGTATTTAATTCATCACAACCTCTCTCTCTCTCCCTCTCTCTCCCCCTCTCTCTCTTCTCTCCCATGTTCTGTACCTACATCCCCTCTATCTCTATCTATTCCATTTACTCTCCATATCTGCACACCTTAATGAAAGAGCACCAGTCATCTTGTGTTTTAATCAAATACATTATGCTCTCGCCATGATTCAGTGCTTACAGCTGCGGGCCTTTACAGAAGATATTAAAACCCATCTGATGGATGCTACAGCACGTGTGCTCTTCACACTTACTGTCTAATGTATTCATGCACCTTATCACTGCTTCCACTGCTTAACCATTTCATCCCATGTACTGGCCAGGACAGAGCTCCGACATTTTTTTTTTCCTTCCAGCTAAAAGCTTTTTTTCATCAGCTGATGTTGTGTTTTATGTCTCAAATATTCCGTCTGAATAGAGCGGCGCTGCAGCCTAATAGCAGAACAAAGTCAGTAGTTAGTGAAGACTTCTTGTTACGAGGGGTAAATGACTCCATTGATCTGTGTGCTCAGATAATGATGATGTTCCTTGTGTTTTCTCATTACGAGCATGTTACTGATGCCTTCTATTACCATACCTGCCCACCACCGCTGAGCCCATCCACAATCTCCTTTATGACTTGTTTACGTTGGCCCGAGCTATTACCTCTAATGTGGTGGTGCGTCGAGATTATGGCTATCTGTTAGGGGAAGGAACAGCGTGCGGGGGCAATTGTCCTGCTCAGCTTCTGGAAGCTTCAAATTAAAAGCACGCTTAGTCTGCGCAAATAAAACAAGGTGAATTAGGAAGGTGAGGGGGTGAACCACAAGAGCAGTGACAAATGTCATGACAGAGCTGATAGAGCTTATTGGTTTGTGGGTCTCTTACACTAATGAGTGTAATGAGTGTAGTGTCAGTACACACTACACACATGCATGCACAGCATAGCATTGTGCTCCTGTATACTGCTGATCGCTGTGATCTCTCCACACCACTGTGCATCTGTTTATTAGGACTGTGTTGTAACAGTGTGTGTCACACATCAAGCCATGTCGGGAGCTTCTTCTGTCTTTTTGATACACTTGTTGTGATGGGTTGAAGTAGCTGCCGGTTAACATGTGCACAGTGTGAGCTCCTTGTGTCATGCATGTGTGTGCGTGCATGTTTACGTGGGTGTTGAAGAATCTTCCGAAGGAACAACATCTTAAAACCAGGATAATTGTGGGTAGAGACCTGGACCAGCCCTGGGTTTCAATGCAATGACATCAGAATGACACTAAATCATAATAGACCTTCTCTCAGGGCACTTTACAGGGTAGAGAGAAACAAACAGGTCCCATAGAGAGCAGGAGGAGGAACCCTCTTTAAACAGGAGGTGAGCATATACGTATACTACAAGATCACAAATGATGCCAAAAAAGCATCAACACGAAGATAAAGTGCATTTGTTGGTCACTATTTTCCGCAGCAGATTAACTCACAGTTGGTGGTGAAGTGTGTATTTATTGCAGCAGGATGGTGTGTGTGGGATTTTTTTTTTTTTTTCAAAATAAAGCTCACAGTGTGTGTGTTCATGGTAATGAAGGAGCATGTCACCCAGTGCAACAGTGTAGCTCAGTGATGTATTTTTAATAGTTTCTGGACAACAGTGTAGCTCAGTGGCGCGGCTTGAAAGACCAAAAAAGCCTCGGTTTCAGGCCACATAAATATTTATGCGCGGCGTGGCATTATGAGCTGCACTACAGAATTTGTTTACCGTTGATGGCAAAACTGTCAACAAAAGATTGAAGTGCAGCGAAGCGTTTCCTGATGTAATTTAGGAGCCATTTGTTAGAAAAGCTTAAAGCTGAGACAGTACAATCAATGCAACAACACAACATTTGGGACATGAGATGAGCTGAACGGCTGAGAAGTGTTTTTTTGTTGATTGTCCTACAGCAGCAGAACAAGCAGCGACACACACAGGCCCGTGCTCGTCTGACAGGCCGCGCTTCATTTTTATGAATAGAGCACAAAAGCCAGTGATTTTTTTTGTCTGAAGCGCACAGAATTGAGAATATGAACTCCACAACCCGCTCATAATAATTACTTCACCGCTCGCAGAAGTGTTGAGACTCGGAGGAATAATGAGGAGGCAGATTGGAATGTAGTGCGTTTGCTTTGTTTGCAACCTTTCCACCGCATTGACTTTGTCTGGTAATTGTCGCAGCAGACACATGACAAATGAAGTAAGCAGGTTTTATTGGTGTGAGGCTCCCAGCAGCTGGCTAAACGCAGCAGTGTGATCTCTTACACGCGCTCCTCTGAAGACGCAGAAAATGTCATGTCTTTCCTTGATGTTTCAGAAACTTTTTTTTTGAAGTTTTTGTTGCCCTGGCAGACTTTAGCTTTTCTTTTCAAAATCAATCATTTGCATAACTGAGATTGCATCATGTACAGCCTCTTAGTCTTTTTCTTTTCCCTCAGTAGCTGCTGCTGCTGTGGACTTTCTATCATGATGTTCTCTGTTGTTGCTCTTGTGACTACTTCATTTCACTACCCGGGGATTATTGATCCCACGAGATGAAAGAATTACCAATTAGAAGAGGAGCTTCCTTTTACTGTACATGCTCTCCTCGTGGCCCTCCCGCGTCTCGCTTTCACTCTAAGACAAACACGATTACGCTGCTTGGCTCTGTCATTCCTACCACACTTCACTACCCGCGCCTCCCAGCCAGCCTCCAGCCATTTACCCTGACATGAGCGATCAGCCTGAACAACAGATATTGGCTTGGAAAAAAAAAAAAAATCTGTCATCCTGTGCACAGAGTGAACACTGATTGCTATATGCAACAGTCACATGAAAAGATCGTGTGAAGAGGGACTCAATATTACAGCTGTTCTGTCCAGATGTTTTTGTGTACTCTTTTTTTGGTTCAGGATTAACTAAAGCAAATCATAATAACACACACACATGTGCTGTTAGGGCCCAAAACTGCCATTAGGAGAAACAAGCTGCTCAGAAACACAGAGACAATACAGATTTAAAAATAAACACAAAAAATAAAAGACAAACACAACAATGGGAAGATGCAGCAGGAAGCCAACCAATAGATTAAGACCAAACATGCTGCAAAGAGTCAATGCAAGAACAGAAACACACAAAACCCCTAAAACACATGTAGCAGAAAAAAGCTACATGTTCACACAACATAACAAAGAGCTCCAGGCCTGTAGGGGGAGCTCTAAGTGGAGCACCCTGAGCAGTGGCCAGAGCTCCAGCTCGTGTTGTTTTTGCCATAGCAAACATAGCAAGTGTTAGCATGCTCATATATATATATATAAGTATATGGGTGTTCCACTTTGTGTTTCAGATGTGTTTTTGAATGTGCCTCTGCAGGCAGCTCTAGTGGGTATTGTCCTCGCAGCATTTGTCCTGTATCCAGATTTGCGTGATATACTGATGTGTTGCCTACCTGACAACGACCTCAAGTGGCCATCATGGCTTCTGTTGTGACTTTTTGGGAAGTAATTAGATACCAAAACGTCATTACGATTGCTATGTTTGGCAGTGGTTTGAGAGACGACATTACCACCATGGACAGGTTGTATGTTAGCAAAGATAGCTAATTACTTCAGTGAAGCTGTCTCAGCAGGTCCAGCAGATCCAGTTTCTGTACAATATTTATGAATTTGAAGGCTTATTAGACACTAAAACACTACCTATGGTATCATTTAACCTGTAAATTATCGACTGTAAATTAATAGTGTTCTTATTACAAACTAATCTACCAGGAATGTGTATTAGATTGGTCCCGATAGTGTTTTTTGTTGTTGCAGTCCAGTACATTAATACCTGTGGTTCTGAAATTACATATGGGTCTAATGCATCTGCGGTGTCTTTGCATTATACATATTTCAAGCCTATTATCTCACTGTGTTTCATCACCAGGCTGATGGACACACTTCAGCTCCGAGCAGCAGCGGCCTCTCACCACAGAGCTGAAGGAGGTCTGGAGGGAGATGAGATTTCACTGTCCTATTCAGGCATCTCCCCTTGCCCACCCCCCCACCCCCCCACCCCCCCCATCGCCTTACTGGGAAACCTAAAAGGCTTCCCTTCACACACCTTTTCCTCCCTCAACTAAATCCAACACACCTGTCTCCTCCAGCTCGCCGATCTTATCTGCTCTTTGCATCGCTCCCTCTTCGCCTCCTTTCAAACCATTGATTTTTTTTTTTTTCCGGAGCTTCTATAAAATATTTACAATGTGTGGGCAGACCTCTTTCTCTGGGAATTTAGAGGAGGGGGGTGTGTTCATTTTGAAAGCCAGTGGTAAAAAGGAATGAGGGAGAGGAGAGAAAAAGGAGAGAGAGCAAGAGCCGCAGGAAGAGCAGAGCAGAGGCAGATAAGAGCACTGGAAGTCCAGTGGACGTTGTGGCGTGAATATCAATGTCCTCAGTGTGAAACAACTCCTGATTATAAATAAATAAACACAAGGCAGACAAAGATCGTTATTCAAGGCTTTTGTAATTCCATGTTTCCCCTAAAACCTCGCAATGAATCGATCAGCGTATTCTGATGCCAACCTCTCAATGCAAGCTTCTCTCTGTTTTTTTTTTCCCCCGTCTCCCTCTGTCCTTTCTCTCCACACTCTCCTTTTGTCTGCTCATGTGTTGTTGCAGTTTACAGCATGGCCCCTCCCTGCTGCTCAGATTGCCGCTTAATTAGATAAAGCCCTCAGGACTGCTTCTGTGTAAGCTCTGCCGTCGATGATGCAGGCTTCGACAAAAACTTGAACCCCGAATCTGTCAGAAAATGCAACAAGACATCATCATCTGAAAGCTGTGAAAGGCTTCAACACATTCCTCACTTTTTTAGGTCTAAAGCTCTCGCTAAACAAATGATTCACTGCTCTGTCATGTCAGCCAGGAGGCTCAGGCTGAGGTGAAGCCTCCTTCACAAAGCACCAGTAGCCTTCAGTCATTGTTGTTCCTGAGCTACAGGTTTAAAAAGAATTTACAACACATCCATCTTTTAGATTTCTTACATAATTTTCTCGTCTTGCCATTTTTATACAGAAACAAAGTTCCAGTCAAAACACTGTTTTGGGATCAACAGATTATTTTGTTCACCTCAATATATTATTTTCAGACTAAGAGTTCCTCCTGTAAAAACTGCAGAATATCACACATTCATGTCCACAGTTCAAGTGGCCACAGCTAAAGAGAAACACCAGTCAAACAAACACTCACATTCACACCTACAGGTCACCAATTCACTTAATATGCATGTCTTTGGACTGTGGGAGGAAGCTGGAGAACCCACACAGACACAGGGAGAACATGCAAACTCCACCCAGGAATTACATGTTTTTAATTGTATATTCAAGATTCATCCAAAAACCTCCCAGCTGGTAGAGAATCACTGAAACTGTTCATCTGACTGGAAAAGCAGGAGTTTTGGGCTCTCATGTTTGATTTCACCCAGATGTGATCCACAGCTGGAAGATCTTTGCTTGAATCTTTCTTTGTTTTTTCGTGTTTGTCTTATGGGGTTATAACCGTGCAGTGTTTGTCTGGCTGTGTGAAATCACACATCCAGCTTTAACTCAGTTATTAAAGCTCCATGAAGTATAAAGGTAGACGTGTGTCTTAAAGCTCCATACAGTATAAAGGTAGACGTGTGTCTTAAAGCTCCATACAGTATAAAGGTAGACGTTTGTCTTAAAGCTCCATACAGTGTAAAGGTAGACGTCCATGTGTAGTGTGATTATAAAGCAGTTCTGGTTCTATATCAATACTGTGAAAGAATCAAAGCCTAGTCCACAGACAAATACACACAGCCTGTATTCAGAAACCTGTGTAACTTTGTGATGTCATAACAACATGCTCTAGCATGCTGATCTAGACCCACCATCCAATCTTGCAGGGTTTGTTTCCTCTGAGTAACATTTACCATCACTCCACTGCTTCGTTTGATCAAATAAAGGGATATGATTGCATTATGTGCTAAATTGTCTTCTTATCTTCCTCAGGTGGGAGGGACGATGTACAACACGGGCCGCCATGTGTCTCTACGACTGGACAAGGAGCATCTGGTTAACATCTCTGGAGGACCAATGACATATAGCCATCGTCTGGAGGAGATCCGGCTACATTTTGGCAGCGAGGACGGCCAGGGCTCTGAGCACCTGCTGAATGGACAGGCCTTCTCCGGAGAGGTTAGTGTGTGTGTGTGTGTGTGTGTGTGTGTGTGTGTGTGTGTGTAAATGAACTGGATATTACAAGATAAGTAGTTAAAAAAGCTATTATGTGTTGAGGTGAGTGAAGGGGTCAGACATGCTGATGTTCAGCAACAGAACCAGAGTCACACCATGATGAGTTTATCACACCATGTTTTCCAACACATCAGGGTGAAAATGGAACTACTTTTGGTACTGGTGTTAATTGCAGACAGCCCTATGTCTACAGACAGACCAAAAAGGTTTTGCTCATTGAGGTGACAACATTACCACTGGAGAGCACTATAAATCTAAAACTCTAAAACAGGGGTGTCAAACTCATTCCACAAAGGGCCGGTGTACCTGCAGGTTTTTGTTCCAACCAATCAAGAGCACACCAGACCTGACTCAGTTAATCAACTGATCTCAGTCTTCAGACAGCTGATTGGTCAAACTGTGTGCTCTTGATTGGTTGGAACAAAAACCTGCAGCCACACGGCCCTTTGAGGAATGAGTTTGACACCCCTGCTCTAAAACAAGTATGATGGACAGACACTGTACTCTCCATCCTAGTGGTGGAGGATGTATTTAGAGAAAGGGTAAAGGTTTTCATATGGACAGTAGGGACATGTCCATGTTTGTAGAGAAGTATAGTTTGCACTATTCAGAATTCGATAACTAGATAATTCAGTTTTTTCTTTAAGACTGATTTAAGGCATGGTAGAATTTGACTGGCTAAAAGGACAGGAACTATCTGAGACTCCTGGCATGTATGAATATCTCACTTACTGACAACAGTCAGTTGTCGTTGTCAGTCCAGTACTCAAACAGCTGAGTCCCTTCCCTCTGTAGTCTGAACTGCAGCACACATAATACAGTGTTGTCCATGCTCACATGTCTTGGTGATCACAAAAACAAATAAAACGCACACACTTCATTCAGACCCTTTACTGAAGTGTGTGTTAAAACAGCAGTGACTCACATTACTTAAACAAGATGAAAAATCTGAGTTTGACATCACTGTATGGTGAAACATCATCAGTATGGAGCATGTATGTACATGTGTATTTGTATGTATGGTTTTATGTACTGAGTAGAGATGACTGATTGATTATGATCATTTGAAAATGTAATTAAGTTAAACCCTGATGAGAAATTTAGAGGGAAAACTCATAAACGTCTGGAAAGTGACACCAACAGCAGACAAGAAAAAACACTGCTTTCATCCTGACCAATGAGCTGTAAAATCATTTTACATTTCCACTGTGTAAAATTTTAATTTTGAAAGTAACTGGTAACTAAAACTGTCAGACCGGTGGAATGGAAAGTATATAGCTCTCTGTCCCTGCAAACACTGCATGTCCACACACACACACACACACACGTCGCACTGTGCCATTTCAAGTTTTGACAAGCCAGACAATTAGCTTCCCCGGCTTTGATTGTTCAACAAAGTCATGAGTCATTCACGCCACTGCATTCCACAGCTGCCATTATATGAATAACCAATTTTTGTGGCAACAAAATAATTGCAGTCTTGACAGGCAAATTTATTGTAATTAATGATAATCATTTATCCTCCCTCAGAGTCTGGGCGCTGATATTCAAATCATGAAAAAACAAGTGTTTACTGCATCCTCCATGGTGGGGGGAGCTGTATCCTTAGCCTCAGAGGACACACACACAAACTCACACACATATTACTATATATCCTACCGCTCTCTAGAGATTCATGTTTTATTTCACCCTTGTCTTTAGTCAGTGATTTGCCCTTTGTGGGTGAACACTGTGTTGGACGAGTGTGGCATTCAGAGCCAAGTGGAGAAACTCTGAAGAGATTTGCCACTGATATTTGAAATGTGATGTCATACTGTTGCAACATTGCACTCTGCTTCCCCCAAGGCAGGCAGCATAGGGGAATAACTTGTGTTGGCGGCAAGTAATTTCCTTTGGGGGTGGGGGTGGGGGGTTGTAGGGTGGACATGCCTTTAAAATAGTAACTGTGTGAATGGTTCTAATTGTAAAAAGAAAACTCCCCCCGAGGTTACTAAATTCCTGAGAAAAACAAGAGGACATGTTTTCAGTGGCCTTAGTGGCATCTCCTCTCCTGTGAGTAATACGAAGATCCTGGCAGATTTATTTTGCCCTGGGTTTTGTCTGCAAGCAGGCTCTCCTGTATGTCCAATTGGTGGACACAGGTTGAAGGGAAAACACTGCAGATGGCACACAGCTGATTTACAGGTGACAGGTAGGAATTAGCACCGGTATGTGTTTGATAAAATTAAAGAAACATATAAGTAATATAAAAGTGAAATACATATGGTGCATTCTGTGCTGAAAAATCCCCTCATTGTTTCTTTGAAAATCTCCTTAGTTCTTCAAGGCCATATTACATACATTTCTAACTCGGCATTTTAACAATGAGAAATGAAAAAGACTGCGTGTTTAAGACATCAGATCAGGGCATAATGCATTCAATCATTCAAATGCAGAAATCGAATAAGATTGATTTTAATGTTTATGAAACATATTAAAAGTTAGAAAATTAATTAAATACAACATACATATTCACAATTCAGCATGTGTGACCTCACCAGCCACAAACAGTCCAATGGTCTCTTCTCTGCCACCAGCTGTCACTAAGTAGCTCTTTCCTCGCCACTCTGTATGGACACAGAGGACACCAAGAGCAGCTTGATCATTGTATTTTACATCCTATAAGGACACTGTTACACAGGGTTTCAGACATGCATACCAACATGTTTAAAACAGTGTGACAAGCCTCTGTACAATGTACAGTGCATTACAGTGGGAAGAGGAAAACTTAAACACATCTTGCTATCAAAATAATGCTGAGAGAACGTCTCTTGTTCACCTTGATATCTGCCAATAGAAACACAATGAAATGTAAATGAGAGAAACTGTCTTCTATTTAGCTGTCTTAAAACACAGTGTCGCAGACACAACAGAGACCTGAGCTCTCTCTCCACCTTCTCCGGACTTTTTGGGAAAAAACAGCCAGGCAGTCTTTTAATGGATTTCTGTTCCATTCCAACTTTCTACTGTGAGGTTAAATGTAATAAAAAAAAAAAGTAATCAAAAGTAGTGGAGCTCAGAATGGATGTCTCAGAACCACATCCGTTGCACAAAGTCTCTCAGGAAGGAAAGTAAACGCAGAGTGACAGTGGAATAATGCTGAAGATGTGTATAAACCATAACCCTTTCAATATACACTTCCTCCACCACATGCATTTATATCAACATTAAATATATCTTTATACTGCTGGTAAGGAGGAAGCAGCAACACTGGTACACTACATTATCACTTCATCGAATCCCTGCGCCCTTCTGAAAGCAAACAGGACACATGCATGGAAAAATTTGCACCCTCCGATTTGAAGAGTGGCACCGGAGTCCAGCGCTATTACAGACAACTACTGATGCTGTTGAACTTCATTAAATCATGAGTGCAAATGGCACCAGGCTGCAACACCTCTGCCTACGACAGACCGGCTGTGACTATGTGCTCTGCCTGTTCATTCTCATTAAAAGCGAGCGTCGTGACCTCCTTTCTGAATTTCTCTGCACTTTTTGTCGTAGTTGCGATGCATCATGGAGCGAAAACATCACATTTTATATACGTGATGTGACCATGTGCAGCTCAGCGTTCTAAATCTGTGCGTGACATCAGTTATGTTGTCATCACACTGTGATTGGCAAAAAAAATTAGCTCTATATAACTGGATGTTTCAAAGCTGCCGTCAAACTCTCCCTTTCCTGCAGCAGTCTACGTTTCAGAGGTTGCTGGAGCAGAAGCATAAATGATCACAGGCAAACTTTATGGTGCCAGCGGTGTACACAGTACACACTCTCAGTGCAGCTTGATGTGACAGCTCATCAGCCACAGAGCTGTGTAAGCTGAGCACCACCATCACACTGTGACACAGATGCATTGCAGTCACAATATAGGTGTGACATCACTTTCAGTAGCTCCTCCCTGACTGATAAAGCCACATCTACACACTCAGTTAACAACATGTGGTTGGAGCTGTTTCCAGTCACAGTCTATATTTAAGGAATCTGTTGTGTTCTTGGCAGCTCTGCTCAGATAGACAGATAGTCGGAGCTGTGGTGGTGCTGCCAAACCGCAGGGAAAACAAGGCCATAGGAGGCTGCTAACACATTTTTTTGTTTGTTTGTTTGCTTTTTTTCCCCAACATCCCATTCCCTTTTGCCATGTTCTCCTTGCTCATACAGCTGTTTCTGAGAGAAATGGCAACTAGGAACAACACCCTCCTCATGCTCCACCACCTCCCCAGTAGCTCACCACAGCCTTTCATTGAGCCGAAGCTACGAATTCAAGGTCCAATAAGATGTTTTGTAATTGAAAAAGTAGACCCTCTCTCTCTGTTACGTGTGTGTGGCTCCCTCTCTCATCCATCTGCAGATATGTGGTGGTTATGCACGTACTTGAAACATGAACAAAGAGGAAAATATTCCAACTTTTAAAAAGCATCCCTCTGAAATGGCAGCCTGTGGGAGGATGGGTGGGTAGGGGGGTTTGCGTGGGGAGGAGGAGGGGTCCAATGGGTATGTTGGCAAATATATAAATATATATGTGTGTGTGTGTGTGTGTGTGTGTGTGTGTGTGTGTGTGTGTGTGCATTTACACTCCAAAGCTTTTGTCTAAATCACCACTTTATATCTCCCATACTCATCGTGCCTTCTTCTCTTCCATTTTCCCTGACACTGTGTGTGTGTAAGTATGTGTATGTTCTTTTCAGGCTTTCCTTATTGCACACACCGTGACCTATAGAAGATCAAATTTAAACATAAAAAAAAACTACAAAAACCACCATCTCATTAATTTGCAAATACATGCACGTGCACACATACATTACACGAACCTCAGATAAAACAGAAATACATTCATACACTGTAGACTTCAGTTCATTTATGATGTTATTGACTATCTTATTAGATCTACACATGCATCTGTATTCACAGCCTTTATTATCACCACTTGACATTTCATGCTGATGAACATACATGAACATGTATGAGCCTATATAAAATCCTATGCCACATAATGTCAATATGAACTCTGTTAGTATTACAGTGTAAATCTTATGTAAAGCATGTAGTAATATCATTTATGGTAATATTGGAACAGATTTCAAATGAATGCTGGATATTACTCCCTGCGTGACCAGGATGATTGCAACAAGTCTAATTGTGAAGCCATAATACACACACTGAGCATGTTCGGTTAGGTTAGGTTGTCCTCACAATAGAAACAAACACAACATGTTCAACATCTGCTGCTGTGTTTGTGCTGCTGCATGAATTACTCTAAACTTAATTTGACTGAATTGTTGTTTAGGTGACCGGGTCCGTGTATCTAGCTAGCACATTTTCAGGCTTGGCTTGGGCCATTGGGACGGTTGTTGTAAGCAGCCAATTCACAACAATGTTTCAAGATGATGATGATGATGATGATGATGATGATGATTATTATTATTATTATTATTTATAATAGAAAAAACACAAATACATTTGTCTCAGAAGGCATCGAATGCAACAATAACTGTAAGGTTTTTGTGTCAAATATAACAAATGAAGTTAAAATACCGTATACAGTTCACATACTGGTGAACAGAACATATTTTCAAAACACTGTGCTCGCTGAGTGATAATGCATTACAGCCTTCTCTGGCCCATGTTGCAACTATCTCCAGGACGATGGTCAGTTATAACACCTGAATCAAATAAATCAAACAAAATTGTGAATGATATACCATATGTACTCCTCAGTAATACCAAAGGTAATTAGCTGATAAATAAAACTCTGGTTGGTCTCAAACTGGCAGCTGATTTTTTCCAATAACTAACCAATAAGCAGACTGATTGGACAGTAGGGCTGTGCTCAAAAAATCAATATGGCAATATATCCTGATGTCTTCTTTGCTGATACATGTATCGATACAGATGCTATTGTATTGATACGACATACAATGCTCTGTTTTGAAAAAGAAACCTCACCTATGGTGCAGTGCACAGTAACACCAATAGGTGGCAGCATAGACACAAACAGCACAAAATCTCAAACATGGACAAAAAGAAACATGTATCATGATATGTATTGTATCGTGGCCTCTGTATCGGGATACATATTGTATTGTGAGGTTGTAGGCAATACCCAGCCCTATTGAACATTATATGCACCTCAATTCTTTATTCCCAAATCCAGAAATATGCATTTGTTAATAGTGTTGGATTATGACTGTTCATATGTCATTACATTTTATTACATTAAATCTCAGTAAGTCAAAATTTTATTGGAAATATCCCCTGAAAAAAATGAAATGAGATAGCATACCTAGAAAATATTAATCACAAAACTGCAGATTGTGTTTGTTACAAATGGAGCCTACGTTTGTGTGTGAGGGAGAAGTTGATGCAGTGTTGTACCTGCTTCCATACAAAACACTACAGAACCTGGGGGTTAAATTATTCCAACTGTGTGTGTGTGTGTGTGTGTGTGTGTGTGTGTGTGCCCATCTCTGCCTCCCTGGAGCTTCTTCACAGTCTAATCTGAAAATGAAACACCTTGGTCTTTTAATAAGTGCTAAAATATTCCAAATACTATTCCTCCACCACGTTGGCTCAAGTCTTAGACACTCAAGCATCCT
Source organism: Caranx ignobilis (assembly GCA_021432705.1). Lineage (NCBI taxonomy): Eukaryota > Metazoa > Chordata > Actinopteri > Carangiformes > Carangidae > Caranx > Caranx ignobilis. The sequence goes on from MU269988.1 coordinate 17,542,557, forward strand.
ATTATTGTCTGATTTAAAAAAAGTCAGGTCAAAACTGCCTTTTGCTTGTTATTCTTATTTATACTCCCCTTGAAGTTGAGCTTGAAAATGCTGCAGATATTGTGTTTATATCAATATAACATTCCCGTAAATCTGAGGAGAAAATACACAATGCTTCATGAGAAATCCCATCAGAGGTGCCAATACACGACGGCCACATTAAAGGACCAGTCTGTGGAATGATTTAACGGTGAGAGAATGTTTGACGGTATGAATGTGCTTACCACAAGTGTTGTGATTGATTTCCTTCCTCTCAGGTTTGTAGGTTTGTAGGTGCTTTGTGTTCATTCCAGCCGTACATCACAGAGAGCAATTCATCTCTTTTATGTTTCTGAGTAAGGTCATACAGGAAGTAGTCCTACACTGAAAACACTTGCTGCAAGGACACTAAAGGAAGCTTCTTATTATTCTTGCTGTTATCTTTTTTCTGTCATTTACTGATGTTTACTGACAGTGTAGCTTGTCACACTGCACAGAATGCTCAGATTAATAAATGACCAAATTAAATGTCATAATTCAAAGCTAAGCAAAGCTATTTGCATGTTTCTGCTATTGCTACATTGTCAACATTAGCATTAACATCTGTTTACTTACCAGTCTAGAAGAAACATTGTGAGTTCAGCATCAGACTTCATCCTACACTCCCCAGCTGCTGTCTCCAGAGGAGCACTGCAACAAACCTCCTGTTTTGCTTCTATTTCTAGTATCACTTCTTCTCTTGGATAAGTTGGCATGCTAACCAGCTAGCCAGAGCCTGTGTCCAGTACCTGCACAGAGGACAGAGTTAAGACTAGATTTTGCATTTGTTACATTGCCAGTGTCAGCATTAACAGCTGCTTACTTATCAGCCACTGAGCTTGAGCTATAGCGACTGTAAAAGTCTATTCTAGTGTAACATAAAGTTAAGTACTTCAAATCTTTGCATTAGCTTTGCAATCATCGTCTGGAGGAAGGAAAGTTATCAAACAAGAATCTGCATTCACATCACCAGCTCTGTGAGGTTACACTTCATAGGACAGGTGATCAATCTTTGACCTACTGATGGTATTTAATGAACATTGAAAGAATCATTAATCATGAAATCTGACTTTAGTGGGGCCACACCTGTTGAGATATTTTTGTCTGGAGCAGCGTGATTGAGCAACCGTCACATGGATAAAAATGCAGTGCAGTAGTTGATAATGATGCTTTAGATGTTTGCAGTTAACGTTGAACACGTGATATGAGCTCTCACCAGCCAAACAGCATCATATCTGTCTCTTGGAGTGGAAGGCTCAGTCTGAGTCATTTCTACTACAGGTGCCTGACACAGATTAGAGAGACCAGCATGAAAAACGCCTGTTTTGGAAAAGAAAAACAGAATTAAACCTTTTCACTTCAACTTAACATGTGAGAATTGTCAGTCATGATGGTTCAACAACAGCAGATCCTCAAGTGACAAAAAAAAACTCATCTTCCATTGTGATAATGTCGTGCTACTTCCCCTCTGTCTTCACAAAACATTCACTTTAATCAAGTCCCTGACCTTTTACACACATTATCTCCCATCTTTTCCATCATTCCATGAAGCAGTATGATGAAGAACAAAAACCTTAACGTGGTGCATTCAAATGTTATTTGTATGAGCGGATTAAATTACCAAAAGAGTCCAGAGGAGATTGGAGAGTTAGCTGAAGGATACACTGCTCATTGCTAGAGACGGGATCCAGCTAAATTTAATACAAATCTTGTTAAGTGCTTGAGAAGGATTCGCCATAGGCATCTGTTCCAAATATTTAAGACCCCCATCAATCACAGATGCACATTCACATACCTCATATGTCCTCTTTCAAACGTAGACACATATGTTGTGTGTCAGCTGTGGCCGATTATTGGTCACACAGTTCTGATGAGGAGGAAAGCCTCTTCTGTTTTATTTTCTCTTCCCCTAATTATCATTAATCATTATTAAATGGCACATTTCGCCCACATCTGCACCGCGGTGTCCCAGTGGTGGATCTTCAATTAAAATCACATCAGAACATCAGTGCATGGCTTATTCTGAAAAAAAAAACTGATATAAATATAACTGAATAAGAAAGCTGACTAAATTACCACAGCATCATGATGTGTATTAACACTGATGATAATGATGATGATGATGATTCTGGCTCTGTCATGCCACTAAAACACCAGAATAATAACAAGGGAGGTTGGCGATGCACAATCATAGTGCAATAGCAGGCCTTGTATGTTTGTTAGTTTTATGGATCTCCTCTCCAGTTAATCTGAAGGAGCTAGGACAGATGGCTGGAGGTTGAGATTGAGGGTGTCATTTCCAGCCTAGTGCTTTTAAACCCCTTCCCACCGTTAACTGCAAACACCTCTCTTCTACTATCGACTTACTGTCCTCATATTTCCCTGCCCCATGGGCCAGGCTAGCCATTATGCCATAAAGAGGCTGTCATGACCCCCACTGACACACAAAACGAATACACCCTCTTGCACAGACACACAGACACACAGACACACACACACACACACACACACACACTATCCTGAGAGCAGCGGCCAGCCAAGCGGTAGTGACCCTTCACACCCACTCAGTGTTGTCTCAAACCCCCTCCACTCGTTCAGGTTTAACTGACTGAAGCTTGTGGCAGTGGCCATGAAGCGACTGACACACTGAAGGGCCATTGGTGAGATAATGTTGGTCCAGTGCTTTTCCACCAGGCAAGCATTAAACTGCCTTTATTAAATGAACAAATTCAATAACGTACCGTCATCGTAAAGATACACACCAATCAGTCAGAGCGGTAAAGCCACTGACAGGTGAATTCGGCCTCTATCAGAAACATCTCTCATCATATTATTGACGACAATCACAATTCATCCAATCTGAACATCCACAAATGTCATTTGTCCTAATGTCCTGACACTGGAGTGAGTGTCCCTCAATAGTTCCCTTTGGCAGCAGGTGTAAACACATGGACTGTACCAGCACTTTTTAAATCAGATTGTCAGGGGACAGATGGGATTCAATGGGAGTCAAACTGGCAATCTCCTGCACAAAGACCAGAACCCGTATGATACGTGGGCTTGATTTTCAGTTTGTTTTGTCTTGATTTCCTCAACATTAGACAATCTTTGTTGTCATTGTTACAGTACGAACCAGGCAACTCGGGCTCAGTGGGTTGTCCACTGACCAGAAGGTTGGTTGTACGATTCCCCAATGTCCTTGGCCAGGACACTGAACCCACACTTGCCCACAATGCATCATCAGTATGCAAATGTGTGTGTGAATGGTTAGATACCATCAGAGGACAATATGCTACAAAAAGCACAGTATGAATTTGTGTCAATGGGTGAATGTGACCAATAGTGTGAAGTAATTTGAGTGGCAGTACAGACTACATCACCAGACTTCTTCCTTTGCTCCTGTCATAATTACTTCTGAGATGTCTAACATGAAAACATAACAAGGGTCCTGATAATCTAACACACAGAGGGCCTGCAGGCTTGGATTTTACAGGACGGCCTCACGATTCACAGCAACCGATTCACAGCTGAATAAAGATCTAACTCACTCTGTAGGTGTGAGTTTGTAATTTCAGTCACAAATATTGAAAGATGAACCTGAACCTGGGGAGGGATTTGGATTTGATAAGCAGTTTCAATACTGGATTCCTATTCGATGAAGTGTTATTGAACCTCAACCCTAATTTCGTTCCAGCTCTCTCTCAGAATCTCTCAAATCATATTGAGTCCTGTCACGATCTGTCCAGTGGTAATAGAAATGGTGTGGTAGCCTGTGGCTGTATGTGAAGGTCTTACTGTATTCAGTAGTTAGTGAGTCTGAACCAGAGGTACACTGTGTCTAATTACACCCTCTGTTTTCTCCTCTTTCTCTCTGCATCCCCCTCTTTTCTCCTCCATTTTGCAAACATTCTCACTTTATTATGGCCCACGCTGGCCTTTTATTGCCCACCAGCAGCAAACTTTGTGCAATTTGTCATTGAGGGATGTGTGGATGAGTTCTTTTGGCTGCCTCTGCTGCTCTCACCTAAAAATCTAATCAGATCAGTGTAGGGCCCTAATCACTTCCTCTCTCGCCTTGATTGCATTTATAGACGTTCTGTCGCTCTGTGCTCCCCCAATCGAGCATTTCATAATTGCTCTCCTCTTACATTTGTTTATTTATATCCTCCAGTACAGTTAGTGCCAGGTTTTTCTGCCAGAGAGCAAGTTTATGGAGGTGGGGAGAGAAACACCGAGAGCCTTTGGGAAGGAGCTCAAATCATTACTGCACCTTTGTGCTTGAAATAAGCACTCTGCTGTCTTTATATCACAGCATATCATTGTGTATATTGCTACTTAAATACACATACAGTCTAAAGGCGGTAAATTAGAAACCTAAGGATATACTGCAGTAGCATGGTTGTAGTTTTGCAAACTTAGATGATGGGAAGTCTTTCCTTACCCTAGTTTTCTTCAGTCTTGCTCTTCCAACAGCCACAAGGACTCAGTGTATAGATACAACTGTGGATGCGCTGGGACACATCATCACTGATGTTTCCTGACATCCTCAGGTGTTTTGGGTCTTAGAACATCAGACACCCTTCCTCAGGCTGGTTGATGACTGCTCAACTTGTGTCCCAGCAGCGTTGGCTTTTAATCCAGATCCACCTAGAGGCTGTCTCTGCAGACTCTGTGGTGGACTTGATGGCTCTCCTCTCTGCAGCTCCTATGATGCCGAAAGGGGTGTAGGTCTTGCACAGGGAGCGGGCAGCAAACCCCCTACATCCCATCTCTACAGGCTCACAGCGAGCTCTCCAGACCCTCCGCTGGTACTACTCTGTGAGCTCATGGCACTTGAGCTGCTTGTGTTCAGCATGCTTCAGAGAAGCAGCTGTTAGCATCACATCTGGTCTCAAGGAGGTTGGAGTTGGGAACTTGAGTTGCCTGCCCAAATCAACACGCAGTTCCCAGTCTGATGCCGATGAGGCTGGTTGATAGTGCTGACTGTGACCGTGGCTTTTCTCCAGCACAACTGTATTACTGTTTAGAAAAAAATCCATCCATCTATCTATCTATCTATCTATCTATCTATCTATCTCCATCCCATCCATCCATCCCCGTTATCAAGCCTCATGGCCAAATTCACATAGTATGCCACCACATTACATACATTTTGACATTTCATTAGCAGGTGGACTGAACACAGTTTATGTCCCTTCACATCCTGTCATCTCTGGAGTGTCAGTGCACTAACAAACACACAAAGTGACTGCAGATACCCACAAAAACACATGTTCCAGACAGACGTGTCTCTGAAATCCCTGTCTCTGTGCTCTTTGTCAGAGCAGGTTTTAAAACCACTTTTATAGGTTGGAAGCGAGTGCTACCTCCTGCCCACGTCCAAACATCATTAAAAAGCAGGAATATTGAACAGCTGGAGTGGATGAAGCATCTGTGTCAGTGAAACATTAACCTCATGCTGGGAGATGGTTTATCCTCTCTCACCTCAGCCTGTGAGAGCTGGATGGCCTTGGATCAAATGATGACAGCATCCCTGCCTTTTTATCTCCCTTACTACTTACCATCCACATCTACAGTGGGTATAAAATGTTCCAAACACCAACTCTTTCCATTAAACTGACTGTCTCTGAGAATCCATGGGAGAGATTTGATCCCATATCGATTTTCCCTTTTAAATCATCTGACATGTAGCAGCGAGGAAGGATTTAGCAGAATGAGGGATTCTTGACACAAGGCAACCAAGTTATAGATTTTCTAGAGGGGTGTTCAACTCTAGTATTTCTAATTTGTACTCACCGCGGAGCTCAGCCTCGAGTCTCACTCTCACAGTGTTTAAGTTGTCAGCCAAACGTGTCAGATTGTGATTTTTTTTCCCTCTCACTAAAATCTCGACATGTCCCTTTTCTGTGTGTTCCAGGTTCAGCTGATCCACTATAATCATGAGCTGTACACAAATTACACAGAAGCTGCTAAAAGCCCCAATGGACTGGTCATAGTGTCCATATTCATGAAGGTAAGTCTCATACATATGTTTAATAACTGCCTGCGTGTTTCATCCACTCACAAGAATTGTTTTTTTGGTTAATGTCTCATGTTATGCAGAGCCAATAGAATACTAATCACTACATGGGTTTTAAATTTCTTGCATTCTTCTGCAGTTTAATCAGAGTTTCATCATTAACAGAGAGCTATGGTATACAGCACACAGATGGAACGTGTAGGGAAAAACAAACCAGGGCTTAACGTCATGTTGAGCACAGACATGTCTCAGTTGAAGGTTCACTGGAGTGCAGAAACACTACGTTTTACTGTTCATTTCATTTATCGTCAAGCTGTTTAGAAATTCTGTAGCAGCATTTAGCTTTAAATGATTTAGTGATTGAAGCCATATGGTACAAGTTTTGAATTCACAACCTGCCTCCTACACGTGTCCATGATCCAGTCTCCAGTTTGCCTCCTCTAAATCACATCGTGTAACATACAAGCAATCCATATGATTGTTGTCAGCAGGTGTAGTCTGTAGCCAAGTGTTTGACTCCATGGCAACAATAAGTAAAAAAACTCTGATCATGTTCACTCAGACATTTTGATTCAGTGGGACATCATTCATTTTATGAGTTACTTGATACTTGTTACTTAAGATGAAAAAACTGATCAGAGAGCAGCTGACAGCAACAACATTAGTTACTGATTGCGAAATAATCATTTTACAAGAATAATTCATATAAAGTCTGACACTCTACTGAAACATATTTATGAATATCATAACATATCAAGTCTCTTTGTGCAAAATGCGGCAAACAGACAAAAGCACCAAACACTCCACAGTTCACCTGTGCTCTGTTCTCCAGGTATGGTAGGTAGGTTGAGCCAGCAAAGTTGTGTGGATTCAACCTGTCTCTGTCTCTCCATGTAATCCCACACTGACTCCATGATGTTGAGATCAGGGCCCTTTAGGGACCCAGCCATCTGTTGCAGGACTCCGAAGATGTTTCTTTGTGACTGTATCTGGGCTTGTCTTCCTGCTGCAGCATTAATCTCACAATGATCAGATTGTACTGAGCAACGGAGAACAGTTTGTGACTGAGCCCCTGAAAGCATTAAGGTACTGAGGTGGTACCAGAAAACTGCTAGGTACTGGGTACCATATCCCAGGTTCTTTTACCTAATGGAAAGGCAAAAAGGGCAAGTAGAGTCAAGTCAAGCTTGTACCACAGAGGTAAACACGTAAACATGGCCGAAATGTGTTTTAATACATTACATTAGTGTTGTAACAGTGCACCTACATTAATCTAATGCATTCTATGGCATTTTATGACTTTGACTTCATGATTAATGATAAACACTATGTCATTGGATCATGTGTAGAGCTCTTCTCATGCACAGACGCTGTAGCTTCACATCCTTTATATATGGTTGAACCAGGGCATTTGTAACTGGGCCATATGCCTGTAACTGACCTGAGAGGAAACTGAATTGAATTATGCAAAATATGACAGAGATTTTGCACAGTGCAATAAATTGTGAACGTCACTGTATCACAGTTGATACATCTTTTAAAACAGAGAATAGGGTCAGTATCTGTGTCAGGATCCAACAGCCACATCTTTCTTTAAAGTAATCTGTCAGAAGTTCAGTGGTGCTCCCTCCGCAGCTCCCCCACTCCTCCACTCTCCTGCTTCATCTCTGTCTTTCGTTGAAACCCTCTGAATGTTCAACCCAAAAACTCAGAACTCACAAACAATTAGCAATCCAATCTTCCTGCAGAGCCAAAACAATGTGCTCCCTGGCTTTGTGTCAGAGCTGAGCAGCAGTGCAGGGGGGTGGTGGCAGCACTCCCCTGTCTCTTTGTTGTGTATGAGAGGTTTCCATCTTGAACGAGTGGCTCAGAGATCAGACAGGCAGCCAACATCCTCAGCGCTGCGCATGCAAAGAGTGGCAAGTTCAGCTGCTAACTGCTAATTAGCTCCCCAATGTCGATGGGACCATCATTTAGTCTTGAAGAGACAGAGGAGATGCTGACCTAGGTCAGCCCTCCCCGAATCCCCCATCCAACCAGCAGGAGAGTGTGTGGGAGGAGATGTGAGAGGAGCTGGGCTCTGGAAGTGGAAATATGTGATGGCCTGAGGAAATGGCCTCAGAACAGCCATCTGCACCTGCACTGAGGTTAGATGTACCTGCCCAAGACTATAATATGATAATATCACACCATATGCATTGCTATTCTGAAATATTGATATTGCATCTTAAGTGTTGTCCAGTCATACATTCATCCTCCTGTTATCAGTAAATCCAATTTGTCATGAAATATGTTGTACTATTAAGAACATGGGTTAAAACCAGGAGGACACAAGTCAGATAGCAACCACTGTGTCCCAGTTAGTGACATCAGATCTGTTACATGTGCAGCTAATGCACACTAGAGCTAAAGATTAGCTGGTTAATGCTCATATTCTAGCAGTCAGTTTTTAATTTTCTTTCTGAGAGAGCTACTGAGCTCAATATTAATGCAGATAAACCAATATCAGAGTCCCCAGCGAGAGGGTAATCAGTAAAATTAATAATGATAATAACAATAAAACAGAATGCAATGATACCCATGAGTCAGTGCTGCGATCACAAAGGAGACAAAGCCAAAGTGGCTCAATCAAGCAATAAAAACAAGATTCACACAAACATTATAAACTTAGGCCAGTCGGTGTTGCATGATATTTGTGTTTATGTGCTCAGACTTTGTAGAATTAGATATTCTCTGAATTGCTGAGTCATGGTTTAGAGTTTCCTGTCTATCCAAGCCTCGGAGAAGCTTCAGCTGTGGCACACCTGACAGTGTGTTTACAGATAATGAGTGAGACTTTTACTTCCAGGAGCAGAGGTGTCTATGACAACCAGCACTTTGTAAAATGACTGTTTGTCAATGGTCCTCTGTTTAGCGCAGGAGCCTGAGATAGTCTCACAGCTCTCTGTGAACCCTGCTGCATTACACAGTACACACACTTTCTAATAATGTTTTTAAAGTGGTCCATATCATAAAGCAGCACTGGTTCCTGTTCCTGAGTAAAGCAGACCTACCTTTGCTCCTTTTTGCCCCTACACTTTTCTTTGACCTGTGAGTTTGTTGGTTTAGTTTTTAATTAGTGATAGTGTTTGTGGTCACCAGCCTGTAACGCTGCCTAATATGATTTAAAGGTTAAAACTTTCATGAAAGAATTACACCAAATAGGGTTCAGTCATTTCACAGCAACACCTCCATCTGCTTTAGTTCAGCTTTAGATGAATACTGCAGCACAGCCTGTATAAGGCTGGGGATGGCATGAACAATTTTGTTCATGCCTATGTAAAAAAAAAACGTTTGCAGTAATACCCAAAGAGAAACAAGTCACGCTCACACATGTTCTGTTCATCTGACTGCCACCTACTCACACACCCACCCACCTGCACTCCAACTGTTTTTTTTTTCTCCCTCATCATCTTCTTTGCTAATGTCTCCCACTGTCTTTAGCGTGTTTCACCAGGTCAGCCTCTTCAGTAGTAGCACCGAGCAGACAGGTGGTAATTAGCCACATCTCTCTCTCTCTCTCGCAGAGCATAAGCTCATTTTTCTCACCTTTCAGTGACTTGAGATTTTTCCCATACCTCCTTAAATTTACCATCCTCACTGCTGTGTGACTCAGACACATTCCCACATTCTGGGCAATGAGTCGTGAGGGACCTCAGAGCGCGACCGCAGCTATACGTGAGGACCTCCGTGAAAACATTACTCTCACTAATGCACTATTTGTTGCGCTAACCGTTGATTGATGTAAACATGTGGAGCTTCAAGATGCGTCTTGTGCTTCTCGCGTGTCTGATCCACATCCAGCCATATGGTGCTAAGTCTGTACCTCCCTCCTGCCTAATGTGAGGACATGCCTGGAATGGAGGAGACGGGATGACTGAATCCCCTCAGGTGCTTTTTCCAGGAAAGATGATGAAAATAAGAGAGACAGAAAGTGGGAAAACTAGTGAGCAGCTTGGTGTGTCTGGTGAAGGCAAAGTCATTTCAGTTGCACTGAGGTGATGGCAGGAGGGGGAAGAGGACAAGCACATCTCTTTTTAATCACTTTGCCCAAAGACATCTCGACAGTTAGAGTTGCAAAGTCCACTGGGCGCGAGTGAAGGATAGAGGCAAGCAGAGACGAGTCGACGAAGGGCACAGGGGTGAGGTCCAAGTGTGAGATGCCTACTTCAGACTATTAGTGAGCACGTCTGGATGATGAGAACAGCGCCGTGTGCCTCGGACTTGGCTGAACAGTGAGGGCTGGTCAAGCAGAGTGGAGGCAGGAATTAAAAGTGGCTCGCCTGCTTCTGGGGTCAGGTGGTGCAGCAGAGCAAGTCACGGGTCAAGTTTCGCTGGATTCTCTCACAAGAATCTGACTTTGAAGGAAGATGACAACCTTTATCCATTCATCAGCGGTGGTTCCGCATCACAGTCTTTGTGTTATACGTGGTCCAGTTTTCTCAGCGTTGATATTCCACCCACAGAACATACTGTTACTGTATCACATCTAAAAAGGGCAAGGTTGACTCTAAGTTTATTATTGTGTTCATGAGTTTCTGGCTGATAAGGCACAATAACCTGCTACAGTAAATCCAGACAATATGGAGATGATTGGCATCATCTATCAAACATCAGCATCCACCACCACTGCCCTGCTGTTGAGACAGTGGGCCTCATTCACACACCATTCTTAAGAACAAATTTGTTCTTAAGTCATACTTTCTACAAAGATTGTGGCATTCATGAATGTTTTCTTATCCTGGATTTGTTCCTCACTGAGAACAAAATCTACACACACTCAGGAGCACACTTACATACATTTGAGAGCTGACACTTGTGCAAAATAATTGATCATTGTGTTTTCTTCTGCTCTGCAGTTGTATAATATTATATGACTTGAATTAGAATGATTGTCTTATGATGTTTTTGTAATTATTTCACAAATCATTGTGGTCTCTTTAAAAACACTATAGACACTTCATTCATATCAATTATGTTTATTGGGAATCACTGTGCCATCTAATACCAATTAAGTGACTGATCATATGATATATGATAATATGATAATATTATGATGGCACACCTGAGGGTGCAGTCTCTCTGATAATAACCCAGTGTGCAGGTCCAGCTCAGATCAGTCTGGACAGGCCTGTCTCCTCCAGTTCTCTGCATCTCTCTTCTTTGTTTGGCAAATTTCTTTAACCACAGATTTGAGATCAAACCATTTCTTCTTTACTTCGTCAGTTATGTGCTTTTTTCAGATACACCATTCAGTGAACGACTCACACCATCCCATGCATCTCTATTTTCTGTTACTTTGCATCCACTGCTGTTGCTACTAAATGTAACTAAATATAGGCCTAAATACAAACTAAATATAAACAGTTTTTTTTTTTTGTTCTCTTCCAGCAGCAAACCTCCACTGCACTACTAAAGTTCTTTTTACATTTCAACTCAGGTGCTCCCTCTGCAGATTTTCGTTTGAGCATTTCAACTTTCTTTCTCACTTCACCTCCACCTTCACCAGTGTCTGTGGTTTCTGCGTGCACACGGTCCTGCAGTCTCATGCCCTTTTACCGGCATTGATGGGGCGTTTACCTATGCTAATCCTATGTTAATTAGGATCATCTGGCACACAGCTGCGAACTATTCTGCAGTTTAATGATGAATCTGATGTAGAGGTTTTGTAAGAACCTTCTGAAGAACAGCTTAAGAAAGAATCTAAGAGATACTTAATAAGATATTTGTGAATGAGGCCCATTGTTCTCACCATGTGTACTGAGAAAAAATAGTAATTATGTAAATAAATAAAATGTTTTTACCTTCATTTTCCAAAGATCTGAGACCTTTTCTAAGCACAAAGGATGAACACACACACACACACACACACTCACAGAGCCATGACAAGACCCTGAGGCCCTTTATTGTTGTTCCATTCATCTGCTGCCATCGTCTCATGTTGCTGTGTGATGTACATGATTCCTGGAAGATTAAAACATCCCAGTTCTTGCGTGACCTTCGTCGTCAGCAGCTGCGTCGCCCACTGAACGTGTTTGAGATGGTCTGAATGTGTGTTCAACAGCATGTTCCACTTCCTGCCAACATCCAGCTACTTTGGACTCACAAACAGCAGCCAGATCAGCTCTGTACAAAGTGTCTCCATCGACCAAGTTATGTGAAAATTCAGTACCTATTCAGTTTTTCAAATTAAAACTGTAGTAGTGTTTTATTGTGGCACCTGGTAAATAATCAGCCTGTGTAATCTGCATCTTGAAGAGCCACACCTGTCAGGTGCAGGGAGGAGCTCAGCAAAGGAGAAACAGAAACAGACCTAAGGGGCCTGTGTTTGGTGTCTTATGTTGGACCGCCTCGAAAACCAGCTGGCTGCTCATCTAAAGGGGCTATCCATGAATACATTTGGAATTAAATTTTCACACCTACACCTAAAGAGATTTTTGTTTGATCAGAACCAGATTTACAGTGCATGTGTAAAAGCTCCCCTGGACCATGGTCTGGACCAAAGACCTGAGATTGTCCGGACCGAGACCAAAAGAGTTGGTCTAGGTCTGGACCAAACAAAACCATGGTTAGGACTTTTGCAGTGTGAAAGCTAATCACAGGTTCCAATCAGAGGTACACAGGGAGAAACGGAATCAGGTGTCTGAAAATGAGCTTAAAACTTGATGAAAGCACTTGGAAATATTCCTTGCACTGTTTTTTCCCAAATATGTAAAACACAAAATATTAAGATAGTAACTGAAGAGGACAGTCACCCCTTTCTTCCACCCCCCTCCCAAGAGGCAGAATAGGAGAAAAAAATCTCTATAATGTAGGTTTGTGTGCTTCCCTTCTGCTGTATAGTGACAGTATGTTTGACAAGTAAATTATCATCGATACTCATCAGTTTCCACATCTGCAAATTACAACTCATATGAGTTATAGACTAGATTACTGGTGAAATTCTCTTCAGCTATAGGAAAACACATGTGCTTATCAAGACACACTGCTCCTCGTGGTTATCTGTTAGATCAGCAGTTCATTGCCTGTAATATGCACATTACACACAGAGATGGATGGGCGGTGATTAGCTTAGCATAAAGAGTGGAAGCTGAATAAACAGCCAGACTCTTAGAAACCATCCACACCAAAACCTCTAGCCTCCCATTTTTAGTCCTGTACATCAACACTAATTAATAAAAAATGAAAGACGAATTTGTGGGTTTAAGGGGAGTTATAGGCTTTAACTATCGAGCTGGGCTTACCATGGCCTGACTGCTGCTACATATTTAATGTGCAAACATCAAAGTGGTATCAATCTTCTCTTCTAAGTCTCTGAAATATGGAGTGTCCCGTTGGCACACCTGGTATAGCACATACCATTCACACTCAGTCATCACAGCAGAGCTGAATGCGACTTCTGCTGCATGCCATCTCATCTCTCTTTCCTCACCGTTCCCGTCTGTCCATAAATGGACAAAAATAATAATCATAACTGGACCTCTCTGAAATATGAATGCAGCTAATTTTTCATTTCATATGTTCACTGTTACATTACTGTGTCCTGCAGGGCTGAGGCGGTTCAGCTGGGTCACCTGGGCAGCGATCCTGTCATAATAACACAATCCACTATAGAGTTATGCTAGAACTGAAATGTAATGTATTTACTGTTTTAAAAAAAAGATGGATTATGTTTTGTTGTGGCAGCAGTGTGTGCCTGTGAGCTGTTTTTAATGGTTTCTTGAAAACAGTGGGAGCCTTTGTTTTCCACGAGGCAAAGCAGCAGCAACACAAAAGAGTGTAGGAGCCTCTGACTGAGAAAAATACATCAGTGGGTTTAGACATTTGCAACAAATAAATGACAAAAAAATCTTATCTTTTAGAGTGCTGGACTAAGAAATGTGGTTTAATTTTCAATGGGATGCAAATTCAATACTTGGTCAGTCATCGCTTTTTATTTAATCCTTTTTTCGTCTTTGCTTCTTTCTCCAGATTGCTGAGACATCAAACTCGTTCCTGAACCGAATGCTGAACAGAGACACCATCACAAGAATAACGTATAAAAGTAAGTGGCTGTGCAGTGATGAGAGCATCCTCACCTGTTGATGGTCCTTGTTGAAGACAAGGAAAGAAAGAAACAATATTGCTATTGTATTGCAGTTTAAAACTAATTAACTTGCTTTAGTATCATAATTAAGGACAATTACAGCTTATCTTTACTCAGTTGAATAAGCAAGGATAGGGTAGGCTTTATTGTTTCGTAAACTAAAGGAGTCTCTATGGAGGATCAAAGTGTTACATTTTGATGCATTTCACTATGTATTTATTAATCTATGAACAAATCTACTGAATGACAAAGCTCAAATCATGTGATACTTCAAGGCTTGGCTGGTGCACTTTGTAAAATGAGTGTGTGTCAGTGGGTCTTTGTTTACAGCAGCCTGGAACAGTATTAATGACACAAAAGCAAAGGTGCAACAAGAAGTTTCCCTTCCCATAGAGTGAGTATCGCACAGGCTTCATCCTCACCACAGCAGCCAGGGGTTTGGATCAGACCTGTGGCCTCTACTGTGTGTTTGAAGTACATTTATGAATTAATAAATAAATTGTGGAATTTGTATGAAAATGTGTTTAAAAAAAGAATTTAATCACCAAATCCCTCCCACAAGACTTTGATTCATTAAAGGCTAATTTAGTTTCAGATTTCCATCCTCCTGCTGTTTTTCCCTTTCCTGTTGGATATTTGATTGCTTATTCATTTAGGCCCTTATAGCCTCTTCATTCAGCCTTTCCATGGGACTGGTAAAGCAAGGTCAAAGAATACAAATCAACCACAGGCTGGAACAAGCTCTCTGATCGTGAGAGAGCCTTCTTTGTCCTTCCACATATATACTTGCTGCATAGGTGCTGAGAGAATCAGTTTGTATATAAATATATATCCTTGTGTCATAGCATTTTTCCTCAGCTTCCACTCCCAAGTCCAGCCGTCAGGCATCAATATTGCAAGTGAAACGGAGAGTGTTGCATCACTGGAGACACCTTGAACTTCAGCACCCACCCTGATCTCTCTTCCCCACAGAGAGCTTGTTTCAACCCATGCTCTAATTTGTATTGTTTTACCTCGGTTTAACAGGGCTGGACCCAAAATATCATGGACAGGCTAAATGGAGAAGCTAATTGACCAAACCAGCGGGGAAATGGAAACGCAGATTTGAGAGGAAATTAAGTTTTTCAAAGGCCTGATGAAAATCTTTCTGTTCTATTCTTAATTCAATTTGTAAATTACATTATTTACAGTATGTATGAAATCATGGATGATTTTTTAATTAGGTTGTTTTTTGTAAACCCCTTCTGAATTTAGACTGTTTATTTGTGGATTAATTTTTCATTCAAAATTAGTTTTAATGATACCTATTTTTTTATTATCAATTAAGATATCAAATCATGAAATACTATAATAATCAAATGAATATAGCCAGATTTTACACTGAGTTACGAATGAATACAATGCTTTAATAGTATTTCTCTCACACTCGTGATCCTCCTTGAAAGCAACACTATGTAGTTTTCAACCTTAAGATTATGGTTCTAAACTCATTTAAGTGGTAGGAAAAGGGTTAATAGGATGAACCATGCCGCCGCTGCAGCCTGAGCGTCACACCGGCTGCAGCTGCACTCTATAATTTTCCTGTTCGGGTAGGAACACAGCAACACCGTAGTACACTCCAGAGACCAAGCTCGAGCCCAGTCTCCCTGCTCTTCTCACCCACATACTGTACAAGCGCCCTGTACTGGGCCACACAGCTGACCAGCCTTCCCTCCAGACCCCCGTCGACTCACAAAACCCTCTTTGCTTAACCATTTTTCTACCACCTCAATGAGTTTAGAAACATTTTAAGACTGAGAAACTACATAGTGTTGCTTTAAACCTGAGTGTAGCATGAAGCAGCTGGCCTGGGAAGCAACACAGTAACAGGAAACTACTGTAATCTGTTTAGCTAGTAAGAGGGACATGTTAATATTTGTAGATTACAGCAGAGCAGACAAACAAATAATAAAAGAAACTGTGCAGATTTGCTAACATGTGAAGATATCCTCAGTTTGACAGGCCAGACTTGTCATGGTTGCTAAGCTACGATTGGACAAGTGCTGTTTGAAGAACGGGTTCATCAAACAGTTTTTTTAATAAGTACTTCATTTTTTGGATTCCATTATCATTATTTCATCTCAGAGTGGTAATTGAAGAGATGCTGCATGATGAGGGGCCCTGCACAAGAACTCTTGATGGTTTGAGGATGCCGTCAGGGAGGAAGCATGTTAGGCAGCAGTCGACAGCTGCTCTCCAGAGGTTTCCCTCTGCCAAGCCTGCCATGCTGGAGAGGCGGCATCGGCACGGAGATGGCCCGGGGCTAGCTTGAAAAAAGAGACAAATAATTGGATTAATGGGGGGGAGCAGTAAGTGGCTGGGTAAACACACTGACCCCTTGTGACTAGAAGTAGTCCCAGTGGCCCTTGAGCAGAGCAAGAGGCTCCAGGCAAGGGGCAGGTGGAGGGGTGGGGGGAGTGGGCTCCTTCAGGTCTGGCTGGAGGAGCTGGAGAGCACGGATTCTGACAGCTGTCAAAACTGCCTCTGATGTACTATCTCACATGCAAACGCAGTTACACAGCACCCCCACATGCTTATGAGTTGTGATCCACACACACACACACCATGTAGAGAGAATTATGTCAACCACATGATCAAAGATAAGTGATAGATGTGCTCTTCCTCTTCAGTAGGTGGAGTGGTAGCAGCATATAGAGGATCAGAGAAGCTTTTTATGGGGATTTCCTCAAATTAAGCCGGTCATGCTCATTTTTGAATAATTAATATTCTTTTGAGGAATACTGTTTACTAAATTTTCGCAGCAGCGACGCCGAGCACACTTGAATTAGCAGTGAAGGTGCAGCGGTCCACCGCGGTGACTCATCAGAACACGCAGTCCATTTGTCAGCAGAGGCCGAACAGATGACGAGTCATCGAGAGCGTGCTGCTGGAGTGTGAAGACAGAGAGAGAGAGTCACAGTCTGTCTAATTAGTGTCCTGACAGTGGAGACAGTTTGGATAAAAGAGGCTTTGTGCTGCATCACCAACAGCCTGTCATTTACACAACACTAAATGATATGTGAAGTAAGGAGTGAGAGGAACTCGTTATGAAAGACGAGCTGAGTGAGATGAGTGGTGGAGGTCGCACTCTCAGAGGAGGGTGTATTCGTTAAACCAAAGACACATACCCGGTGTTTAGCAACGAGACCTAGACGACACTGTTTAGATCTCTGGAGCTGAGGCTGGAATGGCTCCCTGTTTGATTCCCAGCACACGTTGTTCACTGTATGTTAAATACACTCTGTCTGTCTGTCTGTCTGCCTGCCTGCCTCTCTGACTGCCTGTGGTGTAAGAACTCCTCTGATGATCTTAAATCATGGACATTCTTCTTACTTTGGCACATGATCCACTTCAGCAGGAAACCACCTTAAATGGGTGATCAGTTGTTATGTCGACTGAGCACACTGCTGCTCTTCCCACCCACATCAGAGCTTCTTCCCAGAGAGGAGGATGAGATAACATCCAGGAAGTTTCTATATAAAGGCTTCATGTGTGGCTGAGCACTGGTCTTATGATGTAGGCTATTTACAATGTGACACACCAAACAGAATGCTTCGTATCAAAAAATCATGAAATGAAAATATATGAAAATTGTGAGCAATTCAATAAAAACAGGTGATGAGGCTAACCAGCATTTTTTCAGAGAGGCTCTTCCTCCCAGAAATGTTGGCATGACATGCACAAGCAGAGCAAAAGGTCTATAATATTCATTCTATAAGCAGATGCAAAATCAATTAAATAAATTGAGATTTTGTACATTTTTCATTGGGATCAGATTTATTATCAGACTTATTACATAATGGTGGTGGGGGCACCTAGCCTGGGTTCTCCACATGAGGTGTTAGGACCCAGGGGTGGCTGGTTAGCAACAACTTTCCACTTCAAACACTCACATCAACAGATGACATCACTGTCCAAATGAATGCTCCACATGAGCTAAGTAAAAACGTGTGACGGTTATGACACGACTAACAGAAGACAGCAGAGTGGGGGAGGAATAGTAATGAGCAGGGAAACATCTGACAGAAAGAGACAAATCACAGCTTCCATTCAGGAATAAAATAACAGGGATAACAATGTCACATGCATATTCTGAAACTTTTCTGCACTGCCTGGCCAGCAATGTTTTTGCCAGAAAAACTCTTCATCCACTACAGTGGCAAGATTACATTTAGTTTTTGTTCCAGTATATTATATTTGTTGCAGTTTAGAGGCTTGAAAGTAATTGGCAATTACCATAGGACTCTATATTCTCACTAATATCATCCACTCTGTTATTATCAAGCATGCTTCTGTGCCAAAGAGTGGTGTAGGAAATATTCTTAAATGTTGGTGTATTGTCTCCAAATGACTTTTTATGCAGCACATTTTTCACATAATTGTTCACATAATGACAATGAAAGCAAAATCTATTTTACCTAATCAATATTTTGTTGTTAAGATATGCAGTAGTTCATGTTGTTAAAATAACCTGACTACAGTGGGTTAAGTGGGCGCCCCATATGCAGAGGCTATAGTCCTCGCTGCAGTCGGCCCTGGTTCGAATCCCGTATCGGGTGCCATTTGCTGCATGTCATTCCCCCTCTCTCTGCCTCCACATTTCCTGTCACTCTACACTGTGCTATCCAATAAAGGCAAAAATGCCCAAAAATATAATTTAAAAAAGAAATAATAATCTGACAATGAATCATCATAGTAATGGTCACTTGTAATGATATTTGGCGTTGGAGAGGGTGATGCCACGGCGCTGCCACGTGGACGTAGTGTGTATGTGTCAGAGGTCACCCCCAGTCGCTCAAGCAGGTGATCAGGGGGTGTTGAAGGCCTGCTCAGGAGTTTTTAAAAAAAATAGATAACAAGTACACACCGATCATGTGATGACATGAGTTCAGTAAAGACCAGATCCAGATTGTGGATTTTGTCATATGATCACACAGACCTTCCCCACCTCACACCTGAAGTCAGGGAGGATCAGCACTCAGATGGATCCAAGTTATGTTTAACTGCACCTTTCAGTGATGTCATCAAGTGATTTGAAGCAACAAGTCCTCAAATACTTGCTCATTATACAATAGACAGTAAATATAGGGTGTCGATGGTGCGCTCAGATAATCACAACATTTTTCACAAGATAAATGTGCAGAACTCCAGAGATTTGAGCTGAGCCTTGAGTTAAGGTTTTTCCTTTTTTTTGGTTAAACTACTTTTTACACAGTTGTTCAGCAATACTATTGAGTGGACTGGTGTTCACTTGTGTGTTAACAGGAATGCATTCAACAGATCAACAGCACATCATCAAGGTCAAGTTGCAATACTGGCTTATTAGCACCCTGTAAAACTGCTGTGGTGAATGTTGAGGGAGACGTTAGCCTCCCTGCTCGCCCAGCAGACACACACAGCAACATTAGCATTCATGTGGAGCTTTGACTATGTCTAATAATCTTTCTCCTTTTAGCTCTGCTCTCATCTCCACCTGCTCGTGAGGGAAATATCTGGGTCATTAGCTGCAAAATGTTCAACTATGTTCACTAGTTGCTAACTTTATCTGTCTGCCTGTTGAGCAGAGGGGGTGTGCAGGGTGAGGTGATAATTCTCCTCTATTCATAATCATTTACTCCATTAAAGCTCCTTTTTTCACTCTTCTTCTGTGTTTTATTTGAAGTGTTGAAGGTGTTTTAAGAACAAGAAACCGTCTCAGTTTAGTTTTACATCTGCTCTCTCAGGTCAGGGAGCCAATCAGAGGAGAGGAGGCTTCTCTGACAATACACCCACTGCTGTTTTCCTGCAGCTTACAACTTGACACTGCAAGTGACACATCTTTCTGTCCTCTACAGATGATGCCTATCTACTGACCGGCCTGAACATAGAGGAGATCTACCCCGAGACAAATAGTTTCATCACGTACGATGGTTCCATGACCATCCCTCCTTGCTTCGAGACAGCCACATGGATCCTGATGAACAAGCCGGTGTACCTCACACGTATGCAGGTGAGTTTCCACAAAAAACTCCCAGAATTCACTGAGGTTTTTTGGTGTCATCTGAGGATTTTTATCTACCATGGAGTTAAACTAGTGCTCTAGCCTGTGAAACATGTCAGCCCAGCACTGAAACTTTCCCAGCTCCCCTCTGTCTAATCCTCCATACTCTCTGCAAAATAATGCAGTGGATCAAAATGCCTGGCTCACATTTCCATGATGGTTTTGCCAGTTTTTTTCCTCAATAGCCTCTTTTCTCCTTCCATCTCTGTCTTCATCTCAGATGCACTCCCTGCGCCTGCTGAGCCAGAACCAGCCGTCTCAGATCTTCCTTAGCATGAGCGACAACGTTCGCCCAGTGCAGCCACTGAACAACCGCTGCATCCGCACCAACATCAACTTCAGCATGCAGGGGAAGGACTGCCCCAACAACAGGGCCCAGAAGCTCCAGTACCGAGGTACAAACGCATCCTAACACATGCTGCTGCCATGTTATCACCGTCCGCACCTCTGACATTTACCATGAGCAAAACATGATGAGGTCATAACAAGAGGGTGTTTCCTCCTCAGCCGACTGTCAGTGTGAGGAGGCAAACAAACACCAAATAATATGGATTATCATCTGATTCAAGTCAAGTAAAATATGAAAAATCTTTTGTTTCCTAATTTTTGCAGTGAGCTGGGAAAATGTGTGGTGGCCATGAGACATCAGTGCACTACACTGTAAAAAAACAAAAACAAAACATGCAAATAGAAAAACATCATCAACACATAAGCTGTTGTGTTTGTGCTTAAGCTTAATATTTTTAGTCCACACTTCAATTGTTTTGATCTATTATTTTATTGTTAAGCTATTATTTCTTTTACAGGCTTGTGTCTGTTTCAGGCTTTCCTTGTTAAATGGTTAAAACCCTGGGAAAAAAAAGCCACACGTTGCTCTTTTTATTCTACAGTCAGTGGGTACAAAGAGAAGCGACCAATAGTTTTGTAACTTTTAAACCACAATGTGCAAACACAACATGAATAAAGAAATTCTTTTTTCTTTGACTGCATGTTGGCACCATCACGACTACATACAGTTAGCAATGTTTGTTGACAGTGTTGCTCATTCTCACATCTTCAGCTTTTACTTTTTTATATCTGATATTAGTGACACAGCAGGAAGACTTCACTTGTTTTCTCTGTAGAGCTGTTGATTTATTAAAGGCAGGTGTTTGGCAGTACCCTGCAGCCACCCAAACCAGTAACTGACAAGTTCTAGTTTTTGGTCAGAAGCTGCAACAAAAGACCACAACACTCTCAGCTCAGAGATAACATTGCTCCCGTATGCCCCTGATTTTAATTTGTTTTAGAGACAACATGTCAAATTCCGGGGGGATTATTGCTCGATCTGTGCTCACCGTTATAATTAATAAACTTAATATGAAATTTGAGTGGTGAGCTGGGACTGAAAAACAGAGCGATGAATTAAAGAGGAGGAGGCAGGAGGGAGTCAGATGGCAGGACAGTGTGAACACCTGTTTGGCTTTGACTGACTGAACTGGCTGAAAAGTGCCTTGTCACAGCTCAGTGTGACCTGGGAGGTGTCGCTGCAGTCTGTTTGTCATCTCCTCCACTCTGTTGCAGACAATGTATCTGCTGCACACAATATTGGATTTCACCTCTGAAGTGTAAATAGTTTGGAAGGCGAGAGGCAGCACAAGTTTGTGTTATTTTTGTCATGTTTTGCTCGGGGGTTTACTGTACTGTGGCCGACACACATCATGATTGTCTTCTCTCTCTTTCGTTCTTCCTCTTCTCTGTTCTACACCACCTGCTCCCACCTAAAAAAGACAAGAAGATGAAATTTTTATTCAGTGCAGGAGCTGTGGGGAGATTTGAACCCTACTCATCCTCCTCTAACCCCTCTGATCACCAAACAAACAAATCCCAGAGGCCAAAGCATGAAGAACCAAAGCAGAACTGTTTATTTAATTGTTTGGAGATTTAAAGGCCGTCAAGTTAAAGTGGAGAAGTGGGGGGGGGTCTCATTAAAAGGGGAAATATGTCTCTTTGGTGATTTGGGGAAGGTCAGCCTTTAAGCAGCAAGACACAGTCCTCCTCCCCCTCCCAGGAGAGGTGATCATCAGGGTAGCTGAATGTGGAATCAGGGCGGTTCAGGAGCTGAAACACTCGTGTGTACGAGCGTGTGTTAAATTTGTTTTATTTTGATCACCTGATGAGAGGAAACATGTTTATGATGCGCAATAAATCCTGTCTTTCTCATAACTGCCAGACTCCTTTTTATCAAATTACAGTGTTTACTCCTGTACCTCGGCACCTGCTCATTTTTTATTTTTTTTTTTTTGTCGTGGTATAATTTTCTGTCAAGGCTGCCACTCAAAACATAATGGCACAAATTCAGCCTCCCACCCACCCCCACCCTCTCCCACCTCCCCAAGCACCCGCCCATGCACATTCATCTCATTCATTCGAGAGCCATTGGCTTTAAATTGCATGTTATCGCTATAAGATGAAATGTGGTGGTTGGCGGGGGTTGGAGGGCGAACATGGCGGAGAACAGTTGAACTGTGGAGGAGCGCTGCATATATAAATCAGTATTCTCACTCCTGTCCTTCTCCTCTCTTCCAGTGAACGAGTGGTTGCTAAAGTAGCCTCCCTTGGATGAGCATGGAGACAAGTGTCAGAGACGGAGAGAGGGAGTGGGAGGAGGAGGAGGAGGCGAGGAAGGAGAGAGGGAGGAAGGATGTGAACCCAGGCTTAAGGCTGCATCTCATCTAAGATTACTTCATGGCATTGTATAAAGACAAACTACACCAAGACATTATCCAAACAAAAGAACTTTGCACTGCGAGCAAAGAGACTCTTTTCATACATACTGAACTCTTGAACCCTTGATCTAACACATCTAACACAAGTCCTTTCCCCCACTGCACAACTATATCTATATGGACATTTTGATACCAATACTTTTTTTGGGAGAAAACTAAAAAAAAAAAAAAGACACTTGAAAACAATTAAAAAAAAAAAACTCCAACAGTGTGGAAGCATTTATTTGATAGCTTCCCAACTAATAGGACAACGTTGGGACTTAAAAGCCTTTGTACATAAAGATGTTGCGGTGGGAAAATCCGAGGACTAAGTCACTGCCCCCCCCACCCCGCCGGTCAAGACTGAGTGGTCAACAAGTCTCACATGGACGTTTCATTCCAGTCACCAACAAGGCATGCAATCAGCAACAACCAACAGAGAGGGAACACAGCCTTACCTTGTCATTGTGGGAGAACCGGAGTCACGTCACGGGAGACTAACCGATATTAACGGGCTTTCTTACAGCCTCAGAGCAACCTACCTGTGTCTTGGCCTCGTTTGTACATATTATAATTATCAATAACTGGAGAAAATTAATATGTTAAGAAAAGTAATGAATTAACATTCAAAAGATATATTAAGAGGATTTTAAAAAAGACAAGAAGTTGAGAATTTTAAAAAGCTTGGCGCACTTTGAATTCTGGAGCAGTTCTCGGTTTGAACTGATGCCTTTTTTTCTGTTTTATTGTTTACAATGGTCATACACTGTGTTTGAGTAATGTTATCAGCCCAATAAATGTGTCTGGAAAGTTCACTTTGGAAAATGCTTCACTATTGGAGGATCTGACTTATTGTACCTGTACCTGTTTTGTACTGTTCCAATATTAAATGTGTTGATATGTCAATATTACCCCTTCAGAGGTACAGTATGCTCAATAACAACTGCCTTCACTGGGAAAGTCCTCGTGATGGCGTATTTTTTCCTTCGCAGGGGCTTTTTTCTGCATTGTTTCCGTGATACAACCGGAGCTTATCAGCCGAGCACAGAGGACGCTCTGTCGGGGGTTACCGTGACTTGTCATAGTCTTTCAAATCACATCAGCAGTCATCAGGGGACAAAGAGGAGAGGAACCTCCTGTGCTGATGGAGGTACACGCTGAACAATATGGGCTCAGTGCACCCGTGGATGCCTCACCATGTTCTTCTCTCCGCAGGGAGAGGAAGCAAAACGTCACAGGGACCCTGTGGCTGGTTTTACCAGGCGGTTATCTGAGGGCAAGCCAGTGATACACAACCATAGATTGTGTAGAAAACCACACAGAAAGGGAAGGTTGTAGTGTTTTTGACATTTCTATCTGTATCTATTGTATTAACAGGTGTAGCTGTTATCTGGAATACTACAATACACATGGCCCAGGTTATTACATCATGTCTTGGAATGAAATGTGACATCATGATATAAGTATAAAGACACTACCAAGATAATGATGCCTTTTATTCAAGACTTGATTAAACATGATAATAATAATAATAATGTAGCATTAATATAAAAATGAAAATAATTGTATCAGGGTAATTTTCAGCTTAGGACAAAAACTTCAACTTATATGAACACACAATTACTGAGCTGAACAACAAAACATCTGTCGTCACAAAACAACAATAGACGTTCTAATGAAGTTCTAAAATAATCTGTGTGCGGCAGCCGCTGCTGCCTCCTCACACATGGCATAAGGACTAATTTGAGACTCTGTAGTGTTAATCAGATGATTCCTAACTTTTTGCTAATATGAAAAAAGTGTTATAATGGCCCATCCACACATGTTGGTAACTCTGTTTGCCACTAAGTCATTTACACTTATTCAACATCATTACTGAAGTGTTTTCTTCATCTTGCAGCTCCACTCCTGTACAAGGCTGAGAACTGTGCAGTACATTGACTGACTGCACAGAAAATGTTGGTTGACAGACAAACTGTCAGTTGACTGCTCAGGGCCCTACACAAGGGGATAACGGCACAGATTTTCCAGATGGTGTGTTTGATGGGGCTGCTGCTGAAAAGTGACAGAAGCAAAGGTATTCAAATATAGTCACTATACACTCTACACTGTACTTTATCATATTACTTGCCGTTGATTGAAATGGGCATGCTCCAGTATGAGTTTGGAGAAGCAGGCGCAGCCATTAGATGACCATATTCCTATGCACAAGAGCAAATGTAGCTCACACTGTTATTAAGCCACGGTGTGGACTCTTAGGTGAGCTTTTACATCAAATCCATTGGTTCAACTTTCTGCTGCAGATAATACGCTGGCTATGTTTAAGAACATCACGCAATCCTAATAAACTGAATCATCACTTTATTCATATATTTTCAGGGAACACCTTTTATTTATACTATATTAATACTGGAAAACAAGTACAAAACAAACACACACATCGGGCAGCTCAGCTCAAGCAGGCGGCGATGCTGAGGGCTCCTCACTGACAGCAGCTGCTGTCGCATGTCTTCTCACTGCACATGCAGCCACAGGGCTGCGCGCACAGCAGCTCTTCAGTGGCAGGTTCCAGTCTTAAAACACTTGCAGGGTCTGGTTCGTTTTCAAAGAGAGAAGTGTCTATGTTTTGTGTGCCAGTTGAGTCAGTGTTGCGATCTGAATCATCACCTGTGCACATGTGGTTGGTAGCTGCATGAGATAAAGTTACAATGACTGACACATGGAGCCCTCTTAGAAAGGGAGGTTCAGGAAGAGACTAATGACTTAACTGCAGGGAAATTCCAGAGACTCAGCCCTCACATGTTGGTGTCATGTTTGAGCGTCCATACTCCACAGATGTCCATGCACTCAGGTGCACTGTAGTTAAGTATAAATAACATCCTCTTCTCACCATCGTGAAGATCCCAAAGTGGCTGTGCTCTTTTATGACAAGACCACCAGTCCAACACCAAATCTAAAGCATGCTGTAAGAATAGATTGATGTGATGCTAGAAAATAACTACCTGAGGTTGCACATACTGTAGATCCTGACTTATATAAAGCAGGTAGGGAGGCTGCAGCCTAGCTGGCCTTCAGTAACAGTGAGGAGTCTACTAAGATGTTCTGTGGTTGTAAATGGTGAAATTTGAAGAGACCCCAACTGAAGAACACAGAGGTGTACACAGATCATGATAGCTTCTGAATCCAGAGAGGCCTTGTGTTAGGTGAAGCACCCAGCCCTGTGTTGTCTGTTTCTGTCTACAGGGTCCCACTGCATCGATCCCTCCCTCCCAGCTCTCCTTCATTATCTCCCAATCAATTCAGGATGCCTCTTCTTGTAGCCCTGATGTGCAAAGAAATACTGCCTCAAAGCACGTGGGAGGACGTGTGCACATGTGCATTTTCTGTTTGCTATCTGATCTGTGCCCTTTCTTTTTTTTTTTTTTTTTTTACAGATTTGTAATGAAAAGATAGTGAAGAGGGGGAGTGGTGGGAGTATGGAGAGCGTTCTCAGAGGCCACCAGCACCCAAGGTTATGGAGGCCATTATTCTACCTGATGTAGGAGACGCAGGATTGAGCCAAAGCTGCAGGACGGATAATAAATACACCAAATGATTCAATGCCCCGGCCCTCCCCACCACCTACTCCAGCCCCAACCCCCACTCTCCACCACATCGCCAACAAATAATCAGTTCTACACTCGTGACTGCGCAGTAGATCTCGCCGGACCCGACCGCTATCTGGCCCTGCCAAAAGGAATGAATGTTATGAGGTGTGTATAAATTGCTGCACTCAGATGTTCGGGGGGACATTTAATGATATTACATTAATAAGAGCATAATAAGGCGGTGGCACGCAGGGAGCTGGAGCAGAGCAGGACAGCTGCTGAGCCAAATTGAAAATGTGCAAATCTCCGTATGTGTGTTGACTCCTGAGAGACACCTGTCCAGATGTGTGTAGCAGTGGGGCTTTCAATCAGCCCTGCTGCAGCAGTCAGAGCTGTCTCTCTGAGTCAGTGAAGGGAACACCGTGCCCCTGGAAACAAGGGTGTTTGATTTCAATTACACCAAGTTATTTCTTCTTCTTATCAAAGAAACGTGACACAACATCAGTCCCCACCCTGATCCCATAACAGTCCAGCTGTCTTCACAGTCCTGTTGGTAGAACTGGGACCTGCCCAGTAGCCTACAGCAGGCTATCACCAGTCAGGGCAACTGATAGTGAAGTGTCATGCCCAGAGGCAGATTAATTGTAGCAACAGAGCAAATGCTCCTTTGTTACCTAAACCACATGAGTCCACTACTCAAACCTCAAAGACCTGCAGTGGTTCTATGCCAGAAATGACTCTTATCTTCAAAGCTGGAAACAGCCAGAGACAGAAAGCTACAGTCAGCTGGGTGCATCCTCACATTTTATTCTCCTCTATTATACATAATATATTGGCTTGGCTGTTGATGCAGTTTAATTGCATGTAACATATTTTCCAAGAGACAGGGTTGTCATCAAAGTACATAACTTTGAAGCCAAAGTAAAACCTAAGCATAATGAACCGGGGTCATGTTGAAGATCACCAGCAACACAACCACTAACACTACCACTTGTTAACTCAGCTGCTATATAACTTAGAGAAAAGTGATTATAGAGTTTGCGCAGTTAAAAAGAAACAAAACATAATAGACATGAAAAATGTGCTCTGTATATTTTTCCCAAGTCTTGGGCACCAACATCCCACTGCAAAACTTTCTAGTTAAATATTATATTGTAAATCTTAGGCATGTTGAGGTGACTCATACCAGTAATCTGCGGTATTGTTTAGAAACAGGAGGATATTTAAGCTGCGATTGTTCAGTTCATTTCACTTCATTTCTCTTTGTCCTAACTCTCTTTTTTGAGCTGGGTCTCATTCAGGCCTCCAAGTCAACTTTAGTACACACACTGTGTTCTCATTGTCTTGGTACTGATTTGTGCTCCAGTGGTGCAGCTGCTCGGTGGTGTGACACGATATCTGCAGTCAGGTGGGACATGAATTTTAGAAGCACAGGAGAAGAGAATCTACATCAAAATTTTGTTCACCATTACAAATAATTTGTGGGGTTTTTTTAGTTACCACTGAGTTCAGATTCTCCTTACCACAGCCTGGTGCATGTCACATCAGCACCGAATAGTTCCATTTAACAAATATTAAAATACAAATTATGGACTTGGATTCAGCAGCAAATAAAAAATTTCCAAATCACCCTGATGTTTGTTTGAAGCTGATTTGTTTTTCAAAGCAGCTAAATTTCATTTTAAAAATCAGCTTCACATAGTCCAACAACAGGATCCATAAGACCTCGTACAGTTATTAATATTAAGTGTGGCAGCTTTTAAATGACGACTATTTGTCTGGTTCATCACTGTTTCCTTTTATTTTTCACACAGATGGAGTACTGATTAAAGAAAACAATGAAAACAAGAGGTGACCAAGAGGCCTTGTGGTCTTATCCTCTGTAATACCTTAATGAGGGCTTCATGTAAACTAGAGATATATTGATATCCAATAGAACAGTGTTGGTCAAGCAATTATGTTTACAGAGCCTATACATTATAAGAGAGTCCAATATTAAAAGCAGAGGCAAACAAGCACACATAAAGACACAGGCAGAACACGCACACACATCAAGTGTGTGAGAAGAGAAGATCAATATCACTCTGGTGCTTTGTTAAGTATGGAGATATAGCCAGGACATGATTTTAGTTGTGAGCTTATTCCTTAAGAAACAGCATGAGCTTTCATCACAGTGAGGTTGCCAAGTTTTCAGTATGTTTGTCACTTTCTTTACATCGAGCTTAGCAGATACAATCTGTTAATTGCTGAGTTTTAGAGGCCATGGTAGCTGTTTTATCCCTGTTTCCAGAATATCAGAAGAGATTGTCTGGACATAGTCTCCCTCACATCACCCACAGAGTGAGCTGCTCCACTGTCACCATCATGGCAGCACCTGACTCCACCTAAGTCTAGTTAACCCTAAAACTGGGAAAGCGGCGAGGCATGTGTGAAGCTGAGACTTTGGTGCACTCACGCAAACTTACCTTCCTGACATCATATTCCCCAAAGGCAAACCTGAGGCTAATTCACTTGCTGACATTATATCATAATACAATTTTGTTAATCAATCAAATGACAAATCAAATTATTAGTCTGACATTTACAAGAAAAAAATCCTCCTTAAGTCTCCGACACCACAAACAGATGGAACGTTCACTGACTGGATTATTAGTATGTGTCTCCAATCATTACAGTCTCACAGTCCACTGCTTGCTAACTCCTTACAAACTTTGATATACAGTGGGTACAAAAGTCATTAAAATCCAATGGGACTTGTGACCTTATTAAGTACTTATAATGTCCTATGTGTATTTTATTACAGTACCGGGCTTACAGCAGCTCTCATAATAACATAATGAATTATGTATGTGTTATATTGCATCATTCAGGCATCGATATGGGCTTCAGGAAAAGAGTTAATGAGCATATCAGATCCAGATTTTTTCTTTTCCTGTCTCCACAGGCACTGGATAATTTCAGTGTCACATTTGTGTGCATCAGCAGTGAGCTGGATGTCCAGGCCAACCCCCCCCCCCCCCCCCCCCCCCCACCACACACACACACACACACACACACACACACACACACACAAGCCTCTGAAAACACTCTGTCGCTGCGCTTGTGGAGGAAAATACAACCCAAACTAATAACACATTTGAGGTTTGTCCTTCAAAACTGCGTGTGAAACACATGTAATAGGTTATTGAACTCTCCTTTGTGTCTGGCATACACACACACAAACACACACACAAACACACACAGGTAACAGCCTTTAGATCTCTGAAACAAGCTATTCTGTCTGGTGTTCCATAAATTTGCTCCAATGTGTACGGCTCTTTTAAGAGCTCAGTGAGCGCCGTTGGCCTGCGAGTAACCACAGGTATAAAGGCTGCAGTGGGGCAGTGAAACATGAAGGACTGCTGCCTATAATATGACATTTCTCTCTCTCTCTCTCTCTCTCCTGCTTGCTTTAACCTGCTTTTATTAGCCAACAGATGGGCTGCTCTGTCTTTGCTGTTTAAATGGCTGCAGCCCAACAGCTGAACAGAAAATGCACATCTCCCGTGTGCTGTTTGGATTTAAAACCTTTTTGCTGAAAGCAGACAGGTTCATCGACGTCGTTGCGTACCTGAAGGTGTGCTTTGCTTTACACAAACACTTCCTGGAAACCGAGCTGCTCTGAAATAACCTCACTGCCGCCGGGGTGTGAGTGAAAATGAGTCTCAGACTGAACGGAGCAGAGGCGACGATCGGCATGTTTTCAAAACGTGTCATCACACCATGTGTAAAGGCAGAAGGTCTGCACAGTTTACAAATGGTGTTCCACCAGCAGAGCTCAGTGCTCAGGTAGCAAAGGTATAAATGTGGGAAAAGCAACTTGGCAACACACTGATAAATATGTAGTTTTCTGGTAAAGCGGTGCGTCCCAACCTTTTGCAACCCGTGTTTGAAAATCTAATTTAATCGCAGCAGTATTTTCTCACAGCACTTTTTCTATTTATTTTAATGGATAATAATTAACAGTTCAATAAATCATCTGCTCTCCATTCTGGCACTCTACTTTTTGCCATTGGTGTGATCTTTCAGTGCACAATGTTATCACAGTGATTGGCCTCAATATGAGAAAATCATTTCATTTTAAACATAATAATCATCCTTTTTTTCTAATTACATTTTTCACATACATCCTATTGTTTTGCACCCGACTGATTTTTCAGCACTGTTGTAGAGCATAAGCTGTTACTTTTACGTTCTGCAAGTCGCTCTGATTAAGTGTGATTAGTATTTATTATTAAATCTTAATTAACGCAATCATGAAAGTTCATGGTTGTAGCAGGAAGTTGTACATTGTTCCAGAGAAATAAAAACTTTTCTCAAGGCCTTTCATTCGATTATCTATCTTCGTATTTTACCAAATTGATTTCAATATCATCTGAGTTGCCAAGCTTGTTTCACTGGAGAGGGATCAGTTGTTCTAAGTATTGAAATTTGGATTTTATAGGTCTTGGTGGTCAAAGGTCAAGGTCATAGATTAAATGATACAGCAATGACATTTTAAATCCAGAAGGTCGAAGGTCAGCTTCACTGTAACCTCATAACATCTTTCAAATATGCACATCACTGTTTACTGTACGCTCTCAGTATATAATGAGTCGGCACATACATGGATGTAAAGTGACTGGTTGGAGAGGGTTTACAACCGTGAGGCAGTAATTCTAGTTTATTTTATTACCTGTTTCTCTGTTCTCTTTTTTCTTCTTCTTCTTCTTCTTCTTCTTCTTCAAATCCAATTAACAGGAGGAAGGGGCTATGTGGCACCACACCACATCAATTATTCATTGTGGGTTTTTTACAGCGGATTCCTGGGAGCTCCTGTGAATATTAAAGACCTGGGAGCAGCCGACAGGCCAGATGTGTTACATCGCTCTCATCTGACAGATCTCTATGGGATTTCAACCAGTTCCTCCTCCTACCCTCATCCCCCTCGCTTTCATTCGCCACCTCTGCCAGGCAGCTGTAAACTCAGACAGCTCATCTGGATCCTGATCACTCATATAAACTACTGAGGCTAAGAAGCAGTCAGACCTTGAATATGAATATGATCGATGTTATCTGTGTCACTGAAAAACAAAAACACTTCTCCAGGTTCTTGTAGAGCTGCTTTACAAATAGCTTAATATGTTAAGAGTAACTGTCAGCTGCCTTGCTTCCTAGCATGTTCTGTCTTGCAGTGCCTTGGTTCGCAATGCATTCCAAATGGACACATAGTACCACTAGTTTATTTTTAATGTGACAGTGCAGAGCAGTACATGATTTGTGCATCTGCTACATGCTGGCCTGACCCATGTCTGCTTCATGTGGCTGCTTGTTTGCTGACCAAACGTCTCTGGATAGGTCGATCAATTATGTAGCTAAGTGCTTGTCACAAGTAGTAGGACCTCCATGTGTGATTATGAGGTTACAGGTTAGAGTGTGTCCTCGTCCTGACCTAACCAGGTCAGAGATCTTATGTGGTGCCGTCTCTAGTTTCTATAGGCATTGCTGGTGGATGGGCTTCACAACACTGCAGTTTGTTGATGCCTGCACAGTATTATTGAACCTTCCTCCACACACTGATTAATTTTAAAGCAGTGTAGTTTCCTAACACTGATAGCTCAAATATCAAAGGGGTGTTGTAGAATTTTAACTTTAACTTTAACTTTAGAACTCCCCACCAGAATCTCACTCCCCTAGTCAGAGTTACAGGGGTAGTCGGATTTTGTCTCTCTGCTTCTCCCATCCACACACGAGTGCCCGGTGCCGACCAGCCTCCCCTCCAGAGCTCCAGCGACACACAAAACTCTGACCAGGCTCACGTTCCATCACTTTCTTGCTTTTTTTTTATCTTCGCCTCCAACAACAAATCCCTCTTTGCTTTCCTTTGGCACTGGCTCCGCCAACAAATTCACATACTGTGCTTCCCCGTGGATACTCATGAAGATGGTCACAGCTTCAATTTCACGAAAGATTGGGGGTGTGGGGGTGGGGGTGGGGCTGTGTTCCTACCCGCACAGGAAAGTTACAGAGTGCAGTTGTAGCCAGCGTGACCCCACTCAGGCTTCAGCGATGGAACGATTCATTCTGTTAACCATTTTTCTACCACTTGAATGAGTTTGGAAACATTATTTTAAGGCAGAGAAACTTGATAATGTTGCTTTAAATGGGTTTCTCATATAAAAAGTGAATAGGAAAATGAAAAGCTGGTGCCACACCCACCACCACCTGCTCACTCCAGGTGCAGAGGTGAAAGAGCAAAGTTTAACATTAATCACAGCGGAGTAATTCTAATACATATGAAGACTAACTTTAACAGTATTCAATTAGTGAGTGTCCTGTTGGCTCTCAGTTTCCTATCAGATATGGAGGTGGACAGCTGCAGTACCTGTGTGCTATAGAAATGTACATTACTCTGAACTGATGAAATACAACAACATCGTCGTGTCACACTCTGCTGCTCCGAGCTGCTGTTTGTCACACAAGAGCTGATTTGATTCACTAATTAATCCCAGTCATTTCTATTCGTCTGCCATTTTTTAAAGTGCAGTTAAGTTGCACTCTTCTGCAGATGTTTTGAATGAAGAGCGCACGTGCAGTGAGGTGTCAGGAATTTAACAGTATCACTGTTCGCTGCAAACAGACAATCCCATCTGATCATTTATTTACATCAAAACATTAGAAACATACATAAAAGTGTGAAAATACAATATTACTCATGAGTTATTCAGTTGACTGTGTGAATCTCTGTGCTCCTCTCCTCTGCATCATTTAGTGATCCCCTGCTTTTCTGCAGTATAACTGCTGACAACTGCCAACTGACACAACATCTGGATATTTTATATTCAGCCGGTGAGTTTGCATTCATTATAACTAAAAAGCAACATTAAAGCACATATACACTTTTAGAAATACTCAAAAAGAAATCTCATTTCCTTCTGTTTTTGTGGCAACATATTTATTCCTAAAAATATCACTTAATACAAAAATATAAGATAAACATGTCAGTTTTAGGTATAACATTTTGTACACTAATTAGTGATGATACACAGAATCAAAACTGGGGGAAACACTTCGTCTACCTGAGTCTGACATTGTGATAATTAAACCACATGAGCATTCTTTAATGTATTTACACATCATGACCTAGTTCCTATTTATGGCTCTATATTCATGAGTCAGTGGTGCACAGCATTAAATACAGTCGCAGCGATAGCTCCGAGCGTGTACAACACACAGACTGATTTTCTGGTGCACATCTGCTACGCAGCAGGAAATGGGGAGGATTCTGTATCAGAATCTTTCTTGACAAATCAAGTGTCGCCTCCCCCACACCCCCACCCCCACCCCACCCCTTTTCAACAGCACTGTTGGTGTCATTTTGTAATGAACTGAGCAGGAGAGACGACCACGTCATGCACTTGACCCAGCAGTGATGTCCTTGATGGAGGAGCTAATCTTATTAAATTAATCAGCTGTGAAAGAGATCACAATCATGTTTTCCAGCCTGAGCAACAAACTGCTACAATAAAATCTGCTAAATCCTTATAAATAATAATCTATTATTCAATGCAGCTTTCCAAGTAACTACTCTGCCTCACGCTGTTTGCTTCTCTTAAATCTAAACATGCAGGGAATACAAATGCAAATTCCCATGATTCTTAACAACATACTGGCTCTGCTGCTGTTTGATCTTGATCCCCACTGTCTATCTTTTTCCTTTACAATACAGTTAAGTTCACAGCGAGGAGGCATAGTAACAAATGGTTACAGAAGAGGATACCTTTTTTTCAGACACGAAGCCCCACTGAGATGAAAATACTGTCTGTCCACTGCTGCATTTTAGTTTGTGCCGCTGTTCCATTTCAAATGACGCTCTACTGCTGTTTAGTTAAATACATTTCAGAGGAAATGTAATGACTGACTGAATAATGTTCTCTCGTGTTTGTCTTTAAGTGTTATATTCTTGTACGGCACAATGGCTGTAAGGAGGGAGGAGGGAGGTGGTCAGGCCTGACATTTTGACACTGTAATGAATTGCTGGTAAGATTTTTAATGCTTACTCCACCCACCTCCTCAAGAGAACCAGATTCAGTTACTTTATTAGTGTCTCTTATGCACAAAGAAAATGCAGTCATCAATAAACCAGGAAACCCTGAGACCAAGCCAACACATCTTTGGCTTTTCTGTTTGCAAATATTTCATTTCTTATTGGCTGCCAAAACTGTGGATAACAGCCAGTCAACCGATACATAAGATTTATGTCTGGGCTCAGTCTATGGAAATGTCATTTCACATGGCACAGAGCAAAAGAGAAGAGAAAAAATATTTAAAACCAACAGAAATTGTGTTTTTTCTCCCTTTATTGATGCTGAAATGTGCTCCAGGGTGTGTTGGTACATGTGACATCACCCTAACCCCGGACACAACTGTTCCTGTATTTTGTAAACGTTATGGTCCCAAAGTGCTGTGAATGATTTCATGTCAAATACAACCAAATCAGTTAGAAGCTTATCAATGAGCAGAAGACTGATGAACCCTGTGTAGGCTACTGTAAGAAAGTGCAGCAGACAGCATTCAGCTATGAGAAGCTGTTTGAGATAATACTCACTTACATCATAATATCTCTGTTAGGATGACCAAAACAGCAGCTGGATGACACAGCAGAAATGATGCACGGGCAGCGTCCAGGCTAAGGAGTAACAGTAACAGACAAACTACTACTCCCTTCCCTAATCAAACAATGACCAAATTTAACCCAATTTAATTACAGCAATAAAAACCAACTCCCCAACTCCAACATGCCACACTCATTTCTAATTTGGTTGCCCCCACAACAATAAGGAAGGTATCTGTCCCAGGGGGAACCCTTTTGCCATACACCCTGGAGCAGACAAAGAGACAGGTGGGTACTTAATACACTTCACATTAACTTTGCTCTGTACATTAGCACCCACCTATGGGACAACAAAGCACACATATTGAGTTAGTTAGTTTAGCCCAGTGTACCATCAATTAAAAACACATGCTGCACATGTCATCCTGTCCCTCTCTTCTAGGTGGAGCTGAATGGCCACCACAGCACCTGTCACCAGACAACACAATCACGGTATAAGAAGGACAATAGATAACCTATCACCAGACCAGTTTTTTTAAAATCATAGCTACTCTTACACATACTCTATATTACTACATTCTACTGTACTCCTTTGGATGCATAATGAGCTGTGGTTTTAGCAGACATGAACTCTGTCATCTCACAAAATTGAAGAGGTCAGCAGTTTCACACACAAACAACTAGCTATACATGAACAAAAATTTCTATATAATATCATTCTGTGGCAATGGAAATAATAAATAAGAAGTTCTAATCTTCTTCCGCCTCTTCCATCGTTACTACACACCCCCGTCACACTTCCAGCCCCAGTCATTGGTATCCTCTCAATAATTCACACCTGTTTTCAAAAATGGTGCATAAGAGGCAAGATGGCGGTGCCGCTTGCAAGAGCAGTAGCCTGCTGTCAGTGTCTGGCTCGCTGTACATCCATCTCCCCAGCACCAAGCCTATCTCTGGCATTTGAACAAAGTCTGTGGTCAGGTCGTGTTAACCGTCGCCCTCGTGCTGTGGATTATAAACCTGGACCCGGCGGATTATTTGAGCTACACCAGTCTAGTGGAGCACCTGAGCAGCAGCGTTAAGCTAGCTAGCTGGCCGTCTTCAAGGTAACAGATACTGCACATGTTAGCACAGAGATCCTCTATTCATTGAACTGAACTTTCTGTTGAATGAATTGAGCTGCCATTGTTGTTGTTCCTGGTGTGGGACCTGTGGGTACACCAGTAAAGGACATTGGTGTGTGGGATTTGTGCTTGGACTTTAGTGGTCACGTTGTCAACTGTGCTGGGTCTTTGGTTGAAGGTTTGATAGAAAGGTCACAAGTAGCTGAGCTGTGTATCCTTGTGGGTGATTACCTGTCTCTAACTCAGTTCAAGTTGTCAGAGGGAGCTCCTCCTGCCACTAGAAATTACAGGTAATCCGCTACAATGCCATTTCCAGTTATTATCTTTCCATTTCCAGCCATTAGTATCTTAGTCCTAGATATAGAGCTTTGTTTTCCATATACTGTTAACAGCATTTGCACATACACATTTTATATGTAATTCCCCTCTTAAATATATCCCCCCTCCATCTTTGTGAAAAGTCTTTGAATATTATCAGGCAGTATTTTTTTTATTTGCTCTATACATTACTTGTGCTGTTGTAAATTCTACTAGACCTCTAATCTTTAATGTTTGTCATTTTAAAAACAGTGTATTAGTGTGTTCACTGTGTCTGACATGATTTACTATCCATACAGCTCTTTTTTAGAGTGTGCTTAATGATCATATCGTGGTTGTGTAGGTGTTGTCCCACACTTCAGAACAGTAAGCAAGATATGGAAAAACAAGTGAATACAATATGCAATGCACTCTTACTCAATATATCCTTTGCTTTCCCTAGTGCTCTGCGTATGCATAACTGTATGTGTATTGAGTGGAGTTTTCTGTGCAAGAGAACTGTGTTGATAAAAGTAAGTGATTGTAAATGTAGAGGGTATAGCAATCACACGCCCCCGTAAAAATTATGATGTTATTTGTGAAAGCAAGACTGAATTGGATCTCAAATGGCCTCTCATACTTAGCTGGTAGAGAGCATGTCAGCTGCTGGGACTCAAGTCTGATCCAGACAACAGGCTTAGTTAAAGGGGACATATTATGGAAATATCACTTTTTGAAGGCTCTTTATATTTGGGTGTTTGTCTTGCCTTCTGGCCCCAAAATGTGAGAATTGACAAAACTGTGTAAATGTGTAATTTGGAGCAAATCTGTAATTTGCTCCACAGGTTGAAATCCATGTGGTTTTTCCAGCTGTTCCCTCAGTTGTCTGATAATGATGTCATTAGTTTTCAAATTTGCATAATACCACCCTACCTGGTACCAGTAGAAGGGGTGGGGCGGGGCTAGCAGTGGTTCATTTGCATTTAAAGTGACAGGGCAGTGAAACTGGGAACTATTTCAATTTATGGAAAAG
Organism: Caranx ignobilis; assembly: GCA_021432705.1. NCBI lineage: Eukaryota > Metazoa > Chordata > Actinopteri > Carangiformes > Carangidae > Caranx > Caranx ignobilis. The sequence goes on from MU269988.1 coordinate 17,580,257, forward strand.
GGGCATAATATGTCTCCTTTAAGATGAGCTGAACTGCACTTTGAAGGTGGATGAGCCTTTTTGTACCGGAAGACAGACTGTGATTTAATACAATGTTACTGGAACAGTCTGTCAGCTTGTACTCTGCTCTAGTGATGTTCCTGATGCTCCCGGTATGACACAGAGACTATTAAGATGCTAGATGTTGTATCAGACTTCAGTTCTGGGCCGTTGGATGGATATATTTCTCCTCGTCCCGGACCATCTCATGGTGGAGGGGCGATGAAGCGGGACATCTCCCTGACACTCCCAGCTGCTAACCTGTCTTAGGAATTACTAGGTCTGCATGTTTTATTCTGTCTAGTTAGCTATATCTAAATGCTATCAGTCTCTGTCCTTTGCAGAGCTCCCTAGTGTCTTCCCGGAGTAGATGTGTTGTTAGATCTCTTGTGCCAAGGTGTCCCATGCTCTGTGCCACCAAGTCTCTGTGCCACAAGATGGGTGGGTTGCCCTCAGCTGTGTGCTGCAACACGCTCGCTGTCTTCTGAACCTCCTCCTCAGCCCTACATTTCCTCTCTGTCACCACTCAGACATGAGTGTTCCTCATCTCCATCACCAGCCTCACCTTCATTTGTCTGTATACAAGAATGAGGGGTTTTAGGGGAAGCTGCATTGTTAAAACCCAAAACGTGAATTCATTACAGGGAAGGTGTTTTCACAATTGACGTGTCAGAGCTGCACAGGTGTTGTTGTCATGATTCTCACATCCCACATATTGGCAAAACAGTGGTGTTTCTTCATGATACTTCATTCTGAACACTGTCTGAGAGCTACCTGTAAGAGGTCCAGTCCCCTGTCTGATGAAAACACCAGTAACAACACTTTCATTGACACAACACGCTACTATAGAATAAAATCCAGCTGATAAACTCCAACTGTCTAAAAAGGTGAATGTTTAGCTCATGTTCTTAAGTAAACTTCCAAAGCATTCATTTCCCATCATGCCATGAGGTTTTGCAGTTACATATGAGATCATTTATTTTGTTGTTTTCACAGGATGTCAGAACAACTGTACCCCTCTTCTTTTTGAACACCTGTTTTCCGGCCTCTCTTTTTACACACTCAGACTTAAACTAAAAGTACGGTCATGTTTTAACAAAGCCATTACAGAACACTGACGCAGCAGAGACCTCCCTTTACCCAAAGACCCTTTTCATTTGCAGACAGATGATGTCAGCAGTGTCATGTATTACTGAGTATGTGAAAAGCTTTTTCTCCATTTCACACAGAAGGTTAGTCACGCACTGTCGCCGGGCGAACTGACCCAAAGGTCGGTTCTCTGCTCTGCAAAGTTTGCCCAGGCTGAATCCTAACAGTGTCATTGAATGAACATGACCTGAAGGACAGCTGAAGTCTTTATTAAATCAGCTGCTATGAAAGCAAATGCACATATAAAGCTATGATTAATCCCAGTGTGAAAGGGAAATGTATTAGAGTAGAATAAGTAGAAGTTTAGGAGGTGAATTAACAGAAAAGTTCTTATTTTTTAATTCCAACCTAAGCATTTATGTATGAGCTGTCATGTTTATACACCTGTGCCTTGGCAACGGTACAAACACTACTTTTCTTTTTATCATTATTCATTTGCAAAGTTGCACCTTTAACTTTGGTTACTAAGTAACTAGAAATGTATTATACAACAGGAGAGCTCGACAGAGATGACAATGAAGTTGCCTTGAGTGGATCTCTCGCTGCAAAGGTGAAGACGAGCTCCAAGGCTTCACCAGTTTGTACTTTGATTTCCTCCTCTTCCAACCTCTTATCCATCGCAACACAGCTTTTATGGCACCTTTTCTTTTGAAGGTGAAATCAGAACTTGCTTTTATAAAATTATTTCATTTTTTTGTTTCATGAGTATGCTCCCAGTGCTCCACCGTCCTGTATCATGTATCATTGCTCTGTGTCTGGATGAGAATTCTGATGAAGTCAGTTCAAACCACAGCGAGAGATGAATTTTAATCTTTTTTTTTTTTCTTCTTCTCCTTCTTTGAGGTTCTCACATTCAGCAAACAGTGCAACAAAAGTAGTGAATAAATGTTTATGTTTTTGTAGTATCTGGTTCAAAAGGCCTGCAGACATGAATGTCACACATGCTAACAAAGATGCCAGCATTAGAAACACTAATCCACCAAAGACAAACAGGTCAGAACAACCAGCTAGTGGAGGATAAATGGATTCAAACACACCGCTGATAATTAACTACAAGTTTAACTGCCCAGTTGAATCACACTCATCTTGAAACAAATTCACCCTCCATGACTGAACCTGTAGTGTTTTAATATGTTTAAGTTAAATTTCCTGAAGTTGTGCTCTAACCTGAACAACCACATACACCAGGCATCTCCAAACTATTCCACAAAGGGCTGGTGTGGCTGCAGGTTTTCTTTCCAACCAAGCAGCAGCTCACCAGACCTGACTCAGTTGATCAACTGATCTCAGTCTTCAGACACATAGATATATATAAGAAGACTAGATGACTCACCTGACACTACAATGACACGGCGTCACCACATGGCCGCCATCTTGGCTCAGTCAACTCGCTCCCTCAGAGCATTAAGCCTATGGTGCATGTTCTACTATAATAACCAGAAGTTGCTCAGTTTTTGACCATTTTTCAAATGGTTTGGTTTGTTATGAACGTCAGAAATGCAGTCATCATACTGCATACTTAAAATTACAAATAATTTAAATCATGTCCTTTTCTACAAAAGTAACATTATAATAACATTATGCAGATAGTTAAAGTAATATCTCTATACGGACAAAATTTCACAGAGTTAAGACTAGCTTTTTTTTAGTGTAGACGACTGGATCACCATCTACTGCAGCCAGAGTCAGAGCAAGTTGCCTGACCCAATATGGCCGCCCTTTGAGGAATTGTTTGGACATACCTGACATCGAGACTGTCCAGTAAAAAACAAGCACATGACTTACACATGTTTTCAGGTGATATTTATTGGCTGTAGTAATTGTGACAGGAGCAGAGGGAGATGTGTGGTGACGTTGCCTAGTATAAAGAACACCAGATTTAGATGTTTGTTTACTGAGTGAGTAACCCAAACCAAGTGCTTTTAGTGCCTGAACCTAGTGAAGCTATGATGATTATATAAAGGGGAACTATGCAAGTCCAGTCACTTTTTCGCAGTGCTGGTTTGGAAATGCATATTTTACAAAACTGGCATAAAAACTCTCAGCTAACCCTCCTAATCCTCCCGCCCCTCTGGCCATTTGTTTTCAGCGAAGCCGGTGAGAAGGCGCTCCATGGAGCAGCAGGTAATGTTATACATTGTATAAGTTTTACAACGTGTAGATTTGTGTAGTCTTATCTGTCATAAACAAGAGATTATGGATTAGGGGGCATGTTTGTGTCATGTGCCACTGAGACGAGATCTGCGACCCGGGTCGGAGACGCAGATCTTGCAAGCTTGGTTTTCTGCCAAGAGACGCTAGGTTTAAGGCAGAGAACCACCATTCTCCAACACAATCACTCTGAAGCTGTTTAATTAAGGGATAAATCTTGCATAGTTCCTCTTTAAGTAACTATGAGAACAATCGTTACACTCTAACATCTGTAGCCATGGTTACAATGAGGCGATTCTGTCATGAAGCTAGTTGGCTAGCTTTGTAGAAGTCTTGTTCTCCTCCTGTTCTTTACACACAGCTCTGATTGGTGGACTGGTGGTCTCCATCATGTGGCAACACACAAAAACAATGATATATTTGGCAGCATGACTCTTGATGATGCCAGCTTCACTCTAACAGGAGCATTGTTTCTCATTAATGGGATAAAGGTGACAACATGAGGACGTTTTTCAGGTTCACGATAGAACAAGCGAAAGTGGTTCTATAGAACAGTAATGCTTCTTTAAACTTCTGAATAAAGGAACCTTTCTCCATCCAGATTTCCTTGACAGCTGGGCCGACACCATCTGCTGATGCAGATCATGTGATACTGTAAACTTCAACGCAGCCACTAAATTGGTCTCGTGGTGCATTTGTTTTCTCAAGTCATCAGCAATCTTCATATTACTCACATTATGCGGGGCTGCATGGCCACACAAGCGTGTTGATGAAACTGGCTGTTTACCTCATCAAACCCAACCTTTGATTAGTTTCTACCTCTTCCCCAGCTACAGTGTGTGAGGGGTGAGTAGATGCACGGCTTGCAAGTGCTTGGTGCTTGGGGTTAGTATAGGGGCACATCCCGAGGGCTGACGGATATAAATCCACAGCAGTGTCTCAATATGCGTCTCCTGCTCCTTAATCAACCAATGGATGTTTTCGAGTGACATCTCAGCAGGAAGCCTCCCTTTAGGGGCCCTGTGTCATTCCCTGGACAATCTGCAGTGACATCTCAGAAGCAGCATCTCTGGATATGCTTCTGAACATATCATGGTTTTTAATCTAAAGATAATTGAATTTGTAGCTAGCTGTATTAAAACTGTTCTGTTCAGGCTGTTGCTCACTGAGGTGTCTTGAACAGAGCACCAGAATAACTTGGATGATCAAGTTAAATCGTTCAGAATAAAAACCACGAGAATCGTTGCTGGTCATTAGGTACACCCACTGACAGTCTATCCATGTCTCTGCCAGGTGAATATGAACACCAACAGTCCACAGCCAGAGGGAGGTGAGATAAGGTCTGTCCAGGAAGTCTCTAGATAGAGGCAGCAGCTGCTTTATGAGAAAAAGTATTGAAGGTTTAAATGTCAACAAATGTAACAGGGAAATCATCATGTACTCAATAAGCTGAATATGAACCTTCCTTACAGGAGCTTTATATGTTGATGAACACTGGCCTGATGATATGGACCCTTTACATTGTGTCAGCACTAAAGACATTTAGTTCAGGTTTTCATTTCTGTGTTCTTTAAATCAATATTTTGAATTTGCCAGATTAACAATAACATTTTGGGATTTTTGGGGAGTAAGATTATTTCTTAGACACTACTCACTCAAACTCGAAGAAACACTACTTTACTTTAAAGGTTCCATATTATACTGTTTTTCAAGCATTTCACATCAGTCTAAGTGGGCCAACCACATTGGTGAAGCATATTCGGTGTGTATTTCCCCAAATCAATCTGTGGTACATATCTCAGCAATCTAAAAGTAGCTCTCCTGAAAACAAGCCGTTTCTGTGTCTGCACCTTGAAATGCAAATAAGATGTGTAAACCACATCACACCCTACACAGGGAGAGGGTATGGTTTTCACTACTGGTACCATGTGCTAATGTTGACATTGGGAACAATGGCTTGTCCGGATGCAATCGTGGGCGGAGCTCACCTTTTTATAGACTGGCCCAGGGGCAGTACCAAGGCAGTACAAGGAGGTGGAGTCATCTGCATTACCTACTGGCCCATTTGGGCACACGATCTCAAAAAGGGGAGCAGACAGACTTTTTTCACCTCCAGGCATCATAGAAAGGCCACGGGAGCACATATAACCACTATAAAACCAGTTTAAAGTGGATTTTGCATAATATGGGCCCTTTGAAGCTCGGCAGGGTGGTGCTTGGAGACCACATGTGTGCCATGGACCATTGTGTAAGAGAGGCTGCTCTCTGTAATTCACAATTAGCTGATCTTATCGGACTGGATGTTGTGCACAGGTCTGTATCCAGTGTGTTAAAGTATGTACTTGCCAGCATCAACCACACACTACAACCGCTGTAACCCATGTGTCTTTTGGTGTGACTGTTTCCTTTGTTTAGCTTTTTACAGTTAACATAACAGCATCAGTACAACATTTATGGATCTGTAAGACGAGGCATGCTAAGACCTACTGCCTCATCACTTGCTGCAAAGTCTGCAGTGTTTGATAACAAACTTCTGCACTTTTTAAGCATTTTTAATACCTGTCCTCAATCTTTTTTTCTGCATTACTCTGAAAGACACATCGCAGCCTAACCATAAAATAGCTCCCCGGTCGCCCAGAAGATCAATCAAAGTAATAGAATGAGTAAATGTAACTGTGCAGCTCCATTTCCCATAACAGTAGCTACCGCAGCTATCAGAGGCTGGCTCAATCTGTCCCTGTCACACTGAGGCGCAGGGAGAGGGCCAGAATTATATATTCAGGCGGGGAGATGAAGGAAAGGTGGTGGTTCCAATCGAGGTGGGAGGGTGTGTGTACAGTATGTAAGTGTGTGTATTCATGTGAGACAGCGGGAGCATGGATCACACAGATCTTTATCTGCTGGGCTAAACAACGTAGATATTACATGAAGACATAGGCAAATGGCAAATCAAATTTGCTTCAGAAAACAGGGGGTAATCAGACTTTCTTCTTTTTGTGGTTAGACATTAATATTTTCCTTAATATTGAAATTATCATCGAGGCGCCATGTGGCACAGTGGGCTAAGCAGGCGCCCCATATGCAGAGGCTATAGTCCTCGCTGTAGTCGGCCCTGGTTTGAATCCCACATCGAGCGCCCTTTACTGCATGTCATTCCCCCTCTCTCTGCCTCCCCATTTCCTGTCTCTCTACACTGTGCTATCCAATAAAGGCAAAAATGCCCAAAAAGTATACTCAAAAAAAAATATATATATATTGAAATCATCATTCAACAGAATGATTCTATGATTTAGTAACAATTGTAATATTTCTCACCTTGTGCACAGTAGCATGTAGTAGTGCACTGCAGTGTGTTTCTATAGGGAAAAACACGAGATGTTGCTTTTCAGAAAAGAAAGTTGGTAACCAGACATCCACACAGCAAAGAGCCAAGGTCCATTGATAAAAACAGTCATTTTACCTCACAGAGTTCTATCACTGCATTAGTTGGTTGGTGTGTTTCAGCTCAAGGCGCTTCAGGTTTGTTTTGACTCCCAGACCTCTGTGAGGTAAAATGACTGCTTTTGTCGATGGAGTCTATGAAGCTTTGTATCATGATGAAATTGCAGCTCCTGGTCAAAACAAAATTGATCTTACTCTTAAACAAAATGTTCCATCTCTGTAGCAGTCCTCTCCTTAATGTTGGTGGACACTTAGAGTCAGTGTTGTGCAAGAGCTCCATCATATTTCAGGTCACAAAGGTTAAAATAAACTAGTTCTTGTTGCTTTCTTTCACTTTGAAGACTTCCTCCTCCTACTATCCAGCCCAGCCGCCAGTCACTGCCACTCTACAGACTACATGCATGACTGGTTCCTACTCGAAACAGTCTTAGTAGTTGTTAGTGTTAGTTTATGCTCTAAGTTTAATGTGTATAAGCTGTGACTTTGACTCAGGGGGAGGGACCGGCCCTTTCCTCATGGTTTCATGTGATCATCAGTCACTTAGATGCATCAGCTGGATGTGTTTTGTTTCAGAGGTTAGATGCTCCTATAGATGCTGTAAAACCTTGTGTGCAGCCTCTAAACCAAACCACATATATTCTTCTTCTTCTTCTACTACTTCTTCTTCTACTTCTTTTTCTTCTACTTCTACTTCTTCTTCTTCTTCTTCTTCTTCTGCCTCTTCTTCTTCCTCCTCTTCTTCTTCTTCCTCTTCTTTTTCTTCTGGTGTGTGTGAGTGTCAGATCCCAAAAAGGAGGCACTAACATCACTCATTTATATAAATAAGGCATTAGGGGGCACATGTTAATCTGCATGACTGAGATGTTTTTATCACACAGACACACACAAGAGACTTTAAGCAAATAATCACAAACCATAGTGATGATGATGATGATGTCTGTGTGTGTGTGTGTGTGTGTGTGTGTGTGTGTGTGTGTGTGTGTGCGTGCGTGCGTGAGTGTCTCTGTGTGTCATAAATTCAAGCAAAATTAAAGCAGGCCACATCAAACATATTCTAAATGCCATGCCTCTGTGGTATGAATGGTGTGCAGAAATATTTGCCCCAAGATTGTACTTCATTTGCAAGCCTTTAAAGATGTCCTCTGAAGGACAGGAGGCGTACAGCTGACCAGCAGAATTATTCAGCGTGGAGGTAGAGTCCACGAGTCCTCCATTACCCAGAGGTGATGATGAAAAATGAGGAGAGTTCAAGATTAATAAAAATGCCAGTCCCAGTGCGTGTGAAGGTGTGGAACTGTGGATACACTCTGCAGAGGTTGTGTGGCTGTAATTGAGTTGCATTTCTGTCTCCGCTGCAGCAGCTGAATTGTTTCTATTCACTTTGCAAACCTTCACAAACTATATGGAGCAGTAACACACAACATGGTCACCCTGCTGTATGCAATACAGACAAGGGCCAATTCACTTGATAGATAGCTCGAGAGCTAACTTGCTAAAATCAATTGAGTCAATTGAAGATGAGGGAGTGTGATGTCTTGGTTTCCTATTTACATTTTGAAACATTCTCCCTCCAAACCTCTGCCTCACACTCAAATAATCCCTGCTCCCGTGGTGATGTGTTCTCAGTTATAGTGTTGCTTTTACAGCTTAAGCCCTTCCACCTGCAGTCCAGCTCCTTCTGTGCAGTCCTGTGAACTGTCCACTCTCAGGATTTTTGTGCAATAACCCTGTCCAAACTCCCCAACAAACAGAGGACCAGCCGTGGTGTTGACCAATGGAATCATGAGCCTTGCAGACACTTTTGCTTTATATCTTAAAGCGTCCTATACAGGCGGTTTCCCTTCCCTTCCCACTCCTCTTCTCCTTTATGCAACAACTCAATATCTGGAATTTAAGAACAACTGATGCACTCTGAGGAAATGCTCCCACTCCCAGCTCTGCCTCTCACCCATTTGTACTCTATGTAATAATAATGAAGCGGGAACTTATATGATGTGGAACTGCCCAGATGTGAAGCATCTTTGGTCAAAAGTGACACAGATGTAACGGGAACTTATCACCAATTCACCCAGTGTTAACCCTAGATGATTACATAAACTGCATATCTCCCTATGGATTATTTCATTTTTAAACATTATTTCTCTTCAGCTCTGCAGCTCGATCCAGTGGTGCCAAATGAAACACCGCACAGCCAGTGGAGAAAGTCCATGACCCAGAATGGAGGAATAATGGCTGAGGTGTGCTTTATACTGCTTTTCTCTAGCAGCTTATGACGTTGGTGGTCTCTCTCTATCTCTCTCTCTCTCTCTTTTATTTAGTTAGTTTTAATTTATCTATTTTTTATCCATAGATTTTTGTATATTCATTTTTTTTTGCTGTAATATCAGTATAAGTAACCTTCTGCCTATCTCAGTGGCCTCCCATTGGCATGTCAGAAGTAAAACAGCATCAGCTTTGTGACAGGTGCAGGAGCCTTGTGGATCACCTCTCCAGCAGCTTGTGACACTGAGCGACATATTGGCCAACGTCTAGGAGACAAGACCTGGAGCCCAACAAGGCCTTTCATGCAGGTTTTATGTATTTATTTATTTTTGCCCTGATCAGTGTAGGTAGGTCAGCGACACCTTAAATGCACAAAAAGCTATAACACATAGTAGAAGTGTAAACCCATAAAATTACAGTAGATCCTCTCAAACAGCTTTCACTGTACATCTAAAATGTCACAGTGAGAGACAGACAGGAGGAACAGAGAAGGGAGGACAGGCTGCGGCTGCAGACTGAGCCGACATGCTCTACTCTCTACCAGGTGAGCCACAGGGTGCTCCAGCCATGATATATATATATTTTTTTATCCAGAGCCTTCCTCCATGTGCAGATATAGTGAAGACCAACTATTTTTAAACTGCTGGCATTCAACAAAGATCAGGGTTTTGCAGAATCATCTATTATTGATGTGCTGGTATGGTCTGCTGAGCCTGCCCAACTCTGGCCCCTTTTAATTCTGATAATTCAAATTATCAGACACAACCATTTATGCCTGAATGTGTGGAAAATCAAATCTGACTGTTCTGTTTTTGGAAAACACAAGAAAAAGTTTTGCTCTAGTCCCCTGTGACCCTGCACTGGATGGATGGGTGGATGGATGGATGGATGGATGTTTTGTCTTTGTTAATACTGCACAACCAACACTCCTGTTTCCTATCATGACTAAAACATCCTATCTGACATAATGCACAACATGTAGATGCAATGACCCTGAACATGTATCAGTTAAAACTGTCCCACTGTGAAGGGGAAACACACACAAGAAGCTGCTTGGTTTCTTTTCTCCACAAACAAACTACCCCTGGGCAGTGTTTCATTTTCCTTCCTTGTCATGGAGGTGAAGATTTACATAAAGCTGCCCTGGAACAGCCGCGGTCCCTCAGGTTCCTCCCAGCAGGGAGTCGTGTGCTGCCGAAATGTGGGCTGGGTCTCGGCTTGAGCGAGAAAAACATCTTGATGGACGACGGACTGAACATCCAGAAGAGCAACAATGAATTTATGTATTTTCAAATTTGTGAAACTCTCTACAGTAACATCTCTGTTCCTGAGTGCCCATCAGCTGTATTTGATGATGGAAAAGCTCTTCAGAGTACACTGCTGTCCTATTTCAGGCTAAAAGGTGGGCAAGTGTGTTATTTTGGTGTAAATCCTCACCAGCTCTGTGTTATTGCCCTAAAACACTGGTTGTGTCCTCAGATTATCCCACCTCGCTGACTCTCCCCTTCACTTCCAATCTATTAATTGCTGTAATCTACTGATTGTCCTAAGCAATGTAGTTATCCAACCTTAATCCTGTGGTGAGTCCATTAGGTTATTACAGCTAGTTGCCTAACTGTAAACACTGTAGACACACATACATATAGAGGTGAAGTCCATTATGATATTACACCATAAGAACATTCAAGGTAAGGGGGGCTGAAGTGATGAGATGGACAGGTACAGACTCAAACCCACCGAGCAAGCGGCGAGGTTGAATCGGGACAGACGAGGCAACTCAGGTGAGCAGCTGGATGCCCAGGGAAATAGGAAAGACAAGGAGTGTGTCTCAGCAGGAGAGAGCGGTTGAACATGTCGTTTAGATGCCACTGACTGAGTTCCCTCTTTTAACTTGTTAATCCATGCCCTTGAAAAAGATAAAGAGGTGTTATCAAAGACACACCAAAAAAATCCAGAATAGTAAATAAATAGTGTGTGTCTGAGAAGTGTCAGTTTATCTAAGTCCCCGTATATCAACAGAAACACGGCTCATTTCACAATAGAGTGCCAAGATTAATTAGTGAGATAAATTGTTCCAAAACAACAGCAGTTAATCTGGCCTGTACTTTACCTAACACTTGTTTTCCTCTGCAACAGTGTTGAGACATCTACGGTGTGATTATCAGATACTACGTCCACCTCCGGACCAATTCTGGCACGCACACAGGAACCCTTCAAGCTGTTGGCCGGTACTGAAGGACATCAGCCACAGTCTGCCCAGATGTGGAGGTTTTGGGGCCAGAGTCTGACATATGTTGCATCAGAAGTTTCATTTTGCCGTCTGAGGTGCTACTTTTTATTTTCACTCACATCTCAGAAATCATATATTGTATTCTGTATCTATATTTATTTTACACTTATTTTATACATTGAAATATTTCATCTTCTAAAATATAAGCACGATTTAAGTCTAAATCAGTAATCAGCATTAAGTTTGGAATTTTGGTCATTTAGGTTCTTCGTTTGGTTCCTTGTCTCAAATGTTCAGGCTGGCCCAACTGTAACATTTGAGAAAAGATGAAAAATGAAAACATGTTTGTTTGGTTGAACTTTGTTTTGCCCTCTTTCCAGCTGCATTAATCCTTCAGAGTCATGATCCATCAGAAATTGTGACCTTTTGGAGGGCACTGATGCTAGATCAGGCAGCTTTATATATAAGCAGAGAAACTGGCTGACCCCTGGTTATACACAAGAGTAAATGGTATATACATGTTGTTGGATTATTAGGCTGACTGAATAATGTCATCTAATGTAATTTACAGTATATTAAATCAACTTAAAGGTCCCTGTGTTTCATTTGGAGTGTTGATCCATAGAAGATTTATGTGTAGTTTTATGAACCAAAATCCATGTCAATGTTGTTTATGTCTCCTCTGGAGCAGCAACAACATATCAGTGAGCCAGTCAGAAGAAAAGAGACGATTACACTCTCCCCTGAGAAACTTGGTTTGGTGGGGTGAAGTGGGTGGCTTGATGTATGGCTGAGAGTTTTGACTTTGCTTTTTTGTGACATCATAAAGTCACAGGAAGTCCTGACGGCTGGTTTTAAGGCTGAGTCTCTAAATACAGGCTCTGTGCATTTCTCTGTGGACTGAGGTTTTAATATTTCCACAGAAATAATATTAACAGTATGAGAGGGTAATAATTTGTTTTTGTGATGATATTCCTGTGATTTAATTTTACCTTGTTAAGATTTTGAATGCCAGTCTTACTTTGATGACGCATTTTCTCTTTGTTGCTTTGGTACTGTTCCTTTCATAAGTCTTCCCCCACAGATCACATGCAATTTTTATGACTTCCATTGTCTCTACTACACTCAGGTACAAGTTAACCACCCCCACAAAACCTTCTTATGAACCCTGTGGGTCTGTCTTCAGAAATCCAGTTGCATAACCAAGCTTTGTTTAAACAAATTAGCTGATTTGCATCTTAAAAAGACAAATATATGAATATTTTCTGCACAAACTAAGTGTATAACAACAAAGCCTTACTCAAATCAACATTTTCAAAAACTTTTCCTCTCTCTACTCTCATCATCTTCCCTCTTTGTGTTCATTATCACACAGCCTATGGCTTCCCCATTCTGGGCTTGATTTGTTAAAAGCAAACTGATGTTTCTGTGAGCCCACGCACCAAATGAGTAAGCAGATGTTTAAAATGTGTTGTGAAATATTAAAACTGAGGCGTGGACACGGAGCAGAGCACAAGGAAGCAGACAGTGTGAGAATGAAAGGTTGAGGGGTAATCGCAAACACTTACACAAGCAAACACCCAAGAAGTCCATCAGTGCAGAGACCACACACACCCACTGTGAATTACTTCATTTACTCAGCCTGTATCTTTTTCATTTCCACTCCTGCACATTTCAAGTGTCTGAAATTGACTTCATCCACAGCGCAGATCAGGCTGACTTTGATTATACGTGGCAAGTGGAATCGTCACACTGTCACTGTCACATCTGGGGTGAGTGGAGGCAAGAACTGAGGTCCTCTCTTACCAGCACTTCAATTAGCTCCTCGGTGGAACACAGCGCAGAGCTCACTCAGCATAAAGGCAGGGGACCATACATTTAAGCATTGTGTTACAAAGGGCGTGCTCCTCTTCATTCTCTTCAATCCCCTTGTTTCCTGTCCTATCTCTGATGTTTGCTCACTGTATATGCAGGATGATGTTTACATGTCTCTGGGAAGCCAATTAAAAGCTAGCCCGTGGCTAGGCTGCACATGATAAAAGTGCATAACGTGACACATCCTGAATATATTCATCTGTGCTCATCTTGTAAATTCACCTGTGGAAATAAGGATGTACTGATTAAACGTTGTTGGGCTTTGCATGTTACAGATCCGGTAAAGCCGAGGAGCAGAAGGTTAGCTATTCCCCGTGGCCATGAAGTGATGTATACAAGCACATTCATGACTCCAAGCACACAGAGGGAGATTTACTGTGTTCATCAGTGCTGTCCTGTGGGGTAAAAATGGAGATAAATCAGCTTTTTTTGGTTCAAAAAAAAGAATTTCACTCTGACAAAAATGTGTTTTTTGGTAAGAGCCCTTTTCACATTGTAGGCAGATATTTATCCAGGGGGGGACTTTGACTTTTTGATATAAAGGAGTCGTTGGCTGTAAGCAAGAACTCAAACACAGAAAACAAACAAGAGACTATATAGGTAAAATGATGAAATGTTTTACTCTACAACTAAAGGGTTATACACATGTCAGGTGTCTTAGTGATGTCACAATGAAACAGGAAATGCTACAAGACAGAAATGAAATGAAAAAAAAAGGAAAAATGAAAATTCAGTCACAATGTTTAACAGCAGGGATTTAACTTCAATCACTGCTTCATTATATTTCATCCACTTATTATTCATTGAGTGATGTATTTTTTTTAATTATCTAACACTTTGGGGCTCCATGTGTAAGCAGCTGTGTGTGACATGAGAGTCAGGTGTGCACATGCGCACAAACACGCAAATACTTTAAGCTTCCATGTTCCTTGATGTAGAAACTCACTTTAATAATGGAGAGCTCCCGGCTGTGCGCGGCCATCTTTTATTCATGTCCTCTTCTCTCTTTGCACCGGGACACTTTATGCTGCTTATGCCAGTGACACCAGTGTCTTTTTTTTTTCTTTTTTTTTCCAAGTCCAATGTGAAGCAATTTGAGCCTTCACCTGAATCTCGGCGATAGAAGCCAGTTGTCAAATCGCTGTTTGAATCAGCCGTTAAAGTTTCTCACGAGGTGAGAAGACAGGACTATGCATGCTAATTTTAATCAGCGCAAAGATTCAAACAACTCACATCAACGTATTTGTAAAAGGTGTAAGAATCTATTAGCTGAGGCTGATTAAACTAATCCAACATTTGAATCGATCTTTGGAAAAAATAAGAAGTTTATGATTTAAACTGCCTTTGTAAGTGAGTTAATTCTAAATTAGAAGATGCTTCACAGATCATTTAACTTCCCCAGCATTAAGATTTTCACTCTTACTTTACTATTACTGAGTGAAGTGAGCAGTTAGCGATTGTGATTCAGGCTAAGTAGAGACAATATTCTTCTAGACATAAAATTGCATTTACAAGTCACAGCCTAACGACTGTGTACATTTACACAGCTCCCTATCAAAGTGTTTAACTTCATAGGAACTGTATGACATTTACTGTGAATGGGGGTTAAGTTTGAGATATGCAACAGAGAGCCTTGGACTTTAATTCAAGTGCCTCCTGTGAGGTTGGGCTAAAAAAAGAAAAAATATATCAAACATCAGAAACAGCGTTTTGACATTAGATCTTTCATTAGTCATGAGGGTGTGTTTTGCTGTTTGCAGAGATTCCTGTCTCAGAGTCAGGCATTTGATTGTGCTGTTACCATTTGCTGCACATTAGAACATCAAAATCTTTACTGCCAAGTAAATGTCATGTGTAGTGTCTCAAGTTGCAGGACGCTGTGCTCTCTGGTAAATGTCTTAGAGATTTAACACCTCCCAGAGATTTTGTCTTTTTTCATGAGCCAGTTTCCCTCTCCATTAAAACAGAAGCTTAAGATGTTAATTGGAACGTATCATTTAAAGGAGCTGTTCACGGTGGAACAGGTGACTCACTGTAATGAACCTATGGAGAGTGATCTCCTGAATCTGCTCAGTAACAGCTCAACTTACAGGTCCACCTTATACATTATCATTCCAGTCAATGGTCATTGTGAACTCTTGTAAGTCACACTGTTGGGTTTTGTAAAGTGTCGCCATGAGTACAGTTAAACACATAAGGCCCAGGGCTGACAGCTAAAGGAAGGAAAAGCTTTTGTCTGCCAATGAACTCATTCAAACTCAAGTGCCAAATGTGTGTTTATTTGTCATATTATTGAAATTGCACGTACCACTGAGGAGAGGCTCTAAAGTTCATTGTACAACTCTGCAATTACAAGTAAAGGCATTCAGCAGCAACACTGTTAACTCTCCCTCTGTCATTTTTATTTTGGCTGCACAGGAACCAGCCATTCAGGTTGATCATGATGGACACACACCTCGTCTCATGAACCACAGCATCATCTGGTCTAATTAATATTCATTATTTCAAAACTAGATGAGAGGTGAAAATACCAGTTTTGTTCAGTAGTTCTTCATTCATTGAGTTATTTGTGGCCATGGTTACTAATAAGCCAACTTTGAGTTTCTTTATTTGATGGTCTTTGTTCAAATAAGCAGATATTGAAGGTCCTAAAGATTTCACCTCTCTCACCGTGACCCAAGCGCTGCCCACCTGCACCCACCACCCAGACTTGCAGGATTTGGTTTTTCTCAGTTTCTGAAATCTGCTGCATTTTCACTGGATCACTCAGACAACAGTCAGCCACCATTGCAGAGTCCAAAATCCAAACAATGTCCATAAAGGGTTAGGGTTTGGGTTACAGAGCTAAACAAACATTGATAGTGGCAGAGATACAGGGACTCAAACCTGCTAAGAGTGCCAACTTTCTCATTCCAGTCAAACAGATTGATTAGAGCAGCTCTTGGCTTTACCCTGGTCAGATATTTTGAGACAACTTTCACAGAGTCCGATACAACACAACCTTCATGCATACAGCACTAGTCTACAACAAGCTGCACTCTTATGAGGAGCTGTAGTGATGTGATGTAAATTCTTTCATTGAGAGTCTGAGGGCTCCAGGGAATAGATTTCGTGGAGAAGTTTCTTTAACCTTTCTGAGAGTGAAGAGCCTTGTGTTGCACAAAGAGAATTATTTAAGCTACTCTAAAGGTATTTTCCCAAAGAGAGTCAAAGAGTGAAGGAGACTGAAAATGCATGTCGGAAATGTGTACACGCAGCAGACAATGCGTATGGGCATGACATGCAAATGGGTCAGAGTGTGTGCATGGGTACAGCATTTGCACATGTGGGTACAGCCTAGGTACGCCCCTCGGGTAAGAGCGGAAGCAGGAGGACAGGGACAGAGTAGTCCAGACAAGTCGAATAAATCCAATGAAATATGCAGGAAGGGAGAGTGAGAGGCAGAGAGCACCTTTACCTACTTTCATTTTCCTCCTCTTGTCTATAGGGAACCGAGGCTGAGATGAAAACAGGAAATAGAGGGGATGAGAGAAGGAAGAGGCTATGGAGTCCTGTCCCTGGGTGGATGGAGGCAGGCGTGGCTGTGAATAGACATGAGAGGACGGGGGCTGCTCAGGGCCGTCCGCGGCCTCTCAGGCTGCCTCTACCTCTCTGACTGTTTCCATTACAAATGTCAGAATCTCTGGTGGTCAGCTCAGCTCATTGTTAATAATAACACCACGAAACTTGAACTAATTCAACAGCCCTTCACAATTTCTATCAGCATCTCCAGTTGGATGTTTTTCACTCTGTGCATTAACTGCAATATTACAGAAGTAATAGTTATAAGCTGGTGCAGATTGAAAGAGTAATTGAGGCTGGGAATTTAACACCATCCCAGGCCTCCATGTTCACACAAACCAGCAGACTGCTAATGTTCTGCACTACCTCTATTTGTCAGTTGGAATCTAATAATACATTTGGCTCCGTATTTATCTGGAGAAAAAGTACAAATTCCTGATTAGAAAACACAAAGATGATGACTGACCAACAAGTACATACTGCAGTGCTGAATAGTGAGTTGCATGAGTTGCAGGTCACCAGGACCACATATAGAGACAAACACACAGGATGAACATCTTGTGTGTTTGTCCACCTAGGACGGCCCCATGCAGGCCCAGAACCCAGAACCTTCTTGCTGGGAAGCAAGAATGCTAATCACTTCACCATGCCACCCTACACATATATTATGTATATAGTACTATGGGAGCTCGGCATTAAAGGAGACATATTTTGCCCCTCCATAAATTAAAATAGTTCCCAGGTGTCTTAAAGACATGTCTGTGACATGCTTCCAACGATCAAACATCACAGCTCTTTTCATCTGCTCAAAACAACCCTGTTCACAATGGTCTGTTTCAGTGCCCGTCCCTTTAAATGCAAATGAACCACTGTTACCACCCCTTCTACTGGTACCAGGTAGAAGGGGTGGTAATAACAGGCAGTAGTTATGCAAATTTGAAAACTAATGACACCATTATCAGACAACCGAGTGAACAGCTAGGGAGCCTGCATATTACTGATTTTTTGGTCAATTCTCACATTTTGGGGCCAGAAGGCAAGACAAACACCCAAATATATGTTAAATCAAACTTAACTTGTATGGGACATTTTACAGAGGTTAGTGTGGTCCAAGTGCCTGGAAAAAGGCTAATTGAGTAAGAATGCTGACACTGAACCCTCATGGCAAACCCAAGAAGTTGTAGAACTACTGGCACTCAGTGTCCCCAGAGGAAACGTTTACAACACCACACTGATCACAACTGAACACAAACGTTATGCACAATGCAAGTAACATATATGGGTAACCTGGACTTTTCACCTGGATCACAACTTGAACCAACCTCGTCTACTGAACAGCACAACACAAACACTGTCACATCCTGTGGCCTTTCATGTTAACATCTTTTATTACTTCCTGTTGTCCTGTTAGGGTTAGGAGGAGCATTAATCCGGCTTTTTTTTTTTTTTAAAAATCTGTGTTACACATCCTTTTTCCTTTTGTGATAAACTGCTGTGATCTCTTTAAGCAACAGTAACGGGAGCAGCCGCTGCCACATTTCAGCATGATGCACTTTTCTCTAAGAGGAAAAACATTATTACAATAAAAAGCAGCCAGTCAGATTCAGTGAGCTGCAGCTCCTTTACGCTCTTTATCGAAACAGCAGCTGAACGCCGCCTGCGCTGCCACATCATGTTGTGAAGCACTCCGCTGTTCCGACACACAACACTGCACTTAAGACACAAAATTAATTTCCAAATAGCGAGATTGGGAGATGATCAGCTTAGCGCATCCCCTGACATCCAGTCTGCCTCAGCACTGTTATATTGGATTTGTCGTCTCAGAGCTAATTCAAGAGGATGTGCTGATACTGTGATACTGTTAAGTATTTGTGAGCCGGAGTTTGTTTGTTTTTTTTTCTTCTTTTTTTTCATGGCAGGCCTTTCAGTCCGTTCTTATATTCATACATCCGTCTAGTCCTTTGTTGCCCTTTCTCATCCTCTCCATATGTTCTGTCTGCAGTGCATCCAGTTATCTGCCATGCATGACGGTCCAGACGGAAAAGGGAAAGGAGCGTTTTTGTTTTGTTTTGTTTTTATACTGAATTGGAATGAGACTATACCCTGGATTTTGGGTTGTGTTGCAGCAGCACCACCCTGCCTCTCTTCCTCCTCTCTCTGTAGTTTTGGAGACAGTCATGTGAGTTCAGTGAAAACTCCATCAGCCTGCAGAGTTGGATGGGCTTTTGTGTGTGTGGGAGCCGAGGATTTTTGTATAGAAGTGAGACAGCCAGAGGCAGGACTGAAAAACTGGGGAAAACTATGTCGCACATTAAAAAGTTTGCCCAGTTTTTTTTCTGTTTCCCTCCTTCACTGGGTTCCAAGGTGATATCACGCTCTGGTTCTGGTTATTGTTTGAGGCGTGTGCTCTCTGAAGCAGAGAAGGTGACAACCGCAGAACAGGGTTATCATGTTCTCCTCGTGTCACTGTGGGTTTATCTCTGTTTCTTTGTGTATATTTCTCCTCGATTGTCGGTGCATCTGCTGAACCCCCCCACCACCCACCCCTCCATGATCTTTTCACCTCTCTGTGAAAGCGATGGTGCTGTGCCCTTTCCAGCCATTCAAGCTGAATGTCGACACAGGAGTGAGTGGAGCGCAGGGGGAGAAAGGCGACCACTGGAGGCAGTTTGAGTGTAGTGTGGCCCAGACAGTAAATCACACAACGTTATTCCACCTGAATAGAACTTCCTCTGCCTTGTCTCTCTTTCTCTCTCCCCCCTCCCCGGCACGGAGCTGAGGTTACGGTGGGTTTACCCACAAACGCAGCCATTGTGTCATGCCAGGATAAATAATGTTCAGTTTGGGATGGGTTTCACACTCAAGCGCGCTGATTGGATTCCACTGCAGCCTCCTGATAACAAGCGTACTGTATGCAGCATCCTTCAAATGTTATCTCCTTCCAGCTTAGGTAATTGATTTCATGGGTGTAGGTATGTGACAGAATATCTGACATCTGGGCATTTAGAAGGATATTGATGTCCCACTTTCTATGCGCTGACTTTTGATGAAAGCTCTTTACAGTATGAGGAAATGATTTGTTTTGGGGGGTGGGGATGTTGGGGGTACTTCTGTTTTTTTTGCCAGTCACCAGCAGTTGTGATCAGCGTGCTGTGGTTGTATCCTTCTCCTCACACATTCATATTCCAGCCTGGTGTCAAAATAATACAGCTTTGTATATTTCTCACTTTGAAGGCTACAACTTCACCTACAGCACCAGACAGGTAGTATCAAAATACGGAGCACAAATATACAGTATATTTTTACCAGGAGGAGCAGACACTCTGCACACATTTCCCTCTTTGTCAGCAATTTCTTTTTTCTTTTTTCATTTCCATGAAAGGCAGACAACGGGGCATCCAGCCAGGATTCAGATGTACAAACACAAAATGTCATCAAGTCCTCAGCTTCTACAGTTCCCTCTCTTTCACCCCTTCCCTCCCTCGTTCTTTTTCACTTCTTCTCCTCAGTGGCTCCTTAATGCCTCCAGTTTCTCTCACACTCTGCACTTCAGAGGAACTATAGGAAGTATTACTTTTGCAAAAAGGTGAAGGTCAACATTATGCAAAAGGGGGAAATTTTGCCAAGTGTCATGTATTATTCCAACTTTTCAACATTTACTGCCTTTTTTCTTAAAGTTATCTTCTTTTGTAACTCACATAACCAGATTGTGGCACTCTAAGTACAGCCCTGGTCCAGACCTCTGAATCACCATCCAGGGCTCTGATTTGTTCAGCAATTCAAATAGGGACAGTGTTGAGCTCACTGATGGAATAATTTGCAGGGGTGACTGACTGACAGAGGTGGGAGAAAAAATCAACACAGCATAGTATTGCAATATTAACAACATCAATAGTATCGATATACAGACACCAAGTATCAGTGAAAAAAGAGATGTTAAAAGTTGAAAAAAGCAAATTGCAAAATATTGCAGCATATTGCAATAATTTTAATATCGCAATAATATCGTATCAAGACACAAGTATCGTGATAATATCCTATCACAGGGCCTCTGGAGATTCCCACCCCTACTGACAATGGACCATGGGTAGCCTTTATTGCTAATTGGTCTACAGTTCAACCAAGTGGAATGGTATCAGTTAAACCTGATGAAGCTAAGAAATACACATCAGATAGAGAACATTTCATTGTCTACATTCATCTTGTCCTTCACTGCCCTCTGGTGGCCACACTAAGCTTTCACTGGCCTGAGATCCAGTGGCTACATGAGGTACTGCAGAAGAAAAACTTCCTGCTGCCAAAACCACCTTCGTTTCTAAAGCTGCATCTACAAAACTGTTGACAGGACACAACTGCAACAAGGTTGATGCAACTTTAGTGTCGTTCTCCGGAATAATTGAAGTCACTGAGGAAAGAGCAGGAAGATAAAAAAGATGCTTTAAAATTACATTTGTGCATTTCACATGTGACATGCAAGAATAGACAAATGCACAAATCAGTATTAAACAATATTAAACATTTTACCTAATGCATTTCAACATTCCTTTTATGTTTATATTTTTGTATTTCTCCAATTATTTGAGTGTTTCATCATTTATCTCTGTGTCTGGTTCTTCATGTGGTCCATTATTGATTAATTAATATGAGATATAGATAGATCTGTCTTTGCTGTCAAAAATCCCCAATTTGCAACAGAGAATCCATCTGGAGGCTTGTGTGAATGGGTTTTCTGCAACAATACAGCAAAACACAGGTGCACTGGAATGAACAGGGGGTCTTTTAATCCTTATGAGTTCATTTTTCATTTGTGTAAGAGAGAGTTGTTTCTTCTTCCAAAGTTACAGAGATTTGCTCTAAGTGTCCTTGAAGGAAGGGGCGAAAAACTCAATATGGAAATGAGCTCTGCTCAGAAGCATGTTGAACTGTCTGAAAAGCTCCAGCGCTGATGAACCACTGGTCTGGTGTTGAATTAGAAGAGGATTCATCTGATAAGACTGCAGCATCGTAGCAGGTCTCGTCATGTCCAGATGGCACTGCAACATGACCTCCAGCCTGTCGTCTTGGCTGTAGAGTAGTCAGGTTCAGGGCTATAGCTTAACTCCATGTTGGCTCCTGATTGGAGCCTCCACTTAAACCTCCACTCTGATCATCAGTCTGGACATGAGACACAGAGCGAATGTCTTTTCCCACGTCCTCTTATAACATGAAGTGACTAGTGTGTGAGGAAGCATAGGTTCGGATGTGGGCAATGAGGAGCAACGAGCCTGCAAGTCCATAAATATGTTACCACCTCCTCCCCTACATGGGTCTGCTTTTTTATTACTATTCATAATTCCAGTGATATTGACACAGTGATAAGCTGAATTGAGTTTATGAGGCTTCTCCTCTGAGAGGGACACCGGCACGCTCCTCTAGTCAAGTCAGCAGAATAACATCACAACTAATCACAATTTAATGGATCTCCAAGTCCCAAGGTCACAGAGATGTGAATAAAGCATAGCCCGGAGCACAGTGGACATCCTCGTCCAGACCACTTCCGCTGAGCCGAACATCGGGGTCAGATTTGCTGGGAATGGGCACTGCTTGCCATGGGCTTTATTTAAATATGTAGTTACTCAGCAGGTATCCCTTCAATAATATTCCCATACTAAGACTAGCCATTCCCCAAGGTATTCTATTTGATTCCTCACTATAATTCAACACCAGGAGGCTGAGAGGGCAAAGGCAGAAGAAGGAAGTATGAAATCAGAATTATCAAGCATCCGGCCTGTGCACAGAAAGGGATCCTGCTCAGTTAAAGCCTTAAATGTCTCATTAGAACAATATGATGTCAAAATGAGAGAGGTCCCGCTGTGCACCTCGCTCCAAAGACCCCAGGTCTGAAGGTTCAGTTCAACTTAACTATATTTTACATATAAAACTAGGTTGAATTTTAAAGATAAGGCTGATATTTATATACTGTTTTCACAAAAACTACTGTAAAACTTGATGTATTATCAGATTTTGAGGAACATAAAGAAACTTTACTGCACTTCACCTGCAGTCAGTTAGCCTTCACTTATTTAGCTAATCTATGTCCTTGGCACTTAACTGGCACATTACAAGACTCCTTAATCTATGTTTGTATCATTTATTGCAACTTACTTATAATATATCACAATATTAGCAATACCACCTGGCTAATACTAGTTTGGCTTATCTAAAGCATTAATTGGCAGCCGGACCAAAACATATTCAATCAGTTAAGGCTCATTTATGAAACTGACTCTCATGGTTTGTGTCTGGTCCCCTGTTTAGTTCCTATTTTACTTTAGAGTTCCTGCAAGTTCTGTTCTCTTCTCTCTCATGAGTTCAGTAATGATAATAATCCTTTTTTTATGTTCACCTCTGCATCTGGGTCCAGCACCCCTGCCACACCTGACACTGACTGGTCGTATTCAGGAAAACAGGAATTTACTTACTTTGTGGTACCGTGTGTATGAAGTCACATGCCACAGCACCATGTGTGAACAGAAACAGTCAATTATGTTATTTCTGTAAATATCAAACATCAAATGTCAAGCAACAAAATTTCCAGTTCCACTTTCCCAAAGAAAATCCCACCAAGGCTTGGAAAGCAAAAACAGAAACAACCAAAATAAATCTTCTTTCATGTATTTTTTTTTCCTTTCGAAAATCTAGTTCTGTTCATAGCTGTTACTGCCATCACAGACTTCTAAGGAGTATAAGGAGCATGTTCAGGTTGGGGTAGGTTCAAGACATTACAGCTAAATGTGAGACTGAGTGTCTGCAAATTTAAAAAAAAAAAAAAAAAAAAAAAAAAGATTCTATCACAATAACCTGGCAGGCCAGACTGATGTACCATAGATAGAGAACAGTGCAGTAGTGGATTCTGGATATGATAACAGCAAAGAGAAGAGTAATGACCTGACACAGATGTTTTGTTTTTAAGTAGAAGAAAGGGTTTTTGTTAATTTGACTGATGTGGAGTTCAAAGGACAGGAGGCTTTTGATGTGTGTGTGCAGTTGATGGTGAAGCAGTAGCTGTCAGTGGTTTTGGTCAGAGTCAGAATCCTCCAGCATTGGCTCACAGACCTGGAGTCCCCAGGAATGAGGGGTTAGTTGGAGTCTGTTGGGCCAGTTGGAGTCTCTTGGGTCAGTGAGCACAGTAATGGCAAAGACAACATGATGCCTGTAATCTCTCCACAGAGCTCTGAGTGTTGATTGCTGTGTGGGGGATCTGCATCTTTGGCGATGCAGGATAAAGAGAAGGGAACTTTTATGTCATGATGATGTGACCGTGGATCCACAGGGTCTGAGCTACAACAATGTTGAGCTGAAATCTTTGTTACAGTTAAAAACCTGTCCTCTGCAGAGGGAAGGGAGATGAGGGTGGAAATCACATTATGGGATTTCTGACATTCTCATTTATCTGTGAAACGGTCTGAGGTTATACCCAGAGAGCTTTGGAGTGATGAGAGCTGTGACTGGTTGTCTCTCTTTTACCTTAGTGGGACTGGACTGTTAAGAGCAATTTATATGACTGTAAACATTGTTATTACTGTAGCTGAGGAGGAGGAAAAGGAGGTCAAACATTCACTGTCACTGTGAGAATGTGGCCATACTGGAGCTTTTCAACTTTGTTTGTCTTGGATCAGCTTTAAGCCCAGCTTCCTCACACCTGTGAAGGAACTGATGGTGCTGATCCGACTATTTCTGTCTCTCACAGACACCTACGATCAGGGTTGATTATGCAAGTTTTAAAATGCCTCTCTCAAGATGTTTTTTAGTTCTGCACAACTACGTCTGTCACCTTCCATTTGCACAAGCAAGTGTGACGCCATGAATGCTTTTGAGGACAGACTGTGTGGATAATCCCCATTTGAAGTAATGTGCTGCATCCCACTCTATGGTCCCAGGCCTTTTTTTCTTCTTCCCATGAGTGTGGCCATTTGGAACAACTTTAAACACCCGTCTCTGATTGGACAACCAAACTAGTTCATTTCAAATTTTAAGTTTTTTCAAAGTAGGAACTCAATTTGTGTTGTCCTCCTGAAGAAATATAAGCTTTTTCTTCATCATAATAAGTCCAGAAATGTCAGGGGTGTGGAGAACCTCAGGGCGTCAGAGTCAGATTGCAGCATTAGGTGTTTTGTAGTTGAGAAAGATGAATTTATTGATGGTCAGAGCGGTGTTTTTCTCATCCAGTCATTTCGCCTCAAGTGAAATACATTAACAAGATTATCATTGTTACCTTGGCCAGGTCTGCAGTCCACTTAACTGAATGCACGGCTATGCTAATTCTTTTTTTATCCTTTTCTTTTAGCCGGCTCCCGTCGTGTTGTTCCATTTTTAAGTGATTTTACAGAGCTTGCACAGCAGGAGATTTTTGAGTAGCCCCTCTCCTGCTTTTTCTGAATAATTTAAAGTGTCTTTGCTCAGTACTATCACGCAGAAGACAGCCTGCTTTGATATTGCATGTGAAGTAGGACCATCCTTCATACACCTTCTCTGTCAAAGATAAAGCACACCCAGTGGGCCCAGTGACACTGGCATCAAACGAGTAATTAAGAGATACATGCCTCTGAGACAGACATTTCAGCTGTGCAAACTTCAATTGTTCAGTTAAATAAGGTGCAGGGAGTCCAGATCAGAGAGCACGAAGTGCACTGAGTGGTTAAAAAAACTATGATGATGGTTAACATTGTCTGTAGTACAGTTTAGTACAGTTTACATCTGCCTTTTTTATCACTACAACAGTGTCCATTCAAAATGTGATGGTTTAGTTTAGTTTAGTTTAGTGTAGTTTAAGTTTAGTTTAGTCAAGCTTATTTTAACTTTAATTTAGTTTAATTTAGCTTAGTTTAACATTAGTTTAGTTTAGTTCAGCACAAAAAATATCTAAATGCGTAACATACATACACACACACACACACACGGTAGAAGAAGGAAAAAAATTGAATACTAACTTCTGTGCAACAGAAGCATCCAGGGGGGCAGCAGCTGTAATCTTGTACACAGTGGGTGGACATTTTTCTTAAAAGATTTGGTTTTTATAATCTTCAATATAAAATGATGACAACAGGAGACCCTGTCTTATCTTTTATGTGTATGTACTCCCTAACTTTATGAGTCTAGTTTTAAGAGGAGAGCAGCAGATAAAGGAGACGTTTTGTACTTTGATGCCAGTGTTGACACTGCACATGTGGAGCACTGATCAACATCCATTATGATATTGTGACTGATGTGAAGGTGGAGGTTGATGCAAGATGAACTTCAAATAGGATGAAATACTAATTCATTATTGAAGGTTCAAGGCTGAGTTGAGCATTTCTTCCAAAAACAGTACTGATTGTTGCAAAGGACGATGTTCTCATCTTTGAAAAACAGGGAGATTAGATATAGGTATATTAGATATTGAATGACAAATGCCCAAATTATTTGGCGCACCTGATTTAGAGGGTGGTATTTAGATCAAACACCAGAGTGACAGGATAAATACAAAAAATATTCAGAGTCAGAAGATCAATAATGTAATCAATATTTCTGCTTCTAATTCCATCATGTCCTTCGGCCCTGTTTTATTAATTTCATAATTACACCCTGCACCTCCTCAGCACTGAGTGGCTACACGATGTGCTATAATTAGACTATATGCGGTCTCATCACAGTCTTTGATGTCTGATCCCTGGCAGAAGCCAAATGTTACAAACATCAGCTCCGTCTCTTGGGTTATGAAGAGTCCAATCCCTGTTAAAGGTCTACTGTGCAGCATCGTACAGTCCTGAAATACATCAAAAGAATGTATGAATACAATAATAACACAACACCACACTGGATGTGAGGGTCGGGCTCTACAAAATGTAGCAACCAGGTTAAAGGAAAAGGGACTATTTTCTTTCATTGAATTACAATGAAATGATCAGAATCGATCATATACTGCCACAGGCAGTTTGTTAATGTGTTGTCAGTGACTGCAGCTGATGTGTTTATTGACCTGAGGTATCAGAATTAAACAGACAAATAAAATTAATATTTTCAATCACAAAATGTGCTGATTTCTTCCAGGTGTGTGGAGGCAGAGAAGTGGAGAATGTTTCAGCGTGACCAGAGAACAGAGCCTGATGGGGGTGTAATCTACTGGTGGAGGCTAAGTTTGTCTTTACTGAGCTGAGGCTCTTTCAGTTGAACCTGAATTTGTTGTTCTGTGATGTTACAGGAAAATCTTGGCGGAAAAGGTGCAGTAGAAGAAGTGTGGGATGTTTTATTAATGAGTTGGTGTAGGTGTGTATTATAGGCAGAGAAACAACCTTTTGCGCCTCAACTAGAATCTCACCTCTAATGAACGTTCACTCCTTTGAGTCAAGCAATGGGAGAGCAACTGATCTGGAACGTGTGCTTGCTCGAGGGAGGGTTCTTTTAAAGATCACATAAAAATAAATTGTTTGTACAATAATGATAGAGCAGCACCTCAAGAAATCCTTCAGAATGATACTGTAGGACAATGTCCAATGCTAATAGAAGAGTTAAACAAGAGTGGATTGTTGTATCACCACCAGCTCTTGCCCTTACTGAGTGGTTTCTGTTGCAGTTACTATTGAACTGATCTGAAACCAGTACATTTAAAAGTGCAGTCCTCTGGCTTTCTGTTGGTGTTGTTTGCCACCATATTAGCAGTGTGCAGTGAAACCTGAAATAAGTCTGGCCATGAAGGATGCACCTGTTGGAGTCTTCACTGGAAGGACGAGAAGCATTTGAAGGGTCTTTCAAAGTGGGGCAGCCTGGTCCTCCTCTTCTTTCCTTGCCTGGCCTGTGTTAATTCTGATACTTTCATTTAGCAGAGCCTGACAATCCAGTCTCCTATAAGATACTTATTATATAAAATTGCAAAAGTAACAACAGTAACAACAGTAACAACAGTAAAGCAATTTCCATGTGTCTCTGGAGAAATATCCTGTTCAAATGGAATCTGTGGTCCGACATTTTTGTCTATAGAGGAGTCTGTGAAGAGATGCTGTTTGAGCAGACCTTTAACTCTCTCTCTCATACACACACAAACACACACCTCCTCCAGTCCCATCGAAGCCCGCCCTCACCATCCCTCCAGCAGACCCTGAAATAATTCATCAGCATGCTCGTCTCAGAAACCTGATCCACAAACAGCTGCACATCCAGGCACCAATCATCTGGGAAATTGATCCTCACAAAGGCTAACACACTGAGGGCGAGCTGCGGCTGCGTTGTCACATTCTGTAAATACAAACACAGAAATCATCAAACTTGTGTTTTCCTCTTCTTAATATCTTCATCCACTTCCGATTGTGACAGTTCTCTGCAGTTAACTTGTGTTTTGTGTTTTCTTTAATTGTATAGTACAAAAAGAAAAAAAAATGGTTCAACACACAGCTGGTGTCCAGATGTGGAAGCAATGTCATGCTGTATATGGACTGGGCTTGAGGAGAAAACAAACCTGATGTCCAAATACTTTCTGTCTGAGAGCTTAGAACAAGGCTAGAGCCAGCAACTATGCTCACATGGTTGTGTCTGTGCAGCGTTAGGTGTTGTTTGCTAATATGCTGATATAATCGAATAAGGAAGACAATGTCATTAAAGAGGTGCAGGATGTGCAAGAAATGAAACTATTTTTACAGTCTAATTTTTTATAAATTTACCTCCAGATGGCAATAGAAGAATATATTTTTTATTTTGCATGATGTATCAAAGTAATTTGTGCAGAGCTGCTTCCCTGTTGCTGCTTCCCTATAATGTTCAAACTAATGTTTCCTGTTAAAGGGAGTCCTCACCGCAGGATCTGGCACTTGAAGAGAGATGGTGATATCTGAAGCTATTTCAGCTCATCAGGGCCCAACACGAAGAAAATAAGAGTTACAATGACAAAACAAAATGCAGGTCGATAGATGTGGAAGAGGCGATTCAGAGGTGGGTCGTTAGCGGCGATCACAATCACACATGACTCTGCCTGTGATGCTGATGTATGGTTTACAGCAAATCCGTGCAAGGATGGCGTTCCTGTCAGGCAGCATCAAAACACTCAGCGCTAATTACAAAACCAATCAATACACATCTAGTTCAGAAATGCTTGGTGGCATTTTGCTGATGCTGTTTTGTCATCCCGCTGCAAGTTAACAGCCCCAACGACAAGACAAATGGAGCCAGTCAGAATAATGAGAGCCACAAGTACGTAGGTCAAAAGCTCTTTTTAGTATTAAATTAGAGTAAGGGTATTGAGTCACGGGTATTAAGTCAATTGAAGGGTGAAATTTGAACACGGCACGAAGCGGTGGAATTTAGGACAGCTCAGCAGTAATTGGACGAGATGCTTTAGCTTCATAACCTCTTTTTTTCTGAGCACGGGGGGAAATGAGAACAATTAGCTACGTAAATGTTCTGCCTGCTGAGACTGTGGTCATATTACAGATAAAAAGAGCTGAGCGCAGGGCTCCCTCATTCAAAGTTTCACCTGTTATTAATGTTCTGATTGACTCCCTGTGGAGGCTGCTTTATATTAAAGCTTCCAGTCAGGTCTGCTGAGGTGAGTCAAGGCTTGGTGCTGTGAGCAGACAGGCTGAAAATGAAAATGACTCTGAGACTCAAGCAGGACTGGAGCTCATTTTTGCATTAAGATCACATAAGAGCAACATTACATTACATTATCAGTACTTAGCACTTTGTTCAGCATTGTGTTTGTATCATGTAATGATGCAATGAACAGTGGGAATAGATAAAAAGAAACTGTGGTGTGAATGGGGGTGATAGACTGACAGCCTGTCCAGTCGTCGTGTTTGTAAATATAGAGAGTTTTGGAATAAGAAGAAAGCAAAAGAAATGGAAGTCAAGGCATCAACTTAACTCCTTCAGTCACCTAAGAAGCCTAGTTATACGGAGCCTTCTCACTCCACTGTGTTTCTGTGACTCATCAGCCCACCCTCCCTCCCCTTTCTGTCCTTCACTAGTCCTCCTCCTTCACCCCTTCCAGGTCAACACAGTGTCTTCCTTAGTCCAGGTTCAGTCTAGTTAAGATCAGCTCTGGCACAAAACGCTGGGGATATAACCCCCATCCTGAGTGTCTTTCTACCAGGCTGCAAAACATCTCAAGACCATCTAACCTCACACACATACATTGTACACTCACATTTCTGATTTTCATTAAACATTTAACATTCAGTGTATTGTATTGGCGTGGTCCTATAGTGAATTTGCAGTCTAATGCAGTAATAGAGTACAAAAGTGGCAATAATGGTGTTTTACCAGTGCAGAAATTAATATACCATCATATAACACCATTAAATTATGCCCAGATTTAATGTGAAGACATATCGTCCACCCCTATAGGACACCTCAGTCCTAATGAATGGCCTTTAGATTCGTTGGTTTCCCTGCTCTCAGAGAAAAGTGAGTGAATTTATTCTAATTTGTTAGAAAAAAGTTTAAGGACCACTCTTCCCTTGTTGCACTGTGCACACTACTTAATGATGCAGTTATTACTGTGACCAGCAAACCTCTTGTCTCTTCCTCCTTAAACCCCCTAATGAGTTAATTCATTCTAAGTTTGGCTTTTTGTTCATTCAATAAATGATGTTTTGGTTGTTGTATAGCTAATTTGAGAATCTAAATGTTCTGAGTTGAACTTGTTTTCCTGAAAAGTGTTTCCTAGCTCATATGCAGCATTTATTAATCTTTTTTTCTTTCCTTGTCTTTAGTTTCCTTTATTTTAGCTACCTGTGCATTTTTCTCACAGTCTGGCCTCCAGACATGATGGAGAGAGACACAGAGAAAGGGAAATACAATAATAAGTGCAGATTGTGGAGACAACAAGGTCTCCCATTTTCCTGTTCCTGTTCTGTTTGTTTTCTTTCGTTGAGCTCCAACTGAACAGCTGGATGTCAGATCAAGATCAAATTTGACATTGACATACATGTTAAATCTGTTCTACCCATCACTGACAGGAATATGTGCGTTGCAGTGGCACCTATGGTTCTGACACCCGGAGGTCTGTAATTTTCCGCACGACTCTCTCAACTGCTGTTTCGATAATTATTCATATTCATCAACAGTGAATGACCCACTGTGCTTTTACTTCAAACTCATTTGCAAAGCATTTTGTCTGTGATAACAAGACAAATTATGTCTGCCAACAGCATTATGACACTGAACTGTTAAGTAAGTGACCTCTCTGTTCTGGTAGTCTTGTTCTGCCACTGTATTGTTGTACTGAATGTTTCATTTCCTTTTAATTACAGGAATAGTGTATTAGTAACTGTAACTTAAATTGTTTTCTCAGGTCAGGATGGATGGATGGAGATGTCGTTAGCTGTATGAGGACAGATGTGCAGGTGATGTTTGCGTGTAATAACACATGCACAAACAACCTCCTCTCCTCTGATGCATACGGAAACCTAGCTATTGAAAACTGGCAGACATAATGAACTCCATCGAGTTAATAACACATGCAGTTGTGTTCTGTTGGAGTTCATCTGAACTTTTCTGTTTACAACATCAAATATTTATAACGCAGGTTAATTGGAACATGGCAGTCCCTCAGCTCCCTGATTACTGTCACACTGTGACTGTATTAAGAGGAAAATATGCACTAAGCATTATGGTTTATATTCATTCATCATGTTTTGTCATAAGCTGCAGTTACGGGTTGTATGAGCATTAATCATCTTAAGTCTCAGCACAGAAAACATTCAAATCTTTTATCAAACAAAATATACATCTTGAGCTCCTTAAGTCTTCAGTGCGAGTCACATCATAGGAAGAAGAAGGTCCTGGGTTCAAACCCCAGCATGCTCTCTCTGGGTTCTCCAGCTTCTTCCCACAGTCCAAAGACATTAAAAATGTTTTAATAATAGACCAGGAGTCAGAATCTACTCTAATGGCAAAATGACTTGAGGTGCAGGTAACCATGAGGAACCAGCATGAACATAATAACACATGTTATTATCAGAATTTCTAAACTGATCTGTCATTATTTTTCTTTTATAGAGATGAGACACGATGACCCGAGGGAAATGAGATGATCAAAAGAGACAGGTTGACACTGTCATCTCTCTTATTTACAAAAGTAAATCTACACTTACTTCATGTTAATATTGGAGTTTCTGTTTCTTCTTCTACATCTTTGCTCAAGTCATTAACAGTTATTAAGCTGAAATGCTGTTTGTCTTGTAGGAGGAAACGAGGAGAGTGGACTCTTGTGGCTCCAGTGAGGACAAGCAGGTCCAGAGTGTCTGGGTCCTGATGTTCTCCTGACTGTCACCACATTCACGTCTTTGTTCAAAAACAACAGCATTTCATCGGTGACACATTAATAAAACATTAATAACACAAATTCCTATACTTTTTTTTTTGCACCTGATTCATGCATGTTCTGTTAACTGGCCTTTGGCCTGACTCATCATTTGAATCAGTTGGAGGAAATGTATTAGTTCAGAGTCACAGGATGTTTGACTTTTACCAGTAAGTTCAGTGGAGCTTAACCCTAATAGGCTTTTGTATTACACTGTCTTGATCATAAGGGGCAGCTCTGTGAATCTTTAACCTATGTGAGGTAGAACACAGTAGTTAATCCTTTAAAAACTGAGGATGTTCTTGACATAATGTATTGTTGAAGTGAGCAGGTCAGTAGGCTCGTCTGTGTCTGATGGATTTGGCTTTGTCACATTATTAATTGAGCATCTTTTTTAGGCCAGATGCCATGAAGTCTTTGAGAGCTACTAGACAATATTTGTCATTTTTGGTTAATATATGATAAAGTTACATTTGGATAAAGCAAGCATATTTGTCCATTATTAAAAACTTGAAAAATATCCCCTCAAGGTACACTTTGAGCAGCAAAAAATGTATGATTAATCATGATTAATTACATGATTAATCATAATTAAATATCCCTTATCCATAATCATTAAAAAAATGTTTTAAAAGAAAAAGATCCTCAAACACATGAAAAATGTTTCGGTTAAGTTTTCTTCATATTAAGATCTGTCAGCAGGAACACACTGCACGTCACACAGACAGCATGTCCACTTCAATCCATTACCATGGATGCCAAAATGAAAAGCTAGATGTTTTGCAGCCATCATGCATAAGGCAGGCATTCAGTGTTCACTGTGTATCACTGTGATAAACCACTGTGGAGACTGTGCAGCTCCCCACACGCCTCCCCTCATCATCGTCATGAGGAGAAGTTCTCTCACAGGGAATGGTTTGTCCTGCATGTTGTCAAGGGAGTAAATGGAGGCATCAGCATTTTAGTAATATTCAAGTGATCCAAGAGTTGAAAAGATTGAGAACCACTGACTTTAATGAGCAGTTATTTAAACTCTGCAGACTGTCTATTACTTGACCTACTAGCATAATGCATGTCATTGTTCTCTTCACTCCACTGCTCCACATGATCAGATAGGACATCCATCCAAATCCACTGGTATTAGACTGACTGACACACAGACCTGGTACTTGTAGCACAATATACTCCACTCAGGATGATTAGACTGAATGTACTTTGGACACAGCCTTAGGTCCTGAGGCCAGAGTCACAAAGACACTGAGTCTAAATTTACCTCTCACACAAAGCAGTTTAGTTTTTGACCCATGGTGCGATGAATTCTGGGACTTTTTATGTTATAAATACATGATTGACTGAGGGACTACATCCAACCACAGAGCTCAGCAGAAAAGTTTTGTCTTTGGGAGGAATTCAACCGTTAGAACGATGATAATTGAGAAATTCAGTTCACTCATGTATTTGACTTAGAATAAGTCAGTCTATCAGTTATTTTTTCAGAACCTGTCTTTGTTGCATCAGACTAATCTAATCAGACTAAATGGGCAAAACTAAGATTGGCCTAACACTACAGACCGGAGCCAGTTTTAAAGGTGATCAACTAATCAAATCCATTATAGAGAATGTGAGGTGTGTGTTTGGATGTCAGCAAGCAATTTTGTTTTCCAAAAGCTCATTAGTATGCACTGGAGATCAGCGGCCTCATAATTAGTTTTTGTAACAGATAATATCATGTCATCTCTCCAATGGGGGCACAGGATCAGAAAACACTACTATGGGCTGTTTTGGAAGACAATAACTAAATTGTTGCTGTTTTCTAAAGACGCACACTCCCGCTGTGCAGCGTGGCTTTCATGAAGAGATCCACTTCAGGCACTTACAGTAAATCCCAAAGAGCTTCTGTAGTGGTAACATTATAGAAGACATAAAGATAAGCAGTGGAAGCTGTGGTATTCAGATAAGCCTTCTGCACCTGATGTTATATACAGTGGAGCTCCATATCGTAAACTATCCATGTCGGAGACACTCGATGAGATCACAATGCCTGGGAGATTAACACAGCTGGGACGTGTTTTGGCCCAAGTCATGATAACCTTGTCATTGCTTGTCAGGTGTGTAAACTTCATCACCGTTTATATTTCATCTCAGCACGGGAGAAGCTGGCACTTAATAGAGATTTAGACTTTCAGTGATTCCTTATCTGCTCCAGTGCATCTCACAGCAAACTATTCCACCGCTGTACACTTGATTTACCTTTTGTCTGAGAGCCCTCGTGATGTATAATAACTATAGTGTCTGGTGCTAACTGATAGAAGGATATCCTGCACTTATCACTGAAAATTATCAGCTGCATTCTGCAGTGTATGTCCTAAAGGAGTGTTGAAACTGATATCACGGGGGTGCTATAGGAAATGATAAAACCAGCTCAATAAGGAGCCACTGTACCATGGGGACATATTACATCTAACTTGTGGGGATATTATAGAATATTGTGGGATTTATTTGCTGGGAGATTTTGTTTTTTCCTTCTGAATCTCTAAAGGAGACGCCAAACAAATCAGGATCCTAATGTAGAACTGAAACCTTTAAGAAATATAATGCAGTGAAGGGACACTGATTACCAAAACACAAATCACGCATCAGTAGCAGCTCCACTCTCACAGGATAGTGGTGTTGAGGAGGTAGCCATGGCAACAGGAGATCTGTGACACAAAAGCATGACATGTCCTTATATCAAAATTCAGTGTTTTAACACAAAAAACACATACAGTGTCATTTCTGCTGCGCGAGTAGAGAGCTGGAAAATTAAACATTGTTATGCCACTCCTGACAGTAGGCTAGATAGTCTCAGTCTTTTGCATTTTGCTGATGGATTGGCTCATTTACATTGCTTGGGAAACAAATTAGATTGTAAGCTAGTCAGTAACTCCCTTAAAACCTGATAATTCAGCTTGTTTGTTTAAATCTCTCAGTGCAACAGCAGCATTAATACATGCCCTGCAATTTCTAAAAGTCCAACCTTGAG
Organism: Caranx ignobilis; assembly: GCA_021432705.1. Taxonomy (NCBI): domain Eukaryota; kingdom Metazoa; phylum Chordata; class Actinopteri; order Carangiformes; family Carangidae; genus Caranx; species Caranx ignobilis. Next base: position 17,615,300 of record MU269988.1, read on the forward strand.
AGAAACATGGATTCACTTTATTTTTAAGAGAAGGAATATTTTGGAACCTTTAAATGATGACCTATGTGAGGTGAAGATACCTGATCTTTAGAGCTAACATCCTCGTCCCATCATGTCAGTCAGTTAACCAACTAGTCAAGTTCTCTGGTATTTATGTGTTAGTAACAACAAATCCTCCACAGAGACAGAGAAGTCATGTTCAAATAGTTAAGTACTAAAGTTGGACATTCTAACATGAGGGTCTATTGGCCCTTTTCCACTAATGCGACTCGGCTCGACTCGCCACAGCCCTACATGGGTTTTTGACTTTTCCACTACCTGGTACCTGGTACTTTTTGGTGACGCCTCAGCTGAGGTTCCAAACCAGCCAAGGTGATACTAAAAAGTGATGTCAACCAACTGCCTTCCACTGATTGGCCAGAGCGTCATCACTGGAAGGTGACGTCCGACGCGAGAATCAAACCCGCTATTTTTAAAAACACACCAGCAGCAGCGCCCACTGATCTGTACTGTGATTGTTGTTATTCTTTCATGTGAGTTAAATGGCTGCTGTGTAGAAAACCGCAATGTGGCCCATAATCGAGGAGTAGACGAGTGTGTTTGGAGCTAACAAGAGGATCGAAAAAAGAACGCTAGACCATGCAACCATAGCAACCCCACCCACATTGAGGAGGTACTATGAAGTACTTACCTGTAATGGAAAAGGCCCTAGATGCCCACTGGACCTTATTTTTTGTTGCTGAGATCCTTTAATATACAGAGCATTCATCCTGTTAGCATTAGCTGTCAACATCACCCTATTCCCTGCATTCATATCTGGTCTGGTTGTGATTAACAGCAAACAATCTGTGATATTACAGTTACCACAAACCTAGACCCTTGGAGAGCTTTAATACTTGCATATCTTTTATATATATATATATATATATATATATATATGTATATATACACACACACACACATATATATAATTAAAGTTTTCTGCGCAGGTCAAAGGGAACAAAGAGAATATAGCTGCTCCTTTCCTCTTCTGAATTGTAATGTCAGTTTGACTTTAAAATGAGCTCCTCTGGCTGCCTGGCCATGAGCAGCCTGAGGAGTAAAGGAACTGGGAATCTGAGTAAAAGACTCACTTCAGTCACACCTGAGCTGAGGTTGCCTCTCAACACCAGACCACCATCTCTTTTCTATCAGGGTAATTTCGAAAGTGGCACTGAAGCCTGAATTTATCTGACAGGCCACATCAGTCTCTCTTGTTACACACAGCATTTGGCCAATCCTGGCAGAAAAAAATGACTTAGCCCCCCCCCCTTTTTTTTCTCCTCATGCTCCCCTGCAGCTCAGTGGCTAAAGGCATTATTTGTGAACAGAACGATTCTTGTCCCTGTTTCACATGTCATGGCTCTCATTGTTTTTGTTTTGTTTTGTTTTGTTTTTTTCAATAGAGTAAAAATTAGCAAATGAAACCCAGCGGGACAAGAACAACATTACCCAACTTAATGGGAGCTGCTTCAAAGTCTGTATCTGATAATCACCTCATTATCCTGCAATCAGTCAACATGTGAATTAAATGAAACCCCAAAATGATTCTTAACTTTTTTTTTTTTTCTTCTTCCTTTGCTGATATTATTTCCCAGCATTCATTGGCTGATGGCAGATTGGAGCAGCCAGTTGGAGTGATGGATCTTTCACTCCATCATGGGTAATGGGGTAGACAGGAGGGAGTAAATAGGAGCTGAGGTAGTGCTGATAGAGAGCAACACCAGGGGCCAAGGTTGCATTCAATACCATTTATTCAAGTTTATATGAAGCGGAAATCTTGTGCGAAAGTGCTGGACAGGAATCATTGACTTCTTGGCTGCTGGTTCTCAATCACAAAAGCTAAACAGAGACAGGAAACAGAGGGAGAGGTGGAATAGTTTAAGTGTCGTGCACTGTAGATGTGACATGCAGGCAGAAGTTATGGTCCTCACAGCTCCTCGGTCAATGCTTTTATATTTTATATGTCAAATACGTGTGTAGTGTCACAGGTGATGCTCATAGTAATGAATAAATAATGATTATCTATCAGGCCCCATTAGGTGGTGACTTTGAATCTCTTTTAGCTTATTGCTTTTCTTTTCTGGCCCACGAACACAGATTGGTCATTGTTGTTTTGTCCTTCAGTACATGCTGCATATTCAGTTCAGTTCAATTCAATACAGTCAAGTCAACTCAGTCAGTTCAGTTCAATTCAGTTCAATTCAGTTCAGTTCAGTTCAGTTCAGTTCAAGACACTTTAATCGTCCACAGGGCAGCAGGGTAAAAAATGTTCACACTTGTTCAGAATTCAGTTCATACAGCTGAGAATGAAGTAGTTTATGTTAATAGCTCATTTTTTAAAATACTGAACAATGTTCATACTTCCAAAAACTGAAGTAGTTCATGTTTATTTGCTGCATTATTTAGAAATAAATGAGAATCTGCTTCTGAATTATTTTAAACTGAATGAATCACAGACATGAATTACATTTAATATTTAAAAAAAGTCTTGAAAATATTTCTATCCACTTAAAAAATGTGTTATATTTTACATTTAGGTGAATTGAAGTATAAAAACAAGGAGCAGTGAACCTATACTGTAAATGAAAATGACCAGTGGCACAGTTTTTATATGAGCATGTGTTTTTTCCACTTGTTTGTTCATAAAACTGCCTCAAATGCTCTAACAAATTGTTATACAGAACCTTAATGCTGTGGTAAAGAGCTGATTAGCTCCACCCCCACACACTCAGGTTAACTCCAAAAAGTAACCATCATTGTTGTCACTCTCTGTCATTTATAGAACTTATATCACTGCATCACAAAACTTGTTTCAGTGTTAAACAAGGTACCTCCACTATGGGAAATAGACACATCACTGAGCATTTCTATATTCATGCTCAAACCCCACAGGAGCCTCTTTTTAACGGGAGCAGGCAGCTGAAAAACCCTCTGTCCACCACCTGCCCAGCAGCAAACAGCAGACACACACCGTCAGTGAGCAGCTGGTGAACACAGTGGAGCATATCAGGACTAAAGAGCTGGTGGAGACCAAACCAGAGCAGGACAGACACAAAGTCCAAGTATTGATCAGGTTCTGATGCTAAATGTTCTGTATATAACAGCATGTGTGGCAATGACAACACAGTTATAAGTGATGAGAAACTTACTTTTACATATTTTCTGACAGTTTCCTTAAACTTAACATGCTGATCTCCTGTGTGTTCTCGTATCCCTATCCTATTTCCCCATGCTTTACCCCTCTGTGGCTCAGTTTACAGAGGCTTGCTGGGGAAGGAGGCAGACCAGCAGGTAAGAGGCAATGATGAATGACACTCTCCCACCTCCACCTACTGCCCATCCTCCTCTTTCTCTCTCTCAGTCTACGTGTCTCTCTTCTCTGCTGTCTGCTTATCTCCCCATGAGGAAGAAGAGACCTGTCTTCCTCTTCGATGTGCGCAGTGGATGTCACTGTGTCGCTGCACAAAGAGAGGACAGCGTCCAGCAGCTGTACACCCAGACACAACGCTGCTGGCAGTCAGATAAAGAGAGGGCCTTAAACATCTCTTCGAGGGCCTGTCACTCTCCGCCATGCATCTCAAGGACTGCTGGTATAGTGGGCCACTTCATGTCCAAGGAGTTGTGGTGACTGATTTGACTAGAGCTGCCTGAATGGCACTCTGCTGAAAGCAGGCCGGGGGTTGACATATAACAGCCAGTGTGGCAGCTGTGAATTGACGGGAGTGAGAAACCTCCTCAGCTGGTGGCGTGCATGCACACATCTTTGTACCCTATTTCCATTTATTTGTGTGTGCCTGCTTGTGTGTGATTAGGAAGCTGTGCTTCTTGTGTCTCTGTGAACTCCCTGGGAGTGTTTTCAACCCCTGTATCAAAGGCTATTCCCAATTTGTTTCTGCGGATCAAGCAACCAGGACGGCAGCAGAGCAGAATGTTAATAAAAAAAAAGAAAAAAAGGAGCGCCCTACGGGATCGCCCCAGCCGCCATTGTTACCGGTGTGGAGTGAATACTGAGCACCAGTGCTGAGGCTGCAGAAGGCAGAGGGACAGGGTGGTGTTGGGTGTCCGGCTTGATTCCACCTCGCACCTGGAGATGATGTTTGTTGTTTTATGATGAGCTAAAATGTTGTTTCTCCGTCACATTGTGATTTCTGCATGGAATAACCAGACCCACAAAGCACATGGCAGCATCAATCAATGGAAATGTGATGTGTGTTTGTAGCCCCTGGTCTCTGGAGCAGAGACGCGGTGGTTGCCAACAGATCTACTGTTCGAAGGACAGATTTAAGATTTCCTCGCTGCGTGCTGTTAAGACTATGATTTAAGGAGTATAAGCTGATCTCTGATAAATGCCTAAGGGCAACTTCCCCCATGTCTTTCCAGTAGTCCTCCACCTATTGTCTTTAAAGCTAACAGTGTAGCTGTTAATACTCTGCTCATGGCAGAGAAAAGAAGGAGGAGTGCTTGATGACTGCTTTTCAATCCAAACGTTGTTGCCTTTTATAACATTAGCATACCATATCTCACTACAGCTGTCGTTATAATCAGGACTGATGTTGTTGTTTTTGACCCCAACATCCTATTCCTTCATGTTTCAGTGTATCATTTGTAAATGGATGCAGAAATGGTTTATTTCTACATACTGTATGACAACTCCTGCTCTATATCTGATTTTACTGATTTATTTCTCTGCACTAGATGGACCTCAGCCCCATCCAACAGCATCTGTGATAAACCTGCACACAAGCTGTGAGGGAGGATATGTCACCCCGGTGTTGTTTGAAGTTTTCGAAATAAAAGATTCCTTTTATTTTAATGTTTGCTATGTTTACCACAATCAAACTCCATCACTGCATAAAGGGGGGGGGGAAGAAAACAACAGTGACTCCTTTTGTTGATTCAACTGTTTTTATTTAATTCAGCTCTGCTTCATTTTCTACAAGCTTTTTATTCCAACATTTCTACAGTCAGTCAGTTCATTTGGGAGGTTGTTTCAGAGTTATTGGTTCTATAAATGAACTGTGGAACAATTCAACAATGTACCCACATAAAAAAATACTTTTGAATACTTTAAACGTAAGTATTTCAGTATTATAACTCTAAAAAGCTGATTGAATGACTTTGGCTTATATTGGCGTAATATTTGACCAAGAGGATCTCTACACTGACTCACATAATGGAGCTGTGGACTTGAGTAGCCTACATTAAGGACATGCATTGAGGATTAAGATTGTAATGGTAATACATGCTACACCCAATAACTGTTAAATTTATCTTCGTGCTTAAAGGAGAAAGCAAGTTTTGCTGTTGGTACATAGCCAGCCTTAGCATTAGCTGTTTACATATAGTCTTGGCAAGATCTTCAGCCACCAAAGCATCAACAGAGATTATAAAACATCCTCTGAGCAGCAGCAGCTACTTCTTCAGGGCAGCAACTGGCTGCTACACCGACTTGGCATTGGACAGGGACAGCTCAGACTGAGCAGGTTCATCTCAGAGCTACTTGGTTAGCATGCTAACTACAGTAGGCCTTCAAGAAACACAAAACAAGGGGGATGTTTTCTACCTCTGGAAAATCTGCCATTGGTGAGATGTTGATGATGAACTCAAAATGCTGCTTCATTTTACCATACCTGTTTATTTAGGCATAGTAAAACTAAAAACATATTGCTGCTTTAAGCATGCTGTGGGTGTAGGATAAATCCAGTTTATTTCAACATGGAGGATTTAGTTGTGTTTGTTCAAAGAGGAAACAAAGTTCAAACACATGCCAGGATGAAATGAACTGAAATTATCCTTTAGGGTTTGTTTGGATTAAAGGGGAACTATGCAGGATTTTTACCATAACTATGCTACATTTTTACCTTAATTAAACAGCTTCAGAGTAATTGTGATGGATTAATAAATGACTTGTAACTTGTTACAGGGAGAATGGAGGCTCTCTGCCTTCCGCTTAGTGTCTCTTTGCCAAAAACCAACCTTGCAAGATCAGCACCTCTGACCGAGTGTCCCAGCTCCTGTTGCGGCAGCACCGCAACACAAACGTGCCCTGTAACCTGTAATCTGTTGTTTATGACAGATAAGACATTGGAATTGACAGTTTTGTGATAGGTTGTATGTCTGTTACAAAAGGTCAGAGGTCATAAGAGAGCCATCACTGAAAAGTTCCCCTAGGGGAAGACCACACAAATATACACATTGTAACGCTAAATAACATTATTACCACTGCTCCATGGATTACTTTCTCACTGGCTTCACTGAAAACAAATGCACATGGCCGGGAGGAGGGTTAGCAAAACAGCAGACTGGACTTGCATAGTTCCCCATTAATGGGTTAATCTTCACTGTGACATTATAGTTTACCATACAAGGGTTGGTGAATGAGTTTAGTCAGTGAATTCAGATAGATGACCACAGAATAAAGGTGACAGACTTCCTGTTTCAGGTTTATCTACAGTATATTTACACAGAGCATCTACACAAACACCGTGACCTTCTGTGCATGTCTAACACGACAAAGACCAATCCCCTTGATAATTTGACTCTATCACACTTCACGACCATCCATTTTTAATGGGGCAGGGAGTGGGGGTTGAAGAACAGAACCTGTTTCACATTAATCCATGCTGATACATCCTCCTTGTTCCACATTGCAGCTTCTAAACATGAATGAACTTCATCCCAAGGGGCCTCAGGGCTCAGAGTGAGGCACAACACAAGATATTTGACATCCTATGTAGAAATAAAACACTGACACACCCTATACAGGAAATCCTCCCAAAGTTATCTGAGCCATTTATCAAAATCTGCCGCAGTTTTCTGTGCATATTTATCTTTGCCTGTCCTTTAGTTTACAGGATACATTTTGTGCCTGCTGATAATTTATCCAGCCTCCAAAATCCTGACAGATGCTGATGTTTTTCTATCTCTCCCATCTGACTCCAAACCAATGAGTTTCGTATGTGGCACAAGTCTACCCCCTAGTGGTTAAATGCTGTCAACCACATAACCACTCAGTACAGCTCTCCTCCCTGTTTGAACAGGATCATGAGTAGATTAGTTTACACCTTTGTCTAATTAGTTGATATGTTTTCTACTATTAACATGTATTTATCCAGTGGTTTTGTGGGTAGAAGTGACAAACTGTTCGTGGGCTCCATGATTCATGCAAAGCACAATAACACGGGTTGAAAGTGAAACCGTTTTAGACATTTGTGTTAATTAAACATCTTCAGAAGTTTATCCAGAAACAAGGCTGGATTACTTGCAAAGCTGAGTAACTCATTTCCTTAAGTGGGAACCTTATAGTATGTAATTCCCTGCTTTAAGTGAGGACCTTAAGGCAATCACAGCAAAACAGTTTGTGGTAATTTACATTTTATTTTAGACACTAAAATACAATACTGACAGGGGCCTGGTGGTTCAACGTAATTTAAAAGAGGTGGAGTTAAAATCGAGTTTTAAGGCCTGAATTGATCACAAGGTGCATGATCATACATGAATCAGTAAAGGTTTCATGAAGTGTAAAAAAAGGTTCATGCATTTTTGAATATAAGGCATAGGTTCTATGATTGAGCCTTAAGACAAGCTGTGTGGACTTCTGTATTTTTGTGATTTCACACCCTTGCAGAAGTGTGGCTTGAAATGTGTAATATGTTTATTCAGTCACTCAAAATATTCAACCAAGCCTCTCGCCGTGAAACTCTACTAAATATTCTCTTTTAAATACATTTCATGTTGTTGAAGTGTGAATTTCTCATGTGCACTTGCATACAATAGCAAGCCGTTAAGTTGGAACCCTCGTTTAGTTCTTATCTCCCCTCAAGCTGTATGTAAAGCAGTTTTGCTGAATATTCAATAATTTATCTATGCAGACAGCAAAAGTGAAATCTGAAGAGTCCCAACCCTGCAAGGAGAGAAATCTTGTTTATATTCTGGTTTTACATGAGAAGAATCTTCTCAATAACCTCCCAGTGTTTCGTGGTTTGGTGTGCTGAGTTTAATGTCTTTGTAATGTCTTTAAGGTCTTCAGTGGTGTCAGTGTGGGCCCAGAGGTCATTCCTGTCCTGTGGCCACCAATTGATTTAACCCAGCCCTGCTCAGAAATGATGCATATGATGGTGTCAGTTTCAGGGACGTATAAACAGTCTATAATGTTCTGTGTATGGCATGTTAACTAAGATGAAAATAGCAGCCTTCTTTGTCAGTGGAGGAAGAAAGCTATGATAGCATATGATAGCAGTGCAGCACATTTTCCCTGTGTACAGTTCAAATGGTCCCTTTTAAGATCCTCTAAGTGCAGTTTTATCACTAAGTGTGTGGGCTGCCATGCATAAATGGCACATTCACACGTTGTCATGTGCATCAAATAGAATCTTCAAGTGGATATCTGGGAAAAAAAACAGAGTGATGGGCTGCTCTGAAGCATCGCTCTTCATATTTGTCCATGTCAAAGATGAAACCCTCTTTTCTTTTGAGTCGCGGTCATATAGAGGGAGGGGCCAGAGGGAAATAACTCTGGGGATGAGATATTTACACACATCTTCTACTTTCACCCTGCACAACCTCTTTTCTGTTTTGCTTCATCCCACCAGCACCCTTGAAGTCTCCCCCACCTCAAAGCAAACGAGGAGTGAAGAGAGGGAGAGGCCTGTCCTGAGGTGGAGCATAGTCGTGTATCTTTCGCTGTAATTGCCGAACTCGGAGTGTCTAAAGACAGAGTGTGGGCTTCTGCTGCATGACTACATGGACTAAAAGGTACCAAATCATGTAATGTAAAAACAGCTTTGGGTGGACAGCAAGTATTAGAGTGCACACTCTAACGCAGGTGAAGGGACTATGGGGTGTCCTTACAGAGTTAGTGACTCTGGAGAAATCAGTTAATATTTGAACTCAACAGCAGAAAAAAACACCCAATCCTTCAGAGACTCCACCCCCCAAATCCATGGACACTCATGGAGGGTACGAGGTAATGACACAAAGGATCGAACCTGGGATTACATAACATGGGACAAAACAAAACTGACCTTTTGGTTAAACATTTCAAAACTAACCATATTTATGTCATTGAATTCTCTGGTCTTCCCACCATAGCTGGACTACAGAGACAAATCCCCATGGGCCTGTGGACTGAAAGCCTCCTGCAGCCTCCTCCTCATAGCTGCTTATCATATTTTTTGTTGTTCTCACCTCATCTCCTTTGGCTGGTCCTCAGTCATATCTTCTTTGATTATGTTGTAGTAGGACCACACACAGCAATGATCCACATGGTCTTGTAGTGACAGAAGGGTAGACTGCTCCTTCTCATTACTCCATAATAACAAGCTTACTCTACCTGCACAGACTTCAATAAAAGGTACATAGTAGAAAACTACAACATAGTTAGTACAACCTTCATTTTGTCTGAGTTCATGTTGAAACCCCCCTCCTTTGCCAAGTTTCTTGTGAGTGGGAATCATCCTCTTCCTCTTATTTCACAAACTCCCACTTCCTGTTTCATGGTGGTCCTGGCCTGATCCACACCAAACATGCTGGGTCCCATCTGATCCAAACAACTTTATTTTGGTTTCATCTGACTGAAGGATGTTCTGCCAACATTCATTGGAGTTCTCAAGTTCTTTGGCTAAGTTTATTGCTGCAGTTTGGTTCCGCTCTGTGTGCAATGGTGTTCTTCTCGACTCCATTAATGCCTCCCTTCAGTGTCCTCCTCACTGCCTAATCACTCACCGAGACACCAGGTTCCACAAATATAGCTCGAGTCCAATAAGAAGTCCAATGATGGCTACTGCACCTTGTTACTGATGCTCCTGCACCCACACAGCTACAGTCAGATTTATTACTTGTCCAGGCAGTGCCTCAGCATGTAGAGAAAAGACTGAAGACCTGGTCTACACAGGTTATTTTCCCATGTTCATTCATTGGAATTTTAAGGTGTAATCATTTTAGCTGCAGTGCTCATAGGTATAGTTCTGTTGAATTAAGGTTCTACTGCACACTTTGACTTCAAAATGACAGCTGTTGTGAAATGATTGAGAAATGTTTTAATTATCTAACATTTTCTTGATATTGTACAGAGGTGTAGTACAGTGTATACAGTGACTTCAGACAGAATCTTTGATTTCTGGCTAATCTACATCTCTGTTTTGGGGTTTTTGTTTTGTGATTGTATCAATTTAAATCTACATTACATATGATGGCTAAGAACAAGCTTTATGAGAGCAGTGAGAGTGAAGTTTTAGGTTACACCCAGACACATATTTATTATTACTTTTTTTTCATTAAAAAAAAAAAAGTTTTATCACACCACTGTGACCTTTGACCTTTGACCACCCAAATCAGTTCAGCCTTGAATATATGTCCAGTGTATGATGTTTGTCAGTTATATAACTGACAAACATAGTGAATGTTTGTGCCAAATCTGAAGAAATCCCCTCTCTGAGATATTGTGTTAATGAGATGACAGAGACACACAATCTGAAAACATACTCCTCTGGTACTGAGCGCTGGTTTAAAGGCATGAAAATATTAATTTGTAGCCTACAACATGTGGAAAAATGTCATCTTTGCAGTTTCACATTCATATTTATGACTCTTCTGTTTCTGTTCTGTGTAAAAAACAAATCTTCCTGAACATGATCCCTGGGAAGGACCTTCAGCACATGAGGGCTTCATGGTTGCTGCAGCACTGAGGGTCTGTGATGTGACAAAACAAAGCTCCATTTGTCAGTGTGATTCAGTCTGAAAACTCATCTTCTAAGCATTTTACTGCTTGTTCCAGTCCTTCCCTCCCTGTGAACCTCCTCTGTCACCACGGACTGTCGAACCTCCCTGCGTCTCTCTGCATGCAGGACCTGGAGTGAGGCATGTTGCTCATCTCTTAAGCCCATTTAACAGCTCGTTACCCATTCGTCTCTTTTCCCCCCTCTCTTCCTCTGTTCCAGGCACTCATCACTTCTTGGTCAGGTTCCATTTTTGCTAATGCAGTGGAAATGAGCCGTGGGCAATGCAAAGTGAAGTGGAGCAGATTCATGGCGGCATTTTACCACTACACACCATGAAAACACAAACAGGGGTCGGGCGTAACAAGGCCCAACACACACAGTGGCAATGAAGACACGGGAGCACCCAATGACACAGAAAGCTCATGTAATTCAATTGGACAGCAGTCAAAACAAAGGGGCTGAGGTGCTGTGCTGAACACATAATGCTTAATTAAACCAGATTAGAGGTGAGCCACACAGATCAAGCTGCTGTGGAAGACACCGGAAAGACTGGAAATTTTAAAAAAAAAGTATATATAGTGTGTATATAAACCTGGGGGACAGTATGGACTCCATGGCAGGCACAGCACGGTGGGTAGGTTTAATCATTCTAAATGACACTCTTTATATAAGGGATATCCTTAGGCTTTTTCTGTTTTTTTTTTTTTTTTGGGGGGGGGGGTCTGATGGAACAGTGAAAGATGGACAGAAAAGTTATGATGAAAGAGAGGGAAAGGCATGAGCCATGGGTCAGATCCATGGCCACTGTGATAAAGACTAAATCCATAAGATAAGATAAAATATAAGATAAGATAAGATAAGATAAGATAAGATATGATAAGATATGATAAGATATGATAAGATATGATAAGATAAGATAAGATAAGATAAGATAAAATAAGACAAGTTAAGATAAGAATAACTTTATTATTTAAATTTATTTATATGGTAAGCATTGTACCAGGTGAGCACACTTTAATGTATGTCAGTAAGTGTAACTAACTAACCATCCCAACAACCTCTAATTAAAGGATTTGGTTTTTTGTGCCATTCATAGCAGGAATTAAAAGTTCATATTAACATTTGGCTGCTGCTGAAAGAGTTCAACATCCAAGCACAGTCTAATTCATGACTGACAAAAAAAATTAAAACAAGAAATTATGAAACTATGTTGAAAGTCTTGACCTCAATTTTTTACATAGGCTATTCATTCTCTTTTTGTAAAAGTTTCTCTATATTTATTTTCCACTTTATATCTATTATTCTATTAATATTCTATTATTAACTGTTCTATTAATACATTGGATATTATGAATGATTGATACTCATGTGGATGCAATTATGTACAACAGATGATCAGTGCATGTTAGTAAGTGTTTTAAATAATTGTTGTAAAACTGAAGTTTATTCATATTCATTCTCCAACATACAGTTTTTACAGGATCTTTACAATGACTACTTAATGATAACATTCAAAACTTATATTTCATAAAACTTTGATATATACATAACATAAAAACAGAATTCTGCAACAAGAAACATATCCTGTCAGACAGCTGTGTCCAGCATCTGGTCCGGATCGCTGGAGTTCATCAGGAGGAAGAGGCGTTTGGAAAGCTCCGGCCCAACCCGCCGAGTGGTGGAGGTGACGCCCTCTCCTCTGCGAATCAGGAGGTCAGACAGCAGGGAGGTCTTCTCACGGTCACTCTTGCACAGACTGTACGCCTGCAGACACACGGGGAGATATTCACTATTAAGAAACATCTAATTAACAGAAAAAAAGGAATGTAAACAGGGAAGAGAAGTGCCAAGCACCAGCTTATCTCCTGGTCAGCAGTATGTGTTATGCAGCAGTAACCAGAGAGGAGATGAGTCAGATGTGACAGTACCTTCCTGAGCAGCTGTGGGGAGGGGTGTGCTGCCAGGATAGCTGAGGCCATGTCTGGACTGACTCTGTTCAACTGCTGGATCTGTCTCTTCCACACCTGCAGCAGCCCCTTCCCAGCTTTGTCCACCCGCTGCCCCCCCGCCCACTCACTCTCCAGGTAGAAGGAGAAGCCAGTCTTCTCCCTCTCTCTCCTGAAAACACACGCACACACACACACACGGATGAGACATAATTGTTTGATCTGAGAGAAAGTGTTTTTTAAAGATGAAGTACTGAGCTCACTCACTTGAAAGGTGCTTCTGCAACAGCTTTGGTTGTCATGGTGATGTGATCCGAGAAGTCCTTCCAGGTCGACAAGAAGCGCACTGGGACCCCGGTGTGTAGCTGGAGATGCACCATTGCCTGATGGGATATCGGACAACAGACAGCTGTGAATAACTGTAACCAATTAAAAGGACTGATCCTATAATTAACACACAGATGCCTCCGTTTAAACCAGGAGGGTAAATGCACCAATCAGAACTCAGGGCTCAGTCTTCACAATAATTTTAAGTAACTAGAAAAAAAAAAAACATTAGTTATCAATTAAAGGTATTTTTGGTAGCTGGTATCTCTTACTGTAGCATCTTATGTTACATTGCAAGTTGAGTTTCACCTCAAATTTTGCATTAAATTATTTCAATATGTTCATGGATTATTTTACATTTTATGCACCATTTAGGTTTTTAAGGGGGAAAAAATAATCCTCACGATGAATTTTCACTGTTTTTGAAAAAACTAAGGCATGTAATTTGATGATTTTTAGTGGGTTAAGAAATATACTAAAGATTTTCATATATTTTCCAAAAGTGAATTAGTTTACAGCTCAGACACCAGCATTTGAAAGTATAAATGAAGAAATTACAACATGTTAAAGGATTCTAATGGATTGTTTGAATGGTTTCTTACTAAGTAGAAATCCCCTCACACTTCTTCAATTTAATTAAAAAAATTGAAGGCATTACTTGGTTAATTTTAAGGGATTGTTTGCTCTTCTAAAAAGTCCAATACAGATAATAAATGGAATATTCAGTTGTGTTACAGACTCTCCACTAAACATCATGATTACATGATCTGCTGTGGGTAAATTACTTGAAGGTTTTCCGTATTACAGTAAAAAAAAAAGTTTGTTCTGTTGTCTTTTTACTTTCTCCACCGACCATCTCACCTCCTCCACTTCAACTCGTGTCACCTCAGGCAGCGTCTCAGCTCCACCGTTTTTCCTCCTCTTCTTTGCCTTCCCTCCTCCGTGCTCCTCGTTCGTGACGGCCTCTCGAAACCTCCTCTGGCTCTGTGACTTCTGTGACCTGATGATAAGAAGTTTATTATCTTTTTGTCATTAACACTCCTCTGGTTTTCAGAGTGTGGCTCTTCATCTCTTCTCAACACGTACTCTTCGGTCAGTTTCCAGCTGAGTGTTGCTCCACTCTGCTGACAGTGATATGCCACTCTGTGTTGTTTCTTAACATTTCACTGAGTGCTACACTTCACACTGTTGTACTTATTCAGACTGTGAGCCACTTCTCCACCCAATCAATCAAGTCTACCATCAGTGCAGCATTCCCAGCCCCTCACAGGAATTCAAACCTGATGATTCTGGGTTATCACTGCCTCTACTGTCTGACAGGTCTAATCTCAGATTTAGCAGAACTCCCCCTCCCCTCCCCTCCACCTGAAGTATTTCTCCATGTCGATGACCACAATGCTGAGAGTTTTCCCAGGGTGAAACCTCTGCAGCTGCTGCACCCACGACGTCAGAGTGGGACCAGAGTCTGACCTGCCGTGCCTCTCCTCCTGCAAGGGGAGGGAGATTACAGTCATTAATACCGTCATTAATGTATAAACCTGCTGTAAAACACTCCAATTCCTCCCTACAAGTGCCTCTGAGACTTAAATTTTGCATATATATAATTTTGTCCATATGCTATGTTCAAATGGGTGACAAATATCAGAACAAGTACTTCTTTAACAGGTATAAAATGCAGATATGCAAGCCAAGATAGTGAATGGGAAAGAAGAAAACAGTTAAGTTATTGGGACGGTGGCTGTACTTTTAGTTAATTACATCTTAATATCCCTTAATATTGTAAAATTATCTTAATCTTTAGTCTTTGATTATTAAGTGGGTTCTGTATACTGTGTAAGTATCAAAGAGAAATGCACACAGTCTGTATTCAGAAACTAAGCCTTAAAAGCAGCCATCTGGGCTTATGTGACTTTGTGATGTCACTGTTCCCTGCCATGTCAAGCCCCACCCACATGGAAACACCATCCAACCATGCCCAATATAAATATAGTAAAGTTTAGGTAAACAGTCAGCTAATCAGAAGAGAGTGTCAGAGCCTCCTCTTCTGATTGGCTGACACTGACCTGTTGGTACCAGAGCTCCTGAGAGAAGCCTGAGAGAGATGAAAAATTTCACTGAGATGGTTTTCAGTTCTTAAAACTAAAAACAAATTTATCCTCTAGGTAGAAGATTAAAATGTGACACCCTCTAATATCTATAGACATACACAGTTTGAATGTAAGTGATGGAGGACAAAGCTCACAGGACTGTGCATGAATGTATGAGCTCAGTATGGGGCTTCATCAGATCTTGTTGAAAGGGTGCGTTTCTGAACGTACACTGATCTCTTGGTGTTTCCTGCTGTCCTGAGGTACAGTGAGAATAACCGACAGATCCTCACTTGATTGCATGCTACATCATTTTTTAAATAATGTCCTGTACACGTATCTAGTTAACTGGGGACACTTGCACAGTCTAATGTAATAAAACTGTAATGGTGAATACTTGACAACTGTATAGATAATAGTGTGTCCTAATGGAACACTTTCTCTATGTTGCCTGTGATTACAATTACTACCACATTAATGCTTTTTAACTACCACCACATATTTTGAGTTTAATAATCCTCCATCTGCTCTGTTCTCACCTCAACTTTATATTGTCATTACAATGAGCACAGTTCCTCGCCAGGCTCATTCAAGTTTGACTGTGAAGCAGCAGTGTCAGTCATGTTGTTGTGACAGCTGCAGCAGCTGCTCCACCTACCTGAATATAGCTGTGGATCAAAGTGATGAAGTCATCAACTGTCATCTGCATCACAACATGAGCCTCTGGTACACACACTGCATCACCTGGCTGATACAAAGGGAAGAGCAGGGAGAGCTTCACTTACATACATCATGGAATTTAGAATATGGTGTTTTATATATAATATATCAGGAGGTGGGCTCACACTATCAAACTGCTTCAACAACCTATTTCATTTAATATAAAACCACATTAGTGTAAGTGTTTCCCCTGCATGTCTTTCCATGGTTCATTAATATTCCCAACTTCATTATTTCTCATTAATGTGGTGCAGGGGCCTCTGCTCACAAAACAATGCAGGCACAAAAGAACGGAAATTGATTTATCAAAATTCTGATCATACATGAGCCCATCTTCAAAAAGCAATAAACTGACTTAACTGATGTAACTTTATCCTGTGCACTTATCTAATTAATTAAATTATTGTTAGGTTTTTGGATGCATCTGAAAATCAGGCTCATGAAATTCAAAGATGGTCTCAGCCATTTTTAGTTTCATGCCTTGCTTTGATAGGAGAGCTCTCTTTTGCAGAAACACCCTGAACACACACTTACAGACACTCACCACCTAAAAGCTGTGTAGTACAAGCACAGTTTGACCTGCTGCCCACTGAGCAGCTCCACTGGAGCAGTTAGGGGTTAAGGGTCTTGCCCAAGGGCACAACAGCAGTGTTCCTGTCAGTTTGGATAACTGCTGCTCTTTCACTTTCCTCAATCTTGCCAGTCCTTTTAGTCACAAGCTTGTTCCTCTAACCTCTAACTGCCAGCTGTGTGAACCTCCAGAAACTTTAAAGTGTCAAACATTCTCAGCAAATCAACACACACAAAAACACAATTAAAAATAATCATACTTCTAGACTTGTCTTATGCTGCACCTTTGCCACTGTGTGTGGAACACACTCAAGGAACACAAAACACAAAAGCACTGCTGCTGGTGCGTGTGTGTATGTGTGTGAGTTATCACCTGTGTGCAAGGAGCCCTCCTCATCCAGCTGACACTGCGTGGAAGGGGTTGTTTCTCTATAGCGCAGCTGCAGCCCAGAGCCTGCACCGCTGCCAGCAGAGTCCCACCTCCCTCTAGCTGCAAAAGAGCTGCAAACACAAACACTTACCACAAAAACATCCACAATAAACCCAATAAATTACCTAAACAACACCTTCAGAGCATTAAGATACACACTGATTTTTAAAAAACATCTCTAATAAGTATGCAGACTCAGATTTTGCTATCTATCACAGTGTTATTAAATTTGGTCTTTTACCTGGGTCTACAGCCACCACCATGTGTTTGATACACTCCTCCGGCCTGAGGGCCTTGGCAGCCTCTGCCAGAGCTTTCCTCTCTGCTTTCTGTCTCTCTTGTTCCAGCCTGAGCACCTCCTTGTCCCTCTGCTGTCCCTCCCTGGCCTGCCTCCTCCTCAGAGCCTCATCCCTGGAGGCCTGGATCTCCTCCACTGTCTGTTTGGCAGGTTTCCCCTTGGCAGGAAAGGTGTCAGCGCTCTTTACACCGGAGAAAGGCTGTGGGGGCAGCCATCTCTGAGGGACCCCTTGACTTACTGCTCTCATCTGATGGAAGCTGAGTGGGGGCTCTGACTCTGGAAGCCCGTTCTGGCGGGGGAGCTGTAAACCGACCAGATTGGCTGGTGAACGCTGCTCAGCATCTTTCTCATTAGTGACAGAGGAGGGAGCACTAATCACATTGTCTCGTCTCTGTTTGAGTCTCTGTGCCAGAGGGACATACGGTGCATCGTCATCAGAATCACTGCTGATCATCATTACATCATGTGCCCCTGCAGTACTCTTCACTGTGGAGGGGGCTGCTGCACCCTCTGCATCAGAATCATCCAGGTCGACTGTGCCTGGTTTCTCTGTGTGGGTCTTTGAGGTTTGGCACAGGAAGTCAAACACAGGTAACTCCTCATCTAGGTCACTGGTGGAGTCGCTGTAGCTGCCCATGCTAAGATGACTGCACATGAGACATGAGACAGGAGTTATAACACAAACACCAACCTTCAAGCCCCACAGTCACATTTGTCCTTGTGGCACCACACCAGTCTTCAGCCAAAAGTCACTCAAATTAAGAGCGTTAGCCTTAGCATTTAGCTATTCTTATATTTAGCTATATAACTTCATTTAACTCATTGCAAGTTTGCTGGCATTTGGCACAGCATTGATATTCCTTTAAAGACGTTAAACACAGTGAACGAGGCAGCAAACAATGTCCACTTTATCTAACTACAGACAACCAGACCATTATCTACTGAGCTGCAACTCAGCAAAACGTAAGAATGGCTGGAAGTAGCTGCACACACACATACACACACACACACACGCTTACTTTGAAATCTCGCGTGCAGGCGCGTGGTGAAGTATTGTTTGGGTAAATATTACCTGCTTTTATATGCATCTAGTAGTTACTGTTGGCATTTTTAGTTCTGTCGATTTCTATACATACAAACACCACGGAGAACTCTTAGGTTTTGTTGAGAAGCAGGAGAGGTCGTTTGATTTCCCCGGGTTGCAAAGCTATGTTGCATTCATGGTAATTGGAAACCGTAGTTGTCAGTTCTCCATCGCAATAGACAAAAAACTCTTATAGTTTTACTAACTGTTCGTCACATTTAATTATCTTTTCCTGTTGTTTTTTCTTAAACTGGCAAGAGTTTGGCCTCGGTGTTAAACTTTGTTGCCAGAGTGGTCCGATTTACGATCTTTCTTATGGAATATGAAAGCAGCACGTATCCGGATGTGATGCGTAATTTGACGTAAGCGCTATCTGCAAGATGGCGGCGCTGGTGTCCTTGATGCTGAAGCCTCGAGCAGGTATGAAAGGATTATTTTAGCAGTTTGACAAAGCGACAAATTGGGAGAAATTGTTTTCTATATTCTCTGAATATTTCATAACGTTTGTTAAAAGAACGTGGAGATTTAGCGTTTCTGCAGCATGAAAATGCGCGTGAACAGGGGGCGTCATGCCTTACCATTTTGACATTTTTACCTGAAAAGCTCGTGGAGTTCACGACTCAGAGTACTGGAGTCAGACATGGTATCACCCACAAGTCAGCTTTTAGTATTAATTCATTCAATTCCAATTTTAAGAGCAGACATTTCTATTTCTGTGTGTCTCAATGTCAGCTTCTGACCACTAGGTGTCCCTATGCACATAACACACGTTTCTGTCATCACTAAGTAAAGATGAGGGAGCAGCCATACATTGATATAATGTTATAATGTCGTAGAATGTGCTTAGCAAAGGGGTGCATGTGTATATCATCTTCCCAGATTGGGGAAATATTATGAGTCATGTTGATTTTAGAGATTAAGGGGTCCACTTAAGTCATGTTATTGAGGGATTACAAAGCAAACACATTAATAACACGCGCATGTACAGACAAATGCATCCACCTCAAAGGAAACAGCACTGTGTGAAACAGAATAGTGACTCAGAAGAATCAAAAGTTTAACCAGGGACAGGACAGTTAGGACTCAGCAGCAGCAGAAAAACAGTTTCTCTCCTGAACATGACCACCATGAAGATAAAGATCAGACATACAGCATTATTCATGGCTGCTCATACTTTGGTTTCCCATCTTTTACTTAATGATGCCATTAACATGTGAATGTGTATATGATACCTATAGTGGAGGGACTATTACAAGCAGACACATAAACAAGATTGACATTAATATTGGAAATTGAATGGGATAAACGGTGCAAACTGTAATCCTGGTATGGCTAAATGCAGGCTTTGAGGTGATGTCATAGTTTTGACTAATGCTTTGTGTTGTGCACTGCCGTCGTATATTTCCTTTTTAACACCCCAGTTGGACCAGAATGCAACACCCACTTGGCTGAGAGTGTGCATGTTAACACAGAAAATCTACCACTTAACACTTATTTGAATTTCTGTTAACCACAAAATCTCTAAAGTTATTTGTGGAAGAGGCATACAGTACCAGAGCTAATGAGACCTCTGTTATTTATATGAACCTACCACTGGCTTTGTTGTTTGGGACAAAATTTTAAGAACTTGTATCATTAATAAAACGTGCTGCTCTGAAGTTACCTCATAGTACAGAAGTCATATTTTTAATACCATTTGCAGTGATGTCATTAGTCAGTATGTATGAGTGACTGGAATGTGTCATGGCTGAAGTGTCAAATGAATTTCTTTGTTCTGCTGGTTTCAGGTCTGCTGGCACCTGGTCAGTCAGTTCTTCTGGACTCTGTGAGGTTTGCGTCAAAGAAATCTGGTAGTAGCTGCAAAAACATTGGAGGAAACAGCCCTGGTCGCAGATACGGCTTCAAGAAGCAGGATGGTAATTCCTACTTTGTTCTAAGTGACAACTTCTCATCGCCCAGTTATTGGTCTTATTCGATGAGCCTGTCTCTGCAGCGCTGGAGCAGGCTTGGTGTTTCTCTACACCTTTTAACTATGGTTATGGATAGTGTCACAATATTAATAGAGGAGCTGATACATGTGCACACAAACAGGGTGAGGCTCAGTGGAAGGTCACAGTAGACACATCTCTGTAATGAGAAACTCACAGTTCGGAACGGCAAAACCTCTGTATTCCCAAACAGAGAAGTTCATCATCTTATTTCAACTGAGCAAAAGTTTTTTTTCATTTTTTCAGTTCAGTTTTTTTTAACTTCCTTGTCAACGGACTTATTAATAACAGAGTAAAACTTTGATTAAATGCAGCCAGGAGCTGAATCATGCTGATGAATTCATGCATTCTGATCATCCTTAGCACTTTTATTTAGTGTTATATAGACTTGTGGCAGAATTCTTATTAATTGATTTATGTAGTCATTATTGTATTGATTTGTTATACCAAGCTGAAACAAATGAAAATATTTGAGAATATAAAGGAATAATTCATATAAAGTCAAACCAGTTTATGCTGAAACTGTGTGAAACAGTTAAAACTATTGCAGTATCTCCCTGAAGCTGTCAAGTGACAGTGATGAGATCGAATTTCAGCAGATGTTGACCAAGCAGGGTTTTACACAGGCAGCACTCCGTGCTGGTTCTGGTTCCCCAACCTAATTTTGAACCGGCCGGCGCGCTCAGACTGAAAAAAATAACAAGTGTGGAACCTGAAAAGTTGGTTCTCAAGGGAACAAAAAAATAGTTGGTTCTTCCCTGCGAACCATGACATTGTCAGTGGGCGTGTTGTATTCTAGGCTGTGAAGATGAACAGGAAGGAGGAGAGGGCAGCAACAGACAACCTGGAGAATAAGAATTTATCGTGGTCTGCTTAAGAAACAAAACGTTTGGAGACAATTTGGGCATCGACAGGATTTCAAGAAAAGCCAGAAAGCAGCACAAGAAAGAGCAAGTTGTATCATTTGCAGTCTTTGATAATGACCTCACATCATCTCTTTCCTATGGTTCTCCAGGAAACTTTGTCCATGCTGGTAACATCCTTGCAACACAGAAGAGAATGAGGTATCACCCAGGAGCTCATGTGAGTAGACACATCCTGTATCAGTAGTGTTAACATGATTTAGACTGAAGGGCACACCTTGACATGTTGCCCCCTCCTGTCCTCCAGGTAGGGATGGGGACCAACAAGACTCTCTTTGCTCTGGAGGACGGCTACGTCAGGTTCACCAAGGAGGTCTTCATCCCACCGCCACGCAGCTACAAGTCATCACGGCTCATCCCCAGACTGCCACAAGGAGCTGTACTCTACAAGACTTTCATCAACGTCCAGCCGCTCAAACAGGAGGGCAAGTTCAAACTGGTGGACATGGTCTAAAACAGACTGCACTGGACTGGAAACTGGATGTTCCTCGTTTTTGTATTCCTGTGGTGGGCAGCATCAAAGAGGCATCACATGCAACCTGAAGGACTTCACAGTTTGGACCCCCGTCTTCGACCGAGGTGACCTGCCTTCAGATGGAGAGTCCATGAGACCAGCTGCAATGCTGGATGAAAACTGCTGACTGACTGAAGCTGAGACACTTCACTGAATTTCAACTGTCACACAATGATTAAAGTTGATCAAGGCCAAATCTGACTCAATAAAATGTACAAAGGGAAAACGCACTTTGTGTCACTGCCTTCAACAAGGAACCTCCATCATATCAGCAGTAGTAGTGATTTCCTGTTTTATGATAATATTCAAATGTAGTACATGTACATGGTATTGGTGAAATTTAACAAGTCATTAATAAGAAGCTTCATACTCCCTCATCCGGGACCAGCTTAAAGAAAGTGGGTGCCTTTACCCAACCACATATTAATGTTTTGGATTGTCAGGCATTGCACTTGAATAAAGTTTCATACATGTTAGACTTTAAATGACTCGAGTTTTGTGTCAAGAGGTTTTGGTCAGTGATGGAAAAAGCAGTATGATTACTTAAAAATGGCAATTCAGAAATACTCTATCCAAAATGTTACACTGGTTAAATGTATTACCAGCAAAATGTGTTTAAAGTTAGACAAATAATGTTCTAGTTCATCATGCTGGAGGATAGTGTATCGTTTTTAGGCACAAAACCATCAGTCCCACATTCTCTGAAGCACATCAGAGGTCTTAATCCTTCATGTCTCAAAAGCTTTGAATCAACCAACATACAGCAGCAACACTTGGATATATTGGACAGCAAATTGTTGTCATGTCTATATAATAATGATAATAATAAGTAGTAGTAGTAGAACTATAGTAGCAGTATTAGTGGTAGTAGTATTGGAAGTATTCAATGCCAAGCCATTCCACTCTTTTTTCTTCTATTAAATTCTTGAATGAATCGATTAAGATTTGAAATCAAGTTTTCAAGTGCCCTCTGAAAATGTTAGAAAAATGCAGTACCCCAAGCTGACCACAAGATGTCACTGTAAGACCCTATATGTGGTGTTCCTCAGGACGTGTTTATCCCAAAGTACCAGCTGTACATTACAGTATGTAAGGGTCCGAATTACATAACTCAGGACTTTATACAAACTAAATAGATTCCCATTGTCATCGTTTGAAGATTTTTGGAGATGACAAAGTCAAACAAATCTGACCCAATCACATGAACACACACTTCTGTTCACACCGATTTTTATTTGTGAGAGTGACAATATTCCTAATTTATCACAAACTATATGTCCTCTAACTTTAACTGCAAACGTTGCTCATTCAGTAGATGTTACAAAAAAACAAAAAACAAATCACTAAACTTTTATTTGTTTTGTTGGAAAAAGTGCAATAACAAAAACGTCACAATCACTGCTTCATGATGTGCTTCTCTATTTGATCATGGTTTAAACAGAGCACAGAAGTTGTAGAAGTATTTCTTTATAAGTTGGGTTAAACAGGAAAAAAAACATTTGAACAATACTTCTTCAGGTTTATGTTTATCAAAAGTAAATCTTTGCCTGCCTTCCTCATGCAGGCTGTACTACAGTCCCTGTATGGAATTACTGATTCGGGTACAAGCTTATCAGTGAGATATTTAGTCAGTATTGCTTTGGAAAAATCTTCAGCATAGATACAAAGATGTATCTGAGAGGTCGTGGTATGCAGAGGGAGTGTGGGTAACGCCTGGTACCCGGTTTGGGAGTGGGAGTGCTGTCATGAAGCAGAACAAATGATGCATGTGAGGAGTTTACAGACACGGTGTTATCATTTCTAGATGTTGCAGGGCAAAATCCTAATTGTGGGTCACTGTGAACTCCACGGTTAAACTGAGGGTTTTCTATGTTGGGACTTCAAGTGTCCATGTTTCCTCTTCATGGAGAACAAATGAGCCATGAAGTTACTGAATAGCCACCGGCGATTGTGAGCGATCCACATTCTTATTCCTCAGTCCAGGCCGGTATCAGAGCAGGTCATCCATGATGGATGCACAAACAGCAAAGTACAGTTTTCAAAGTTTGCAGTGCTTACGGTGGGTTTCTGTGTTTTTGTAGTTAGTGTTTGATCTGGGTTAAAGAGTAAGCCTGACCTCTCCAACCCTCCCTCTAAAACTCAAGGTAATGGCACTGGTGAAGGATTTAGGTGAAGAGGTTACTGTTTGATTAAAGCAAAGTTTTGCCAGTGACGTTTTGCCCAACCCATCTGATCTACCATTTGCACTTTCTCTGTTTCCTCAATCTTGAAAAATGACCATCCTACACAGTACCAAAGCTCATCGGTCATCCTGGTGTTTCTGACAGTGTCAGAAGTATTTCAAATAGATCTTACAAACATAATGCTCCACCCATCCTGTGTGCTCAGGTGGGAAACAATTATTCACCTGTGGCAGCGTCTTTCAATCATTGACAAAGGCTTAGAGAGTGAAGTGATACTTTTCTATAAACCTGCCTCTGACTCATTTGGATGTGAGGATATTTCCACTGAGGAAGATTTCTTTACAGTTCCAGGATAACATATAACGAATGAATGGGTTGCAATGACATGCTCATGTTCCCCTAACGATGAATTGTAATAACTTTTATGATCAGCACCATCATCAAAACATTCGTTTCTCCAGTACTGTTGTTTATGCCTAAGTCTCAAAACTAATGACATTCTCATCACAGCTGTACTTTGCAATCAGTGCTAATTTATTGTGTTAGCATTATAAGTGAAGATGTTAACATAACATGATCTTCTAAAATGGCACACATCAGGGATAGTAGGGTTAGGGTAGCCCTTTCTGTAATTTTGTGCAAACTCAGATAGAAAATCATCAGATTCTAACCGTTTTTTAAGATTGTTCTTGGCCTTTGGGCAGTGGTGTTCACTAAATGAGTCTTTGTGGAGCACAAGTGTTTAGTTCAGGGCCCTCAGTCTCTATAGAGGTTCCAATGGATTTGGTCATTGCAGTATATCATCAATCCGAAAACAGGTTGAGGGAATTTATGGGAGTTCAATAGGTAGTTAGATAAAAAGCTGTGACGTTCAAACACACAAATACAAAAAATATCTCAATCAGTCATTTGTCAGACCTTTAAAACAGCCTCCTATTGTAACATTCTTGGAAGGCTGATTGAGTGGACAAAGCAGAGATTTATTCTTATCCTCACTGAGTTTACAGCATGAGTCAGAGTCATTATCATGAGAATGCCTCTAAGAATAATCACAAAGACCTATCAGCTCTGACTGAAGAACAAGCGTTCCCTTCTTGAAATGCTTTTCTTAGTCCTGATGGTGTCACTCTCTTGGCTCTGATTACAGCAGCCCTTTTTCCATGGCAAACAGCTCCATGGCCATTAGAGTGACAGAAACCTGGAGTTCTGTGCTGGGCAGTAGGAGGAGGCCGGGCCCTGGAGTGCTGTGGTTGGCTGGCTGAAGCTGTGTGTGTCTTCACTGAGGTGTGAGGACTCATCCTGGGAGTGTGTTGACAGGTGAACATCCAGAGACCGCAGACTCACAGATGAAACATCCAGGGAATGGCGAAGGGTTTCTTCATAGGTCGGTGGAGGCTAAAATGGAATGTGATGAAGGAAATGTGACGATGTAAGAGAGCTAAGGTGGATAAGGATAAAGTGGAACCCCCACAGTTTTAGACATAGACAAGTCATGAGTTACTGTCCAGCTGGAGGAGGAGCTTCTGAAGAACAACCCTGATGATTCTTATCACAGCTTTTGCTTAGAGGCTCATTGGAGTCTGAATGATTTGTCTATTTACCAGTGGGGAGGATCTAACAAAAATCTCCCTCCCATGCTATTATGGGAATCCTGAACCTGTTTCCTCTGAATCACACCCACATCTCTTATTTGTTTAGATAGCTCTGGTATTCTGATTATCAGTGGATAGGGGGGTAGATGGGATGTTTTCATCTTGCTACACAGACACCCACCTACCTAGATACAACACCAAACTCAAGTCACTTCTTCAGATGTAGTTTTACAGTGTAGTTTTTTTTTTTTTATGTTCTTATTAATGTTTGGAGTTTAAATTATCTGCTTATTGTATTGTGATTGCTTTTCCCATCTTGTTTTTTGTAACGGTATATAAGTTCTATATGTTTAACATTAAACATGTGCCCACCTCATCATGGCAGCCATTGAGGCCAAAGCGCTGTGCGATCAGACTGTGGATCTGTCTCTGCCTGTCCTTCTTACGAACACTCTCGTAGGAAGGCAGCCTGGGCAGGGGCCCCTCCATGTGATAGTCATTTGGCTTCCCCACGATAAACAGCCTCCCAGGAACCTAGATTACACACACACACACACACACACACATACATACACACATATATATAAATAAACAATCCAATGATAAGATGTAACAAGTCTCTTTTTAAATATAATGCAGCTTTTACCTGCACCCCAGTAGCTCCCTGGTTGTAGGCAGCACTGTTCTCATCAAGGCCCATCAGAGTGTGTCTGCTGTGATAATGGGGAGCCTCATCCTGGGGAGGGAGAATAGAATAGAATAGAATAGAATAGAATAGAATAGAATAGAATAGAATATCTTCATTGTAATTGCAAACATAAAATAATAGCCAAAATAAATAGTGTTCAAATAAATAAGACAAAAAGCAAACACACTACCATACATTCTGTCATCGGCCAAATGCACAATCCCATATTGCACTAATTATCGTTACAGATTCAGATTCTTATCATTACAAACATTAAGCTGAGTCCTGATACACTCCTGATGCAGTTGAAATAGCAGTGGGTTATGGTTATGGGGATACCAGTCTTTTCCCCTGTCTTTGAAATGAATGTCTCAAAGCCTGGCATTTTTTAGTGTTTTATGCAGAAACAGATTTTATGTTGACAACCATAAACCCTGCTCCTGCTGCTGAGCCTGGGGTCTTAACCGATACCCATTACTTCATGTTCATATCTTTTTCTATTTGCCCAGTAAGCCCAGACCTTCAGGAGCCACAAAGCTTCACTCTGAATCAGTGGGGATGGGTAAAAGAAAGACTCCAGATCTGATTTTAAACAATGATACAGTGTAATCATACTGTGGGATACAATGATATATCTATGTGAAGATATCATGGAGTAATTGGTGTCCTGAGCAGAGAAGGACTCTACACCTGCTCTGTGTGTGATGGAATCTGATTGTTTTGGTGTCTGGTTCAGCAGTGCATGACTGTGTGTGCAGTTTGGTGGAGACAGTAGTTTCATCTGATTGGTTAATCATGCTGTTCCCAGTCCTTGTCAGGTATTAATAGTTCACCACACAGACCCACAGAAGAGGCCTGCTTTCCCTTAGCCACTGGCTACATAATGATTCTGTCTGTTTTCATTAGTGCTGGCTACAGTTGACATGATAACAATAATTACCTTGCTATTTCCCATATTAGGAATATGTTCAGTAAATATTGCTTTTGCAAGCTGGCAGGTGTATTCAGTTGTGCTTCTTGTTGTTTACGTATGGGTCACATACTGGGAAGGCGGAGTCAAGGCTAACAAAGGGTTTGAGTTGACCTGAGAGGCTCGTAGTCGTGTGACATCATCCACAAACACCTGCAGAACCTTTGCAATATATGCATCACTAATGTTACAACATCAGCTAAGGTAGGATTGTGCATTAGCTGAATTTGGGGTATCCAATCTGAACCAAAAACATTTTGGGGGGGCACTGGATCCCCTTAACAGGTTAATCTGGAGATGGCTCTGAGTTACTTCATCTCTGTTGATTTTTTATATTCATTAACTTCTTACCTCAGCTTCTCTGCCAAACATCTTTCATGTATAAAACTAACAGTGTTCAAACAGTGCAGTTGACAGTGCACAGAGGGTGAAGCTATTTGTCCGAATGGGGAGTAACAACATAGGTTTATGTGTAACAGTAACAGACGACAAGAAGACCCTGACTTGTTCTTACTGTATAGTGCTCTGTTGTGTAGGGTCTGAATCTGCAGCAGAGAGGATCCTTCCTGTACAGGACGACCACCAGCATGAGGATCACTATACAGAATGCTACACAGGACACTGAGATTGGAGAGAAACAGTAACACATTTACTGCCTCAGGAAAAAAAAAAAAAAAAACATACAATATAAAAGTGGGTGTAACTCATGGTCTCATGAGACCTGGAGAAACTGGAGTTAAAGTTGCATATTAAAGTTATGGAATTAATGACTGGAAAATGTTCAACTGAACTGCAGTCACCATTTATATTTGTTGTTGGGACAGATAAAGAAATGAATGGACTGACCAAGCTGTGACTCATCATGCTCATGTCGTGTTCATGATATGAACATCCCGTTTTAATATAATAACATAAGATTCCATTCTCAAAACAAAATTCTTACAATAAATTATTTCATTATGAGATCAGGTCTTACTCAAACACCTGTATGTCCTATATTATGTGATGAGAGCTGGGAGCTTTATAAACAAAGTTGGGCAGCTAGTTATTATTAACTGACACAACAACTTTACACATATCCTCATTTTACAGCACTTTGGTATAAGACACATGTATCTAAGATGAAGGAGTAGTGATAAAACACTGAACCCACCTGAAGCCACAATGACAGTCAGAAAGTCTGATGCCATCTCAGGAACAATCCAGGTGACACAGACGTCAGATGTTTTCTCTCCTCAGTCAGCAGGCTGTCCCAGGATCACATACATCACCAGCTTAAAACCAAATCAGCCCTTTGTGCCCCAGCAGCAAGGAAAACAGCTGACCCTTTGCAATTAACCTGAACCTGTCCAAAGCCACCACACCGACGCACAGACTCATGAGGCCAGGATTATCCAGCAGGTAAATATTAACAACATGCGAGGAGAGTGGTTGAGACTCCAGCAGAAATAACTCACCTAAGACCACCCTGAAGGAAGAAAAAACAGACCTGAGGCACAGGCTCTGCACAGATGAGACTCGTGCAAACTCTAGTGGAAGTAACAGAAATTGACATCAACCATTTTTTTAAAGTGATATTGATTAGTGAGCACAGTGACTTGTAATGATCCCAAAGAGACAGAATAAACTTTCAAAAGTTGCCCCAGTGCTTGCCACATGTACAAGTGTGCAGTCAGCTGTCAATTAGTGCTTGAGTAATGACTGCTGATAATGTTGGGGCATTTAACAGCAGAAAGTGATGTGTATTTCATAGTGGGACACAGTGAGGCACAGAGAACAGCTGATTAATAAAGATGAAAAAATGAAAGAAAGACTTTATCCTGGTTAAGAACAACTTCACTTTTCCTTCAGGGTTTTTTCTTTTATGTTTTATGTAAATGAATCATTGCAGTTGGCTCTCTCACTTTGGAGCGTGTCCAGGCTCAGATGATGCGTTTCCTATTTGCAGGTAACGGAGAGAAAGGCGGCACTCGGCTGGATCTCTGCTCTCGACCTGGATGGACCTGCTGCCACACCGATCGCTGCAACGCCTGACCAATCACAGGCTGGGAGACAGTGACATCATCAAAATAACATCATGTGAAATAAAACAGAGAAGGCATTTTCCCATAATGCAGTGTGGTGTTTGCCAGAGCTGAGTGTGTCAACATGGACTTTCACTAGGAGAGTGTTACCCGTGTGTGTGTGTGTGTGTGTGTGTGTGTGTGTGTGTGTGTGTGTGTTACATGTGATGAGGGCCTCCACTCTCCATTATCTTCTTTGAGTTTTGATGAGCTAGTTAAGATATAGTGCGTGTGTGTGTGTGTTTGTGTGTTTGTGTGTGGGGGAGGCGGGGGGACCATGTGGCGGCGGTGGGCGTGGTCTACAACAGACAGCTGCACAGTCAGCGTTTCTACCTCAGTCATGACACGACATCCTGAGTCTCAGCAAACACCTACTGAAGGGCTGCTACAAGACAGGTACACACACACACACACACACCTGGAACCTCACCTTATGGAGTGACATCACATGACTGGGCGGAGCTTGTCCCCTGTGTGCAGGTGGGGAGGGACCCGTCCGTCCATATGTGGGACATTCAGACCATGAAGTGCCTGTTGCTGCTGAGGGGTTTTCACCAGAGCAATGTGTGCACGCTGGACTTCTTAGGTAAACAGAGTGTCCGTGAACGCATCACAGAAGACAATAAACAATAAACAACAAATAAATGTCCTCTGTTTGGTCTTCAGCCGATGGGAAGAGTTTGGTCCCAGTCAGAGGCGATGACGGACACTCGATCGTTGACTGGACTGGACTGGAAGAGAGGAGAGAAGCTGGCCACGGCCAGGTACTGCAACTAGTACTGCAACTACTGTAAAAATACACCCAATACTGTGAATCCCTGTAAAAGTACTGCAACTAGTTCTGCTATGACAACTAACACTGATTCCACAGCTAGTACTACTGTGAGTACTTTTACTACTCCATATACTTCATCCTCCATACAAGGCCAGGGCTGTTACAGTACTACTGCACTGACATCACTACTCCTAGTACTGTTACTGTACTACTGTAGTATTACTGTTACTGTACTAGTGTAGTACTACTGTTGCTGTACTACTGTAGCACTACTGTTGTACCTCTGTTACTTCTAACTTTGGTGTTCAGTTGAATATGTGAAGTCAGTCATCAAGCTGCTCCCCTGTCATCCACAGTTTCCATAGTAACCAAGGTTATCAGTCGTCTTATTGACAGCGAGTGTGGGAAGAGTTGAGGAGAGGAGGTGTCAGATCTGTGAATAATCAGAAGTCATATATTTGATTCAAAAAGCTCTTTTCTCAGTTTAACATTGTACAACAACTGTTGTTGTTAACATGTTACAATCAACTGTGAGGAGGATGGTACTGATCAGGGATTCAAACATGGGTTATGGTGGCCCAGAGGGATCAGCTCCACAGATTCAAAACATAACTTCATCAGTTTGGTAAAAACTCTCAACACAACAAAGGTTGAACTCAGAGCAGTGTGTCCTCCCGCAGGGTCCACAGGGAGAAGGTCTTTGTGGTGAAGTGTAACCCCATGCTGATGGACAAACTGGTCAGAGTGGGAATCAAACACATCAAGTTCTGGCAGCACGCAGATAAAACTGCAGAAACACAGCGACATCTTTCACCCTGCTGTGTTTTCTGGTGCTCTTTGTGTTGCATTCAAATCCCCACTGTAAAGTTGTATATATTCTTTTGTCCTTCACTGACCTTTTTTTTGCTGCTGCAGCAGACGGTGTCCCAGAGGAGACAATTAAAGTTTAAATGACTCCAATGAGTCCTGCGTGTGGAATTCAATGACCTTTAGCAAAACCAAATCATTCAATTCAAAAAATCAATATTTTATTTTAAGAGTCGAGTGTGTTTGAGTCTTCACGGGAGCCTGACTGACATCAAACACACCTTAAGATCTCAGGCTGTGGGGGAGGGAAACCTGTCAGGAGGGGGGAGGAAGGGGAGGATGTGAGTGAGAGAACATGAAGAACCTATTTGCTCTCGTTTCGTTCAACTTGAAATAAAAATGACAGAGTCACTTACCTTAGATCAGATTCTCTATTTTCCATCAGTGGTCGTTGTTGTAGATTGATCGTCATGTTGCCATGGAGATGCTCAGTGTTGGGAAGATTACTTTGGAAATGTAGTTGGTTACAATTACAAGTTCCCTGTTGAAAATGTAACAGTAGTGTGACTATTTCAGTTACTTTCTCAGTAATGTAACTAATTGCATTTGATTACATTTTGATTACTTTTCTTAATTTTGAATGAATGCTCTCAACTGTTCACCACTTTCACATTTTAAGACCTGATGGTGTTAACCTTTCAGCAGTAGGCTAATTTAAGACAACATGAAGACAATGTAATAAAAGAACTTCAGTTCCTCTTCTTACTGAGAACAGTTGTAGACACTTAACATCTTTCATCAGGTTAGAAAAACACTCTTCGCGCTGCACTATAATGTTCGGGCCCTTGTCTGCAGTCTGTGCAAAGTGTTTTTTAAACTTCACAGGAACACGTTCTTCTCCACGTCCGACATTGTTGCTGACTGACAGATCGTTCCGCCAGCAAGCTGAGCAGCAGAATGCCACATGACCAGAGAGAGCCAATCAGAACTTGCAGCTTTGGGAGGACATGAAACATGAAAAAACTATTTGATAAATCCAAGCTTTTGTGACAATTTTTCAAATGTACCTAAATTGTCACTATGATGATGGAAACTCTCCTGTCCAGCGCTGCCCCCTCCTGGACACACAGTGACTCACACCTGTGCAAGTCAGCATCGACTTTGTGTGTGTGTGTGTGTGTGTGTGTGTGTGTGTGTGTGTGTGTGTGTGTGTGTGTGTGTGTGTGTGTGTGTGTGTATGTATGCAGGCCTGCTGCTTGAGGATAACCTGTCCATCAGAGCCATCACTCTGGGTCACGGTCACATCCTGGTGGGAACCAAGAACGGAGAAGTTCTGAAGATCGACAAGACCGGACCCATGACGCTGCTGGTGCAGGTACACTTTGTGTGTGTGTGTGTGTGAGAGAGAGAGAGAGGGACACAATAGTGGGGTGGTCCCTCACTTTATTGTGTCCCCAAAAACATTTCTGTTGTGTTATGAGTTTTTGTCAAACTGTTTCTGAATCTGTAGCATTTTTCTGTCTTTGCAGGCATTTTCTTAAGCTGCATTGATTTGCCCCTCAGGGCCACCGTAGCAGGAAGTGTAATCATTATATACATAAGATGAAATCAGTCAGCCAGTTGAGCTCTTTGTATTTCTGCTGCTCTGGTTCTCAGGGAGTTTGTGCAGACCCCTGTAAACGCTCCGTCGTTGTCCTGATACTTTCCCGTCGTTGTTCCTTTCACTTTCCTCTTTATGACTTTTAGGCTGCTAATGTCAGCTCACGTCATCACTCCACTTGTCTGCTGGTCTTTACCCAGGATCCACTCCATCCGTCCACGTGTGGGATGAGCAGAAAGTTTTTTTTAGAGGTCACAGTGACCTTTGGCCTCCCGTTCATCTTTGTGCCAGATCTAAATAAATCACACTCAATAAATCATGAAGGTGAACATACAGAGATTAAACAGTGTCTCTGCTGCAGGATCCAGAGTCTGCAGTAAAGCTGCTCACCCCGAGTTTCGGCCAGACTTGGACTCCCAGTTTGTGTCGGTGGGAATCAAACACGTCAAGTTCTGGGCGGTGCGGGGATGGTGGAGGACGGCCAGATGCAGATGATGCTGTTGGTCACCTTTGGTGCCGTGAGTCCAGAACTCGACAGAAGTCACTGTTACCTCATCATCTGGTTTGGTTTAGTCTGGACAGTGTGACAGTTCCTTTGTGTTTGTGCGGAATAACTTGACATTCACTGGAGCCATTAACGGGGACGTGTACATGTGGCATGACCACTTCCTGTTGAGGGTGGTGGCGAAGGTTCACACGGGGCCAGTGTTCACCATGTACACCACCCTGAGAGATGGGCTCATCGTCACCGGCGGCAAAGAGAGGCCGTGAGTGACGCAGCAACAAACAGCAGCACAGATACTGCCACAGCAATAAAGTAAATGTGTGTGTGTGTCAGGATGAAGGAGGGCGGGGCTGTGAAGCTCTGGGACCAGGAGATGAAGCATTGTCGAGTGTTCCAGCTGGAGACGGGACAACAGGTGGAGTGTGTCCGGTCCCTCTGCAGAGGGAAGGTGAGAATGGTCTTCAGCCCGTCATCAAGAAACATGACCGCAGTGCCACCATCCAGGACATCAGGTAAGAGGCAGAGGGAGCAGAGAGGGTGGAGGAGATGTCACAGGTATTTAAGGTGTGTGTGTGTGTGTGTGTGTGTGTGTAGGTTCAGTCCAGACCGGCAGCTGCTGGCAGTCGGGTCAGTGGAGGACACAGTGGACATGTACAACGTGAGTGGAGGACCGGGTCTGAACCGACTGGTTTACTGCAGCGACATCCCAGCTTTCATCCTGCAGCTGGACTTCTCTGCTGACAGCTGTTATATACAGGTATACACACACAGCCTTTTATATACAGGTTTACACACACACAGCTGTTATATACAGGTACACACACGCACACAGCTGTTATATACAGGTACACACACGCACACAGCTGTTATATACAGGTATACACACACACACAGTTGTTATATACAGGTATACACAGCCTTTTATATACAGGTTCACACACACAGCTGTTATATACAGGTATACACACACAGCTGTTATATACAGGTACACACACACACACACAGCGGTTATATACAGGTATACACACACAGAGCTGTGAAATGCAGGTACACAAACAATTCAGAAAACCTTTTGTTTTTGGTGTGTGTGTGTGTGTGTGTGTGTGTGTGTGTGTGTGTGTCCAGGAGTATATAAGCGGAAGGTGTCTGAAGTTCCTTCAAAGAAGTTAGTGAACAAGAAATACAAGGAATACTGAGGCCCGTTTTCTCCTCTCCTGCCCCCTGTACCAAACTGAGAGAGAGGCTTTCCTACAGCAGATAACTGTAGCAGTTCCATCATATCAGGGAAAGAATATGATGTCTGGGAGAAGATCCACAATTTATAAACCTAGAGTATGTAACACTCTGCCATGATACAAGAGAAACACATGAATGCTGATCCATTATTGCTATAATATAATATTGCTGGTGTTTTATATTTTTATTATTTTATTACTCTTGTTATTATTATCATAATGTCATGTCAACTATATGTGTATATATGTTTTTCATTGTATATAAGAACTTGTAACTAACTAATGATACCTAATCTTATGAATCCTTACACACACACACACACACACAGATATATACA
Organism: Caranx ignobilis; assembly: GCA_021432705.1. NCBI lineage: Eukaryota > Metazoa > Chordata > Actinopteri > Carangiformes > Carangidae > Caranx > Caranx ignobilis. Next base: position 17,649,703 of record MU269988.1, read on the forward strand.
TATTACATTCTCTTTATTAATTGATTATTATTATTAGTCCGTCTTTGTGCAAGTAATTGGTTGTGATATGGTCATATTCTGGGCCTTATCGGACTAGTTGTGATTTGACGTGATCAGACCCAATCGGGCCCTCTCGGACACGTACGGGTCCGTCCGTGTTTGCTGGGTGGCATCAAATTTTAAAAGATGAGGACGAGTTCTGAAAAAAAAAATCCAATTAGCTACAAACTAGATGAAATGATGTTTACAAGCTCCATTGTTTGATTCAGGGTCAGTTCATGTAAATGAGCTGTGTACAGGAAATAGAGCTGTTCCTTCATCAAGTCCAGTCATGATGGTGGGTGATTGCTGCTCTCCTCCAGGTGGAGGCGGTGTAGCTCCAACACACAGCTCCGCTCTGTGAAGGTTTCATATGAAGTGAGCAGCGACACAAAGAGTGATGGAGCTGTAGTGGTGTGTAAAGACGTGGCGCGTGAGCGTGTGTGTTGTCCCACTGCTTTGATGCTGAGTATAAAGCGCGTGTAAAAGACTGGGTCCCGCTGTATCACTCAGGCTGCACCACAGCGCCTATTCTCGGGCGCGATCCCACTACTGAGCGGCACGGGGGCTTTGACCTGCTCCGTTTCCGACCTGGGCCGGTGCACCCCTCCTTAGGGGACCTGGTGGCCCCGGGCTCCCCCAGGAGCACCATGTCGATACCGCTCTTAGTGCGGACACCCGATCGGCACAGTCCGCTGCAGCCCAGAGCTCCTGAGCTCAAACGATCCTCCAGCCTCAGCCTCCCGGTGACTTGGATTACAGGCGCGCGCCACCGCACCCGGCGACAGCTCCTCCGTTCATACAGGTGTTGGGGTTTACAGAGGTGACGTCATCAGGTGGCAGGCCCCAGCGGCACCTGGTGACGGGAAAAGAAAGTGTGTCTGCAGCCTGAAGGCTCCTCAGTGTTTCAGAACATGTCATGTCTGATATCAGAACAAGAACAACCTCTGTTTTCACACACAGAGCAAAGCACAAGAAACACTGTTAAAGAAAACTCACCTGTATTGATATAATGCTGTGATGTATTTCACTTACTTCTCCTTTGTGCTTTGCGCTGTTGTTTTATACTTATTTATACTTTTATTCTGTGAAGTTGTCTCTTGTTTTTTATTCTGTGAATCAAACTCTGGCACAACAAGTTTTGTTCGATATTGAAAAGTCTTTCTGATTCTGATTCTGATGGTGGCCTTTTCTTTATGTGGCCCTGTGATCGACTGGTGACCTGTCCAGGGTGTGGCCTCCCCTCGCCCTGTGTCACGCGCACATGCATGGATAATCCGAGAACTGATGGGTGGAATATAATACGTTTTTCCACCTCTGTGTATTAAAACAGTGATTGTTCTTGTTCTTGTCTATGTGTTGATATCAGACAGTGAAAAGAGGAGCCCCCTCAGGAAAATGATGATCCAGCAAATCAGCCTTTATCACTGGGTGCAAACACTGAGGAGCCTTCAGGCTGCAGACACACTTTCTTTTCCCGTCACCAGGTGCCGCTGGGGCCTGCCACCTGATGACGTCACCTCTGTAAACCCCAACACCTGTATGAACGGAGGAGCTGTCGCCGGGTGCGGTGGCGCGCGCCTGTAATCCAAGTCACCGGGAGGCTGAGGCTGGAGGATCGTTTGAGCTCAGGAGCTCTGGGCTGCAGCGGACTGTGCCGATCGGGTGTCCGCACTAAGAGCGGTATCGACATGGTGCTCCTGGGGGAGCCCGGGGCCACCAGGTCTCCTAAGGAGGGGTGCACCGGCCCAGGTCGGAAACGGAGCAGGTCAAAGCCCCCGTGCCGCTCAGTAGTGGGATCGCGCCCGAGAATAGGCGCTGTGGTGCAGCCTGAGTGATACAGCGGGACCCAGTCTTTTACACGCGCTTTATACTCAGCATCAAAGCAGTGGGACAACACACACGCTCACGCGCCACGTCTTTACACACCACTACAGCTCCATCACTCTTTCTGTCGCTGCTCACTACATATGAAACCTTCACAGAGCGGAGCTGTGTGTTGGAGCTACACCGCCTCCACCTGGAGGAGAGCAGCAATCACCCACCATCATGACTGGACTTGATGAAGGAACAGCTCTATTTCCTGTACACAGCTCATCTACATGAACTGATCTCAATCAAACAATGGAGCTTGTAAACATCATTCACTCTGTTCTAGCTGATCCACAACAGGCCTCATTAAACACGCTGAAACAACTCTGACTGATGAGATTAGATGAACATCAGTGAAGTCTGATGTGTCAGTGAAACACCTTGACATTGACAGAAAGTTGTTAACATGCAATTATATATATTTTTGACTTTCCACAGTCTAAAGGTTAAAAGATCTTCACTAAAATAAAACCCAGAATGCCTTTCTGTTTGGTAAACATCATCAGAGATGGAGAATCAGTGTGGCACATGGCAGCAGTGACACACTGCAGCTGAGAGCCAGGACACTCAGGGTAAGTGATGCAACACAGGTCAGTTCATTCCAGCAGTTTGAACAGTGTGTTCACACTGCTGACTCGTACTAGAACAACTTCACATCTCACTCTGGTATCCGATATGTATAAACAAAAATCTGGACCTTTGGGAGTGATCATTCTCAACAAGAAGGTTCTGGGTTTGATTCCCAGGCCTGGGCTCTTTCTAGGTGGAGTTTGCATGTTCTCCTATGGGTTCTCTCCAGGTTTTCCAGAGACATGTACACTGGGCTGGTTGGTGACTCTAAATTTGCCTGTAGGTGTGAATGTGAGTGTGTGGGGCTCTGCTATCATGTGCCTTATTTCATTCACCATCATATCAGGACAGGTGTGTATTAATTCACTGAACCTACTTTGTTTGTGCTTCGCAGTTCGCAGTGTGTATTCTTATTTCATTTTTTTTCTTTTTATACTTCTTTATGTTTTGTCTTTCACTCTGTGAAGTTGTCTCTTCTTTTTATTCTGTAGTCAGCAGTGTGAACACACTGTTCAAAGTGTTGCTGTGAAACAGCAGCAGCTGGAGACAGAGCTGCCATTAGATTATTTTGAAATGAGCTTTTGTCTGTCTGCTGCTGATGGAAAACATCATCTGATCTTTCTTGATGACTTTCACTGTCTTTTACATTCAAAATGGCTTTTAAAAACAGTCAGAAGGAAACAGAGGGAAGTCCACTTGATCACGCAGAACAAGTTGAAATGAACTGACCTGTGTTGCATCACTTACCCTGAGTGTCCTGGCTCTCAGCTGCAGTGTGTCACTGCTGCCATGTGCCACACTGATTCTCCATCTCTGATGGCGTTTACCAAACAGAAAGGCATTCTGGGTTTTATTTTCGTGAAGACCTTTTAACCTTTAGACTGTGGAAAGTCAAAATATATATTTGCATGTTAACAACTTTCTGTCAATGTCAAGGTGTTTCACTGACACATCAGACTTCACTGATGTTCATCTAATCTCATCAGTCAGAGTTGTTTCAACGTGTTTAATGAGGCCTGTTGTGGATCAGCTAGAACAGAGTGAATGATGTTTACAAGCTCCATTGTTTGATTGAGATCAGTTCATGTAGATGAGCTGTGTGCAGGAAATAGAGCTGTTCTTCATCAAGTCCAGTCATGATGGTGGGTGATTGCTGCTCTCCTCCAGGTGGAGGCGGTGTAGCTCCAACACACAGCTCCGCTCTGTGAAGGTTTCATATGAAGTGAGCAGCGACAGAAAGAGTGATGGAGCTGTAGTGGTGTGTAAAGACGTGGCGCGTGAGCGTGTGTGTTGTCCCACTGCTTTGATGCTGAGTATAAAGAGCGTGTAAAAGACTGGGTCCCGCTGTGTCACTCAGGCTGCACCACAGCGCCTATTCTCGGGCGCGATCCCACTACTGAGCGGCACGGGGGCTTTGACCTGCTCCGTTTCCGACCTGGGCCGGTGCACCCCTCCTTAGGGGACCTGGTGGCCCCGGGCTCCCCCAGGAGCACCATGTCGATACCGCTCTTAGTGCGGACACCCGATCGGCACAGTCCGCTGCAGCCCAGAGCTCCTGAGCTCAAACGATCCTCCAGCCACAGCCTCCCGGTGACTTGGATTACAGGCGCGCGCCACCGCACCCGGCGACAGCTGCTCTGTTCATACAGATGCTGGGGTTTACAGAGGTGACGTCATCAGGTGGCAGGCCCCATGCAGCGGCACCTGGTGACGGGAAAAGAAAGTGTGTCTGCAGCCTGAAGGCTCCTCAGTGTTTCAGAACATGTCATGTCTGATATCAGAACAAGAACAACCTCTGTTTTCACACACAGAGCAAAGCACAAGAAACACTGTTAAAGAAAACTCACCTGTATTGATATAATGCTGTGATGTATTTCACTTACTTCTCCTTTGTGCTTTGCGCTGTTGTTTTATACTTATTTATACTTTTATTCTGTGAAGTTGTCTCTTGTTTTTTATTCTGTGAATCAAACTCTGGCACAACAAGTTTTGTTCGATATTGAAAAGTCTTTCTGATTCTGATTCTGATGGTGGCCTTTTCTTTATGTGGCCCTGTGATCGACTGGTGACCTGTCCAGGGTGTGGCCTCCCCTCGCCCTGTGTCACGCGCACATGCATGGATAATCCGAGAACTGATGGGTGGAACATAATACGTTTTTCCACCCGTGTTTTAAAACAGTGATTGTTCTTGTTCTTGTCTATGTGTTGATATCAGACAGTGAAAAGAGGAGCCCCATCAGGAAAATGATGATCCAGCAAATCAGCCTTTATCACTGGGGACAAACACTGAGGAGCCTTCAGGCTGCAGACACACTTTCTTTTCCCGTCACCAGGTGCCGCTGGAGCCTGCCACCTGATGACGTCACCTCTGTAAACCCCAACAACTGTATGAACGGAGGAGCTGTCGCCGGGTGCGGTGGCGCGCGCCTGTAATCCAAGTCACCGGGAGGCTGAGGCTGGAGGATCGTTTGAGCTCAGGAGCTCTGGGCTGCAGCGGACTGTGCCGATCGGGTGTCCGCACTAAGAGCGGTATCGACATGGTGCTCCTGGGGGAGCCCGGGGCCACCAGGTCCCCTAAGGAGGGGTGCACCGGCCCAGGTCGGAAACGGAGCAGGTCAAAGCCCCCGTGCCGCTCAGTAGTGGGATCGCGCCCGAGAATAGGCGCTGTGGTGCAGCCTGAGTGATACAGCGGGACCCAGTCTTTTACACGCGCTTTATACTCAGCATCAAAGCAGTGGGACAACACACACGCTCACGCGCCACGTCTTTACACACCACTACAGCTCCATCACTCTTTCTGTCGCTGCTCACTTCATATGAAACCTTCACAGAGCGGAGCTGTGTGTTGGAGCTACACCGCCTCCACCTGGAGGAGAGCAGCAATCACCCACCATCATGACTGGACTTGATGAAGAACAGCTCTATTTCCTGCACACAGCTCATCTACATGAACTGATCTCAATCAAACAATGGAGCTTGTAAACATCATTCACTCTGTTCTAGCTGATCCACAACAGGCCTCATTAAACACGTTGAAACAACTCTGATGAGATTAGATGAACATCAGTGAAGTCTGATGTGTCAGTGAAACACCTTGACATTGACAGAAAGTTGTTAACATGCAAATATATATTTTTGACTTTCCACAGTCTAAAGGTTAAAAGGTCTTCACGAAAATAAAACCCAGAATGCCTTTCTGTTTGGTAAACGCCATCAGAGATGGAGAATCAGTGTGGCACATGGCAGCAGTGACACACTGCAGCTGAGAGCCAGGACACTCAGGGTAAGTGATGCAACACAGGTCAGTTCATTTCAACTTGTTCTGCGTGATCAAGTGGACTTCCCTCTGTTTCCTTCTGACTGTTTTTAAAAGCCATTTTGAATGTAAAAGACAGTGAAAGTCATCAAGAAAGATCAGATGATGTTTTCCATCAGCAGCAGACAGACAAAAGCTCATTTCAAAATAATCTAATGGCAGCTCTGTCTCCAGCTGCTGCTGTTTCACAGCAACACTTTGAACAGTGTGTTCACACTGCTGACTACAGAATAAAAAGAAGAGACAACTTCACAGAGTGAAAGACAAGACATAAAGAAGTATAAAAAGAAAAAAAATGAAATAAGAATACACACTGCGAACTGCGAAGCACAAACAAAGTAGGTTCAGTGAATTAATACACACCTGTCCTGATATGATGGTGAATGAAATAAGGCACATGATAGCAGAGCCCCACACACTCACATTCACACCTACAGGCAAATTTAGAGTCACCAACCAGCCCAGTGTACATGTCTCTGGAAAACCTGGAGAGAACCCATAGGAGAACATGCAAACTCCACCTAGAAAGAGCCCAGGCCTGGGAATCAAACCCAGAACCTTCTTGTTGAGAATGATCACTCCCAAAGGTCCAGATTTTTGTTTATACATATCGGATACCAGAGTGAGATGTGAAGTTGTTCTAGTACGAGTCAGCAGTGTGAACACACTGTTCAAACTGCTGGAATGAACTGACCTGTGTTGCATCACTTACCCTGAGTGTCCTGGCTCTCAGCTGCAGTGTGTCACTGCTGCCATGTGCCACACTGATTCTCCATCTCTGATGATGTTTACCAAACAGAAAGGCATTCTGGGTTTTATTTTAGTGAAGATCATTTAACCTTTAGACTGTGGAAAGTCAAATATATATATTTGCGTGTTAACAACTTTCTGTCAATGTCAAGGTGTTTCACTGACACATCAGACTTCACTGATGTTCATCTAATCTCATCAGAGTTGTTTCAACGTGTTTAATGAGGCCTGTTGTGGATCAGCTAGAACAGAGTGAATGATGTTTACAAGCTCAATCGTTTGATTGAGATCAGTTCATGTAGATGAGCTGTGTACAGGAAATAGAGCTGTTCCTTCATCAAGTCCAGTCATGATGGTGGGTGATTGCTGCTCTCCTCCAGGTGGAGGCGGTGTAGCTCCAACACACAGCTCCGCTCTTTGAAGGTTTCATATGAAGTGAGCAGCGACAGAAAGAGTGGTGGAGCTGTAGTGGTGTGTAAAGACGTGGCGCGTGAGCGTGTGTGTTGTCCCACTGCTTTGATGCTGAGTATAAAGCGCGTGTAAAAGACTGGGTCCCGCTGTATCACTCAGGCTGCACCACAGCGCCTATTCTCGGGCGCGATCCCACTACTGAGCGGCACGGGGGATTTGACCTGCTCCGTTTCCGACCTGGGCCGGTGCACCCCTCCTTAGGGGACCTGGTGGCCCCGGGCTCCCCCAGGAGCACCATGTCGATACCGCTCTTAGTGCGGACACCCGATCGGCACAGTCCGCTGCAGCCCAGAGCTCCTGAGCTCAAACGATCCTCCAGCCTCAGCCTCCCGGTGACTTGGATTACAGGCGCGCGCCACCGCACCCGGCGACAGCTACTCTGTTCATACAGGTGTTGGGGTTTACAGAGGTGACGTCATCAGGTGGCAGGCTCCAGCGGCACCTGGTGACGGGAAAAGAAAGTGTGTCTGCAGCCTGAAGGCTCCTCAGTGTTTGTCCCCAGTGATAAAGGCTGATTTGCTGGATCATCATTTTCCTGAAGGGGCTCCTCTTTTCACTGTCTGATATCAACACATAGACAAGAACAAGAACAATCACTGTTTTAATACACAGAGGTGGAAAAACGTATTATGTTCCACCCATCAGTTCTCGGATTATCCATGCATGTGCGCGTGACACAGGGCGAGGGGAGGCCACACCCTGGACAGGTCACCAATCGATCACAGGGCCACATAAAGAAAAGGCCACCATCAGAATCAGAATCAGAAAGACTTTTCAATATCGAACAAAACTTGTTGTGCCAGAGTTTGATTCACAGAATAAAAAACAAGAGACAACTTCACAGAATAAAAGTATAAATAAGTATAAAACAACAGCGCAAAGCACAAAGGAGAAGTAAGTGAAATACATCACAGCATTATATCAATACAGGTGAGTTTTCTTTAACAGTGTTTCTTGTGCTTTGCTCTGTGTGTGAAAACAGAGGTTGTTCTTGTTCTGATATCAGACATGACATGTTCTGAAACACTGAGGAGCCTTCAGGCTGCAGACACACTTTCTTTTCCCGTCACCAGGTGCCGCTGCATGGGGCCTGCCACCTGATGACGTCACCTCTGTAAACCCCAGCATCTGTATGAACAGAGTAGCTGTCGCCGGGTGCGGTGGCGCGCGCCTGTAATCCAAGTCACCGGGAGGCTGAGGCTGGAGGATCGTTTGAGCTCAGGAGCTCTGGGCTGCAGCGGACTGTGCCGATCGGGTGTCCGCACTAAGAGCGGTATCGACATGGTGCTCCTGGGGGAGCCCGGGGCCACCAGGTCCCCTAAGGAGGGGTGCACCGGCCCAGGTCGGAAACGAAGCAGGTCAAAGCCCCCGTGCCGCTCAGTAGTGGGATCGCGCCCGAGAATAGGCGCTGTGGTGCAGCCTGAGTGATACAGCGGGACCCAGTCTTTTACACGCTCTTTATACTCAGCATCAAAGCAGTGGGACAACACACACGCTCACGCGCCACGTCTTTACACACCACTACAGCTCCATCACTCTTTCTGTCGCTGCTCACTACATATGAAACCTTCACAGAGCGGAGCTGTGTGTTGGAGCTACACCGCCTCCACCTGGAGGAGAGCAGCAATCACCCACCATCATGACTGGACTTGATGAAGGAACAGCTCTATTTCCTGTACACAGCTCATCTACATGAACTGATCTCAATCAAACAATGGAGCTTGTAAACATCATTCACTCTGTTCTAGCTGATCCACAACAGGCCTCATTAAACACGTTGAAACAACTCTGATGAGATTAGATGAACATCAGTGAAGTCTGATGTGTCAGTGAAACACCTTGACATTGACAGAAAGTTGTTAACATGCAATTATATATATATTTGACTTTCCACAATCTAAAGGTTAAAAGATCTTCACTAAAATAAAACCCAGAATGCCTTTCTGTTTGGTAAACATCATCAGAGATGGAGAATCAGTGTGGCACATGGCAGCAGTGACACACTGCAGCTGAGAGCCAGGACACTCAGGGTAAACTCAATCGTTTGATTGAGATCAGTTCATGTAGATGAGCCGTGTGCAGGAAATAGAGCTGTTCCTTCATCAAGTCCAGTCATGATGGTGGGTGATTGCTGCTCTCCTCCAGGTGGAGGCGGTGTAGCTCCAACACACAGCTCCACTCTGTGAAGGTTTCATATGTAGTGAGCAGCGACAGAAAGAGTGATGGAGCTGTAGTGGTGTGTAAAGACGTGGCGCGTGAGCGTGTGTGTTGTCCCACTGCTTTGATGCTGAGTATAAAGCGCGTGTAAAAGACTGGGTCCCGCTGTATCACTCAGGCTGCACCACAGCGCCTATTCTCGGGCGCGATCCCACTACTGAGCGGCACGGGGGCTTTGACCTGCTCCGTTTCCGACCTGGGCCGGTGCACCCCTCCTTAGGGGACCTGGTGGCCCCGAGCTCCCCCAGGAGCACCATGTCGATACCGCTCTTAGTGCGGACACCCGATCAGCACAGTCCGCTGCAGCCCAGAGCTCCTGAGCTCAAACGATCCTCCAGCCTCAGCCTCCCGGTGACTTGGATTACAGGCGCGCGCCACCGCACCCGGCGACAGCTCCTCTGCTCATACAGGTGTTGGGGTTTTACAAAGGTGACGTCATCAGGTGGCAGGCTCCAGCGGCACCTGGTGACGGGAAAAGAAAGTGTGTCTGCAGCCTGAAGGCTCCTCAGTGTTTGTCCCCAGTGATAAAGGCTGATTTGCTGGATCATCATTTTCCTGAAGGGGCTCCTCTTTTCACCCTCATATCAGATACCAGAGTGAGATGTGAAGTCGTCCTTGTTAACAGTCAGCAGTGTGAACACACTGTTCAGAGTGTTCCAGTGAAACCACAGTAGCTGGAGACAGAGCTGCCATTAGGTTATTGTAAAATTAACATTGACACAGCTTTGCACTGATGGAAAATACTGTATAAACTTTCTTGTTTACTGTGTCTTTACATTCAAAATACCTATTGAATAATAGGCTAGAAGATAAAAGAACAGAAATATTCTGCAAAACCCAAGGCCAGACAGCTCATTTTTAGTCAATAGACCACAACATTGTAAAACTTGTATTACTTTTATTAGAGGAAAACATTTATTGACACTTAAGAGAGGAACTACAAAACTAAGGCAACAGAATTATTATGACGATGATGATGATGATGATGATGATGATGATGATGATGATGACGATGATGATGATGATGACGACGACGATGATGATGATTGTTATTGCTGTCGTTATAAACCTAGTTGCACAAACCTTACATCCACCCATCTCGGCCTAATAACCTAATTATCAGATAGATGTGACTTTAACATGTAAAAGTTTGGTTGGTGTGATGCAACCGCCTCCAGTGCAGTAACCTCACATTGTATGAATGGACGCTCGGCCGCATCCTCCCCCTGCTGCTCCATCATCATCCTCACCTCCCCCACCCTCAGCCTGTTGTGTGTGGCCTGACGTGGTCGATCACGACGTGCCTTTTAAATGTTAAGTGAAGTAGGCAGAAGATCGTGATTCAGTCCAAAGGAGGAGCTTATTGAGGAGCGTGGAGCGCGAGGAGGAGGAGGTAGCGGGGAGGAGAGAGAGAGAGAGAGAGAGAGAGAGAGAGAGAGTTGTTTGGTGTCCTTATCCTCCTCATCAGCATCCTCAGTTGTAAAAGTGCGCAGGGAGAAGACGACAGCATGGAGCGTATGGAGTCCATGGAGCCGATCTCGGCGTACTACACCACGGCTTACCCGGAGATCCAGCCCGACAGCGGCTACGGATCCAGAGAGACCACGGACAACCCGGCAAAGACCCCCCCGGCTCCGACATATGACGAGGAATTAGTGCACAAGGTAAGAAATACATCTTCAACTTTTCAAGGCTGCTTTGTGATCAGCTGTGAAACAAACCCCCGTCCTCCAGCACGAGGACCCGCGCTGGACCGGCACTGCGCTCTCCGTGGTGCTGATCCAACACTTGGATGCGGTTTTGTTTGGTCAGTTTCCAGCCTTTTTGCGACACACTTGGCCAAAGCACATATTTCCTTCCTGTGTCTTACAGGGAGACGAGGCTTTGAGCAAAGCTCTGCATTTCTCTGTAGCCTGCTTTATACACATGTGCCTGCTATTGGGGGGGTCATCCGTATTGTTACTATACGGATGACCCCCCCCCCCCCCCCCCCCCATTCAGTGGCGCACATACATCTACTTCCGCTCTTGAATGTGCAATTAGTCTACACATTAGAGGACTGGTCTTCATTATGGTATGGTGTATTTGGTTAATCACACACACACACACACACACACACACACACACACACATACCTTATATAGACTGTCTCATTTTTACTGTGGGTAGCCTATTGTAGAAATTTAATGCATACCTTTATACCCACAGGATATACTGTAACCTATATATAGGACAAGCACTGGTGATATGGGGACATCCAGTCCACATATGTCATATATATCTAATGGGCAGGTGATGAAACATGAGCAAATTTGGCCACTAAGTTTTCTGAAATGCTTGTAATTGAACGTTTGATCTTGGATTAGATTTTTCATTTGCATATGCAGACACAAGTACCTCTGGACATCTGCAGTGGTGGCTACGTTACAGTACTTTTTAGCGGCAGTACCACTATGAAAAATATTACATTACATGTAAAAGTCCTGTATGTGGAAGTTTAGTTAATGCTGCACCAGTCAGTATTTTTACAGTAAAACTGAATCAAATATTGTATGTGTAATGTTTAATGTGATAGATACAACTCCACAGCTCCTCTCAGCTCTACTGAGCTTTTCAGCATCTTTAAGCTATTTGTTTTGGTTCAATCTTATGAAGCCAGACATGTATCTGAAACTAGACAATGTCCAAAAATATGGCTTCAGATGATGATTCTGATGATCTGCCAGATGCATACCAGAGGCAACTGTCTGCTAAGACAGTGGTTGTGTCAAACACAAACTGGCCAGCATGAGAGAAATATCAGGTGGTGGCTCTGATTTTACTCACAGTGAGTTACAGTGACATTTATGGTATAATGTCATATAATATATGATTTTGCCTCCCAGGAAGAGGGTTCTGAGTTTGATGCATGTTCTCCCTGTGGCTGTGTGGGTATGGTTTCTCTTTCTTCCTCCCACAGTCCAAACACAATTGGTCATCAAATGATATTGCCCCCTGATTTCCCTCCAGTGCCGACCTTTGACCTGTCTATAGAAGGAAGAGAGAGAAATGAGAGATTCCCTCTGGGAACCAGAGAAATGTCACATTATATTATGTTTTACTGCAGTAACAGCATCAAGTTCAGAGAGGGAGCTCAGCTGCATAAACACACACACACACACACACACACACACACACACACACATGCATACACACATATATATATGGCCTTCGTACTTTCCTTACATATATCAGTCAGGAAATTAGTGCTCACTCTGTTTCGTTTAAATGTTAATATTAATATAAAGGCACTTCTTAAAATCTATACACACACACAGTGATCATGAAGTCGTAGCTTGTAAAGACATGTATTAGCTCCTGAGGCTGAGGCCTGCTGAGTGGCTTTATGTCATTAGTGTGAGTTTAGTGAGAAGTGAGTTCTCCTGAAGGCTAATTGGTCCACTGAGACATGAACCTAATGTAACCACTACACTCTATCATCAGCTCTCTTTAAGAGCCTCAGATGCTTTGTGTGCCTGCATGTGTGTGTGAGTGAGTCAGTGTGTGTGAGGCTTCTGTTGTGAGGGGAGCAGGTGCTTCGCAAAGGGGCAAATTATAACAATGCAAGCTGTTCTTTTAAAACTCAGGAACAATGGTTCTTTTCAGGTGAACAGCTCTCAGGTCTGTCAAGTTTGCTCCCCGTCTCACTTTTTTTCCCATATAGTCTTTTCCATTGTCTCTTTTGACTGAAGGGGTTGACTTTCAGTCATTACACAACAAAATGGAGGTCTCTCTTTGAGTGCTTCCTAGTTATTCCAGTGGTTGCACATGGAGCTGAAATGACACTGTGGTTTTACAGCGTCCTCATCACCACAGTGACGTTAAGCTCCATTCTATAGTTCTATTGAAATCAGTGCATCGGTCTTGCCCTGGATTCAGTATCTTCTGACATTTGGTTATCAAAACGTAGAGGTTTTTTTTATGCAGAATAATATAATAAAATCCTTTTATTAGACAAAAACCTCCAGAAGTCACTCCCTGTTTATGTCTGTCAACACTGATCTCACCTCTTCCCGCTAAGGACCTACACTCAACATTGTTTATATGAGGAAGGACAGTGTGTCATATGAATAATGTGACAATGTGAAAGTTATTACTCAGCTCTGCAGTTTTGCTTTTACAGCTTCTTATCATTCTAATTTCCTTTCCAGCAGCAGCTGTTGTCTTGTTCCGACACACTCAGTGTTTACAGGCCAAGTGTTTTCTCAGTCATCTGTCTCTCACAGGCCCGACACAACAGCTGCTGGTTTCACCTGTCTGTAGTCTGCTGCAGAAAGGAGTGTCAAGGTGGAGGTCAGAGCTCAATCAAAGTATTAGTTTAATTAAGCTGTGGTAACTGAACCCATGAGATTGTGCTGTAGTTTATTTATATCCTGACATTAACTTGGCTAAAAATCCTATTCAGGGACATGCACATGATTATAGAGGCGCAGGGGCTCAAAGTCAGAAAAGGGCAGCATGTGTGCACGATGAGCGCTAGCTGAATTTTTTTTTTCAGTCCTCAATAACACAATATGTAAATTAATGTAAAATTAATAAACAAAGTACTTATAGAAAGCTAACTACTTAGACACACACACACAGCTAACGTAGCCTAAGACCAATATTAGCTGGACAATAATCTACACCAATTTCCCGACTTCCTGAAACCAACTTCTGAACTGTTAGGCTAATGCTAATCTGTATGATATTTTTTCACATTATGAATGACTTTATTCATCCCCAAAGGGAAATTCATTAACACAAAAATCATGGGAGAGCAAGTGCAAACTGGAAATACATCTAAAAATGTGACAAACCAAGAAATGACTGCTGTGACTGCTGCTGTGATTCTAAGTGGGAACAGCAATGTTTACAACAGCAAAGTCACAATGAACTTAATATCTAGAATAGGTTTAAGAACTGTGGCAAGATCAACAGCCTACACAGACAGCTGTCATATTAGATTGTGGTTATCTTATTAATAAGCAGTTAGCTTAACAAGCACAAATGGGCGCTTTTCTGAAATATGACTCATTTAAGCATGTTGAATAAGTAGAAGGCAACTTGTTAGCCCCCACGGAAGTTATGCTAACTGCTTTATAACTCACAAAGATTCAAGTCGCTCCACTGTCACATCTCATCAGTTATCCATGAGGCAGCGGCTTCTCTCTCTCTCTCTCTCTCTCTCTCTCTCTCTTGCGGCTCTGTGACAGAGCGGAGCTGCAACGGACAGTGGAGCAGCAGGCCCAACACACATAACACGGTATTACAAGTAGTTTTTTTTTATATATCAGCAACAGAAATTTATTAATGTTATTAAAACACACACACACACACACACACACACACACACACAAAGGGCACTTTTTAATACGAGGCAAAAAGGGCAGGGGCTCGAGCACCCCTTGGGCCCTATGTGTGCACGTGCCTGATCCTATTGGCTTGTTGTTAAGAGGAGCTAATATCTACAACCCTGCTGCACTCCACAGCTGACTGATTCTTTATTATTATTCAGCAAAAGTAACAGTATAGTCCCACAATGGCAAAGTGTGCAGCAGGTAATAAAAAATTCAAAATATCAATAACAGGTGATGAAACAAAAGATGAGTGACAAATAACGATAATATAATCAGTGCATGTTAGATGTATAGAAAAAATGATTGTAATCATACTGTAATTTAATCATGCTGTTTTGGATAATGCACAGACATTTTCAGCCTACAAAATGAGCAGCACACACACACACACACACACACACACTGTCAGTACTGTAAATCTGTGTCAGCCATCAGACTGGGAATGTGAAACTACAGTAATCTGCTCCTGCGCTGTGGTTTCAGATCCCAGCTGTGCTGCGTATCCAACAGTAAATTAGTGGCAATATGGGAAACGTCAAGCTGAGTTAGATCTCGGCCTCGTCACAGGCTTCATGTTCCCCGGGAGAATAAAAGTGACGTTTGTCTCCTCTCAGGCAGCAGAACATCACCACTGTGGAGATGTTACTGTGACGGAACGTCTTTGTGACCATGATGGCCTCCATGTAGCCCTGGGCTCAAATAAGAAACAGGGAAGCTCAGTGGCACTTAACAATCTGTTATCACTTTCTTTACACACACACACACACACACACACACACACACACACACACACACTGTACACATCCCCAGCATCATCCATATTTAATTCCCAAACATCTGCGATGCTTTTGCTTAATTCCCCCCGTTCTTCAGTGGGGTTTTATGAGAAAAACTGAGTTCTCAGCTAACCTCTGTCACCACGGAAACATCACACACACACACACACACACACACACACACACGCACACATACACACACACACACACACATGCACACACACAAATATATTCCCATCATCATTATGTGTACATGTGCATGTGTAATGTTTAGCCTATGGATGTTTCCTCCATAGCCTTTGCCCTCACACGAACACACACATATTCACAGACACACGCATACAAACATCCATATGCAGGCATTGTGTTAGTCACTCCCAGTAAACAGGAAGCAGATTCCATTAGGATCAGATGAGGTGATAATGTAGCTGGTAATATGTGCAGAAACTGATCATTCATTCCACTTTAAGTTTACTGTTCTGATGACAAGGACAGAAGTGTTAGCAATGACTAAAACATTGTGTATCTGCAATAGCATGGGCCGCTAATGTTAGCATCTCCATCTAACTAAATCAAGTTTAGGTACAAGGTCAATGAGAATCATTGTCATTGATTACACCAGATTATAATGATATTAACATAATATCATTTAGTAGAGGCCTGTATAAAACATACAGATGGTTCAAAGTAAAATGCAAATAGACATCAGACAAAGAGGTGTGATGAAACAGGGAAGTGACAGCAGCTGTGCCTCCATCAACCTGCATGATGTTCAATTTGAAAGGTAGGGAGTCACAGCAGTTGGGGGGGGCAGAACCCTAAAAGTCTGAGGTTGAAAACTAATTAATACACTCTGCGCTCCTTCACTTGTCGACATGCAGCAACCAGGTGGTGAGTGGGGCATAAGGCCTGACCCAGAATTCTCAATCAGGAAGTAAGAGTTGATCATCAGGTCCCAATTTCTATTGTGGGAAATACAACATTTTAATCAGTGTCAGGGGATTTGTTGTCCTGAAAGCACAAGTTTTCTGCACACAATAAACTCAGCTGTGGGCATTAATAAAGTTATTGCATTGTCAATTTGGAACATTTTGAGTTTTAAAAAAAAAGTTCTAATAATTTTGATTTATTAATGGTCCAGAACCTCAGAGAAAACTCCATGCTCCTCACACTGGTTCCAACACTCAGTGGACATTTTGGTACTTTACCTTTTCACCACTGAACAAACATTGTACTGCTTCAATGGCTTTTCCCTCAACAGTGTATTTCAAAAGCAGTCATTTAACTTATACCTGAGTCAAGCTGATATGAAAATTCAGAGGATGTGTTGCTGAGGCAGGAACCTCAGTGTGTTCCCTCCACCACAGAGTCTTTACTGAGAAATTCTAAAATCCCTCAGATCAAAGAGAAGCTCTAAAACCTGTAGCTGTTGAGAAAAGCTGCTCCAGTATCTCGGCTCTAATCCTCTCCTCTTCATCCCCCTCCCACCACACCAGCCTTTAGCATCCAGAAAGCAGTAAGACAAAACTGTAGTGCAGCCAAACACCATCTGGATGTTCATAACTGGGTGATGCTGGACTCTGGGGTTCACCAGAACCTAAAGAACCTCCCAACATACACACTACTGGTAAACACTTGGCACAGATGTTCCCTAAACACCTCACAAGCAAAATCTCCACAGATGCTCGCTATAGCAGACATCATCAGGGCCCACTTAGGTGTGTAGTGTCATCATGGGATTTTTAGGGGGGTTTAGTGTTGTCAGTGCAAAATATGCCATTGGGGCCCTTTGTCCGTAGGGGGCATTGCTGTGTAAACAAACCACTATGTGAAAGATTTGGGATTTACCAGTGTCATACTGATAATATTGGCAGTGATGGTATTGTCTTCTGTGCTGGCTCGTTCTATCGCTGACTCCTTCTGTCTTTCACAGGATCACTTGAAGCCCCGTTGAGATCTGGAGGAGTGTGAGCATATTAAACTAAAAGTCTAGTTGTGATTGTTCAGGCCGTAATCAATGTTTGTTTTTTTAATCAAGTCCCAACACAGATTGTGATACCTGAACTTGTGTATTGGCAGATTATTGTATCAGCTGCCCACTACAAATTCTGTTGTGATTACAGATCAGGTTAAACCTTTGTAAAACATGAAGAAATACATCAACCCCATGTAATACTGTCTAATCCATATGTCAATCATAAGACAGAATAATTTTTGAATAGTTTTGTTGATGTCTTGACACCAGTACCACCCCTTTAATTTAAAATGCTGCTTTTTTTCCTTTGTGTAACATGATGTCAGATTGGTGACATTTTGCTAACAGCTATATTGAATTATTTTCCAGAGATCAATTCATCACTGCCCTCAAGCAGTAGCCCGCACAGCACAACCTCCTGAGCAGTGAAGAAGAACGGACTTTTAAGAAAATTGTCATTTTACCTGGGTGTCAACCTATGAAGTCAAGTAAACAGTAATCAGATCAGTAAATAGACTGATCCAGGACTTGAGACTGTATGTAGTGTTGGTATAGGAATAACTCCAGTTTACATCTTGCCAACATGACAATAACATTGACATAGGTCGCTACATATGAATGTCTATGTATGTGTGTGTGTGTGTGTGTGTGTGTGTTACCTGTTGCACATCTGCCACTTAGCAGAGTCTCCGACTCTACCCAGACTTAGTTTAACTCCAGCTCATTCACCATTTCCAAAGTGTTCCAGAGCGAACCTTTTATCATCAGCATTTGACTTTCACAGCAGGGTCGGGATTACTTACCTGAATGGAGAGCAAAAACTCAACCTGCTGCATCAATCCTTTCTTTAAGATATCAGTGAACAATTCTACTCTGTCTCACTCACTTTATCTGTCACAGTTGGAAGGCACTATGTGTGTGTGTGTGTGTGTGTGTGTGGAGGTGTTGGGTGCCTCTGTGACTTTTCAAAGTGGGCTGCAAATGAAAGACTGGCCTGTATTAACGACTGGTCCTGCACGGTGACTAACTCAGTTCTGAGTGTTGCTTTGGAATCATTTCGCTCCTTGAAGGTCGTCTCCTCCGGTTTGTGAGTCACATACTAATAATGGTCCTCTGCAATGTTATTCTCTGTGTTGCTTCAAAGCAGAGATCTCCGGTGTGACGCAAAAGCTGACGCATTACTTCATATTATGAAATGACTGAGAGTTCAGCCCGAGACAGGTGTTTGAAGCCAATACTCCTGATATAGTTTTATTGAAACTGACTTTAACCCATTTTACTTGTAGTGTATCTATTGCTACAATCACAAGCTCTTTTCCAGGGGCGCTACATGGTAGGACCCAGGGTTGATCCGTGAGAAGATATGTATGTGGTTTTAAGAGCCAAAAGCCATCAGAGTGTAGTTTTACATCTCCTCTCTCAGGCTTTACTCTAGAGGTCAGTGAACCAATCAGAAGACAGGAGACTCTGGTCCTTTCCTCTGATGGGCTGACTGTTTCCAGATTTCAGGGTAAACACTCAGAGAAACTAAATCCTGCACTGCTGGATGGTGGCTCCATGTGGGTGGGGCTTAAATCACAGCTGAGAGGGTTCACTGCTTTGTTGTGACATCACAAAGTTACAGCGGTCCTGACAGTTGGTTTCAAGGCTCAGTTTCTGAAGTGAGTCTCAGTTTCAGTTTCTGAGGTGTGTCACAAAAACATTAGTCTCCCCACCATTATACCACCTCCACCAACTTGAACTGTTGACAGGAGGCAGGTTGGGTCTATGGTCGGCCCAGTGTCCAGTCTGTGTCCACAGGGTTCTGGTCTTGGTGACAGGAAGAGGAACCTGACATGGTTCTCTCCTGCTGTAGTCCATCCACTCGCTGCTCACTGGATGATTTGTCTGTGACTCTGAGTAAAACCTTTAGAGACTGTTGTGTGTCCAAATCTCAGTTTCAGGAACACTCACATCAGAACTAAAGTTCATCATAGGTGCTCAGTGACAGTTTGTCTAAATATACAGGCAGCTAAAGATTGGGTCAGTGTTGCTGAGTGTGTATGTGTTTGTGTGTCCTCCTGCAGACGATCCTGGTCGGGGACAGTGGAGTGGGGAAAACGTCTCTGCTGGTGCAGTTTGATCAGGGGAAGTTCATCCCAGGCTCCTTCTCTGCCACAGTGGGCATCGGATTCACGGTATGTGTACGTGTGTGTGTTCTGGATTGATTGGCCCAGTTTTGGGGATAAAAGTGTGATATGTTAATCACAAATCGAGTAGAGCAGAACAGGATTAAAAGACATAAAAGCTGCTCCACAATACTCTCTCACAATCGTCATTGTCACATATGTGGACCAAAGTTATTAGGAAGAGAGTTTGAGCTGATAAGGTCCAGTTTCATTTGCAGGTTTGCACTGTGCTCCAACCCCTTGACACTGAGGAAGAACTAAGAATTTAAAAGTAAATGTCTAATGCACACCCACAGTTTCCACCATCTGTGAATGTATATAATAACACATGTGATGTCCAAACTGATCTAAGAGCAGTGGAAGCTGAGTTAGTGATGTGGCACACTGCTAGTTATAGCTAGTCACCCATCACAAATCCAAAGATTACCCACAATGCATGTGCATAAACATCCAAAGAAATATTGCTCTCTGACTGACATGTCCCAGCCTCGGTGACCACCAATGAACAGTGACAACAGCTATGGATACAACAGGTGGTAGTGATGCAAGCTTCCAAAGAAAAAGACTGCTGCAGCCACAAGAGGGCAGTACATTTCATAATGAATGCAAATGGCCATCAGATCATTTATGCGATGTATTGTTTTGTTTAACTGGGGAAGTTTTGGCTCACTTTGGCTCAACACAAACACACCACTGAGAGACGATCAGTTTGTCAGTCATTCATATTGGAAAATGACTGTACACAAAGAATTAATATCAACATTAACATCAACCTTTTCCACTGATTAACACCCAACACTCAAACATGTCCTTCCAACTAAACTACACAAACAAAGCAGAGAAAAACATGTCAGTATCAAGTACAATAATTCTCTATTATATGATTTCAATTGTCTGAGCTGTTCACTGTAAAGGGTGAGGGTGACCCTGCCCCCTGTCGAACATGATGATGTTCCTGTTTGTTCCTTGAGAGTGTGGTTGTGTTACTGAGGGGAACAGGTCTGACTAACCCAACTAATTTAAATGATGTTAAAATGATGTTTTAAGTTACATGTAAGTTATTATGGGTATCTTTCAGTGTATTTGAACAGAGGCAGAAATCTCTAAGTCTGGGTAAACAAACAATCTGCACGGAAAGAAAGAAGACTCTTACCTTTTCCTTAAGGTCCATCCATTAAAATCTGTTTCTGCTCCTTTCAGAATAAAGTGGTGAATGTGGATGACGTAAAGGTCAAACTACAGGTCAGTGAGAGAATCAGTCCCAGTGGGGAAAAAAATTATGTGCTTTCATAACAGCCTATTTGTAGAGCAGACTGGTTTCATTTTGGGCACCAGTGTTGGAACTGAAAATTATAGTTAGCCACATGAAACCAGGCCAAGGTTCCAAGTATAGCTTTTTCTCCTGTTTCTCTCTCAGATTTGGGATACAGCAGGACAGGAAAGATTCAGGAGTGTGACACATGCATATTACAGAGACGCACATGGTGAGCTAAAATCTATATATTACTGAGGCACAGATGGACTTTTTATATTTCATATAGAGACTTTTTCATCATTTTGTTGTTTTGTTTCCAAAGCCTTGCTCCTCCTGTATGACATCACCAGCAAATCATCCTTTGACAACATCAGGGTAAGTCTGGGATACATCTACAGCCTGGACAGAGGTGGAAATGTGTGTGTCAGGGAGGGTCTGAGAAACTGTCTCGTGCATGTGTATTTATTATAATCAACCTCCGGTCTGAAGTAATTCACTCTCATGCAAACAGATCATCTCTCTGTTTTCTTTGACTATGCAATTATGTGTCTTTGTTGTTTCAGGCCTGGTTAACAGAGATCCATGAGTATGCACAGAGCGATGTAGTCATCATGTTGCTGGGCAACAAGGTGAGAGCTAAGAGCTAAGAAATGAAGGGAAAGAGTGCTGGGAAGACAGAGGAGGAAGTGATCTTTGGAGGACTGTGGTTTCTAATGAGAGGAGATATGCTCCTGGAAGGCTGTTGTATAATTCAAGTACAAAAGAGGGGAAGTGTAACCAATTAGCAGGTCAAATACTGATCACAAATCAGTTTCTGGGAAACATATAATTTAAGGGTAAAGGCAACTCAAATGAAAGAATAATAAATTTACATATTTTATATTGTCTGTATAAACAGCCATGTGATTTTATTGGTTATATTCTGCAGTCAGACAGTGGGTCGGCTACATCTGTTTGTATTGCATGTTGTGTTTCCCTGTGATTTGACTGTATGGTAACACAGTGAATCTCTGTGTCAGGCCGACATGAGTGGGGAGAGAGCGATCAGGAGAGATGAAGGAGAGAGGCTGGCCAGAGTGAGTGCTCTGTTCACTACTGTACAATTATTACTGATGTGGTTTGTTACATGCACAATGCACTACACAGTTACCTCTGCAGGTATCAGTGGAATATTTGCATCTGGCTGACATTTCACATCAGTAAATGCAGAACAGCTCACTGTCTGTTAGCCCTCATTGTCTTTCAGTTTGAATTTAAAATATAACATATACAGGTTCTGTATTCTGATGCTCAATGCTCAAATATCATGAGGCAATAGACTTTTATATAGAATAATCTCAATTGTTTAAAGTTCTTTTCGCCTGTTTGTGTCTGCAGGAGTATTCAGTTCCCTTCATGGAGACCAGTGCCAAGACTGGAGTGAACGTTGAGCTGGCCTTCACCGCTGTGGCCAAGTATGAAACCATGTTTTTACATTAACTCTCTATACACTCTGAATCTGTATGTGAGCAGCCTGTCATTATCTCTGTGAGTGTAGGTTCCTGGAATAATATCATCAGTATGTAACTGATTATAATTTTGTATTTGTCTGGTGGTGTCTGAGCATTTTCTTCTGGAGAGAAAACAGTTAATATTTATATTAAATAATATCAGGTATTTAGGCTCATTGTTTTTCACAGTTTCATCTCAGTTTGGCTGTCTGTATTTATCAGTTGAATTTCACCAATTCTTTAGAGATATTTGATAAATCTGCCCCTAAATGGTTGCATTTTGCACCTAAAATTTGAGACAGTGCAAGTCAGTTTCATTCTTGCATGTGCACATGTACAGCCAGTAAATTTGCTGTTGGCTAAACAAACAATTGATGCATACTTTCTTCCTGGTGACTCTAGTGTATACCAGAGGCAAATCCTGATTTAGAGGATCCTCATGACCATGAGGATCATGATCAAAGTATTTATCAGTAATCCAGTGAAAATGAGAGGAAATGTGAATATCTGCTTTACAAATCAAATTACAGTGTGCTCCCCTTAATTTTCTGCTTGCACTCCTAAAATTTTAGGTTAGGAGCCGCTGTGCTCCTAAAAAAAGTTAGTCTGGACCCTGATGAATAAATAGATACAAGGGGAGACAAAGGTGGGACAGGAAGTCGTAGAGCAGACACATAAGGAAAGTAATTTCAAAATAAAATAGGTAACAACACAGACTCAAGGAAGCCTCACAGGGTCAGATCATGACAGGATATGTTTAAATACAAATACTTTACTCATTCTATTATTTACTTACATTATTTTGAGTTAAACTGTTCCCAAAGCATTAGTCACTTCCCTACTGCATCACTGGGCCGAGGCTGCCATTCAGAGTAGTCTGCATTCTAGCTTTTTCCATGGCAAATATTTCCTCTGTGCTTGCCACCAAAGTTTTTCCATACCACAGTGTAAATTCCTCTAAACAACAGTTTTAGGTCAGCAGCTTGCACAGCTGGCCTTACAGTTGGTTGAGCAGATCTGTCCCACAGCACATGATTGAGTTTAAAATCCAAACCAAACTGAAAACATCAACAGGGAGGAACCCCCATTTCATCAGAAGTGGATGACACACACTGATCACATCAGACCTTGGCATTGTTTCCTAAACTGTCTGTTTCTGTCTCTCAGGGAGCTGAAGCACCGGGCTATCGAACACCCGAGCCAACCCAGGTTCCAGATCCATGAATACATCGAAGCACAGAGGGAGAAGTCAGGCTGCTGCAGCTACTTCTAACCCTCATCTCCTGAGTCCTCCTCCCACTGCTCAGGGCCCACAGACTGTCAGAGACACACCGAGAGCTGTGGAGTGAGATGACGTCCCGTTAACTCACCGCTGCTCCCAAAATATGATGCTGCCATTCATGAAAGCCAAACATAGATCAGTGGAATCAGAGGAGGACCAACCGAGCTGAGATCAGACTCCACAACTCTTTACACTGACATTTATCATTGTGAACTATAAAAGGGAATATAGCCTTACAGTATACTGTATATGCTTTTGCTTTCTTTATGAGAGTGTGTCAAGTACAGAGCTGGAGTCAGGATGTGGTGCCAGCTTAGCATACAGAGTGAATACCCCATTATCATGATGTCAGTGGGTGGACTCCCATGGAACAATGCACCAACTCCTCTGTTGGCCTCTGTTCCATGCCATGTCCCTCTCTCTGCATTGGTTTCCATCTCCAGATTCAAACTTACACCAAGTCCAAAGTAAAATTAGATTATTTGTCTTTCTCATATTGCTATCATCTTCACAGCCACAATGCTATCATGCATGTTAAGCAGGTATAACAGTCACCATGGTTACCCTCTTAGCTTAGCGTTGTAGTATGCTAACATTTGTTATTTATCTGTATGCACACAGTAGCCTACAATCGAGGCTGTTAATGTGCCACATTTGGTTACAGAGACCCATCAAGGATTGGATGACACATGAGGTAATATTATAACAGTGCCAAAGAAGAAACACAACACAACAAGCCATAGTCTGAAGGGCTCTGAAGCCCGGTTAGCATGTCATAGACACACTATAACATATAATTCAAAACAATGCAAATTGTATCCTCAGATTGGGGTGTTTTTTCACTCCCAACATCAAATATGAACCATCATGATCTCATGTGGGACTGAATCCTTTGACGCAAATGTCATTACACATCCACCCACACAGCCCTGCAGATTCCCTGCATAATACACCCCACCCCCAAGAAGGGGGTCATTTTTTCATGAAATGGGAAAAAAGTGTTGATTTTTGTGCAGATACTAGATATTGATCAGTGGGCTGTAGAGATGTATTCAGTTAGATTTTTAACAGTTACCATAACTGTTTCTCTGCTTCCAGTCCTTATGCTAAGCTTTGCTATCTACCTGCTGGCTCTATTGTTTTAAAGTTTACATATACATAACACTCAGTAAGAAAGCAAATGACTCCAAAATGTCTAACTGCTCCTTTAACAGTTTTTTTTTCTCTCATTTATTGATTTATATCTTTGGTTGTGGCCTTAGAGGAATCAGTAATCTGACATTTGATTTTAGCTGATGCAAGAACAATAAAGTTCCTCAAACACATAATTTAGCCAAAGTGGAGGATGTCACCCCACTGACAGTCTGAGGGCCCCTCAGAGAAAAACACCAACATTGCTGCAACCTTGTGTATCATGCAGTCCGCCAACAGATCCAGACAAAGGCCACACACTGTGTCATGGATACATTTCAAAGCCAAGTACATGGACAAAAGCCCCGTCTGTGTGAGACCAAGTCAGACTGGTTCGTTCTTGACAGGCTGCTCCTGATGAGTGACAGTTGGCTGCTGTTGGATGTTGACTGAGGGACATGTGTGAGGAAGTCTGCTCCTCTGAACATGCAGATGAAAGTGCACAGTGATGAAGCAAGTGTGCAAGAAAGTGTTTTGGTCTCTGCTGCATGAGACCAAACAGAATACACGCTACTTGACCCCTGTTTGTGGTTGGATCTCCAGATTTGTGCTTTGTTTAGGAAACACCTTTGTATTTGTGGGTGAGTGACACTTTGTGTTTTGATGTTGGCTGCATTATTTTCATCCTTTGCTTCGATGGCCTGATGATCTTCATTCTGATTGCATGTTTGCTGGATTGCATGGACTAAATCAACTGTATGTGCAGTGCCTCCAGAACATATGAAACTCTCTTTACTATATATTTGCATCTAGATGACAGGATTTGAATAACTAATTAGCATATCTGATCAAATTTAAACTCAATTCTCAGGGTTAAATTTTCCTTTAAAGTCGTCTGTGAGACCGAGTGGGCTTTATCAGTCCACATCATTGTATTAATGCTGCATTACTGGTGGACATGTTTAATGTTTAACATCTAACAGACACACAGACTTATTGGTATTTATTTAGAGTTGAATCTCAATCTTTATAGCTGGTTCTTTATAGCTGGTAAACGTCACATAGCCAATTTGTTGTTGGTTTTTGAGTTGCAAAGCAAACAGCAGACAAACAATATAGTCTGATCCATTGGTAAAACAAATATAGTATTAAGTGCAGCTTTAAAGCAGGAATGATGTCACAACAGAGGCCTCGTGTTCAGGTTTCAGTCACACAAGCAGCTTTATGAACATTTGTTTGACAACAGTATGCAATGCAAATATTTCGTATTGATCAGCTATTGTAAACTCTGAGTCAGCTCAGGTCTAATACAGTTTATAATGAGGATATTCAGATTGTGGCCATGAGACTTTGTACAAACTGAACAGTTGTTTGTGTTCTAACCAAGCTGGTTAAAGTTGTCTTTGATGTGTTGTATGCTGCATAAAAATAAACTATTTTTAACTGAACATATGCTATTCTACCAGAGGTGTCCTCCACTGTCACCCATATGGTTGTCAACTAGCCGTGAAATCTGTTATGTGTGTGTGTGAGTGCGCGTGCGTGCGTGAGGCCTTACACATGAATGATGATGGGAAGAAGTCCTCTTAACTCACAGCTACTCCCAAAATATGATGCTGCCATTCATTCAATACTAAATGATACGTAGAACAATGGAGTCTATGTTAAATAATAAACCAAATCATGCAATACAATTTTTGTATTCAGAATGAACTTCTCTGTATGTTCATGTCAAACTCTGATACCATGGATGGATATGATGAGCAAATACTGTGTGAGCTTTGTTTATACTTTCAGTCATGAACCATGCCACTTTTCATTAACCACCACTGTAAAACCAGCAGGAATCAAAATGTCCTACTGGAAGGTCCAGCCTTCAGAATAAAGCAAACAACTCTGTACAAAACAATTCATCGTCGCTATTCTCAGCCTTGTTCCATGTCAGGTAGACGAGGTGTTGTTTCCAGTGCTTTTGAACTGCAGTTAACCTCATGTAGTGGAGGCTGATTTCACAAAAAAAGTCGTGACAACACCGTCTTCATATTTAAGAGGCTTGATATAGGCCTTGATATCCTTGATAATAACAATCTGGTAGGTATTATGCCTACCAATATATCTTTATATACCATCACCATGCCCTTGATTCCTCTACTAAAGCAGCACTAATATGCACCTGTGTTTTTCTGGTTTATAACAAATTTTCTCTACCTTATTTTTTCACATGAGTCTAAAAAGGCCTAATGATGAAACTTCTGGGTCTCTGTCTGCAGCCTGTGTCCCTGCAATAGGCTATACTTCCACATCTGGGCCGATCCCAGCTGTTATCATGGTGTGGGCTGACTAATTTTCTGTGTAGGCCAGATTCAAGCCAATAGCAAACAATCGTGTGTGCTGAATTGATTTTACCGCGTAACTCTGAAAATGCTAAAATTTTCATCTATAAAATCGAGTTCAGATGAACACAAAAGATGAAGGGGTGAGACCATTGTCAGAATATGAAAAGTTTTGTGGCGTAGGCGGAATTAGCTTTTATTTTGAAAGTCTGTGACACGTGTTGATCCCGATTAGGTTAGCTTGACAGTGGTACCTCCGCTGAGAGCGGGACTGGAGGTAGAGGAGCAGACTGCAACAGTAATTTAGGAGGGAGGATCTACGAGCAGCTGGTAGGCGTGAAAACTCAACTCTTTACAGCGGAAAGTTGACGGCGACTGAGTTCAGCGGAAGTTGAGCTCTGGAAGAGTGCGTGCGCGGTGTACAGGTGTCACTTGTTCTATGGTGTTTGTGTGACTCCTTGCTGAAAGGCTTTCAAGTGGTTTGGGCAGCGCGGATTAAAGTTAGAAGAGCAACAACATGTCAAGCCTCCGACCCAGACTGTGTGTGCTGGAGAAAGGACCCAGCGGCTACGGGTTCCACCTGCACGGAGAGAAGGGTAAAGTCGGCCAGTTCATCAGGCTCGTGGAGCCCGACACTCCCGCCTCCGAAGCCGGGCTTCTCGCTGGCGACCGGTTGGTGTTCGTCAACGGGGAGAGCGTGGAGGGCGAGAGCCATCAGCAAGTGGTCACCAGGATACGGGCCACCGTCGGGGCTTTGGAGCTTATCGTGGTCGACAACGAGACGGCTGAGCTGCTGAAGAAACACAGCCTGCAGTGCCGGAAAGAGTTCGTCACGGACGGGATTCCCCTGCCCGGCGGGGACAGCGACTCAGACCGCGGCGATACACAGAGCAACGGCACTCCGCGGGAGTCCACCCCAGTCCCGCGAGAGAACGGGGATAGTTCCTCGGAGAGGTCAGGGAGGCTGAGTGTCAGCTCCAGCACCAAGGTACAGTGAAGCACACAAACTTACTCTGTGCACGTTTATGTGTTATTATATTATATTATATTATATTATATTATATTATATATATATATATTTTGCCTTTGATAGATGCCAACAGACCATGAGAATGTCAGGTCAAAAGGTCAGCTGCAGACCTGTTTCCCTGTCAGTATCAGGGGATATTAACACATACAGTATCACAGAAAAGAGAAGAATCAGGGAAAGTCAATTGAGAAACTTCTCTGGCCTTTAGATTAGCACATCACTCTCAGCTCAAGTTCAACTCATTATCATGAAGGCTTGGCCTACATCCAAAAACTGATTCAATTACAGGTACATTATACAGCACAGACTTATATATTATTATAATATACATTACATGCATTTTATGTTTGACATCAATTTAATAACATGGTCACATGCCAAGGTACGAAGCACATTAAGGTAAGTATTGAAACTATATTTTTTATTGGTTAATTATGTAACATCATATAAATCATCAGAGAGTTTCTTAGTTGAGGAAAAGTTTGGTGACAAAATACTCAGATGGAAGGTTTTTACACAGCTGATGCAGTGATCGATCCATTAGATACGTGGCATTTTTTTGACACAAGTGCAGAAAACGTAGTACAAATGCAGTTGAGAAGTATTCTGATCATTGACTTGCAGCATTATAAATGATGCCTTGTGTATCCAGATAACATTTCATAACAGCACAGTTCAACTCATTTATGTCATTGTGCTGATCACACATTGCCCTAATTCCTCCATAAATATGATTAATAATAATTAAAATAAATAATGAGCTTACTCCAGTAGGAGGCAGACACATCGGCTGAAGCAGCAGAGGCCTCTGGCTTATGGCTCCCTATCTGATCTGAGGCCAGCATTGCCTGTGAGCTGAAAAGGTTACATGTGAATAGATCCTCTACTAAGTAGCGTCTTCCACTAGCCAGTGAAAGGTTATAAGCTGAAGGAGAGAGGTGACACAGCAAAGTGAAATGTCCCAGGCCTTTGTCAAATCAGTGGTTTTGGACTGGCTGCTCCCTGTCCTGAATTCCCAGTCAAGTTTGGCTTGTTGGATCAGATGCTTTGTCAGATTGCGTGTAAAGGAGATATCTTTTTTTTCACTCTAACCTTATCTAGTTTTAGGGTTTAAGGGGATAGTGAGAGATAGAAGTTCACTTTGAACATGTCTACAGTTTTGAGACTGTATGAGAGTCGTCAGAACATTTTTGAAATTCAGCTTGAGCTTTGAAGATTGTCGTCACAGTAAGAGTTTGATAAGTAACAGCACTAAGAGTCTGACTCTCTGTCTGAAGCCATGCACCGTTTTCAGAGCTGAAATACTTTGATACTTATTCCTGTCACTGGATCAGCCATAATCCCGCTTGTGTTGCTGGTTATGAAACAGTTTTGTAACATTATTGTTTGGATGTTAAAAAATAGATTTCTGTGGCTATGTAACTGTTTTAGCTTGAGCAAAGTCTGGGAGCTGATTTAAATGTTGTGTAACAGTGAGACAAAATAGCCTCATTATAGAAGTGTTCAGCTGTACTGCACTCAGAATTAGCTTTTTATTTAGGTCTTATTTTGAAAATACTGGGGTTATTTGTAGACATGGTAGGAATTGCTAGTGATTTAGTTTATTGTATCAGTTAATACACTGTAACATCTTCAATCTCTTGTGGAGGGTGGAGGTAGTGAGTATTGTGCTGATATGTGTTGACATGGCCCTGGTCTCACGCCATGTCTTTGTAATATTGAGTACAGTTGG
This sequence comes from Caranx ignobilis, assembly GCA_021432705.1. Classification (NCBI taxonomy): domain Eukaryota; kingdom Metazoa; phylum Chordata; class Actinopteri; order Carangiformes; family Carangidae; genus Caranx; species Caranx ignobilis. The sequence continues at coordinate 17,679,488 of MU269988.1, forward strand.
ATTTGGAGTCGAATCAGATGTTTCTATTTATTGTCCATAAATTCTAGCACATTGTGTTTCTTAGTCTGCTCTGGACCTCTCAACACGTGGAGACCTTTGGCTCCTGTTCTGTCATAAATGGGGTTTCTCTGGATTTTTACATGTTGTAACCACTCTGACCTCTAGTGAGTGAGAAGCTCAGACTGACCAGCTGGGATGCTGCAACCTGCTGCTCCTCTCCTCCCTAATATGAACTTTGACCGAGCCCGGCTAATGGTCTGATAGCGGCCCGTGATATCAGCCTCTCAGTGGGATACACTTGAGTGGGCCAGCTAATGATGACATGCAGCATAATCACGCTTTAACAATTGTTTCTTTCATGTGTTTGCCCGTGGCGACACTTGGTATTACAGCCCAGGGCTCAGTCACCAAACTTTCTCACACCGGCTCAACCAAAAATCCTCACGGTGATGGCCTCAACAAAGAGCTGGATATCTAATTCTGCAGAGTTTGCTTTTTTTCTGGGCAGATAAAAGCATGAACTGAGTGAGCATGTCATCGTATTATGGTAACATCCTGGCCTCCAGCGACTCAGTCCTTCACCACACCGAGGGCTAGAACTGTCTGCTGGTCACCATAGAGACTCCCAACAGCAGAGAGAGAGGAGGCTTTGTCCACAGTGTTTGCATGAGGAGAAAGATGTCTGGGCCAGGGAGGAAAGGAGAGAGGACTCTCACGCCTCGAGAAGGAAGCCACACTGACCCTGAAATACCCACAGCCTCACTTAACACACACTGTCAATAGGGCTGGTGTAAAGCGAGAATGTGTGTGTGTGTGTGTGTGGGCAAAATGTTCTGGCCACAACATTAAACAGCAATTAGTTGTGTAGTCATGGAAGTGAAAATGTCAAACAAATAATGTGATAAGAGGATCCTGAGTGAGTGGGTTTGTAGGGAAGGTTTCAGATGCCTGTGCCGCCTCTCTCCTGGAAAATAAATGCATCGCCACTTGTTTTTTGGAAGGATAACAACAGCAGGGACAGACCTTTAAATGTGGATGTCACTGACTGACTGACTGAGTGATCAAGTTGCCCCATTGGGCAGCCAGTCAAGTGTTGGAGTTTGCCCTTTCAAAAATGATTTACAGGCAGCGTTGCCAACTTGGCGCCTTTTTCTCTAGATTAACCAACTTTTCAAATTCTTTAGCAACTTTTCTTCCTGAAAGCACTAAGTACGGTGGCCCAGAGAGCTCAACACGCTGCAGCTAAAGACAACAAACCATGGCTACTTTCAGTAGAAGGGAGTAGGGTTGTAAAAAAATATCAATTCAAAAGCATTGTATCGATTTTTTATTGACAGTTGACATGACATTCACGGCGGTGGTTCATTTTTGTGTTGCCTTTAAAACTCTGACTGCTGGTTGGCAGCAGTCATTCAGGCATCGACTCCTCTGCTCTAACCGAACAACAAGATCTCACGAGAGTACAGGTCTGTGGCTCATCACATGCTCAGGCGATATAACTTAACATGGTCAAAAAAGAAGAAAAACATTATAGCTTATAGCACCGTAATATATCGTATGGTTGCCCCTGTATCATATCGCCACATTCTTGCCAATACACACCTCTGGAAGGGAGTACTGCCTTGTGAGCACTGGGTCAGGCTCTTGAGTGATCATTTTACAGTTATATATCTATAATCACAGCTCGGTCTGGCTTTAAGTTGCATGTTTGGGGATTATTGTCAGATGTTGTGGCCATAAAATCTGGATTTTAGCAGCATTTGGGATTGACTGTTGGTTAAGGGTCAGGAGTTAAGGGTTAGGGGTTAGGGGTTAGGGTTAGTCAGTCAACATTTCTCTTCAATTGTCTGACAATAGAAACAGGAAAACATGTAACTGAGAACAACTTCACTGGAAATTTAGATGCATTAAAGCACCGTATGTCAGCAGATGATGCTACACATAGTCCTATGGTCAGAGTTGCAAAAGGAAGAAGGAAAAAAGAATTCATTGGTCAGTTTTAATGAACAGCCCGTTGGTTACTCATTTGGAGCAAACACTGACATATTACATTTCTCCTATTGTCTCACAACAACATATTCACCCTGTGTGCACTCCCTCACAGGAGGACTTCAGACTTCAGCCCTTGTACTCAGAGTGCAGACTTTGAGGCAGCTCTCATCTTTACTGAGGATCATTTCTTTTTTAGTGTTTCACAACGCCTCTTATCACTCAGCTCGTATAAAGCCTGGGAAAGAACAATTAATCTGTCACTTTATTGGTTCAGGAGTAGAGAATGTGCTGTAAATCAAGATTACTGTGATGTTACTCAATGTGGCTGCAGTTGCTTAAGTTTATTCCACTGACAGCATGTTTCCAGTGAGGTATGAAAGATTAGAGTCTCTGCAGGTAGACCCAACCAGTTAACGAATGAGTTACTGAATGGACCTACAGGCAGCCCATAGTTTTGATGGGCTGAGTTATCGATTCTTCAGTGACAGCTCAATCAATTCTATCTCGACCAATACTTATTTTATAATGTGTTACTTATATTTATTAATAATACCTAATTATACACTGTCCTGCAGTTTACTCATCTATATCCTCATACCAGTGCACAAACATGATGTAATCATTATTTTCTTTATTATCACTTCTTTCTGAGAAAATGATGAACATTTTGTCCATCCCAGTCATATTTAGAAAACATTATCAACACCCAAAACAGTTCAACAGCAGAATGATGGTGAACCATTAGAATAGTCCAGTGTCCTCTCGGGCGGCCTCAGTATACGCTCACCCTCACCATTATGAGCCTTATAAAGGTTTATTGTAGGGGTCTTTTTATGGCATATGTACCTAACATATTGGCACAGAGTGCTAAACTTGACTTGAAATCAGTGCGGCCCGTACGTATTTCATCACTGAAGAAAAATACAGCTATGGAAATAACTATCAACTAGTATAATGATTAAATTAATAACAGTTAAGTAATTATTTACAGTCTGTAAATGTAGTTGAAGCCTCTCTCTCACTCCTGGGTGGCTGTTAAAGGAAACGTCGTATACAGACAGCTACAGGTGACTTGACTCGACCCCAAGTGGAGCAGTGTGTCTTTTTAATGTCCTATGAACAAAAGACAGAAAGGTTGAGTTACTGAGCTCAGATCTTGATGACATCGTCCGGGGCACCAGCTTTTCATCAGCTGGTTCTTTATACAAGGCTCCATCCAAAACAAACTTCATGAACAGGCTGTTGGCGTCATCTGACTGAGATCCTCGCTGCCTTACTGTTTTTATAGTGACATAAAAATAAATAAACCCTCGCCCGGATCCAAAGAGCCTGCTGGTCGCCCGAGCTTTCCTCACAGTCCTCTATTCTTAGCATCAAAAAACATGGAGAAAATCTATTCATCTCTCAGCATTTGGTATTTGAGGTTAATGGAGGACACGTTCTTCCTGTGATCAATTCATCTGCTTCTGTAGTTAAACTTGGAGATCTATCAAGAAGGGGTCCTTGGAACCACAGGAACATGATTACATTTGGTGCAAGTAATTAGCTTAGCGTGTAATCTGAATAAATTGATGCTATATGACATATTGAGCCATGTCCTCAAGCTGTGTCTCAGTGTACTTTCAGTCTGCAGTTGCTAAATTTAGAATCCAGCATCGGCAAACACACTGAGATGTTTGAATAGGTAGAGACCAGGGGGGTGCACAGTGTGGGAATATAAAAATGCAATATGTTGTGGAGATTCTTTTACTATAGCTGCTGATCCAAGTCTGGCTCATGGTAACAGGAGGGTAAGCAGGGCTGCCTCGATGTCCATCCCAGCTCCTCCTTCAGCATCCTGACTGTAGGTTCAGACCAAAAAGTGACAGGGATGTTTATTTTCAGTGTAAGCCACTGCCTCTTGGTGTCAAGCAGCAACATGCCTGTTGGACCCGGGGCCTGTGGGCCTGTGGAAGAGTTTAAGTCCAGGCAGCTTTATGGTAATGAGCTGTGGCTGTTTGGCAGCAGCCAGCAGGATCTTGTCAAGAGCTCCTCTCCAGACAACACTAACACAAACGAAGCCAACCAGTAAAGTACCAAAACCTGCATCTCTTTAAATGGTTGCTTCAGTCTGGTCCGTCCCCATTTTAAAACAGCCTGGTACAAAAACAGTAGATGAGGATGGTCTCTTATAGGACCCCTCCCCACAGCTACTATTACATAACTAAGGACCTGAGCAAACAGTTGAAGGAGGCAAGTCTTCCCATCTTTTAATTATAATTAGAACAAGAGAGGAAAAGAAAAACCTCAGGCACTCTGTCATGGAGCAGGAGTTAAAACATGGCTACTCCCTGAACAAACCCAGTCTTAATGAAATGAAACCAGGTGGTGACGTGAATCCTTCATTCTGCAAGTCTTTAAGAAATGTTCTACCTTAAAGTAAAAAAACAAAAAAAAAAAGATCAAAATTACAAACTGCACCGAAGTTTCCTCTGAATCTTTCCTCACTGCTACTTGTGGTCAGTTAGCACAAAGTTCAGTTCAGTTCACAAGACCATGCGTTCCACAAACTTCATGATATGTCCAGTAGGCCTAGTCCTACCAGAAGGTCACCCCTGACCAGTTGCTGATTCATGTTTTAATATGTCTTATGTCTTTAATATGAAGAAGCATGGTCCTCCTCCAAGCATCTTTGGTATGTGGTTGGATTTACAGGCCAGAGGGGAACTTGTCGAGGCTCCTTGCTAACAGTGAATTCAGCTGAAAGGTTAATAAACTGCAAACCTCGGTGTGATTAGCATTCTGACAGTCACGTGCAGTCATTTCAGGATTACATATACTAGCCTAGACCGAGCTCACTCTGAAATTCTGGGCTTTTCACCCTCTGGCTGAAGATGAGGCCACACAAGCTGCAAACTAAGTGTGACCACTTGCTAACACCATGCTAACAATAGCATCAGCAGGAACTTCAGTAAAAGAAACTGTCTTTAATTTCACCTGATGTTATTTCAGCAAATGTCTGTTAGCTAAAACATAAAGCAGCTCCACATTAGCTATTCATGTTTGCTAACTTAATTTAGACGAAGACAAGCAGCAGGCGCAGAAAACAGTTTATTGGATGTAAAACAAAATCTCCCTTTGTTCTTCTTTGGTGTTGACTTATATAAGCTAAGTGGCTAAAACCAATGAAAGCAGTTTTTGGGTCTTGACTCATTTCAGGTACAGAGTTTGTGAGTAGGGGCCATCTCTACAGCCACACACACGCGCTGCAATAGCACTAGCGCACACACACACACGCACACACACACACACACACACACACACACTGGCAGCAGATGAGTTGTTGGCTGTTGGGTGGAACCAGTTGAGAAACCACTTCCTGTCCTCCTCGTAGCTGTCGTGTTGCTATAGCGCTGAGGCTAGATTGTTTGTTTTTGTCTCAGTCAGTTAATGATAACCACGGTGCTACACGCAGTGCTGGCAGCTCCGTGTAGTTTGTGTTTGATTATGTAAAGCTAATAACTTCCTCAGGCCATAAACACAAAGCTGCCATGCTCACCATGTTAATCAGTGGAGCCCGGTTCGGACACACTGGAGGCCATGCACCAAATATTACTGACACCGTGTGGGAATCATACTGCGTGTGTCGCTGACAAACCTGTTAGGGTGGTTTGTACCAAAATAGCTCAGTTCACAGAAGACAGGGAGCTTTTACAGTGTGTTTGGAACACAGTCATTCTCCCCACTGTGCTCTGAGATAGTCGTCCAAGTGTCTCAGTTCAAGGTCCTCCCTCAGACTCAGCCCTCCCTGTAAAATCATTAACCTTGAAAAGGACAAAACTGTAATATCAAGCGTCCTTCAGACTTCTTAAATGAATATAAGCAGACACGGACACTGAGTTTCTGTGATCTCCCTCTGATTCAGACCATTGTCTTTCTGATGAACTGATACACTTGAACTCTGTCATCAGACTGACAGCCAGTGCTTCCCAACACACAGTCTGTTCATGTGACACTTCCTGTCAGAAGCTGCAAAGGGAAAAAAGCTCCTTTTCTCAAACATCAGGGATTAAAAATCAATAAATCAATCAAAGCTTATTTCTAGAACACTTTTCATCCAAAATCATGTAGCCTAACTATACATTTCACACATAAAGCAATGGTTTTCAAAAAGTGAGGGGAGATGTAGGATGAAGACGCTGCGGCAGGTTTTAGAAAAACAATAATGAAGTGATTGGAGTCAGCAGCAACAGATGTGACCAGCAGAGAATCATCACAGTTTTATTTTCTCTTCAGCAGGGCCGGCACTAGAAATTCTTGGCCCCCTGAAAGAGTACTAAATCAGCCCCCTGCCCCCTGACTTTTCATCACCACTGTTTTTTCTTAGACTATTAGATGAGCTGCCTGACAAATGAATTTCCCTTTGGGATGAATAAGGTCCTTCCTGTTCCTATTATCATTTTTATTGACTTTGTTTTGATGATGATACTGCAGTAGTGTGAGTATAGTCAGGCTCATGTGCAGAATAATTTAGTCACAGAGAGATTAGGCTACTTTTGTTCTAATAGCTCATTGTGGTACTTTCTTCCCACAGTGGTGTGTGTGCAGGTGTAATTAGTACGTGTTGTGTGGAGGTTGCTCTGTCCTGTGTTATTGGACCATGCACTGGTTTGAGCAGTAGTGACTATAAGTTAACGAAGTGCTGGTGTGCAGCACTGGATCCAAACAAGCACACCAACAGTCAACATGAGCAGGATTCAGGATCAACAGGGATCATCCCAGGTCAGTGTGCTGAGGGTGTGGAATGGTGTTTAATGTCAGGACAGGGTTGGTAACATTAGTCATTCTATCAGTGCAGGCATGTTGTAGAGGTTCTGCTGGACTTTACCCACACGTGTCATTGTCACATAGCAAGTGCTGTCACTGCACAGCTGCACCTCTGTGTGTGTGTCTCTGCTGATACTGTGGTTTTCCTGCCTGCACTGAAAATCAGAAAGTGCTCAAATGTCACATATACTGCGTTGTGCATGACACAGCTGCTGTGGAGGACGCTCTTCAGTACAAGACAGAAACTCACATATTGATTTGTCTGTACTTTTCTCAAGACTGAATTAGAGGTGCCAGAATGTCTATGTTTACCCAGTTGCTAGCTTCAATAAACACCACAGTGTTTTTTTTATATATGTCAAATGCAAAGGAGGCAGACCCAGAGACACCTGCTGGCCTGGTTACCACAGCAGTGTGGTGGATGGTATCATCTCAGGTCAGATCATGACTCCACCTGTACCTCTCTGGTTCTTCATAGAGGTCAACCGTTTAGAACCTGATCAAAAGGAAACTCAGGTTGGCATCCTTCCTGAGCCTCTGTTGCTCCCTCCATTATTCCTCCTCCACCTCCCTGCTGGGTTCTGTCACTATGCCCAGGCCTGTGTCCTAAGGCCTCTCTGAGTTAATCCCCTGGGAGGGAAGGAAGTCTGACCAGCAACATGTTAGCCTAAAGCCTAAGATACAGACTCGTCTGAGGGTGATGATTTTGCCAGGAACTTCTTCAGATCATATATATATTTACCAGCAGAAAGATGAACATGAAGTATGAGTGGAAGACAGAGGCGGCGGTCTATTTGTGCCGCAGGCTGGTTCTCTGCTTCCCTGTGATGCAGTAAATGGATTGGAAGGTGCTGGTTCACCTGATGTGATGGGCTCCAGCAGCCAAGAGGAGTTCCTCTCAGCTCCATTGCAGCCACACTCAGCCACACATCCCGTGTGTTATGAAATGAATGAAAGCCAGGGAGGAGAGTCTTAATCCATGTGTTCATCCTTAAAGCTCTTCACAGTCACATCTCACCTTTTTGATGAAGTCTATCATTTAAAAAGCGAGGGATGTGCATTTTTTATCGTTTAGAGGCAACATCTGAATCATCTGCCCTTCACCCAGCAATAATTCTGTTGTGAAGTAAACTCAGAGATCTGGACATTTTCACATGTACTACTTTATACAGTATAAGCTACAGGTGGAGGACAGGTGGAGGACAGGTGGAGCTCTATCTGGATGATTTAAGGAACCAGAGTGGGAAGGTTAGACAATATGCTGTCAATCACGGCTGGTTCAGTCAAGCCCTGCATAAAAAGAATGGCAGGCTGTGAAATGACATGACATTTGTTGTGCACAAAAATATTGTTTTGGTGCTTAGACCTCACAGGAAGTAAAACCATCAATGAATGTGAAGCTCACATCTAAAGCAGACTTCCCTGGCTCTAGACACTGGTGATTCTAAAGAGTATGATGCTTGCTGTCATGGAAGCCTCTGGTTGAAGGTTCAGATGAAGATGGTCTGTATCTTGACTGAGGTGGTGAAGGGACAGAGGTGGACTGTGCTAAACCTGAAATGACAGCTGAATAACAGCAGAGAGAGAGAGCGCAATGTGACAGCTAAAGACTGACTGGTGAAAGGTTGGATGGCAGTGCTGAGAGGATGAGACCAGAAATGAAAACCAATGATGTGAAAGATGCTGCAGTGCTGAGGTGAAGTGCAGAGTCAGCTGATCATTCTCTGTGAGTGCATCACGTTTCATAAGCAGGTGGAACACTGTTGGACTGTTACGTCCCGTTATCAAGGAGCCTGAACACACCGTGCTTGTGCTCAAGGAGACTGTAGTGCAGCATTCCTGCACTTTGCTCCTCACCTGTTGCATCATCCTTATCGTCTTCATTAGCAGCCTTTGATCGTGTCGATAATATCATAAATGTGTGATTCCTTTCCAAAAGTTCAAACCTACAGTCAGCCCATCTCGAAGTTTTGCTTCATCCAGGATGTTCCAGCAATCATCAACCACTCCGATTTCATATTAACTGCTGGATCGATGTGTGTGTGTGTGGGGCCGAGAGGCGGCGTGAATGCTGAGGACGCAGTTGTCAGTGTTAAATGGACACTTGTCAGAGAATGATTGACAGATAACCTCCTGATAGCTGAGGATCACGCCACACAGATAACTGTGGTTTTATCAGGTGATGGAGGTGCAGCAGATGGGTGGAGGACACGTTTTATCAGGGCTTCAGGTTTTCACACGGGGGTTAGGGTTAGGGTTGTCACTGCCTCATGCCCTGGAGCTGTAAAAGAGGTCTGAGGCTGGTCTCTCACATGGTGTGGAAGTCAGTGTGTGTGAGGGGAAGAAGAGGAAACTGAGATTTTTAGGTCCAGTTTAGATTAATTGTAAATAAAAAGAAGGTCAGTTGAAACATAACTTTATGTAAGTCATCTGCAATAAAGTCAGTGAGTGAGTGGGGGCCTGTGCCACCTAGCCAGTGTCTGCTTATAGTCTGCATGTGATGTGTTTAAGGGACATATGTAAAACACAGCTGCCAAACACAACCAGGGTCACACTCCTCCCTTTCAAATAGTCTTGAGTGTCTGTATGCACAGTCAGATCAGACCATGTCATCCTGTGGAGGACACTGAAAGAAACGAAAGAGACCGGCAGCTTTTATACTTCATGACATGGAGAAATCCTCTGAAGAGCAGTGCTGTGGTGGTGAATGGTAGAACCTGCTGTGATGAATGCAGAAATAAAGGCAGATGTTATTCTTCTGATCGCAAGAAAAAAAAAACGGATAGTTTTTCTTAACAGTTTTCCTGAAATTAGATTTTAAAAATTACATCATTCACATTGCATTGTAACTGACTTATTGTGACACACGTAACCAGCAGTTATCTGGATATGATGTCATAATCAGAATAACTTTATTGGTCCCCAAGGAGGATCAATAAAGTAGTTCTGTAAAAAAAATAATAATATGAAATGTAATATATAAGAGTGAGGAAAAACAAAGATCTGGGTAGATAACAATGCCTCTAAAATAAAATAATAGCAGAAAAATAGACATATTTGTGTATTTTACTTACTTACATGAAATTTAAAACAAATATACAGAGTACAGGTGCAGGAGAGTCTCACTGTGCAGAGTTAAAGAGTGTTATGTGTTAGACCTGTTAGATTTGTTTCTATGTATGACTAAGAAAGTCCAAAATGGAACTTTCCATTCCATCATTTGGAGTTAAAATAAATACTAATATGTTCATATGTTCTTCTGACCTGACACCTATATAATGTGTCATTTACTGATTTTATTTTCCTGGTGGAAATCATTTTCCAGTCCTGTGGCGTCACGTCCTGAGGCTGCACCGTGCGCACGGACAGGATTATCAGAGACACTTATTCATCACCACTGTGCATGTTTAACAGACAGCTGGCAGCTTCAACACATGGAAAGCTGTTGCCAGTGATGGACTGGAAAATGACAACACTTTATGGAGCTGGGCTGATTTGTAATAGGAGCCCGTAATCATTCGTAGAAGTCCTGTAATTAGGATGGAGCTACTGACGTCAGAGCAGCAGATCCGTACCTGCACCTGCCATTACTGTATGTGTTTTTGACTTCATAATGTATCCATGTATACAGTATGTAAACAGGGAAGTGAGCTGACGTACAGGACATACCATGTGCTGATTGTATTGATGTGGAATCTCTGATTGACGTAAGGCAGCTGCAGTGGAGAAAGTTAAAGTGCACTCAGTAGTAAATGAATGACCACGGCTCAGACAGCTGTTTAATCACAGTCACTGAGCTGCTGCTGTTTGTCCTCCTGTGATTCATTTTCAATGGAGAAACCATTAAACCAGCAGGATCTGAGGCTGCAGAGGGCAGAGAGAGATCAGCTGCTCGGTCTTTATCAACCTGTTTTTATTATGAAAGGTCCCAGTTTAAATCCAGTCGTATCAGGGCCCGGCTCATTTATCAGCTAATTTCAGCCATTAGAGAATAATCGTAATCTGGCTGAGTAAACTAATCAAGTACTTTTATTTTATTATTTCTGGAGGCTGGCACAATAACATATTTCACTGCGCATGTGTAGTGGTGTATGTGACAAATAAAGCTTATCTTATCTTCAATGAAGTTATTAAAACTAAAGAATTATGAGGTAGTTAAGTTCACCTATTCTTTTTTATTCTAATAATAACCAAAGCTTATGATGAGTTGTGTAATAGCTCATCATTTTTTAAGTTAGCAAGTCCAGTATTGATTTTTTTTCCACACAATATATATATATATATATAGATAGAGAGAGAGAGAGAGAGAGAGAGATATATATATATCAGAGAAAAAAAAAAAAAAAAATTTATATATTTATATATATATACAGAAAAAAAAAAAAAAAAATATATATATATATATATATTTTTTTTTTTTTTTTTTTCATTTGCACATTGATGTTTAAAATAAAACCATCAATTTGAATAGCTTGTATACATGAGTATCCTGCCTGAAAAACATAAAATATTGACTTAACATGTCAGAAATGACTTGCCTCAAGTTAAATTTGATTTATGTCTCCCAAGAAATAATATTATCTACATAATGATTTTTGAGCTCTACATATAAAGATATATTGGCTAAATGGATAATAAAAATGTACAAATTCAGACTGGAGGACTGTGTGAAGTCAGGCTGATGCTGTGTACAGTGTTAGAACTGCCAGGGAATTAAAACTGCACACCTTTTAAATGAACTTTCATGCTACTGTTCTCCTGTGTGTGTGTGTGTGTGTGTGTGTGTAGGATGAGAGCAGCAGGCTGCGGCCTCGTCTCTGCCAGCTGAAGAAGGGACCTAATGGCTACGGCTTCAACCTGCACAGTGAGAAGTCTAAACCAGGCCAGTTCATCAGAGCTGTGGACGAGGACTCTCCAGCATACAGAGCTGGTCTCAGACCACAGGACAAGATCGTCCAGGTACACACACACACACACACATTCCTGCACTGCTGCTTCATACTGTGTGTTTGTTTTACTCAGTTTGTTGGTGTATCAGCTGTAATCCTATTACATCAATGAGTAAGTAGGAAGCTGAAATCCCTGGTAGTTTTTAAGAGGTGGAGTGTGTGTGTTTGTGTGTCTGTGTGTGTATGTAACTGTGATGTATGTGTGATATTTCTACATGTAGATGTACATGTGTTCATCCATCAGCCCATGTGTGTGTTTGTGTGATAGTGTGATATTGTGTGTGTGTGTGTGTGTGTGTTGTGGGGGGGTTGGGGTCAGAGTTAATCCGCTTTATTATGTCTGTGGGCTGAATTACAGGCTGCTCCAACAGTGCAGGAGGGGGAGGTGTTAATAAAGTAATACCATGACCTCATATACAGTATTTGCTTTAGAGCAGTGTGGAGGTTGATTTCAGAATGCTGAGAATGTGATGGAGTGCGTGCAAAGGTCAGAGGTCACCGCAGAGGAACACAGCATCACGCTGTACCACCTGTTGACTGTCACAGCCGCCGTGGGAGAGATTCCTGAAGCCGAGCTCGTCCTCCCACAGAAATTCCTCACTCACTTTATCTCAGGAGACTTGATTAGCTCCAGCTCAGGGTGTATGTGTGTGTGTGTGTGTGTGTGTGTACACCGAGCATCTTCATCACTGGCACCATCACTCCTCCCGCTGTTACTCTGTCCATTAGTTCACCTTATCTTCTGCACATCATGAGAGCTCACCCTCTGTGTCTGCTGTTGTCTCTGTGAACCATCAGAGACTCGCTGGGTCTTCTCAGGGAGGCAGAGACAAAGCAGTTGTGCATTTCATGGCTGAAGTTTCAGCCCCAGGTTTTATATTGTTGCCAAAATAACATATTTGTTCTGATAAAGGTGATGTACTCGCTGCTTTGGCCGTGTGTAACAAAACTTTCCCAAGTGTCTGCGGACTCCACCGTCTGCGGGTGTTCAGGTAGACAAAGCTTGTTAACACACAGAGCATGCTGACAACCTCTGCTGTGTGCTCTGTTACATGACTGCTGTTTGTTGGAACTTTGAGAAAGCAAAGTGACAGAATTATATATGAATGATAATAATGATGATGATAATGACGATATGAATTTGAAATTCCTGAAACTTAAAAGTTCAACTCTGATAAATGATACAATCTAGATTAAAGCAATAATAAAACAATGGTATAAATTAATTCATTTTTAAAAATTTCAAATCTAATGGTCTGATGACATATTGTGGTAAGCTAACACATTAGCAAACACTGTCATCAGTAGTTAGCACATGACTTTGTTCTAGACCAGACCAAAGTAGCTTTGATGATTTATTTTAATATACATACATATACAACTTAACCTGCTGCACTTATTGCAGGTAACTGACGATCCACCATCACCTGTCACTATGAGTGTGGGATCAGCTGTATGACCTCATTTCAGGTTATAAGAGATAACAGAAGAACACATACACCGTGTGAAAGAACTGTTATGTATAGGGTCTTATATGAAGAGTCCATGGTATAAAGTGTAGTATATAGATCACTGTGTTGCCCCCACAGCCTGACATCACTTGTGTGACTCCTCCTGAGCTTTCCAGTCTTCACCTGTTGTACAGTCATTCATACTGGAGGCTAAACAAACAAACCCAGTTTCCCCTTAGTGACGAATCTGTGATCAGGTCAGACTGGAGCTGTTGGGTTTCTGAAGCTCTGCTTCTCACAGGCTCCGGTTAGACCAGGTCCTTGCTGACATGCTGGGTGTGGTGATCCTGATGTGAGTGCGTTATGTTGGAAATATTCCACCTCCAGGGTTCAGCTGCTGCAGCAGCAACTGTGGCTGACAGCTGGCAGTTGAACCATCTCACAGCCGATTGTGCAGCACGTGTTTTGTAATGGTCTCTGATAGCAGCCGATGGCCGAGCTCCCTCCACCACACCCACTGTCAGTCCAGCTCTAGTGTGACGCACAGGAGGCTCAGTGTAAATATCTTTAGGCTTTTTATTTTTATGCAATACAAAGAAGAGAAACAAGAGATTTCCACAGCTGCAGTCTGACACAGGGACAGGAGCTCTGGGTGTGGGAGGTGGTGCTGGGACTCACTGCAGAATTCTGAAGTAGAGCTGCAGGGATGAAGGTGGAGGGTGTGAAGGTGTGGATGAGCTCCCCCAGGAAACAGCCACAGAGAACTGATCATGGAGAAACTGTCAGAAACTCTGATGTAGGTGGAGAGCGTGACAGACATCCTCTCCTCTCCTGTCTCCTCTCAGGTTAATGGAGTGTCAGTGTTTAGGATGCAGCACTCGGAGGTGGTTGCAAACATCAAGTCAGGAGGAGACCAGACCAGCCTGCTGGTGGTGGACGCTGAGACCGATGAGTTCTTCAAGAGATGCAACGTCCTGCCCACTGAGGAGCACCTCACTGGTAACAAACATTCACACACACACACACACACACAGACACACACACACACACACTAAAATCTCTACACATCTTTGAAAAGATCTGCTGCTGAACCATTAGAAACCTGACTGTATAACAAACCGAAGCTTCTCCCGTCACTGCAGGACCTCTTCCTGAGCCACTGTCACACAAACCATCAGAGGACGAAGAGGTGAGGACCACTGTGCGCGCGCACACACACACACGCACACACACTCTTACAGATAGTGGCCTGGAAAAGCCCTGCTGATCCTCTCTGGACTTTCCTGGTAGCAGATTAGGATTGTGGACACAGTCTGACTGGTAACATACTGTATTGAAGGTTGAGAGAAGCTGCAGCTTCACTTTAGTCACTTTATCATGAACTATATAAACTGTTATATGTTCAACTGCTGAAAACAATCCACACATCAGCATAATCTCACTTTTGTTACATGAGAGGAGTTTATTTCACACATGAAGGTGTGACGTGATAAGAAATAATAATAAAAAGAAAACATTGCAGCTGCAGACAGTAATATCTCATTAAAGACATCATCTATCTCAATATACAGTATTACTGTTATCATAATGTAATTACACTATTACACTCTATATTTTAGGTATAAGTGATGGACATTTAAATAAGCAGTTTCCACAGTTTGTAGCACACACACTCAGATAACTCTGATGACATCATTACGACATCATCAGTATTTTCCTGTTGCGTGGTGGTCACCATGTGTAAATCAGAACAGAGTTGCTGTGATGCTCCGAAGCCACAGTCACTTTATCAAACCGTAAGTAAACATGAAGAAGCAACGCCCCCCTCCACTCTGCACACACTCACACACACATTCACACACAGGAGGTCAGAGGTCGTCATGAGTGTTTATGGCGGCCCTGTGTTACGTAATATCTGGTGAATGAGTGATTGTTCCTGCTGCAGCAGAGCAGAATCTGAGTGAGTGTGTGAACTGCGCGTTAGTTATCTCATTTGCATAATCCCCAACTCGCCCTGAGAGTTAAAGCCACTTCAATCCTATGATCCTCGAGGGGAGAGAGAGAGGGGAGAGAGAGATAGAGAGGAAAACACACAGTGCTGAGCTCTGGTCGCCATGGTGAAGGGTCAGCCACAATGTCACCAAAGGGGCCAATCCCCTTTTCCCATCTTGTCAATGTGTGTGTGTGTGTGAGTGTGTGTATGTGTGTGTGTACGGCGCTGATGAAACTGAGCTGAAACTCATGTGCTGCTGCTGTTTGCTTGAAGTCACATGATCTGGATGTTTTCAGTCACATGTGAAGGTCGGGTCTGTCTGAGCTGCACACACACACATCAAACACTCAGTAGAAATAAAAACTTGTAGAGGGGGAGTGTGTAGTGTGTGTGTGTGTCAAGTTTTGCTGTCATGCAGTTGTTGTGGTTTGTTGTTTATGGAAATCATGGCCACAGGGCTTTTTGTCTGAGTCTATTTTTAGAAGCAGCTGCTGATGAAGTTTATTCACACATGGTAGGAAAAGCTGTTGAGAACAGGTTACGTGTGTTTTTTCACACACTGCTGACACTGAGTGACAGTTTTAATAATAGACCAGTGTGCCAGGGTGACTGACAGCAGGCTCTGCTGCCCCCTGCTGGACCACAGCAGCACATTCTCTTATCACTTCTTTGAATTCAGCTTGTCCAGTGTGGTGTTGTGTGTCCTACGGAGTCCTACAGAGTGTGTCAGACTCACCATGTCAGAACTGACTCTTCAGGTTCACTCAGCTTCCTCTCTGTGAGTCACATCTGCTGACCAGGAAGTCACTGTGATGACGTGCTGTGACATGGTACAATGAATAATAATAGGCTAAAAATAACACATTTTGAATGAGTTATAAGTCAGAGCTGCCATAAGGCTCTTTAATGACATCCACTGGCTATATCACTTATCTGTCAGGAGTCTGGAGCCTGGGCAGCTCACCAGGCTGTGACAACAACCTCACACACTCACATTCACAACTAAGGCTAATATAGAGATGCCAGTCTAGTGTGTGTGTGTGTGTCTTTGAACTGTGTTAGGAAGCTGGAGAGAACCCACCAGAACATGTGAACTCCATACAGCAAGGTCCAGGTCCAGCTCAGTGTATTGGAAGTGCTCCTCTTCTTCCCTGCTGTTCCTGACTAGAGTGGCTCAGTCAGTCAGTCAGTCAGTCACAGTCACAGTCAGTCAGTCAGTCAGTCAGTCAGTCAACCCACCACTTACTGTCCAGTCACACACTCCTGACACATGAAAAACAACTGGTCCAGTTGCAACATAACAATATAAGTAAATTTCATCCATCTTGGATATTATAATATGATGTATTGTCACCTTATACTTTACACTAACTGTGTGTGTGTGTGTGTGTGTGTGTGTTTGTTTGAACAGACACCTGCATTGATGAAGACTAAAGGCTCTGTGAGCTCGTCTGCCTCCAGCGCCTCCTCCAACGCCTCCCTGCCAACAGCCAACACCAGCTCCACCCCTGCAGAGGTGCATATCACACACACACACACACACACACACACACACTCACTCACTCACTAACACTTCCCTGTTCTTGGTTTTTGTTTCTATTTGGTACATTATTTCATTTCTTCCACACATGCTCTGTTTTCTATAATGGGCCATTATAGAAAGCCACTCTGAGGAATCTGTGGTCTCAGGAATTTATTGTTTTATTATTTTAAAAGATATTTCTGCTAAGAAATAAGTTTTAACGTACAATGTAAAATGTGAGAGGTCAGACATGAATCACAGGCTGAGTGTAGAGTCGTGTTGGTCGACCATGGATTATAAACCTGAGCTTTAAATAAGACAAGCAGTTTGAATGTTGTGGACAGTTTATTATAAAGTTTGCTAAAATACTGTTTATGTCTAAATCCTGGAAAATCAAGTGATTGTCCTGGGTCAGTTTCAGAATAACACACTAAACTATCTGTGGATTTCTTTGTGTCCAGGCTGACAGGGCTCCAGAGGGGGGCCTGGGTCTGGGGATGTCTCTGGCTCAGGCCAGAGAAAAAGCCCGTCAAAACCGAGCCGCCAAGAAAGCCCCACCCATGGACTGGAGCAAGAGGAACGAACTGTTCAGCAACTTGTAAACACCACCACCACCACCACCACCACCACCACCATCATCATCACCATCATCATCACCATCATCACCACCACCATCACCACTCAGCTCCGTCTGCCCCACCCTCTGGTGGAGAATCCAGAGACATAATCAGTCTCTGGCCTCTGGATTTGGTTTTGACTTTGAAAGACACACTGTTCGTTCAGAACATTTTAAAGTCCCGTGTTCAACAGTATTATTTGATGATTTTATTGTTTTAATTTAGGGTTTTTGCCACTTTTGAAGGAATGAATGTTAATATAAAGGATGTTTGAGAGAGACGGAGACGTACAGCTCCTCAGGTGGAGAGACCACGTCAGGAACACCGGGGCTGTAGGGAACATAAATCATTGGCAGATTTGAGTCGAGATTGTAAATCTACAGTTTAAATAAAGGCCAGACGTCGGTGTCTGCAATCAGAAACTACAATGAAA
Organism: Caranx ignobilis; assembly: GCA_021432705.1. NCBI lineage: Eukaryota > Metazoa > Chordata > Actinopteri > Carangiformes > Carangidae > Caranx > Caranx ignobilis. The sequence continues at coordinate 17,697,251 of MU269988.1, forward strand.
GTTTTCTTTACTCACTGTCTGAAGGGACAGACCTAAACATCTGCTGAAGCCTCACTGCCACAGTAACCACGACAACCTGCTCCAACACCATCAGGGCGTTCAAATTGTACGATGGCTGCGGCCACTGTAGTTTGTAGAGTCATGAAAGTGGTAACAGCCAGCAGGGTTTCTGACATCATATATGATTCAGTGAAATTATTTTTTCATGTTGCTCTTGTTCGATTTGTACATACATGAATAAATGATTTAAGAGGAAATTTGATCTCGACTGATGCTTTGGCATTTCTGAACCACCAAACTGTGACAGCTAGAGGGGGGTCAGAGGTCTGCGGTCCAAACCTGCAGGTTTCAGTAGGTGTTCTGGTCTGCAGTGTTGAGCATTGACCAAAAAAGTTGTCTAAGGATCTAAGTGGTCCACTGTCCACCTACAACACAACACAACTGGACCAGGAACCAATGGATGAAGGTGGCCTGACGAATCACATTATAGGACAGGCGTGTGTGTGCTACTTAAGTGGGGGAGACATAGCACCTGGATGCAGATGCAGGCCAAGTGTTCTCGGACAGCAGTGTCCTCTCAGTAGCTCCATGTTCTCTGTCACTGCAGAAATGCTTTAAGTTGTGGTTTGAAGAACACAACAAGTTCGAAGTGGTGGCCTGCAGAGTCCCCAGATCAGAATCCAGTCCAGCATCTGTGGGATGTACTGGACAAACAAGTCAGACACCTGAGGTCCCACCTACAGCAGGGAAAATAAGAATTGAACGCATCAACATTTCTCTCAGTAAATATATTCTAATGGGGCTATTGATGTGAAATTTTCACCAGATGTCAGGAACAACCCAAGTAATCCACACATACAAAGACATCCAAACATATATGTCAATAAATGAACTTATGTGTAATAAAGTGAAATGACACAGGGGATAAGTATTGAACACATGAAGAAAAGGAGGAGGAGCAGAAAGGAATGAAAGACAAGAAAGCAGCCGGAATCTGTCAGTGTTTAGAAAGTCCTCCTGTCTTCTATCAGTGCTCATTAATATCAGCTGCTGTAGTCCTGATTGATGCCTATAAAAAGGTTTCTCATCATCAAGGTGTCACACAAGAAGCACCTCCTGATGGGACCTTCACAACCTTATGTTGGTTGGATAGTTGGTTTGGTTTGGTTTGGGGCTGGAAGTGAATAGAACATCATTTAATCATAAAGCAAAGACTCCAGAGAAAACTGAGAGGAGTTGTCCAAGAGCCAAGGAGCACTCACAGAGAGCTCTAGACAGACCTGGAATCAGCAGGTAAACAATGAGTAATGACTCAACCACCATGTCCTCTATGCACACTGACTGTTGACACCTGCAATATTATTTTTCCCACTGTATGTACTGGACTATAAGGATCTGGTGACATCCTGGTATCAGATACCACAGCTCACCTTCATAGGCCTGTGGTCCACACCTGGACAGCTCAGAGCTGTTGTAGCTCCAGCTGGGGACCAACACAGTACATTATGGGTGATATGTGTATAGTTCACCTTTCACCACTTGTCCCTGCATCTACATTTCACTTTGCTTTCTGTGGTGAATGCAGCTGAATCAACGACACCCCCTCAGTACAAATCCTCCTTTTAATGACTTCCAGGATGATACAGAATTCATTGGAAATATTAATAAAAGTAACGGACATCCATTAAAACTGAACACAGGAACAAACTGTGCTAAAACTTCTTGAACAAAACCTTAAAGACAAAACAACTCCTTGATTCAGTTACAGTACAAAAAGAAAAAGAAAAAAATCAGGGAGTGCAAAGGATTCAAGATGGCGCGTGTTGAAGACGGCTTCAGGTGATGGCTTTTCTTAACTGGCTTCACTGAAAGACTATGGCTCACAAACAAGCATTCAACCACACAGGAAGAGGAGTTAGAGTTCACAATAAAAGCTTCTTGCCATCACTTTGTGTAGTAAATACTCTGGAAGGTGCTTGAGGAGATGGATACAGTTGATGTAATCTGTTTTAGAGACATCTGGTTTAAATAAAGCAAACTGTGGGCGTCCTGAGCGTCTCGTCCCACAGAGCTGCTCCTGTTCACTTCATGTGTACTGCTGCCCTGTGAAACAAGCCCCGCCCCTTTATGGAGTGTGTCAGAATTATTTAAATGAAGCATTATAAAACTCTGAATGACAAAGTTACACAACAATAATTACAAAGAACAGTAACAAAAGGATAATTACATGTGCCAATTTAACATTGGATGTTTCTGTTTTCTCTCTAACATTCCATCTGAAGATGTGATTTAGTTCGATGACTTAACATTTACAGTCACCATTCCATCACTACTTTCATTTAAAGCATTTTAGGGTCAATAGAAGCAACTTCAAGGGTCAAACTTACATTTTACAAGCTACTAAACACACATTGTGAAGAGTTAGTTAATTGACTCAGCTGCCTCCTCTGATTGGTCAGAACGATGAGGCCTCCTCAGAACTTACAGTAGGAAATATGTCTGCATGCTGCTGAATATTTCAACTAAAAAATGTTGGAGAAAAGTGGCCCGCTGTCGCTTTAAATGAAAGTAATCACTAAATAGAAACTGTAAATGTTAGAAAAAAACACGTATTTTGTTTTTTCATTTTGAAATTCATTTATCATTTTTAAAGTACAACAGTGACTTTTAAATATAAATTGGAAAATGAATACTTTTTTTTTTTTTTTTAATGCAGTTTATACAGTTTCTCTAATCTTCAACCTGCAGTAAACACACACCTCTGCTCTACAGAAACAGAATGTATCTTACAGTGTTCAGTCACCTGAACAGGTCCCACTGTACAAGTGTTGGGAGGCTTCTCTTTGTCTTTGGAAACAGCAGAGTTAGAGTAGCTTCACTTCATAGCACCCTGAGGTGAGCTGTGGTGGCCTGAGCTCCACAGTGTTCAGGGACCTGACCACTCAACACACTGCAGCAACACACACACGACCTCTGGTAATGGCTTTTTTTTTACTGGATTAATTTGACAACACACGCTGCAATTATTCACAAAAATCACAACATGATGGAAGTGTTTTCAGGGGGACGTATATACGTCGCTGTAGCTAAATTCCAACACCACTAACAGAAAGCAAACTAGCTGTCCGAGTGTGTCCCCTGGAAACACCTCCACTGTGTTGCATATATTAGCAGCGCTTTGTGTATTTGTTTTTGTTTGTGAGTATTTGCAGCCCATGAGATGTGTTGTGAAACTGATGACTGAGTTTTCAGAAGTTGTCTGTGTTTTGTGTGTGTGCGTTTCCTTACACTGCAGCGCATTGAGCCCTCAGGGCCACCGTATCATCAGTCAGAACTGACCAATATGTTTCCACTGACAGTGACAGTGTTTTAAAAACCAAATGTTTCCTAACGTGGTCCTGACAGAACCCTGCTGCAGAGGAATATAGACTTTGGTAAAAACATAAAATCTACATAAATATGGAATATGCTGCTTTAATACAATAAACAATATTTCCCTGTGTAATAGACAATAAGCAGCAGTAAGCAACATTTTATGTATATATTTATATATATGTGGGATGATTTAAACTGTGGATCAGTCCATCTGTTATAAAGCAAACATATATAGGTATAAATATACTCAGTACAAAGATACTGGCTACACACACACAGTGTCACCATAGACATATCTATACATTTAACAGTAATGTGAATTTAATGGACCCTCATTCCCTTTAGTGATAATAAAGTAGTGAACACACACAGGCTTCTGGGAGCTGATCTCACAGCTGCTGTTTGTTTTCCCAGGTGTGTGTCCTAAGGCGAAGTGCTCGCGTTGAAAAACTGGCCAATATCCTCAATGTGATCCACCCAGAGTCTCAGAGCCCGGTGTGGTTCTGAGCTCCACAGTCCCTGCTCTGACCAGCAGCAGAGGCTCAGCCTCTGTTCACTGGACTCTCGCTCCCTTCAGAGAAGAAGCTGAGACGTCAGTCCAACATGGCGTCCAGCTGGTCGGCGAGGTCATCAAACATGTTGCTGATGTCATCCAGAATGTTTCCGGCAGCCTTCACTGTGCTGCTGCCGCTGAGGAAGAGACAGGACAGAGGAGTGTCAGTGGGATGACTGAGAAATTTATCTGACGAGTAATGATCCTAAACAACAAGCAACAAATGATGTGATGATAAACAGTTCATGTTCTAAAGATTATCTGAAGCACTTCTCACTTTGGAGTCAAAACTAGGGCTGCACGAAATGTAAAAAAATATAATTGTGATTATTCTGATACACTGATCATGCATGTCCTTGTGACCGCTGGCAGGTGAAGTGAATAACAGTGAATAACACTCATCATGGCACCTGTTGTGGGTGGGATATATTAGGCAGCAAGTGAACATTTTGTCCTCAAAGTTGATGTGTTAGAAGCAGGAAAAACAGGTGGTGTCAGGATCTGAGGCAGCTTGACTACAGCTCTTGTGGGCTGTTCCTGGTCTGCAGTGGTCAGCATCTATCAAAAGTGGTCCAAGGAAGGGACAGCGGTGAACCGGCCACAGGCTCATTGATACACGTGGGGAGAGAAGGCTGGCCCGTGTGGTCCCATCCAACAGACCAGCTGCTGTTGCTCAAACTGCTGAAGAAGTTCATGCTGCTTCTGACAGAAAGCTGTCAGATACACAGTGCAACACAGCTGTGTATTTGGCAGCAAAAGGGACCAACACAGTATTAGGCAGGTGATCAGAATGATATGCCTGACCAATGTATAAATATATGACAAAACATAAATATTATTTTCACAGATCTGTTTCAAACATGTCCCCTGGCATCTGTAGCAGCACAGTGCAAACACCGATCTGTTCTGAAACACTGAGAGGAAAAAAACTATGAATATGAAACTTCAAAGGGATGTTGACTGAATCCAGCTGCCACCTCCTGTGCTGCTGACTTCAGCTGCTGTATCTATAGATAATAACCTCAGTGGTAACAATGAGCCCCTTATTAATATTCACACTGTATTTGCACGATTTACTTTGTCTTTACTGTGTCAAACACATTCACACATGAACATAATTGTTCTTATTGTAATTATATCATAATTTGTTTTAAATGCCAAAACATTCTCATTTGGTTTTATATTTGCATAAACATACTTAATTCTTGCAGATTTAAATTACAAGTGCAAAGTATTGACTTTATTTCTATAATTTACACCAGAACCTGTGTTTTATGTACCTCATGTATGTGTGTATAGAAGCCACAGTTGTACAGATGCTGTGTCTTTGTTCCAGTCTCTGGGTGTGAATTGTGATCTTATAAATGTACATAAGAACAGTTTTGGTTTTTGGAAGTCCTGCTGACCCTGCACTTTCAACCCTGACTGCCCCCACAACTGTTCAGTTACACCTGTGACTCTATACAAACCTCCTGTAAGAGTTATCTAAATTACAGCTACACTTCCTGTCTTGGACGGCCCTGGGAGCCTTTGTGTGACGGTGTGTGGTGAGTGAGGGTCACTGGTCTTTACCCGTCCACACTGCTCCCCTGCGCCAGCTTGTTCTCCACCACTTTGAGAGCAGCTTCCAGTGATGTGCTGGTTTGCTCCAGCCTCTTGTGAGCCAGCACCTCCAGACCTACCACGCCGGCCTGAGGGGCCCCTGCTCCCCCTGCCTGGCCCCCCGAGACAGCCTGCACTGGAGATACGACTCCTTGAGCCATGGAGTGGTTGAATCCTGTGAGACAGAGAGTACAGTTTTAGCTTTGAAGTTAGACAAGTGATAAGTGTGGACATGATGTGAGGCGAGCGTTACCTGCTGCTGATGCTGTGGGGCTGAGCTGAGGGAGTCTGGACACAGACACAGCAGCTGCTCTGTGTGGACTCTCAGGCTTCACTGTCTGTGGGTGTCTCACAGCTTTAGGACTGGGTGAACACGTGTGTGTGTGGACACTGCCGCCCAGCTTCGGTGACACTGTGTGGATCTGGACACTGGTCAGTTTGGGAATGGCTGTTTGTGGACTGGTCTGGACTGGGGCGGCTGTTTTCTGAGGTGTTGGTTGGTTGTTTGGAGACTGTTTGAGAGGACTGGAGGGTTTTGAGGACACGGGGGGCTTCGGGCCTTTACCCATAGAGCCCACTCTCTGGAAGACAGTTTTCAGAGGCTCCTCTTCACACGGTGTCCTCAGACCATTGTGTGTGTTTACATTGTAATTCGTGGCGTGTGGGTGGTTGTCGTCACCGTTGGGTGTGGTTGCCTCCTCGGGCGTGGACGCATCCTTGTCTTTGGGTTTGTGGCGTCTTTTCACCGTGTCAGACTCTTTCAGGTTGAACTCTGGGAGCTCCAGGCTGTTTGGGGTCTGGACTGGATCCTCTGAAGGGGTCTTGACTTCAGCGTCACCCCGGCTGACCACTGTCATCCTGGGACGCTGTTTGATGGTGAGGTTCCCCTCCTCAGCGAAGGGCAGGTGGTCACAGGAGCTGTTCTTTGCATGCACAGCCTTTGATACCCTCTCACTTTTTCTCACTCTCTCTCTCTCCTCAGCTGACCCGTCAGTGTTTCCACCTCTCTGTCTGTCAGCGTCTCCCTCTGTCCTCTCGCCTCCTGACCTTCTTAATCCACCGAGGCCGAGGGCGGGCACAGGTTTAGAGTGCTGTAGGACGATGTGAGGAGGAAGCCCGTGTGGGATCGGGGAGGAGGCGGGGCTGAAAACGGGTGAGGCAGGGATGTGTGTTGGTGGGGGGATGTCTATCCTCCTGGATGGACTGCTGCTGCTGCCCTCCAGCCTGGCTGCGATGCTCCTCACACTGCCTGTGCTCTCTATCTCCACCCCTCCCTTCACCTCCGGCTCCACCACTTTACCGTTTCCCTGTTGGCGCACTGGGCTGCCACTCACCGAGCTCATCCTTTTGGGCGGTGGTGGGGGCGGACCTTTGCGTCGGGACCGCACCGCGAAGGAGTGGCTGCGGTTGATGTGGCGTTGCACCCCTGTGGCGCTGGTATGGCCACGCCCCGGCCTGCGTGACAAGGTGGCGTAGGACGGCATGGCTGCAGCTGAAGCAGAGGTGCAGGGGGGAGTTTGTTCGTCGTCTTCATCCGGCTCACCATCGGACAGGGCGTAGCGCGTCAGGCTTTGGGCCCGCTTCTTTTGAGGGCCCTTCTGGGGGTCATCAGGTGGGATTTGTCCAGACCAGGGCCCTAAGAGAGGAACAGCTCCAGGCAGAGGCTTGGAGAGGACCCGGGGGGCCCCGTTGACCCCTGTCTGAGCCTGGATGTAACTGAAGGCCTTCTGAGTGGGCGAGGGCTGCGGGGATGGAGAGGATGGGGAGGAGGGTGGGTGGTGCTGAGGCTGGTAGAGGCAGGTGGGAGACTGGAAGTGTTTGGCTTTGGGTGGGACAGCTGGATAGGCAAAGCGGGGCATTTTGCTTGGGGTCAGTGGGGGTGTGAGGGGGGAGAAGGGGAGTTTGTTGGGAGTCACAGACCGGCTCTGGTGCTCCCACATCTCTGTAGGTCTCTGTCTACCCCTGCCTCCAGGACTACTTCCTCCTCTGCGGGCCTCCTCGCCTCCTCCACCCCCCACGCTCTCCTCGGAGCGGCTGGGGGTTCTAGCTGAAGACGACACAGCTTGTTGCTCCTGAGAATATCCTGAATTGGAATGTCCAGAATTCCCAGAATTCCCAGAACCACGCGATCGCGTACTGATGCTCTCCTGACTGACCGACATGGCGGATATTGCCACCGCAGAGGTCACGCCCCTGATTCCAAATGCCTCTGTAGCTCCTCCCGCTGCCCTGCCCATCATGGCGTTCTGCAGTTCAGAGCTCAGCTCGCTGTCCTGGAAGGACAGCAGGGCCCTGGGCGTGCGAGGGGAGGGGCAGCAGTTGTCCACGGGAGCGCCAGAGTGTGTGTGAGCGTGCGTGTTGTGTGTTGGTGTGTGTTCAATAGCCACCAGCTCTAGCGCCTCTGGGGGCTTTCGTCTGAGAGTCCCTCCTCTAGCTCTGTCGGCATGGTTACTGGAGCGCTGAAGATCACAGAGTCTCTTCACTGCTAACATCAGCTTCTTCTGATGTCCTGAAACACACACAACACAAATTACAATGATCCACAGTCCCACTGTGGAATCATTTAAAACAAAGAATGTGGTGTCATCTCTCACCTAGTTTGGTTATGCCGATCTCCTGCAGGTCCTCCCACGTGATGTCTTTGACTATAGTGATAGAGTCATAGCCGTTGTCACACAGTCTCTTCTGATACTGAGGAAGTCCGATCACACTGAGCCACTCCCCCAGGTCTGCCTGCAGCAACAAACACAAACATGGACTGAGTCATCTTCCTCCTCCAAGTTGTGCATTTCTAATTCCAAGTGGACATTAGTGGTTCTACAACAGATCCAACAGAAACAGATGTGTCAGATCAGAAAGGTTCAAACTGGCTCTCACAGGAATGTAATCAGGGAGCCACTCAGGGATACTCAGTTTGCCAATCTCCATTGAGATCTTCTTCCTGTGGCCTGGCTTGGTGACTCCGATGGCCGTCAGGTCCTGATCGACAAAACACAACTCATCACAACATGTAATCAGCAAAACAAAGAATGGGAGGTACGGTGAGAGAGGTGGTAAGAAGTGAGGAGGATGGTGAGTGACAGAGCTCAAACAGGAACAGTTTGAAAAAAACCAACAGCCCGTCTAACATCTGTGTTTCTAGGCAACACTAAAAATTTGTAGCTGTATCAGTATTTGTTGCCAAGGCAGTGACATCATTCATGTCTTCATGTGTCTGTGTTGCAATGCTTTGTGTTTGCCACAGTGATGTCACCTGAAGATACCAAATTTAGCTACTTTCAAGTAAAATAAGTCATCAGCCTCCAAGACTAAATCTTCACAGTAACATAGGACAGCACAGTAACACATGTGATTGTGTGATAAGAATGTGAAATTCTTGTAGAAAAAAAAAAATAACTGAAAGTGATTCTGAGTCTTCCACATCTGCAGAAAGCTTTAGCTCTCTTTTCTCTGAGCACTAAAGCAGTGAAACAGTCACTGTCTGATGTTTTTAACATGATCTATGAAAGGTCCAAGTGTAGCTGTGACAGTGACACAAACCTCGGGGTCATCCTGCTGATGGTGGGGACGTCGTATCCTGCAATGATGAAGTTTGAGGTGTACTGCTCCAACTGGAACTCACACAGCCACTGGTAGATGGCCTCAGAGTCCTGATGGTAGAGAGGAAGGAGATTTATGACACACACAGGCACGGACACACACACCCACACACACAGGCTACTGAGCTCACCTTGCCCTCCAGAAGGTGCTCCGGTCTAACGAAGCCTTTCTGAGGAGTGCCGTTCACCTGCCGACGGGAGCCACCTACAAAACACACACACATCATTCCATCAGCGTGAGTGACAGCAGAGTCACTGGAGACAAGACAGCACTGATCTAACAGTGACCACAGTGTGTGTGGTGGTTTCTCCATCTCTCCCTCTCTTCAGTCCAAGACAAGCATTCTGATTACACTCTCTGCTGAAAGGTTAGCACGGTTTACAATAACCTTCATCTATAAAACAGCTCTGAACACAGAGAGACTCTGCAGCACTACAGCACATGTCAGGACCCTTTTACCCCGGCTTGACATGAGGACTGGGAGCCTTTAAAGTTCACTATCACACTGTTCGCTCACATCCTCTCCACTACGCCATGAAATGATCAAAAGAATTCCAGACTTGTCAGCAATGACTCCAGTGAAGAGAGGAGTGGTAAGATTAGAAACTCTACTCTGTGATTGTTTGCACTGTCAGCTCCTAGTTTACTATAGGATTATGTCTGCACAAGTTGGTTAATTCTTCTGAGTGAAGCTCCTACAACCTGTGGCAGCTTCTACTTTTTATGCTCCAAGCCGATGGAAGAGAGACAAGACACAGCTCTCCAGCCTGGAGTTAATTCAATATGTTTTTTAGGCATTCGTCACATTGGGTTATGTTATTATGCACTATATACTTTAGAGTGAATACTTTATTTGCACCACATGCTGGTGCAGCTACTTTCTAGAGTTTTGCCAGGTTTGGTCAAACAGCATCTAGTAGAGAGGTATTTGTCGTCAGGCTGAGACATGACTCCTTCACAAACTCAAACAGAAGGAGAAAACGACAGCTTGACTACAACTAATTCATTTAAACAGCTGACTGACAGGTCCTAATTCTCCCGTGAAGCTCAGCTCAGTATCAGACCATCAGGAGTATCATCTTCACCGTCTTTATGTTAGTGTGAATAAATAAAATACAGATCATGACATCTTACCCCTCAGGAGGAAGAGGAGCGATAGAGCTCCTGATGTTCGGCCCTTCATCCTTCCCTCTGGCTGTGCTGCATTACACTGATCTGACTTCAACTGTCTGTCTCTCTCTGTTTCTCCATTATCAGCAGATCTGTTTAGCTCTTCCCTGACTCCTTCGTGTCTCCTCCCTCTGACCCCTCCCTCCCTCCTTCTCACCCTGAGGTCAGCAGTGACCCTTGGCTTCATCTAACATGTCCTTCCTTAATATTTTGCAGAGCCCCTTCTCAGCAGAAACAGATTTACCTGCAGTATATGAATCCTTCACCTGCTGCTCAGATCCAACACATTTTCCTCTTCTGTGTTATTTCCTTTGAGAGCTGATCAAGTGTTTTTTATGTGCTCAGTGACTGTGAGAAACTGGTGGTTTTATTGGTTTCAGTGGTGAGGTGAGATAAGTCTATTGTCTGCCCCTCTATCTCATTTCCTCTTAGACTGATGCCAACAGCAGCTCAGTCTGCAGAGCCAGTGTTCTGCTGCTGCATTCCTCAGGTAGAGTGATGTTACACAAACAGCATCACACTCATCTCATATGGTGCTGTTCACCATGAGGGTGACACAGGACAAAGGTCTATAAACTGGTCTGAGTTTTATTTCTGACCTGTTTTTTTTTTCTTTTTCCAAGACAGAGCTTGATATTTTAACACTTCAAAATTAAAAGTGAAATGTACAGCAGATTGTTGAGACCACTATTTGGGTCAAATGGGGATTTCCAAAAGAAATAAATATTTCAAGTTAATAAAGTAAAAAATATGTATTTTCAAGAGGTTTTGCTTATTTAGAAAAAACTGAAGCAATCAAATGACGTAGTGTGTAGATCAGGTTTTGAAGCACAGCAGCAACTGTTGTCCAGACAACACACGTCACAGATAAGAGAGACCAGAACAGTCAGGAAGATTAAAGCCCAGACTCTGGAAATACAATATATCATTTTTGTTCCAATAAATTGCAATATTGCTTGATTTAATATTCCTTTTCTTTATATTACATCTATTTTCTCATGCACAGGTGCACCTCAATAAAGTAGAATATGATGGAGGTCAGCAGTCTTCATGACAGTGGAGCTACTGAACCAGGCTCAGGAAACCTTTACAGGTGTTGGGAGTTCATCAGCTGATTAGAGTGTGACATCATTAGGTTACAATAGTGAACTTTTTCACTATTGTAACCTATGTTGAGTCTATGTTTTTGATTTATTAATTTTACAATTAAAAGAAATAAAGACATGGGTTGTTTCAGTCTGTGTGTAATGCATCTATATAATATGAGTTTCACTATTTGAACTGAACGACTGAAATAAATGAAGTTCTCCATGATTTTCTAATTTATTGAGATGCACCTGTATTTCATTTATTCTGTTTTGTTTTCAAGGCTTTTTAGGATTCTTTTGAGGCACATGGTGTTATTACACAGAAAAAGGAACAGATGGCTGGTGTTTCATTTCCTCACTCACCTGTGGATCCATCAACCTGTTTGCTGCGGTCGGCTCCTGCAGAGTGGAGGTGGTCTCCTGATTCACCAGCAGAGGGAGCCATCTGCACACAGAGAACACAGAGGAGGATGACGTACAAAATCCACGTGAACACAAGTCAGTCTATCCAGTAACAAACGTCTCTATTCTTACACTTTTTACCAGAGAGAAATCAGTTTCACTCTGACAAATTTCAACACATCATAATTTGTATTATGCAATGAGCAGATCTGACTTCCTGTCTTTTTTTTCTTCATAAGTTCCATCAGTGGTCTCCTGTGGGAGCAGGTCTCACCTTGCCAGTGTCAGTGTTGTGACGATTGTGATTCCCGTTCTGTTTGTGGCTGCTTTCAGAGCTCTGGCCGCTGCCGGCACTACGACTGCTGCCCACACTGCCGGAACTACCAACACTGTTTCTGTCACCTAAGAGAGAGAGAGAAGCACAAAAATGGAAACAAAGAGAGAGAAAGATCAGAAGGTAAAATGAGACTTTCAGAGAATCACAGAGTTGGGAAATGAGTGTTATTCACTGATGCGGTGCACTGCAAAAGAAAGCAAACAACTATTTTAACAAGCCATTACCTTAGAGATGAACAGACTGAAAGAATCACCACCTCACAGTTGTATCCATCATATGTAATGGCCAGAGACATCACTGTGCTGTTGAGATTTTTTGCCCTTACAGATATTTTGAGTTAAACTGGGTCATAATTTGTGTATAAATTCATGAGTTATGGCCAGAAGCTCATTTTGAGAGCTCACAGCGACCTTGACCTTTGACCAGGAAAATCTAATCAGTTTATCCTTCTGTTTAAAATTTTGCCAAATTTGAAAAATTTCCCTCAAGACATTCTGAGATATCTCTTTCACACAAATCAGTTGCACAGCCTGAGAACACCGGCTCTGACTGCTGCTCTTGGAGAAAAATAATTGTAATGATAATAATAATAAAAATAATATTCCTTCTTTGTTATTTCAGGAGAGATTTGGGATTGGAAGCAGACATTGCCTTATCTCTTTGCTTATTAGAAGCATACCTAAAAATACTAATTTGAAGACTCCACACTCCAGGAAATGACTTGTTTCAATTTCAGCTTTTGCTGCACAGGCTCCAGGGTGGAGGTGGGTGAACTGACAAACTCCAACAGATCTGACAGCAGATCACACTGAAACCAAAGCAAAGGTTCTGCTGCAGTTACTTACTGTTGCGTCCTTCTCTGAGAAAACAACTGTAGTTATGGTTATTGAAGCGTTGGGGGTGTGAGTTGTGTGTTTGGGGTGCTGGGGGGGAGGGGAGGGCTTTGCAGGGTGGCATTGCAAGGTCAAGACTTTGGGATATAAAAGGATAAAGATGAGAATAAGCTTCCTCACAGAGGCCCTGTTTATCAGAACAGCAGGGACTGGAGCTGGTCTACAGGTTCACACAGGGGTTGGTATTTGGGTGAAAACGGGGAGGGGGGGGCAGGCGTTTGGGACCACACACTCTTACCATTGGGAGAACTCCTGAGGACCCAAATGTCCTGAGTGGGGCTAGCAGGACTAGCTGGGGCTGATAGCTGACTGCCAGGTGGAGCACCTAACAAATACACACACACACTTTAGATCCACACTCACTGGTACCCCACACACTGAAGAGGTGGGAACGGATCTACCAAGCCCACCACTGGACTGATCGAGAGGAGGCTGGATCAGAGTGGTGTTTGGAGGGGGAGTGTGAAACCTGAAGGAGTCCGGGGGGGGGGGGTTGACTGTTTCACAGGTGGAGAAAAGAAACCAAACAGATGGTTAGATGTGTGTGTGTATACCTGAAGGATCATAACCGTGGGTGTATGAGTCATCAGTCTGAATGGTGGGGCCGTGGCTTGAGGGAGGAGCTCTGGATGAAAAGTGCTGTCGTTGGCAGGGCATGGATGCTTGGCAGGAGAGAGTGCCCCCTAGGGTCAGGGAGACATGCATAACTGATGGGAAGTGGATCATGTGCATGCATGTGCTCGTCAGTTTGAAGTGCATGCACAGGTATGCACACATGCTGTGACGTAAAGTCCTGAGATGACATGATGAACCCTGTCATGTTTTCATGTTCATTCAGTTTATGGAACAACAACTAAAAAAGAGCAGATTCACACTAAGTCCTTCTGGTGTTGCATAAGACTGCTGATCACCAACCATGCAGGCAGGTCTTACTTCTCCTTTGTCTGCTGCTGGTCCATGGTTGCTGACACCATTGACATTATCACAGAGTTCAGACACACACACACTGCTGAGTTTGCCTCATAAGCAAAGAGCCCATCATCGACTTTAAGTCAAACTCTCTTTCTCTTGTCTCTTCTCCCTCAAACATGAACAAACACACGCACACAGACACACAAACCCATGCGCACACACAGGCACACACAGAGCGCATAATATCCCAGTGTAGACTGTGAGGGCTTTAGCACTGAGCTGACACTCGGCAATCTGGCCATAGTAATCCTATTAATGTGTGTTTGTATGTGTGTGAGTGTATCCTGGCTTGTTGAGGACCTAGAAGTGAAGTGTTTTATCTTGTGTGTGTGCACTGCTGTCGCTGTTGGGCCCCTTGCTCTGCTTGCCCCACTGTCTGAATGTCAGTAGCTTTTACAGCTGCAAAACAAACATGAGGCTCATATTCCTTTTATTCACAGGGATTAAATCAGATCATTTACAAGCGCCTGAACTCCCCAGTGACCATGCATGCCAACATGACGGATCCTGCTTGTGTACAAGTGGCAAGATGTATTCTTAGCCCAGATACAACCATTGCCCTGGGTCAAGTTAGCCCTTTTAACACCACTCAAGCAGCTCAGGCCCCCAGTGGAGCGAGTTTAATATGGCCCTGTGACCCTGACTTATCATAGTCAGAGGGTGACATAATAGTCAGCATTTATTCCTCAAGTTCACTTCTTCTTTCTTCACATAACAAGTTGGTGTTATCTGGTGTTTCATTACAAATTCTTAATTAGCACATTTGCAGTATTAACATGAACTCTTTCCTCACAGCTGTGGTTTACAACATGATATCTAGTATGGGCTGCGGGTGTGGCTGTATAAATCTGATCCAGGGCAAGAATCGTAACTGGCATGGTGGCACCTGTCTTCATGTTTACATGGTGTTTGTACTCTACTGTACAGCACAGTGGGGCGGCTATTAGCTTTGATTCCCTGTTAGCCTGGGAGTTTGGGGTTAAACAAGGCCAGAGATCAGAGTCATGTCTAAGATGGCGGGAAGACAAAGTTACTTGTCAGTAGAGACTGTTAGGAGACCAGCAGCAGGTCTGAGTCTGTTCACCCCGATGGGAGACCTGAACAAGATTACAGAGTCTTTTTCCCCAGAGTCAATATTGGTTTCATTTTTCACAAGCCACAGACCTTGTGTAACATTTTCTGTGTTGTTCAGACAGATGAGGAGAAAATTTAATTTGCAACCTGTCTCTGTCTCAGCAACAGAGATAACGCTCCTCTCTGGTGCTTTTCCTCACTGTCGCTGCCTCTTAGAGGACAGGAAGTGCATACTATTTCATACCAACGGCACAGCTTTTAATGCATCATCTTCTCTCAGCATCTCTGTTGTCATTAAGTGTGTTGTAGTTTCTGCAGATGTTGTGCTGGTCTACCTGCTCGTCTGCTGAGGACCTCCACCACTGAAGGGGGGAAGAAGCCCACCCTGTCCGTGCCCCGCTGGGTGTCATGGATGTGACCTTTCCACCGGCCATCTGAGTGCTGCTCCAGCACCTGATGCATACAAATCAGCAGATGTGAGTGTTTGTCACTGTAACCAGCATTTGTCTCAGATCATAATTCATCATAAATCAGAACCAGAACCAAGAAGACTACCCTTAAAAAGCATTTATAAACTATTTACAAGTAGGTTATTAACTTGACTGTTCACACTGTAAATCCAAACTATAACAACTTAGAAGTTATAATCAGTTTTCATACATTTTTAATTGAAGTTATTCAAGTTAAGTGTACTGATGAGCCCCAAGTAACGAGAGAGTAAAATGCCTCACCAATAAATAACAGTAATACTATTAATATAATAATTTAATGATAATAGCAATAGTAACTCATCGAAGGTGGAATGAAGAATAGGTGAGCTACAAGGGACACATACCAACATCCAATGATCATACTAGAATACTAAAGTCCCAAAGAAGAGACCAATGTAATATATCATTAAAATGCACCCATAGGAGCACTTCTGGTGTGCAGACCTTTTGCGAATTTTGGAGTTTTTGTACTTTTTGTTTTTTTGTCCAGCCCCCCGCAGACAGATTTGGGATGTGTGTGCTGTCTCCACATTTGCCAAAGAAGAGGTCAACCAACGAAAAACATTTCACTGTGTACAGCAACATAATCAACAGATGTGGTTGTGATGAGGATGGCTGGTGATAGCATGTCAAGAATAGAAAGAATATAAACTCATATGAATTTCATTTCCTATTATTTAACATATATGACATTAAATGAACAATCACTGCCCTTTTAATCTAATGTACAAGAGCAACTCAAAACAAATGTTAACAAGCTAATTAATACACTAGTTATAACCCATGGTAGTCATAATAAAATTGTGCTGATAATTCAATACTAATTTTGGTGAATTAAAGTAAAAAAATAAAATAAATGTCGTCATTGTGGGGAATAAAAACAACTTTTAAACATCCATTGTCAACTGCACATCAGCTCTAAAATATGCATGTCACGTGTGTGACTCCTTCAGGCATGCTTTTAACACCATAATGAGAGAGCCAATGAGCTGGAAATGCTCAGTCTATTCATTGTGAGTGTTAACAAAATGCCTGGAGAGGACAAAAAAACACCTCTGCCCTCACAAGACACGACACATGAGTTCAAACAGAAGTGAGAGATGTCATAGTGACTAGTATAAAGATATCAAAATACACATCAGTGAGCACATGAAAAGGCACGCACGAATTAGCACAAACACCGTGTGTGAGGGAATGAACAAGCTGGTAATGAGAGAGTGACAGCAACAAGTTAGCGCCTGTTCCTCTGCCCCTGCTCAGGGTACACTAAATTACCCCGCTGCATCCACCACCAATCCAAACAACACCACTTCACTCAATGAAGTCTTCAGCATTTCATCTTGTGATTTCCCTTCCAATGAGTGAGGCAGCTGCAAGGTGTTGAATGAATTTCTAGCAGCTGCCACAAAACAGATCCAGGATAATTATCAACACAACTACATAGGGCTGGTGTTACACTAAC
Source organism: Caranx ignobilis (assembly GCA_021432705.1). Taxonomy (NCBI): domain Eukaryota; kingdom Metazoa; phylum Chordata; class Actinopteri; order Carangiformes; family Carangidae; genus Caranx; species Caranx ignobilis. The sequence goes on from MU269988.1 coordinate 17,714,270, forward strand.
TCCCGGAGTGATGCAGCCAGGTCAATGTGGTAGGTAAACATGAAGGGGAATCCTAAACAGCAGTGTTTTTAAAAGTTGACGTGGTTCTCACATGAGCTGTATTATTATCTTGGAAGGATGCTGCCCCGCTGTCTCCTCAGCTACTCTCTCTCCTCCACTTTCAGTGTGAACATAACCCATGACTTCCAGCAAATGTGTACCGTATTCAACAGCTTCAGGGTGTTAGTGATTTCATTTTCTTCTTTTCCTTTGTGTATATATGTATACAGCTGTGTGTGAATGTCACAATGTATGTATATAAGGTCTCAGTGTATGGGGAGTAGGGGCTTGAGAGGGCAGAGGGGCTTCAAGTTTACATTGTGCTTCTAATATAGATATTGTCCACAGATGAACAGTTTTATTACGTTGATATGTTTAAAAAAAACAATAAAAAATGACAAAGAAAAAAGTTGGCATGGTTATTCCCATGTTTTTTGTCTATGGCATTAGTCCACAATGACCTTCTGCGTCATGTTCTCTATTTTCTGTCAAGATGCCAAGATCAGACAACACTGTATTCTTGCCTTTTGAGATCAAAGACACACAAATTCTTGGCCGACACACGTTCCCACGTCAGACCCAGATTGGTCTTTCACAACTTGCATGACATGCGTAGGTGACTGGAGAAAATGAGCTCCATAATATACATATAAATAACACGAATAAAAATCACAGCTGCGGTCATAGAGGGTACAGACAGATGTCATGGTATACTCTAAAAGTTAACATAAAAGAACATTCAGAGGAGTTTTTGTCAGGATATCACAAAGGGTCCTTGACACTGGTGTTGGCTGTTTGACGCTATGACACCCAACACAGTAAAAATCATCTGTCATGCCTCACTCCGAGTTTTCTTCCTGTCACTCAGCATCTATTGGCTCAGGGCAAAATCAGGCTGATACTGTGTAGTCTGACCGTGGCATTAATAAAGTATAACTCAACACACAGCTGGCAAATCCCAAAACCTCCTGCTGTTTATCTGAAATGTTGCTGTGAGTTTGAGTTTCACTGGGCTGCCTGGAGCTGGTTCTGAGGACAGCAGCAGCAGCAGCAGCCAAGCAGAGCTCAGAGTCTGTGAGAACTGTGTGGTGGATGTCTTGGGTAGCCCTTATAGGCGTGGTGCTAATGTGGGGTCTGGAACACAACGATGAGGCGCTGCTTGCCAATAAAACTCTGTGGAATTTGAACATTACTGACTTTGGCACCAACTTAACAGTTGTTACAGTGAACTGCACCACACTCCCTCATCCAGTGTAGTGAGATGATGAAGAAGCTGAAAGGAAAACATTCTATGGCATCTGAAAATACGATGATGCAAAGACAAACAAGAAAAAGTAATACTTTTTGTCACAGCGGAAGAAAAGCAGTGGTAGTAGACGAGAAGTAGCAAAAGTTTGATGAGGCACAACAACTCAAAACTCAACACAACAAGCAAAAACAGGCGTGCTGCAAACTGTCAACCGACGACTCCCATTTAAGAGACCAGATTCTTTCAACAAACACATATAGACAAACACAAGTACCATGATGAGGTCTCCAGCCCGGAGGTTGAGAGCGGTGGGGTCGTGGAGATTCCAGTAATCCTTCACCGCTCTGACCTGGAGAGAACTCGATGCCTCTGCAGAGACAGAAAGATACAGAGTTGATCAAAAGTCACAGAAGGCTGTTCTCCCTCTATCTGACACCTGTGCTTGCTATTCATCAACCTCTCTTCCCCTCTATCACCAAAAATACAAATTGCTTAAAGGCTTAAATGAACAGAAGAGCGACCGACCTCTGAGCAGCTGTTTAATTTCTCTGCTGGCTGTAGAAGTGGTGAACTGGTTGACAATATCCAGAGCTGTCTGGTTGTAGGTGTTGCGCATGTTCACGTTAATGCCCGCCTAAACACACACACACACACACACACACACACACAGGGATTATTTAAAACAAACCTCCTCCTGCCTCCCTCCTTTATTAAAGAACAACATTGGAGTTGCAGTGTGAAATTTTTCAACATTGTCTTTCCACCTGCACCTTTGACACGGTGTAACAGTGTCAGCCGTTCAATCACACATCAGCTGAGGTTAAGTTTTGTTTGCTTACATCAAGCAGCAGTCGCACTACTTCAGTTTTGCCGTACAGGGCAGCTTCATGAAGAGACGTTCCCGCCTTGGTGGCTCTGTTGATGTCAATACCAGCTTTGAGGAGCAACCTAGGAAATCAAATCAGAAACATGCATGTACAGCCACAGGCGACACTCAGGAACAGATTCATCCATTCAACTGTTGGAGACATCTGCAACATCTCATTAAGCCATATACCCCCCACTCATCCACCCACACACAAACACACACACACTCTGGTCCTGTCAAAGGCTCAGATGTAGGAATGCTGATGGCTTTGTGCAGAGGAGGAGGAGGAAGAAGAGAAGGAGGTTCTGGTCTCACCATGTGAAGGCTGAGTCTAGACGGGAAGATGTATGGAGTGTGCATGGAGTTTCTGAATGTTGACTGCAGGCACAATTATGATTGTTATGATTTTTACTGTAATGATAGTCGATATGTCTGATTCTGATATTATTACAGTATGATAAGATAATATCATAAGATAAACACATTTCAGCTCTCATTTAACACAGCAGAAGTGACATATGTCTCATTTTTTCATTTCACCAAATCATTTCCATAATAACAAATTGTGTGAAAAAAGGTAGGGATTAGATGGACAAGTTTGCATCGATTACCATGTAAAGTTTTACCTTTGATAGAAAAACTAATATAAATATAAATAAGATCATACTTAAAGGAATTATATTGGAATAGTCATAAAGAGAATCAGAAACTGTTGAAGAATAAAACAATAAGAATAAACCTGTAATTGTAGAATTTAAATTAACATTTTTTAAGTTGTAATTTTGACTGTAAAAATTATGCATTTGTTTTCTTAACATTACCACAAAATATTTCAAATGTATTCCCTGAACAGTCATTCTGCCAGGCATGATGTCCTGAAGTGACACACGTGTAACAACTGTTCTTCAAATCTGCAGATCTGAAAAATCTGACTGTGGTTTCAAATACTTGTATAACACTTGAGTTGACAACATCACTGTAATTGGGACACCTCAGAGTGGGTCGACAGAAAGGAGGAATATTAAGCCATGATGAAAAAAAGAGCCTGAAGCGAACCTATTGTAACCTGCACCTTCTTCCTTTACTCAGCAGAAAACGTTTTAATCTTCTTGGAATGAAATGTTGAGACTACTGAATGTCTGAACACTGTCAAAGTTTAGACTTCCTCATCTCTGACCTGCATATAAGTAGCTGGTTCACTCATAATTTGTACGCTACAGAAAGTGCTCAATTATGTATAGAGGTAATACGCACATAATAGCATACCAACAACAAACCTTCTCCTTGGGACAAAATCCTGTGTTCACATGTCTATAACTACTGTCCTAACCAGACATTGAAAGCTTCTCTGCTGCACAAAAAGTAAGTACTATAAGACATCTGCTGCATAAGTATGGCAGTCTTTGAAGAGACGTAAATCCCTTAGAGGGAGATCACAGGCAAATTCTCCTGAGTAAACTCTGAATAAACTTGTGTGCTAATGCAGTGAATTTTTTCATTTCTTTTTGTGTTAGAGTTTCAACTTCTCTCCTGCGTGTCTACTCAATATTCCACTTCAGGCAGAGCGGAGGATGGAGCAAGTGTTGCAAAATGAGATCTGATAATTCAGAGGATGGGAATCGTTAGCTGCATGCCTGAGAGGCAGGGTGGAGCCACTTGGCTTAGTACATACATATTTACACTGATAGGCTGGTATAAAAAAAACACACCGAGCTGCTTTTGGGTATCTGAGAAGTGTGAAGTCACTGGGATGGAATATCACTACAGTTTAGCATGTGCTCTTTTTGAAGTTGGAGATTACTGGGTTTGCTTACTGTAGACCTGACGTACATATATGGTATTCAGTGTCATGTCAGTAATAGTAGTATTAAAACATGGTAGCCAATGTGGTATCAATTACTACCATAAGCTTTTAGTTGCAGTGAAGGTGGTTGTAGCATCAACAGTAATACTAAAATGAAGTAGTAGTACTACCAGTCAGCAGCACAGTTGGCATAGTGAGTAGTAAAACTGTTGCAGTCTTATTAACAGTGGTGTGAGTGGCAATATTGTTGTGGTGGCAGAAGCAGCAGTCGTATTGCTAGCAGTACTAGTGACTCAGTGATAGCAATGGTAGCAAAAATAGTAGTTATAATTAAAGCCGCAAGCAGTGTTGATGGGCCGTTGCTCGCCCCATGCCACCGCGGGGCCCCTGTGGCACGCGGGGCCACGCCACAGTGGCCACGCCCCTTGACATAGAGAAAAACTATTAATAACTTTTGATCAGAAAGGTCTTGAGATGATGCTCATACAGTATGAAGTTGATCGGATTAAATCCTTAGGAGGAGGAGTTCAAATAGGAGGCGTGGAAATCACTAAAACTTGACCGTAAATATCAAAATGGCCAACTTCCTGTTTGGGTCTGACCATTAGTGCAAGAGACTTTTCTGTGCGTCTGGGCAAGTTACACATGTGTACCAATTTTCATGTTACTATTCCAAAAAAACCCTATGGGGAGGGGTTTTTGAAAATTTCAAGGTGGCGCTGTTGAGGCATTTGGCCCCGCCCATGTGCGATGCCCCTATCCGATGTAAGAGCTTGCCACTCTTGACCTGTGTATCAAATTTCATGTGGATACGAGTTCGTTAAAGCCATCAAAAAGCCAAACGTAATTTCAAGACGAAGGGTCGATAGTCACCACGCCGCCACATGGACGCCATTACTCGTAGCTTCACAGCATTCATAATATAGCTTCACCAACTTGTTAGGCATTTTATAGAAGTGGAATGAAGTTGATGGGGTCAACTATGTGGCATCAGTACATGTAAAAGTAAAAACTGGTCACTTCCTGTTACCATCGAGAGGCGCTATGAGTCAGGTGGAATATTCATATATGGGGCAAAATCCCTAGGACAAGTTCATTCCAATATGCCATTCCAATGCCATTTCAAGGCTGAAAGCGAAACTTCAACTCAAAATGGCCGACTTTCTGTTGACATTTCACCATGACGTTAATGGACTTTTTTGTGCGTCTTCATATGATAGATGTGTGTACCGATTTTCGTCCGCCTACAACAAAGTAACCCCTATGCGGAGGGGTTTTTGAAAATTTCTAGGAGGCACTATTTCGCCATTTGGCCACACCCACATGCAACACTGGCAAAATATAAAATTTTTCACCAGACCGGTCGACCGTGCAAAGTTTCATGAGTTTTCGAATTTGGAAAAGGGGCCAAATTGGGATTTAAATACGGGGAATAATAATAAAAAGAGCGCAATTTCAATAGTGTCCTCGTCGAGGACTGCACAGGCCCTAATTAATGCATCAAATGTATTGGGGTAGTTATACTAGTAGTAGCAGAGGTTGGAGCAGCTACAACGGTAATAGCTGTTGGTATCAGTAGCAGTGAAATAGTTGAAGCAGTACCACCAATAGTGGCAGAAGTAGCATTAGAAGTAGAGGGCACAGTAGCAATAGCAACAGTAGTGGTAGTAGCAACAGTAGTGGGACCAGTAAGAGTAGTAGTAGCAGCAGTGGGTGTGGTAGTCATATCTGAAGTGGGAGCAATAACGATAGTGGAAGTAGCACCGATGGTAGCAGAAGTGATAGCAATAGAACTGGTAGGAGCAAAGCAGGAGACAGCTCTGTTGGTATAACTGTAGTTCAACTAGAAAGATGAATAGCAGTAATACAGGTGGTAAATGTCTGCTCCTTGCTGCACTCTTACTTGATGATGTCTTTGTGTCCGTTCCTGGCTGCCAGGTGGAGAGGGGTGGTGGATGGAGAGTCCAGGCTGTCATGCCCTCCCTCGCCTTCTAACAGCACCGCAACCATGTTACTGCTCAGCAGCAGCTGAGCCACCTGAGGAGAAATCAAACACACCAACATAAAGATGAAAAAAGAGTGGCAGAATTAGGGCAGGAATTACAGCATTAGCAACACATGAATATATATGCAAAGCTATGCTGGCTGACGCTGCATGGTAGAAATGTGTGAACTCAGAAAATATACTGTACATGGTGTCTTTGGGTAAAGATAGCCCAGAGAAGCTTATCCACTACTCAGCAGCTGTCTAAAGGATACTATAGCCTTAAATGACACAATCACTTGCACACACACACAAACACAAAGTCTGTGTGTCACAAAAACAGCCCAAAGCTTTTATTCTTTCTCAGCTAAAGTGCAAACTCAGAGCAGACAAGAGAACATTTTAACAGGCATATGAAGTGCATGTGTGTCTAATTCAGAATTACAAGGCCAGCTGTATATCTCAGAGCCGGGCTTATCCGCCAATGTGACAGGCTAACAGTTAAACGCACTGCAATGTGCAATGACTTTAATGTTACAGTGTGCGTGTGTTCAAAAAGAGCCACTGAGGCTTATTTCCCTTTCATTCAAACAAGCTTAATTTATCTGGGTCACTTCATCTAAGCCACAGCTCATGTTCATCAAAAAAGGGCAAAATAAGATGTTTTCAGATGCAGATAATTGGATTAGAATAACTACATGAATGAAGAAGATCACTACATAGGAGTTTTAGTCTCAATGAAAGACTAGCACAAGTTCAGAAATCTCACTGTGTCACTGTGAGGTCCAGAGCAGTGATGCTCCCCAATACAGATCAGTACCAGTGTGACTCCTACAGCTTCATGAACGGGACTGATGCTGCTTGAAGACGTTTCACCTCTCACCCAAAAGGCTCCTTCAGTTCCATCGGCCCTCTGTGGCCAAAATGAGCAGATTTCTAACTTCAAATGAAAGTCCCTATCAAAACTGCTGAGTCCTATGCTGGGATCTTGGCTTTCCCGTGCTGTGCCATATGCTTGTTAAGCAGTTGTTTTGTTTTTCTGAGGAACAGGTCAGTGTGTACTTCCTGATTCTGTCAAACTGAAACAACTGGTAGGCAATCTATGATGCTTAAAAGACAGCCTTGAGATAAGTCCCCAAGAAACTTAACACTCATCCTCACCAGATCCCAGGTGATATTATGAAGTCACATGATGGCTGGGTGTGTCAATGACTCTCCTCAGAGAAACTCAATGTGTCACCAAGTCACCAACATTTTAACCAACTGTGATGCCTTTGAGGATTAGTTTGGTTGGTTTATGACTAGTAAAATGATCATTGCATGAGCATAAGATTGACTTCATATTCCTGGCTAATTAGCTAAGATGGTCAACATGTACATGAAAGTGTACTGTATGTTAGCATGCTGTTAGTCTCACCATCATGGCTTTTATTTAGGTCTTACATTTCTGTATTAGCCCAGAAAAAATAAAATCAATTGAGCTCTAGTAGTTGTTTCTATTACCTATTGTGCAACAATCACCAGGAGTTACACTCCAGGCCACGGTGGCCCTGAGAGCCCAAGACACTGCCCTTTTTGAAAAAATGCCAATAGACAAAAGCACCAATAATTTCTTTTCCAAAAAAACATCATTAAATTGACAATTTGCAAATATTCACAACACAGGCAAATATGGAAACATGTTGCAAGTAGCACAGTTTCCAGGGGACACCAAAAGTGGGGAACTCAGCTGGGATGTATTTTCCCAACGTTTTGTGACTTTAGAGTTAAAAGCTTGGAACAAAAAAGTAGGTCTCATCTGAGTACATCACTTCTTTCTGTTCTGTTTGCAAGACATTTTTGTAGTCATGATGCTACAGACGGCAGTGATGATGACAGTGTATGAATTAGGCAAATTCTGTGAAAGACATCATGGTCAAAAATGACTACCCATAAATGTTCTCCTACCTTCAGTCTCCCAAACTCACAGGCCAAATCTAGAGGGGTCTTCTTAGCCTTGTTCATCAGGCAGGGATTAGACTGGTGCTGCAGCAGCATCTCAGACTGAGAGTGAAAATAGGAAAGAAAGTGATATCACCTCATGTATTATAAACATGCACACACATGCCCGTCGTTCCACTGCATCCTGTGTGTGTTATGATTTTGTCTTTGAGCAGAAGAAGAGGAACATATGATAGCTTGTGTTTAGTATTGTGTCTTGTGGCCTGCTAAGAAGGTCAGGGCTTGGTATGGCTTATATGATAGGTTCAAGGGCGTGTGTGTGTTCAGGATGTGTGTATCTGTCAGTTAAGACATTCCAGGAACCAAACAGATGAGGCTGAGGCAAAGGAATATGTGTGTTTAGTGCCTTGTGAAAAACCTGTGTAATGGCATTCATGGTATTACTGGTATTGTTGGTGGACAATACTGGCTGAGATACAAAGGGGGTAGATTTCAGTGAAATGCGAGAACAGGTAATACCCTCAAACTTTGCCTTGAGCACTGAGTGAGTGTGTTTGTGTGTGTACTCACCACCTCATAATGTCCATACTGAGCAGAGAGATGTAACGGTATCTGTCCATCATGGGAAGGGGAGTTGACTGCAGCACCAGCTCTCAGCAACAGTAATACAGAGTCGGCTTTACCCTGCCATGCTGCGTAGTGGAGAGGACGCATGCCTAGAGACAGGAATCACAGTGAGGCACAGAGTTATTGAGATGGGGAACAAAAAGCATGGCATTGACAGATCTGGGACCGCTTTAGAAAAATATCCTACAGATCAGGAAACAGGAAAAACGAAACGAAACGAAAAACGATCCTTAAGAGAGTATCAGATTAAAACTGATGTTGAATTCAGTATTTAGTGCCAACACTTCTTAACCTGAGAAAAGATGTGATAAATTACATTCAATACCTAGAGTTAGATGCAATTTGCCTCTACAGTACAGTACAGTAATGTCCTCTGTGGCTCTAAATAAACCACATGATGATGTAATGTAACATTACCAAGGTTCAGGTTAACTAAACTCAGGCTTGGACATTACACACCTGCTACAAAGTTAGGATACAGAGTGTGAAAGTAATCAAGTAAGCTAACACAAAACACTATGAGACTGGAGTATAGGAAATGGGGATCCTTTGTTTTTGAAGGCCAACTTTCAAAAACACTGGAAGTTTACATTTCATAGTGCTGATAACCTCATCTGCTGTCATCTGTTTCCCTGAGGCTGATAACTCTAATGCATCATGGCTTAATCATGTAGTAAATAAAGTTATGGTTGCCTCGCTCAAAGTGCCTCGGCTCTCTTTCCCCTGCGGGCTGACGCTACGTTTCACAAAAGTATAATAATTCCCTCTGACAGTGAGGCTGTGAGTTACTGTTGGAACTGGCTGCAGGAAATTCTAGAGTCCAAAAAAGTTGCCAGGAAGTGGTAAAATTTAAACTCAACCTGTAAAATGTGACTTCAGAAACCTATAGCTGACACACACTCATTCTATGAGCACTACATGCCTCCGGTCGCAGCAGCCAGCCAGCTGCCACTCCCACAATTTCTGCCAAATCTGTTCCACTTGGTCTCTGAACATATTTGTCATTGCACTGCTGTGGAGGCATGACAGACAAACTTCAAAGTGAATCATCTTATTCATATGGGTCAAACTTATTTTCAGATGAGTCTCAGAAAGTTCCAGACTCAATTTAACCTCAACAGAGTTCCCAGCAATGAAAATATATTTTTTTAAGTTATGGGTTTGTGGTGACACTAGTTCAGCTGATGAAGCTGTTGATACCGTTGATGTCCTTGATATCCACTGTGGCCTGGGCTTCCAGCAGCAGAGACAGCAGCTCCGTGGTGCCCGTGAGAGCGGCATGGTGCAGCGCTGAAAAGCTGTGGGCAAGACAGTGAGGGAGAGCAGGAAGAGAGGGGGTCAAGAGAGAGCGATAAGAAAGAGAGACGAGAAGATGAGTGGGGTCATAAATCACACTCATGACTTTATAGCAGGTGAGTCCTTTTCAAAACTCCACTGGGACGTGTATGTGTGTGTGTTTGTACTAGTGTGTGTGTCTTCCCATTAAATTTCACAGGATGTTTGAAGTTAAGATAAAAATCTAGGTGTTCTCCCAACTGTGTTACATTGTTTGTCCCAGCAGACCTGCTGTGGTGCAGCTGAAGTGAACCTGTTGGTTTCTGCTCAATGTTAGATATCCATCCATCAACCCACTGTCTATACAGCTTATCTGTGCTGGGTCACTGGAGCCACATAGACAAACACTGCAAACATACTCACATTCACAACTACAGGCAATTTAGAGTCGCCCATGAACCCATTGTGCATGTGTTTGGACTGTGGGAGGGTGCTGGAGAACCTGCAGAGAACCCATAAAGGCACAGGTAGAACATGCAAACTCCAGCCACCCTGGGCCCAGGAATCAAACTCAGAACCTTCTTCTTCTATGTTGTGAGGTGACGTTTATGTGATGTCAAACTGTTAAAATTTCAAATTAAAAACATGCTTTATGTATCCGATATCCCATGTTGTTTTCCCATATTCAATGCTGTGCTGTTTTTTTTCCTGTTGAGGGTTTTCTTGGGAGTTTTTCCTCAGTTGATGTGAGGGTCTAAGGGCAGAGGATGTTGTAATGACGCTGTGTAAAACCCTTTGAGACAAACTGTTTGTAAAAACGGCCTATACAAATAAACTTGTCTTGTCTTTTGACGCTAACTGTTTACATTGAAAATGCCATAGAAAAGCAAAGTTGGGATTAAGTTAATCCTTATCTTTACCACTGGCTGGTGATCTATGATATTTTTCAGTGCACACTGACTGTTGTACATTTATGTTGTGTATAAAATTGCACAGTTTCACAGTGCTTCTTAACGTCTCAAACTGAGCTGCTGTCTCCTGGATCATTTGTTATTTACTACTAGCTATCTGTCAAGATAAAACTCCCATCTGCATGCTGGTTGGGCCAGAATAATTCTATTTAAATTATGTTATAACTGATAGCAGTGATTGACTGGCAATTGAGTCGAGCAGGTGTATGGACAGGACCTCAACCCCACAACTCCACCACCATCACAACCGTGCAGACTCTTCAAATGTCATCACCATCAACATGTCACTGCTTGCATCTGGAATATTTTGGCTTCACTGTCAGGCAGTGGGAGGAAACGGAGACGTGTCATCTCTCTTTATTTACAGTCACCAAAGTTCATCAAAGCTTCAGAGATGAAATGTGTATGTTCATGTCTAAGCGTCTGTCAAGTCACAATATATGCTACAGAGAGAAATTAAAGGCATCAATTCTTGGCAGCGACTTTTTCTTTCACTTGGGGGGAAGACAGACACCGTGAGTGTTCCAGGAGAGGTGACCCCTCCAAGGCAAGAAATGTGCAGAGCTGGATCTGCAACTCACTCTCCACATGTGGGGGTGAAATAAAAACTACGGTACAGGGGGCTTTCAGGTGATTTCACACAGCCTTAGGCAGGCACGGCAGGAGCCCAAAGCTTCTGGGCACCTGTGGTAATAAAAAAAAAAAGCTCGGCTCGGCTCGGTGGAAAGAGAATTGAGTGTAGCTGTGTCAGGAGAAGTCAAAAAGGTACAGTGTGAAGGTTTCACTGTAAAAAAATAACTGCGTGCATCATATGTTAAGGTGAACTGTCACAGCTGAGGTGCTGTCAATCAGTTTGGTCCTAGTGTACATAATATTGTTAACATCATGAGGACAACATCCATCCATTCTAGTTGGTGGGTTGACAGTTGAACAGAAATTCACTGTAAGCTCAGGATTCAAGATGAGAAAAGGAAGAAACCTGGTGCCCCAGCCCACAGAGCCACGGACTCACCGGGGCACCTCTGTGCTTCAAAAGGGTTGGTACGTCTCTGCATTAATCATGAGCGTGTTGCAGGCCTGATGTGCAATAAACCAATCCGAGTTCTATCTCCCATTCCTATTAAATGCCAGGCACGCCTGCACGCCTGATGGATTATTATAGAGACGTTTATGTCAGGATTCAACGATGCAGGCCCATGCCCAAAATATTAAACTGAGACTGTACTGCATGCTCGGTAGCCTCAGTAGATATTTACGCCAAGTGCAAGGTGATAGTTGCACGGACTGTGTGGGTGTCTCCATGCAGTTAATATAACCAACTAGTTTGATGTGTGTAGATGTGTGTGTGGTTATAAAGTAGCTTGGAATTGTGCTCTGGTGTGGCATTATGAAACAACCAAACAAATGAAAGAGGGCCACCAGCTGCATTTTGTTTTAGCCAAGTCTGTACGGAGATTAAAAAAAAAAAATCTAAGGAATTCCAGAAAGTGAAGAAACTCATCTTATCAGTCACATTGTTTAGGCCTCAATGCTCCTCAGCCACACACACTCATCCATTTAAGTGCCCATCCAGCAGCAGAGCATAGCTTGTCCACATCCTGAGTCACCTGTTACAGCCACTTTCTGAGACTCACTGTCTGAATGGTGTTGACTCAGCAGCTGTTTGCTCACCTTCCCCTCTCCTCTTTATCCCCTCTGCACTGATCTCAAATATCACAGGTAACCACCTCCTCTTCTGTCTTTCACTCTCCCTGACACACACACACACACCAATGGATATGTACAATTTCAACACCCCCATTGTGTATCACCTCCCACACACTGCCTTGACCCTGCATGTAAACACATGCATCCGGCCTAAGTCAACAAATACACTAACATATAGCACACACAGCCGCTTGCAAAGCGGGGACACGTCTGCATGTTTGATGGCCTACTTTGATATAAAAAAAACAACATCTGATGGATAAGAACAGAGACTAAACACCTTGAATCAAGTTTCTTTGAAACAAGAAAGAACCTCTCAGTGAAGACAGACTGGAATGGAAGCAAAAGCGAAAGTATGAAAAGCCATCTCTAGAATTTGAGAAAGATCTATAATCTCACAGAAACATAAATCTGAGTTTTTCCTCAAAGCTTGTCAGGTTTAGGATTTCTCCACATGCTGCTTGTCTGCACTACACAGGAGGCTAAAAAGACTTTGGGTGTTGCCTTTCCAAAACCAAGAACACAAGGCCGAAGTCATTTCATGCTACATGAATATATCTCACAACGTACTTCCATCTATAATTTAAAAGTATTATATAAGAGGAAAAACTTATTTAGAAGTTTTTTGAGGAGAAAATGAAATCTGTTATCATGCACGTCTGGAACTTCACTGATTATTTCCTGCAGAATGTAGCATATCTAAACTGTCATCTAAACTGCAAATTGATGCTTCTAAAGAAACATCTACTTCCTGTTTTTAGATTGGACAATAGTGATTGTGGAGTACAGTGTGTCAGTACATGTGTGTGTGATTTGATGCAGCATGTCAACACATTCACTCCTCTTACCCCTCTGAGTCCTGGTAGTTGATGTTGAGCCTCTTGGTGGAGCCCAGCAACTCTGGAAAAAGACAAATGAAGAAAGGAGAGGGGGAGTGACAGCCATTAGTATATGGTAACACATTTGTCTATTCATCAAAAATCTCTCCATCCCCACAGGACCCTGCATGTGTTTTCACAGCCCCCCACCCCTGCACCTCTTCCCATCACCACTCCTTGCTTCAAACAGGCTGACAGCCTCGACAGGATGGAGCTTTCCTCACCTCCTTCTGCTTCACCCTTCCTCCTCTCGGCATGTCTGACACCCTCATGGCAGACAAATGATTCATAAACAAATGATTGTGCCTCACAGAAATGTACCATTCCACCTCATTTACACTGCTATCTGAACACGGGTCTTTGCTATTGAGAGTGACAACCATAAAGAACATGAACATGTCTGAACAAAAAACGTATATGTTTCCCTTTCCACAGGAGCACAAATAGCATGAGCGTGTTAACAAGACTGAACAGGTTATTATTCACTCACCTCTGAGAAGACAGACCGCTACTTGTCCCATGTCTTACTCATTCATTCTTCATCCAGAAGGTAACAGTCTTCTCGTCTACCCTCTTAGACCTTGCTCCTGCCATAATACAATCTATTGAATTATACCGGTAATTCAATATTTTCAGACCGTTAACAATGTCTGATAATTAAATAGCAATAGCAAAACTGGTTGCTCTTTACATAATGGAAATATTTTCCTAAGGAACTTCAAGAGACAGCTGCAAAGTATTCCAACGAATGCAGTGGTATCATTTTTTAATCAAAGGTATCAAAGTCAAAACAGCACTGACTTCCTGTTCTACATGCGTCATGCTCTCTTCTCTGAGTATCCGACTCCAGTCAAACCTGGCCATTATCCCAAAGCTCCACTCAAAACTTAAATTCTGATTTTAAATTGTGTTCACCAAACTTCCAGACACCACATATGATGCATCTGACTCCACCTCACACATTCATCTCCTGCCCCAGAAGGGGACTGCAAGCTCTCCTCACACAGCTAAATATCCCTGGACATCCTACAGCAGAGAGCTACTGTAAAGGCCGCACAGTCCACCGAGACCCACACAGGAGCCCGACTGCCAAGCCCTGCAAATACAGGGCCATTCATTGCAGTCAATCTCCCTCACTGTTTTCTCCCACATAGATGTGGAAAATCACAGAAGTGTGTGTGTGTGTGTGTGTGTGTGTGTGTGTGGTGGCGGTATGAATAAATAGACTGTGTAGACTTATTGTTCCGTTAGCTAACAATCTATGAAGTTTTAGAACTGAACGTTTGCTCATTAACTCTGGGTTTTATACTGAATGAAACAGTGTAAAATGGCCATAAAACAGAAGAGTGTAAAGAAAAAAGGGATTTTTACAAGCTGTTGGATCATCCAACTTCTTTTTAACCTTGTTTCTTCTAACCAGATCTCAGATATTAACCTGCTAGAACAATGTTATTCTTACAGGAACGAGAGCTGGAACTAGAACTAGAGGTTACACCCACTGTAACATAAATCTGAACAATCTCTCTGTAGAAATGAGTGATGTTCGATGAATAAATCTTAGGTGGCAGAAACATGGATTACATCATCAAAAGCAAAGGTTCAACAGCAGCTGCTGCAGCAAAAGACTTGCTGTTAAAAAGCTGAGAGAGTCTCAAAGTACATATTTCAGCTCAAAACTAAATAATGAAAGATTATGAAGCCATTTGTGAATTCATAGCCAGGTCCCACTGGAGCCCAGATTTAAATATTTCTCTCTCTTCTATGTGGTTTATATATGTCATTTTTCCAACTCATGAGGTTAGTAAAGGAGAAAACACTCTGATTTCCACTGTTTTGGAGGAAACATCAATCTGCACAACCCTGGCACAGTCATGCTTTTTTTTTTTTTTTTTTTTTTTGGCATTGTAATAAATTTACAGCAGTCAAGTGAAGTTTACTGTCGGGGCGGTGGTAGAGCTGAAGACTGAAATACAGAAAAACAGGAGCCTGGGGGCACAGAAAGGCACATTGATAATGAGACAGATAGACGGGTTGGGCTGCTTGCCAGGATGGGGTCTTAACTGTCCCAGTGGTATGGAAAGAACAGGGCCTTTCAGGAGTTCTAGTTACAACATGAGCCAACATTCCTCACATAGCACACCCACCACGCTATCCTACTCACTCGCTGTCTCTCCGAGTGTGAATCTACAGAGCTGTCAACCACCTTTTCTCTGCTCTGCTCTCGGTTCCCTCCCTCCTCCCCCCTTTGTGCAAAAGTAGAGGGGGGGCTCCGATTCTGACATCACAATCAATTACACCACCAGCACGCTGACTCTGCTACCCACAGCCCTCACTCCGAGGAGCTGGTGCAAACAGATGTGTAGTAAATTGTGTTTTCTTGCACAGACAGGGAAATTACAGGCTTCTCTTTTTTCCTGCACAAACCAATGCCACTGCAAACAAACATCTGAACACTATGAGCTGAAGAGGTGTCTCCGTGGAAGCCCTCCATTGTTTTCTATAGTTACAACAAACAAAGCATAGAGCCCATGTGACGCCGTGTTTTGATAGTCTCATCAGATACATGAGCAATGCTCCCATCCACTGTTGTTAAGCTCTCTCTGCACCTTTCTAATGCGAACTGAAGCATCTGGACAGAAGAAAGGGATGCTGTTGCTTTGATGTGGAAAGAGTGGCTCAGACAGGAGCGAGGGGAAATAAAGAGAGGAGGAGAAGTTAGGGCCTATTCCTCCTTTTAGGTGAGATAAGAGGAATGTTTTTCACTGGGTGTCAGGTGCACAAACAAGAAAACATGCAGAGGACTTTTCTGCAACACATCAGTGTGCAAACACCTTCAGAGGTAGAGGAGAGAGAGGAGGAGCAAAAGCTGGAAAATGTAAATAAATAAATAAAAAAATAAAAAAAAAAAAAATCAAAGATAACAAAAAATGATGGTTAGCTCTTGTTTGTCTCCACCAAAGCTGCAGCTGGCAGAAGCAACAGTTGCTTTGGTTCACACGGCTGCAAAACTCATTTTAAAACGTCTTTGATCTGTGCATGTGAAAAACTGGAGGGAGACTGCATAAAAACAAGGGAAAGCAAATCCAACCGAGCCAGTGAGCTTAAAGACGATAAAACAGAACACGTCGTTGATCACTCTGTGTGGGTTCTGTCACTATGGGAAACAACTGATTTTATTAGAAATTCATCATGGATTAGAGCAACCTTTAGGCTGTAACACTGGTGAGCTTCTCCTACAGCAACCTGCCTCTTAGGCTGATAGAACGAGTCTATATACTGTAAATATCTATAATATACCACAGACAAGCATAACATTGTGACCACTGACGGGTGAAGTGAATAACAGTGAATGACACTTCATGGCACCTGTTAGTGGGAGGGATATATTAGGCAGCAAGTGAACATTTTGTCCTCAAAGTTGATGTGTAAGGATCTGATCCAGGACGACTTAGTCAGAGCATCTGAAAAGCTGCAGCTCTTGTGGGCTGTTCCTGGTCTGCAGTGGTCAGGATCTATCAAAAGTGGTCCAAGGGAGGGACAGCGGTGAACCGGCCACAGGCTCATTGACACACGTGGGGAGAGAAGGCTGGCCCGTGTGGTCCCATCCAACAGACCAGCTGCTGTTGGTCAAACTGCTGAAGGAAGAAGTTCATGCTGCTTCTGATAGAAAGCTGTCAGATACACAGTGCAACACAGCTGTGTATTTGGCAGATAAAAGGACCAACACAGTATTGGGCAGGTGATCAGAATGATATGTTTGATCAGTGTATATCATTCCTGTAGTTCTGCATATTTATATATTTATGTCATGCTACCAACTGAATACAAACTGTTTACCCTCTCTGTTGAAGAGAGGGTAAACAAACTTTCGCTTTACAACATTTGCTCTTTTCTTCAACTATCTGTGTCCATCTGAGATGCTTTGTCTCACAGCATTTGCTTTTATGAACTCTGCTGCCACATGTCACCCAGGATAAGACAATGCAAGTGTCATGACTGAGCTCTAAAGAAAGACGAGCTCTTCCAGGAATTAGTGAAAATAACAAAAATTACATGCAGGCTTTGTTCTTTGGAGTTTTACATTTTGACTCATCTGGAAAATGTACCAACAGGAATTAAAGGCCACTTCCCATTCCCATCCACAAGAGCTTTGCATTAACAAAAGCAGAGGACACATTGATTGAGGAGATGCGGGTTGGGACGAACGCCCCCATGCCACAAAGAGCGTAACAAAGAGGTAACCAGCAAACAAACAGCGAAGCCACAGCAGCCCCAGAGCCAGACAAAAATACAGGGGGAGAGAGAGAAGGGGGTAATTTAAGGTCATCATCTGTCTCTGTCGAAAAATGGTTTGTGGTCAGGTAAGGACCTCATCAAGGGGAACACTTATCTAAGGAACACATCCATCTAACTGCACTGATTACTGAGAGAGTAAACACAGCGCCTGAAACCAAACCACCAAGGCAGAGCGGGGACACTGCTTGACTCCAGCTGTCCCACACAAGTCCTAATAAGGCTCCAACAACATGATCAGGAATGCACATGTTTGTGCCTTTGACACGACCGTTTGTCATCACCAGGACAACAGAAGTTTAATATTAACTATAAATTTAAAATGAAGGAAAAGAGACACAAACAAGCTCATAACCCTCTGTATTCCCAGCTGACAGGGTCTCCAGCTTCAGCAGTGCCAGTGTCAGCTGGAGTTTGTTTGTGTCAGATTGAACCACTGCTTCCACAGGTTTCCTGAAGAAAACACAAGAGTCACTACAGCTTCAAATATAAATCACTTAAGTGACACTTTCAGAAAAGAACATGATGTTGAAATATCTACAGCATTTAAAGCCTCATTCCAATTAAAAACGGTGAAAATATGTTTGTTTTTTTAGCCACAATGTTACTTTAGATTCACTTGACTTCTCAATATGTTAAAAAGCCAAATCATGCCAGAGCATAATACGTAAGAGCAAAGTTGTAGCAGTGCCCTCTGAAACATTCAGGGTAGGCGCTGGGTCCCACTCAGGGTGGGGGGGGGGCTGAGATGGTTGAGGGTGTGTGTAATGGTAGGGGAAACCACTGGTGTACTTAAAACAAACAGAGCATGTAGGCTCTATGTTCATGGCAGCGTTACGATCACTGCACAGCAGGACTCTACCAGTCTGGTACTTCTCTGACCTGGCCTGCTGTGGTGTCTTGACTCCCAGCATGCACAGCACAAGAACAGGTAGAGAGCCATGAAGAGGTGGGGTCAAGTTTCTGGTATTTCAGACTAATAATAAAAGTGTAGCAATGAATGGTCTGTCTATTGTGTATGTTGGCAGGCTATTTCCACCTATTTAATTTAACATCAAAACTGAAAGTGCCATGTGATAATAGCAGATATGTCACTATAGCACTAAGCAAGTTATGTATTCTTAAGTGTTTGAAAAATGTTAAAGTTCAGGGAAAAACGTCCAGATCTCTCTGACCTCTAGAAATATTACTTTATGGAAAATAACTCAGCTGACTGGTCTTGGTTGCAGTTCAAAATTCACTAAAACAAATAATATCCTTAAATAGAAAAAAAAATCAAAAATTCAAAAAGTTGAATTTGGACACTGTCTGTCAGAGATGCTCAGGAGAGGCATCTCACTCAAGTGTAATCAGCTGTAATCCTGCTAAGTCATAGACACACAGCCTGATTTGTAATGCATGCTAATGCAGCAGGCTGAATGATGGTTCATGAAGCTGCCTGCAGAAACAAACAAGAGCCTAAAGCAACATCAGCATCAGGCCTTAAATCAGTGAGTGAGCAGCAGCCAGGTGGGTTTTTCCTGACAGAGTGCTCCCTGCTAGAGAGCAGCTTTTGTTTTAGTTCTGCTGGCACCAAGAGACTGTGTATGTAACTACAAATGGGAAAAAATGGTTTGCTTGCATGCATGCATGCATACATGTGTGTTTATGTCAATGCGCTGCAGCAAACAGTCATACGTGGATTGTAGGCTGTGGATGCAGCTTTAGCTCACTGGCAGAGTTTCCTAAAACTACAGACACCCAGGGGCATACACATACACCAAATTTGCAAAGTGACACACTTTAGCCTCATCAATTCTTCATCACTTGCTTCCCTGCTGCATCGTTTGCAATAAGAATAAACTCTGGAACTAGGTCTTGATAAAAAACCTTGACATCAAAACAGCTCCGGGATGTATTATCCAATAAATTTGCTCCATTGTTAAAAATGTAGAGAATAATCTCCCGTTGTGCTGCTGGCAACTAGGTCAGAGCAGAGGCATTCAATATTCGCTGACAATGAGCCAGTGTGGAAATGAAACAGATGATCTAAACTGATGTGTTGCATACTGTGTATTAGTGCGTGCACGTGCACGTGAGCCAGTGCTGTTACATCTGTGTACTTCCTTTTAAACAACAGCAGATTAGAAGAACAAATGTGAACACACCTGCAGGTTTCATGTTACATAACATGTTTCAACCCTGCACCTCAGGGACAAAACACTTTACATACCATTCAAATAATCTGTTTACTCTACTTACCCACTCGCTGCAGAGCCCCTCCTTTATTTCCATACACTCTCTACTAAACCAGAGGCTCTGGGTTAGACTGGTTGAATAGCTCAAAATACTGCCCCTGGAGGTACAAACTGTGCTGGTTATTCACATCTAACACACACCTGGGGCTGGGAAATATGTTGGTATAAATAGTAATATAAGACATCATTATCAAAATATTGGATCGATATATAATCTCTGCCGATCACAATATTAACTCCCATTAACTGGTGGATGAATTTACCAAGATCATATGTTCGATGATATGTCACGGTTCAGCATTTCCATTGGTGTATTAGGAAGTAGCTTAATATTTTTGTGTTGTATTTTGATTTGAACCTAAATTAATCCTAAAATGCACCAAAAATTAGTATTTTTCTTTCGCGTCATATTTAGGCCTTTCACAGTTGTTACATAATCACCTGATCACAATCATCTGAGCTGACCATAATCATTTTGCATAGTCGTTCAAATGGTTTCCATTCATCTGCATAAAAACATCTGGATGTCATATTTCCATCACTATTACCTCATCGTTTTCACCATCTGAAGTTTGACTGGTGCTCTTTGAATGACATCATCATGTTGGGACCTCTTCTTCTATGGTTTAATGACACATGAGTGGAGCACCACAAACTGTTTATCTCAAAGAGCTTAATTATAATATTATTATATATTATTCTTTGAGAATCTATTTACATCATGGATTTGGTTGCAAAGCCTAAAGGCAAACAGAAATGTAATTTTTATTTATATGTTCCAATGTTAAATGTCTCTTCTTCCTCATGAGGTGTATGTGTATTATCAAACTATGTAGCTGATCTCGACTGGTGTACTTTGGTAGTGGCTAATATTGTTGTATTGAGATTTCACACTGGATTTCAATCTAAATTTACCCTAAACTGCACCAGAAGTGATTGTTTTTCTTTGTTGCTGGCAGCAAACAGGACAGCCAGCTCTGAAAAACAACTTTCCTGTAAAGGGCACACATGCAAAGTTCTTTCAAAGAGGCTACACATGTCCTGCAAATGACCTTGACAGCTACACAAATCTGTGCAGAGAGATTCACACTCAGCATTCATACTCATTAAGCCATAACAGGCACGTGATGGGTCCTTAAAGGCAGAGCTGTTTGTAATGGTATTATGGTCAATAATAAAGTATTTATGATATCAGTCTCCATGATATCTAAAATATTTACACAGTAGTACTTAGCATTTTTGCTTGATAACTTACTGTAAGAATTGCTCAGTAACCAAAATTGTTGTGGGCTGATCTTCTGCGGATTAACAATATACCAAGTAATTCTTTCAGTACTATAAAAAACTACAGAATGACAGTCACCCATGAAGATCTGTCACAGTGTGATAGCAGGTTAAATATTACTGATGACTAATAACTGTTACCACTGGCAGCTGTGTTTCCAGCTTGGCCATATGCTCCATTTAACGCAGCAGGCAGCATTCAGTGGTGGGAGATAAGGGGTGTTATTTGTATTCTCAGAGCCCAGATTGCAAAATCTAATTGATGCCAGGCATCATCTCATCTACTACAGCGGCAGACTGAAACCTATAGCACTCAGTAATGATCAGATGACCGGGTGGGTATTTTTTGTATTGGGTATTGACATACTACCTCTTTACCTTGACAGGCACACAAGTGTTTATCCCCGAGGTAGAATGAGAGTGATGCATCCACATTGCAACGTGTTTACAGGGAGAGGCATAATTCTAGTCCACAAGAATCACTAAGTCAGTTCAACCAGTGACAAACACAAAGAAATAAAACTCTACCACCATCTGTTTTTTAAACTGATGAGATGTTCCCATCTCTTGTTGTGTGCTGTGCGCCGGGCAGCAAGGCGAGCAGGAAAAGACAGAAACCAATCTCTATCCCTGAACCACAGCTTTTAAAGAAGAGCACTGGGGTGTAATCAGAGGAAATATGACACAGGTTCATGAGGAGTTCACCTGCCTGGAAAACTTTGGTGTATTTGTTACACAACTCATCTGTTTGCTCAATGATGCTGCAGAGCAGACTGCTGTACAGTATCTGCAGAGCTTTGCTACATCACAACACCTCTAATACAAATGTTCACAAAAGTCAAGATTCTTCATGAAGCCTGGTGCTTCCCTTGCTGTGTGATCTACTCTGTTTTGTACAATCTCAAAAATTAACTCAACTCAAAGTCCCAGACTTTCATTCCCATTTGAAAACACTGGACAGCAGCTTAGCCTTGAGGCCATCTGTCATTATTGTGCTGAGGTAAAAAAAAAAAAAACCCAAAACAAAACTACTGATTTCAAGTGGGCTACTTTTCTCAGTGACTCCCTCCAGCTAATTAGTCAACAGTCACGTGATTATTGGACTTACGCACCAGTATAAGGTCACACATTCCAACATGGATGGAAAAGTCATTACATTTCTCATTTACCCTGAGAGGCCTGGATCAATACAATTTTGTATCTACACACTCTGTTAAGTAACTTCAATGTTTGTTTAGGTTCTGCTGTTACCCCCTCATGGAAACAGACCTGACTTGACTAATCACACCCAACTTTTTATTCTAACTGCTCATTGATAATTATCACAATTAGAGCATATTGCAAAGGAAGGGCGGGTGAAACACAATTAACTACAACTGAATAGGGTTGCACATCTCTCTGTGATAAACGATTCAATAGGAATCTAGATACACAGGTTACGATACGCTTCAAAAATATATATACTTTTATTAAAGACCGATTTAATATGTGTAAGAATGATATGATTGGATTTGATTCTACGGTTAATATTTGTTGTAGATATTTTATAAAATAAAGAAGCCAATTCTATGAAAGTGACTATCTTACAGTACAGAAGAATATTTTCTTTTCAAATATGTAAAAGACCACATATCCCCAAGCATTATTGCTTTATGGCACTGGCAAAAATAAAATTTAAAAAAAGAACAACAAAATCGCATATCAATGTATTTATTTTTAGACATGGAGCAAAAAAAGTCTGGCTGAACCAACATCATTTGCTGCCTGCAAATGAGGAGTTTGCGCGAGAATCATTTTGCGGGCAGCTTCAGCTCTCGCATTGTTAAAGGCCTTGTCCACACGAAAACGCAGCCGTACCTCTCACTTGTTAAACCGAATACCCGGTCGCATCGGTTTATCGTTCACAACCCTACAACTGAAACAGGAAAAAAGGACCAGGTTTTAGTGTCACTCTGCAGCCTCTCTCTATCTTCATCATGAGTCATATCATCATCACTACATTTACCATTGTTATCATCACACATTGCAAATTTCCCTCATATAGTGCAGGCAGAATTATAACAATTTATCACATCATCTCCAACAACCTTTCTCCAAAGAGACTAATGGCCTTGTTTAATAGTTGAAACAAATTAGGGAAAAGAATTCTTTGTAAAATAGTTAACTGATATCTATATTGAGGTAAGGTGATAAAGGTTTGGCAATTTGACAGTTTGAGAGTTCCACTTTTGCAACAGATATACCAATATTACTTAATTATAAACCCGCTCACACCCTGCTGGTCTGTGGGGAAACTAGATGATGGCAAACAACTGCAACAAGGCTGCACTGGCAATCTGAATCAGTGAGGCGATGTCTGATTCCCGGCATGTCGTGCTGTAGGTTTGTCTGATACACACTGATCAGTCTGCCAAACTACATGCAGGACTCTGTTATCATACTCTACTCATTGCAAGGGCTAGTATCTTATTCTAATACGCAGCGGCTTATCTAACAACTACAAAGTCAGGAGATATAGGCAGCCACCACAGGCCCTGATTTCTATTTCCTATGCACAATAGGTGAATGAAACGAAGGGATAAAAAAGAAAAAAGAGTGAGATAATGTAGAAGATCAAAGCCAGAACACAGACCTCTCCTGCTGATTCTCATTACAGCTAACAGATACTGACGCAGCCCAATTCCCAATCGGGACACAAACCCCTCACAGACATACATGAGTTCACATATACATACACAAACACACACAAGCAGAGCCTCCTTGTCAGACAGTCACATTATCCCTGTCTGTACAAGCATAAGAACAGTTCCACACTAACTCAGAATACTCCGCCTACAGATTTCTTCTTTTTGTCGTTGTTTTATCAGAGAGCCAAATCCAAACACATGAATACAGTTGCAGGCGTGTAGAGGCAGGACAGAACCTGGCGACACTGTGCCTCTCACTTTGAATGCTGCATTCAAGCGTCTGCCTGACTGATGGGTTGTTTTTTAGAAACTTGAGAAAAGAACAGAGCAAAATGAAGATGAGTGCCGGACCTAACTATGTGCAGCTTGTAGCAAGTAATAAAAGGCTAATGCATCCAGACACACAAACACATGCACGCACGCACACACGCACACACAACTTAATTCTTTTGGTAACTTCCTCAGCAATCCTAGACAGGCTACCCCATCTGTCACAGGAAGGGGGACAGGATTAATGTGTGTGCGTGTGTGACTCTGAGTGTGTGAGTCTGTGTGCTCGTGTGATATAGTGCAAGAGTATGTGAACTCAAAAGCCGTTCACACACTACTTGGCTGCTACCCAACTGTCTGGCTAATAAAGCAGAAGACTGATTAGCCCAGTTAGCTTGGTAGCTCTTGGGCTAAATATAACACTGTCAGCTATAGACTCAAAACATTACAAGACAAAAAGACTTGCAACAAAGGTTACAGAGCTGAAGGAGAATCACACTGGTGTGGTGTGTGTTTGGTCCTGTGCAGTACACACAAGCATACAGATGACACACATTTTCATACATGCACGGTACAACACTTCTTAGCTACTCTTAAGTCTGACAGACTTCTAATCTGACACTAGGCCAGATGGGTTATCCCTAATTCAAGGTACAGGAATGAAGGCAGGAGGAAGCTAAGATAAAGCATGGGGGCAGGGTGGATGGAGATCAAAAGGGATCTGCAAAGGAAGAACACAAACTTGATGTCTTTACAAAGTAGATTTTTTTGGGGGGGGTCTTGTTGTGGTTAGCATAGCACAACCAAAAAACTGGATGCAGCTGGAAACAGCTACAGACGAGCATGGATACATCGACACGGTAATTCTATGCAGTATCCCCAAGAGTCAACCTCCAAGCAAGCGAGTCTGCTCTTTTCTAATAATGTCAAGCAAGTTATTAGAAAAGAGCAATGGAGCACAATGGTTTTGGTTCGCCGAAATTCAGAGCTGCTGTCTGGTCTGCTGTTGTAATTTTACGAATGTTTGTGCCAAATGAAGCTTCACTCTACAGTCAGAAAGTTTTCCTCTCAGTCGGTAAACAATAGCAAACCACACTCATTTCAAACAAACCACCATCCATGCAAATAAGTCAGTGTCAGTCCAGACTGTTCTGCTGCTGGTGGAACACCTTAACATATCTAACTAGCTCTTTCCATCCACTCCTTAACCCAATCTCTTTGAACTTACATCATGATCTTCTCTTCCAAATTGCTAAAAGCATCTGCACAGTGATCAAATGTAATGTAAAGGGAAAAAAAGAGTGCAAAACTGTTTCATCTCACGGATAATAATTCACTGATTTTGAGTTCTTTTATTTGTTAAGAACAGGACAACGGACCTACAGTTGTTGGTTTTATTTTGTCCTCACTGTGAACATATACAGGTGAGAAAAGCATCAAAGAAGAAATGAGATGTAAAATGATCATTATTTAGTGATGAACAAGATCATCACCAGCTGAGCTTCAAATGTGACCGAACACCACAGGGTTCCGTCTGCACAGCGAAGACATGGATATGGACATGCTTCCAATGAGCAGGCCTCAGTTTGTTACAGAACACCACAAAGTATCAAATATCAACCGTGATGTAAACCAACAGTTCACTGCAGTGAGTTTCAATGTAGCTGAAGCTGGTGTGACACTTTTTTACAACGGAAACATCGTCTCAAAATATGATCATGATGAATCTCACCAGACTCTCGATGTACGTGACAACTAACATTACATTTTTCTGAACAGAACCACAACACTAGTTACTCGGCCCAAAACTTGGCAATGTCTGTTGACTGGTTTACTGCTGAAGTTTTTGAATTGTGAAATAAAAGCAGAAATGTCTGGTGGCTACAGAATGAAATATCTCAGCAATAAGTGTTGTGGGCATTTTCTGCAGACCCTCGGGGCCAACAGATGACTACCACCTGCCATAAATCTAAATTTTACTTATTCCACTGCTTTGCTGTTTGGTCAGATACTTGCAAAAACTAACAACACTCTGTCAGACTCTTCCTCACCCTTTCATAAAAAATTGTTTGTTCTCTCCTCAACTCAGGGCAGGAAATATATCTAATTAAAGTTCAGCACAGCGGGTGGTTCAGGTTTTATGGCTCATTGCTAATAACTGGAAAATGAAAGTTGAAAAGAAAACTACTCATGTATATTATATGTGTGGGCCTCCCAAATCAGTATAACTGGGTTTATGTGAGACTCTGTAATCCCCATGATGAACACAATGGGCAGTCAATGCAAGCACAGAGATATTATATGTATATTGTGATATGCTAATCATGGCTAACTGTATGAATCTGCTCAGATTGCCATACTATCTTTGAATGGCTTATTGTGGTTAGTGGAAACATTCTGAAGGTGTGACTCATCAGTATAGTACATATGGATCAAATGTCTGACACAACAGATGTTCAAATATGATCTTTTGCCTTTGTATTGTGGCTGTTTGTCCATCTGTCAGTTGAGAATTACCCACAGGCCTTCTCTTTTCTGTGACAGAGGAGAGGTTGGGCCAAGGGTCGAGATGAAAGAAAGCATGTGTTGCAACAAAAGACATTGTAATCATGAAGGCCTTTGAAGAACCTCTGCTCTCTAATGGTCTCCATTCCAGGAGAGGCCAACAACACCCACCAGAGAGGGACACTTGGGGCGAGTTAAGTACAACACATTGCATCTGGACAGAGGCTGCAGCCCTCTTTCTAACCACTGTTCACCTGACTAGTCAGCTTGTAAAAAGCTAAGCAAAAAGAGACTGTGGTAAGTCCACTTAAATTGACTGAATGCCGAGCCTGATGTCAGCAGACGGCTGTTCGGAGAAGAAACCTCCCATCTCAGCTCCCTGTCCATCAGCAAGCCTCACACTGCTACTGTGCTAATCCCCTTGGGACAATGCAAGACTCCTCTGCCACCTCACCAGCTTTACAGACAGGTTCCTGTACCTTGCATGTGTAAAGTGAAAACTTTGACTAGGTCATAGAGTCAGGGATTCACCAAAGCTCAATATATCATTATGAAAGATGAATCACATTTCATGGAAATCCATCCCGTAGTTGTCAAGGTATTTTACTCTGAACCGCAAATGTCAACCTCATGATGGCACTTTCTGAGATTCATGCCCTGGGGTCAAATTCATCAGACAGGCATACACACATACCGATGACAGACAGACTAACACTGTCACATCTACAGCCACATCACAAGTAGTGGCTTTGTATGAGATAACATGGAACTATTGCACTGTGTGTTGTTATTTTTGTGATTGATCAATTATTTATTTGGTCCATTAAATGGCAACCACCTAAAATGCTGAAGACTACTGTGACAGAAAAACATCAGAAAACCAGAAAATCCTCATGCTTGAGAACCTGAAACCAGACTTCTGACTAAAATATGACTTGAACAAATCAATATCAAAAATGTTGTTGATTTACCATCCGTGCACTGTGCCAAAACACTTGCTCTCTGTAATATACTGCTGTGTGCCTACAGTGTAATGGATAGTGCAAAGGAAGTGATGAAACTTTTGATTAGCTGTGTGAAACACTGAGGAGATAAACAGAAGGGAGGAGGAGGAAACACCAGCCCAAACTAGTTAAGCGTGTGTGTTGTTGTTTTCACTCAAGCGAATAAATTCTCTGTCATCCCATACCTTGTGCGCCAGGTTTGTATCATGTACCAGTCTCACCCTGGACAGCCAATCACATGAGCACACACAGTCAGTGTGCTTCTAAGTCTCATACATCCAGCTGAACTGACGCCCCCACTAACAATACACTGTGTTTTTGTCTCTGCTCCACATGCTTTGCCCTCTCTGACACCCAGGGCCCCCACCCACCACTATCCTGAGGCCGTAGTTGGGAATGTCCAGCATGGCCTCACACCACTATAGCAGCTTATAAAAGCACCTGACCCCTGCAGAGGATTTCCACATATAATTAAGTTTTGTTTGTTATGAGAAAGTCACTGAAACACACTAGCATATTTACACTAGTTACAAAAGGCTCATGTATAATCATGAGCAGTCAAAATGTCCATGTCTCAACATAAGTCATGACTTTCCCCTAGGGACAAAAAATATATATATTTCTGTCTATCCATCTATCTATTGGATAGTAAAACCCTTTGTTGGTGATCACTGGTTTCAAAGCAGGTCACCATCAACCAATCAATCAGCTCTTATTGACAGGGCAGTGGAGGCCATCTGCAGAGCTTCAGGGTCTGCTGGGCCACTGTCAGACACTGCAGCTCAGACTGAAGTGACAAGTGAGCGCCCCAAGAACACTTTGTTAGGGTCCTCAAGGATCAGTGGTGTTAAGAGCAAGCTGTGCACATGTGTAGAAGCCAGGTGGACAGAGGGAAATGAGTTGGTTTGGACCAAACTAAAATCATAATCCACACTACATGCCATATCTAAAATGTGCTTGATGCCTTGTGGGCGTAATATAAAACATATTATCATAATGCACTGTATGTAGTCAGCTGCCCATTAATCTAACCTGTACAAGTGTGGACTGGACTACAATGGCACACATATAGAGCACAAGCCCCCTCACAGTGAGGCCCCTGCTGCAACAGTCCTCACCGCTGCAGCACCACACTGTCTGTCTATTTCATTGTTCATTGATATGTTTTTAATGAAGACATCATTTTCATCCCACGTATTTCTCACTTGCAAGGCACCCCGTGCAAATACAATATTGAATTTACCTACTGTGCTGTTCTTCTAAAACAGGTGAGGTGCCTTGCTCAAGGACACCTCAATGGTGGTTTATAAAGCAGCAGAGAACATTACTTATTCACTTTTCCCAGCCAGTGTGGCAGCCATCCATTGTTCACAACCCGCTGTGCTCATACACTGCAGTGCAAAAACAGACAATATCATTTTTAATATTTCCTGCCGAGTGGTACTCGCTGTGTGTGCAGTGTGTGAAGTGTGTAACAGGCTTTTTCCTGACAGCCACAGCTTTGTTCTCGGAGCTTGTCATTGCGCAGCCAGCCATACTGATGAAAGCCCAAAACAGATAACGCCACAAAGAGAGGCTTCAACTTCACAGCCTGCTCGGCCTTAATTTTTCCCCGGCTTGGATAAGGGAGCACCCTGTCTTTTGCAACAATGCTACTGTAAAGAGACCTCGCTTGTCGCCTGACTTGGAATCTATGCAGATAAGGAACTCTGAAAGAGGAAGAAAGCCCCCTAAAACCCACACAGCAAGAGGCGTGAGCTGCAGGGGTCTGCGTTCAGGAGATTAGCCCTTGTTGTGCGGTAGTTTGAATCCACTTAGTTTCAAATTGTCCCTGACCTGACTGCTGGAGGGGGCTGTGTTTTGTGGTCGACAGCTGAACCTGATCCTGTGGTTATCTCAAAGAGACTGCACTTGGTTTAAAAGTAACAACAACATTGCTGCTGGCAATGGCTCTGCCTCTGCTATCTAAGTTGTGTTTCACAGTGGAAACAATCACACTCCCAGGCCCAGAGCACTTAACAAAACAACACTGTATAGAAATAATACATAACCAACTGCCCCTCTTCCTCTGAGGGCTCAGGACTTACTGGTTTTGTTGCACTTGACTTTGGAGAGAAGCTTGTGAGCGAGCAGGAGATCCCCACTCTTCACTGCCACCAGCAGATCTTGTTCTTTCCCCATAACTGCGGGCCGAGCCACAGACACACAAACGGCTCACAGTTCACAGCCAAGGTCACTGTTTTCGGTCTTCAACGTTCCTTCAGGCAGACGCTTTCAGCAAACATTTGCCAGAGAGTTAACAGGCAGCTGCTGAATCCCAGCCATGAGGTGACGTTTGTGAATGGAGTGCTAGAGCGAAGAGGCATCAGGGAAACAGGTCCAGGATGTCTTCCTCCTCACATGGTGGAAGTTTGGATCCATTCTCTCCGATCACGATGTGATCTCTGGGTTTTTTAGAGTCAGAAAGGAACTGGTGGAGATTTAGTTTCCTGCAGGGCTGAGCATGTGTTCGTAGTCTGTCTCTGTCAACCTGGAGGCAGCAGCAGCCCAACCTGCCATTACACTGCAAAGACAACGCTAGGAGTAAAGAGACAGAGGAAAATCACTGTAAGAAAAAATACATCAAATGACAAGAGCAGCCTCGTAATGAGAGAGCTGGGTAACAAAACACAGCTTCACTGCTGACCAAAGGTTTGTGTAACAATTAGTAGTTTTCTTGACCTGTTTTTTGATCACATACATCAGATTTTTGTAAACTGGGTTAGAGTTGCTCTGACAAAACCAAAGGTGTTACTAATAAACTCAATAAGGACTCTGTTCTATTCAAGTGTGGCAGTGAGGCAGCATGGAAAACACCTGGCCCTGAAACAGAAGCAGCTAAATGTAATTCAGATATCATTCATTTTATCACTTGCACCTGTGCTTTTCCTTCATTATCTTTAATGTAAAACACCTAAGAGTCTGACCAGTACACCAACCTGCCTGATGCATCAGTATCAGGCAAATGTATTGATCAATAGACAATAGCTGTCATGATTTGCAAAAAACATATTCATTGCAATCGAGTGGTGCAGGAGTGAGTCCTATAACCTGGACATTAGTTTCAGTCTGCTCCTCCACTTCCTTCACTCTGAGGTCTGTGGGTTTTGATCCAATGACTGAAGTAAGGTCTGTGGTTAACACAAGCCAGGTCATTTCTACATTTACATACATCAGTAAATATCCCAGCCCTGGTTTCTGAAAGTCTGTTGCTGACAAGTGTCTGAATGAGACTCCACCTTAACTACTTTGCTAATTTGGGTGTCTGTGTCTGTTGTTGTGTATCTTGAATAGTGCTATATAAATCAAAGTTATTATTGTTATCATTATAATTTGTAGCCTCGTGTGGCTTATATTCACTCTTCCACTGTTCCTATAAGTTTAAGAGAAAAGGCTTTTTGTAGAAAAGTTAATCAAACTAGAAACTGAACTGCTGTGTATTAAAGTTCTTTGTAACAACACTGAGGTTTCAGCTGGGCTATGTTACTGAGTCATCTGTTTGATTAGTCTATGATTTATTTAGTCAAAAACAAAACCAACACATTTATCTTTTGCCGTACAGGTAAATCTACTAATCACATAATACTTATGATAATTAATTTACAATGATACAGGGACAGTGAAAAGCAGCAAATATTCAGCTAACTGTTGCAGCACCACCTGCATGCCATATTAAGTGCTGAGCCCAAAAACCAACCAACACAACAGTTTTGGATAGATAAATGCTATCAAGACGAGCCACGCGACTTTAACTTGACCCAGCTTCTGTTTGTTTTCTCTGGTCCAGGAAGCCCTGTCCCTTAGGAGCGTGCAGCTAATCTGTTAGTCTTTCCGTGCAGGAATAAGGTCTCCGTCCGCTGAAAACATTTTGCCG
Source organism: Caranx ignobilis (assembly GCA_021432705.1). Taxonomy (NCBI): domain Eukaryota; kingdom Metazoa; phylum Chordata; class Actinopteri; order Carangiformes; family Carangidae; genus Caranx; species Caranx ignobilis. The sequence continues at coordinate 17,745,806 of MU269988.1, forward strand.
AAATCGAAGGAAGCATCTCTTCAGTCGAGTCATGTCTGGCCTTCTGCCCAACTAGCTACATTTCTGGAAAACACTGAATTTTTCTCTCAGAGGAAGAAAGTGAGACAGAGCTGATAGCTGCTTCACCACCATTTCAGCTGAAATCCTAATTGTGTGGGACAACCAGTGAAGAAACAACATTCAATGTGACAAAATTACCACGACGAATGTTCTCCAACAGAGGTAAATCTGTCCCCCTGGGTTCGTCGGTTTCAACCAGTGAGACAACATCACTCAGACACAGCCTCCAATTAGAACAGGAGTCCACTGTGTGTGTGAAACAGCTACAAGCACGAGTCCCAGTGAAGCAAAACCCTGCTTGCACTCTGTAAGCACCACCGTCTATCTTGTCTTAGTAGTTATGTATGTGAGCCAGCAAAAGGGCTTCAAAAACGTCAGTTTAGTTTTGTTTTGCAACTCTGAAAAGCATTTTTATTCTCTGTGTCATTCCAACAGACACGACAAAGCCTTTGAAGTAAATATTCTTCTCCAGCAGCAGGCTCGTCTTTGGCTTTGTTTGAGATTACAGTCAATGCCGTGTCTGGGATACACTTTGCAAGTCAAAAACATGAGTAGGCTATCTCATCTACCAGCCTCTTTAGGGCAGATGGTTCAGTTATTCCTTTAGACTACAGGGCGATCGTGCAGGAGTGCAGCCCCGCAGCAGATGCCAATGCATGTCTGTGCACTGACACATGATCTAAAACTGGCCAGGCACCTTGCCAGGCAGTAAACAACTGCATGGCCCTTCAATAGCATGAGCCAGAATGTAAACAAGGAGTCCAAAATGGGCTTGTTAGCCTAAATGTCAATGGATGGAGCAGGAGTTAAATGAGGCTCCTGTGGAATCCTGAGTGACAGGAGTCACACATGTAAGAGAGCTTATAATAAACCCTTCAATCAAGACCAGACTGTAAAAAATAATCATTAGCAAATTCTTCAGGCTCATGTTCACACAACACATGTCACGTCATAAAGGGAAAATAGGTAAAGAAACAAAGTGTGTTATCATTATTCCACTTCACACAAAATGCTTTCAGCTATATTTTGGAGCACAAATACCTGACAACACTCCTTTTATTTCTAAGCAAATCAAACCCAGTTCTCTGCTAATTTAATCCCTCGTTGCCCGATGTTACGTGTCACCAAATCCGAAATAAAGACACGTTTGAGAGGTCATTGTTGTCGTAATGCTTGAAAATTTGGCCAAAACCAGCACAAAAAATCTGGACTAATACATTACACGTCTAACTGGTTCACTTGTTATCCATAGGCTGTTGCCTTCCTCCACCTTCGCTGAGATTTTTGTTCAGTAAAGCCCTGCATGTTGAGTTTTTACTTGCGAAAACACTGATTAGTTCGTTTAAGAAAAAAAAAAGTTTATGTACATGTTCTAATGACCGAAAGAAGGGGGAACGTCTGTTTTCTGACAGCACGGGGAGAGTTTCAACTCAAGTAATGGGAATAACTAGCGGACAGATTCAGCCGGCACCTCCATTTGAGGACGGAGCGTTTTAAACTCCAACGGACACGACGGACATTCTGTCACATTTTTTGACACATTCGTTAAAGTTCTCCCGCCGCCATGTTCATCGGCTACTTCGTCCGTATGTGAAGCGTCTCTCTCTCTCTCTGTCTCTCTCTCGTTAGCTAACTTGTCAAGTCTCAACTGTCAAGGTGTTCCGACAGCCCGTCCAAAACACACGTCTTTCTATCTGTAACTAGCAATTATTTGTTTAACTCGAGGTCATTCAAATTACTTTTTTCTGGATAAAAACGTAAATAAAAAGATGTGCGCGCTCACCTGTTGTAGTCGGTGCAGGACAGGTGGTGAGAGGCAAATTTACTGCGGAGTTACTGAGGGAACAGCGCCGGGCAGCACGAGACCGTGGAGCCAACGTCAAGTTAACAGCATCATAATATGGTACTTCCGGTAACAACTGTCAAAATAAAACTCATTTCAGTGATGTGCCGGGAGATAGTGCAAGTGGTTGTCATTTTTCAGTCTTTTTACACGTTTGGTGTATAATTTGTTCCTGAGCGTTATCGAATTATTTGTAAACAGAACATTTTTGCTGTGAATTTCTGTTAACTACTCAGTGATATCCTTTTTTTGTGGCTTTGCCGCCATCTCTTTAAGTTTTTATTTTGACAGTAAAATTACATAACTTCTGTTAATACTGTATCTATCATCCTCTTTAAACCTGACTAGCTTTACAGAGTCTTTGCTGCAGATTCTTAAATAGCAGGGATCCAACAGATGAGTGCCACAGAAGTCCAGATATCATGGGGGAAAAGTCATTAATAAATAAAATCAACTAATATGAAAATGTTGTGGTGGTTGGTTATGGCTATTCTCAGGCTTCTTCACTTAGAATGGACCCACGATTAATCGCATATTGACAGTCTCTCTTTTTCAAAACTACCCCTCAGGGATTCAAACTAAGTTTTTTTGTTTGTTTTGTTTTTTATGTGTGCGCAATTGAATATACCTGCCTGGGTGATCACTGTGTGAGAATGAAACTTTTAATACCCTCATGCATTTTTTAGGCAACGTGGATCCAACATTAAGTGAAATTAAGCTGTGGATCGTCTCCCCCGGAGCCCAATCAGGGACCCCCAGGAGACAGCAAGGAAGACAGACTGGTTGTGTTGTGGTGACATCTGCTGGTTAGAGATCAGTATTGAGACATGTAACCATCAAAAGAATTTATTTCTTTGTAGACAATGGATATGAAATAGACAGAGGAAAACAACAACAAACCAACATCAACTTCAGGCTGTAGTTTTTCGAAAAACCTTTCATCTGGATTAGACTCATGACCAGGACTCAAATGGATTTAGCTCATTCTGATTCATTTTAAAACTTGTGAAGCTTGTTTTTATTCCGATATGACTTGTTTAATAGGCAACAATATGACTACAAATAGCACTCTACCTCAACATGTTGTCAGGCTAAAACACATAACGTTAGAAACAGTAGCCTGCAGCAGCTGAGTGGATTCTGACTTTTCTGTTTCGACATCCTCAATAATTAAGATAAACTAATGACAAAACTATAGGCTCTTAGAAAAACAAAGAAGTTAAGGGGTTATTTCTGGAAAGCTCAATTTATGTTATTAGGTTTCATGGAGGAAGTTGAGATAGCATGTGTTCTAGGGTTCTTTTGTACACTCTTCTTGTCATGTTGAATTCAAACAGTTCTTGGCAGGTGAACAACTGTTTGAGTTGACATGTCTATGAATAAACTGAAAAAAAAAAAAAAAACGAAAACTACACCGGGTTGTGGGCCATGACAGCAGTCAGCTGCTCAACCACCAGAGAGAGCAGATTGAGGTGGCCTTTTATCATGTGAAACCACATCCTGAGGTGTGGTCTGCTTTGGATGGCCCACTGCTTCTAGGTTCTCCTGAAAAGGAAATGAAAAGAGAAGCAGACAGGTCAACAGGGCCATCACACTCACTAACTCTTGAACACATTGCAGGATACTGCAAACCAGTCTTTCTGCTGTAGTAGACGGCTGGGCTGCAATAGTGGGAAGTTTCAACATAAAACACATAACTGCATCACACCATATCTCTTGGCTATAACTCAAAACTTCATTCACTTATCATGACTCAATTTAATGTAAATACAGGATAAAATCATAAAGTGCTGTCATTTTATATCCAGAAGATCACAGATCAACTTCTGTGTGACATTATAATCTTGAAAGTGTCTTGATTAAGTGTCCGTCGTTTTTTGAGTGTCTGTGTTCTGTGTTTACAGTTGAGGATGTAAAGACCAGAGTCACGTCACTATGGACTCAGTATTCTAGGAAATAAAAACGCATGATAGTGCGGCAAATGATCCTGACATAATGTGAAAAATGAATGTCATATCCATATATTTGATCCAGATGTCTAATTAGGGCCAGGCAGTGTAAGCTGCCGGGAACCTATTGTTATTGCCAGTATTCTTCTTCTTCTTCTTTTTCTTTCTAGGAAATCCTACTTCCCATATATGAAAAATCACCAAACTTTGTACAAAGGTCCAGTCCCATACCAGATTTGCTCAACTCCAAGCCCATGTCAATATTCCTCATGGGGGGGTGGGGGGGGGGGGGGGTCACAATAAGCCATCACTCTGTTTTTTTCAAAACGGTAAAACTTATTAAACCTTTCTTGCCCACAATTTTTGCTCAGCTGACACCAAATTTGCTGACACTGCACCTTCAGACCGTCACAAAGTTAACACCCGGATTTTTGATATCTGAGAAACTGAGACCACAGTGCATGAGAAAGTCTGACTGTAAACAGGACTGTAAACATGTACAAGCCAATTCTTGATAAATACATTTTCAATCTTCCTGAAAAAAACTGACAATATTTTGGAGCCATGGCTGATGAAGTTTGGCAAATATCAGAATTTTATCTCAAAAACAGAATTTTTGAAAACATGTTGAATTTTGTTCTCATGGGAACAACTGCAGTCAATGTAAGAATGACATTTTTAAACATCAGATTTTCTCTTGTGAAGCAAAACACGTATTGTTAAAAACAACTCACCTACATTTCCTCACCTACAAGATACAAATTATGTATTATCCGATTTTTGTCTTGATAACTGATTTTTTTTTTTGAATTTTTGACAATTTTTGAAATCTGCCTTGACAACTGTTACCTGGCTGGTGACTGCCTGAGTCCATTTGGTAATTCACACACCAGGTCTCACTTCCAGCCAATTAGTTCAATAAATTAGAGGATGGTTCTTCGTGTTAGAGATTGTGAGTTCAAGTCTCAGCTAAGGCAGAATGAACAATGTAATGCTGATATTCTTGTTGTTTCCTTTTCTCCCTATTTTGTCTCTTGTTACTCAAAATTGCCTAAATTTGTCCAAAATTGCCTGGCCCCAACCACTGCTGCAAAGCAGCTTTAATTTTACATGTAATCTGTGTTCCAGTCTGATCAGTCGATCAAAGAGGAGCTGGGACGGAGCAGGACAGCAGTGACAGCGTGCCAGAGAACACAGCACTGTCCCAGGACCTTAACAGCAGGGCTTCACCTTCCCCCACTGGGAGCTCCTCTGTTCACCTCCTCCCCCTCAGCTCACCAAAAAAACATCCCAAAAAACAAAACAGAGACAACATGAAGAGACAGAAACTGGCCTTGTTGCAGCACATTATCAATGTTATCCAAGAGATGCGCAGACAGCCAGACAGAGTCTGTGAGGACTCATTTGGTGTAGTACTGTAGCAATGGAACAGAAGAGGATATGAAACCTGTCTCTCATAATGGCCATACTGCATGATGCTCTGGACTCTGAACAGGTGACAGACCCAGTCTCATACCAGCCCCCACACAGGACTCCCACTCCATAACTGTAGTCATACCTTAAAACTATACATCTTACCTGTATAATGTAACGACAGGAGTGTGTGCTTTGATACTTTCACAGTATTAACAAGGACCCAAAAGCTACTTTTCAGGAGAAAATAAGACATGGACATATATGTTATACCATATGGGACCTTTAATTCTGATCAGAGTTCAGAATGTCAATCTGTTAGTGTAATGTTAGTGCAAAACACTAACAAAGGAAATTGCCACAGTTGACACATACCTAGCCCTAAGAAGCAATCTTGTATGTGAATTTCAGTTCTTGGTTGAATAGAGAAAACAATAGACAGTTACAACAACAGGTAAACATAGTTGCAACTTTTTTGTTACTGTGATATGTTGATGCGATTAACATTGTTCTGTAGGCTATATGAAAATAACTGTATTGTTAAGGTTATATGTATTGCTATTCCTCACTTTTGTCGATTTAAAAAAATAAATGCTGCCACCCTCCGTCTCACGTTTGGCTTTAAAAAACCGGAAGTTCCGGGGGGACATATTTAGCGGGAGCTCAGGAAGTGCATTATTTGTGGATATAAGTTTGTTGTCATAATGGGCAGGCACCACAGCGGTGACAGACTATATCTGCATCTCTCTGACTAATTCCCAAACAGTGGAGTCAAGGGGCTAAGATGAGGAGTAAATAGCAGCTGGTTTTCTTAGCTCCACCGCACCCTCAGGTTTGTTTGTTTATTGTCTTGGAACTGGAGACATGTCCCGGCGTGTTGCTTTTCAATTGGCTGCAATTACCTTCTCTGTCATCTAATATTAACCAGATCTCACTGGTCAGTCTGTTGGCTTCGTCCAGAGTGCAGCCGCTGTCTGTCAGGCTTTCTGCTCAGGCTTCATATCCATTATGTGTCACCTACAGCTGAGGACACTGATTTTTGTAGCGTGGGTGCTGGGCTACGTCGCCTTCCTGGTCTCCATTAGAAGGATGTGGACGGGGAAATACGTCCGCAGTCCGCTGGTCCGCTCACTCTTTGTAAACATGGTGAGCGACAGCGAAGCGGCCGCCACCGAGACACAGGAGGTATGAAATGTTAATGACATGTAAGATAGCTCACGCTTTAATAGACTAACTGCATGTAGTGTATGTGTCCTGGTCCTTCTCATAACCAAGATACAGGTTCAACCCGTTAACACTGTCAGTGGGCTTTGGTATGAGAGTGCACACACTGATACTTATCTCTACATGGTGTGTTTCGGTATGTTTTTACTCATTGAACAGGTTTCAGGAGCAGAGTGTATTCATGCATGCAGGTGATTGGATCAGTCTGCAGGTGCTGGCTGTGCTGTTGTGCAGCTGCAGCATTGAACAATTTGCAAAAAATATTTTTTAACTTTATATTTTTTTTATTTTTAATTACATTGCACTTTGTGCCCTTTAATAATTGTTAAGGTTTTTAAGTTATCCTTAATGTTTTAAGGCTCTTATTGTTGCTCTATTTCTTGGCACTGTTTTTGTGTGTTTTTGGTTCCTGCCACTTTTATGTAAGCTCAACATAGCTGTGTCTAGTGTCAAGGACATTATTCCTAAATTGAAATTCTGAAAGTCTGGAATGAATGAATACAGGTTGTTATATATATATATGTCAGCCTGACTCATAAGAGTAGCCTTAAATTCTTATTCTCTGGGTATAAACCTTGATATAAAAAGTGTGAAATGTCATTCGTGATCAGCAGGTCACAGAGGGGAGAAGAAGCTGTAAGAGGAGATATTTTACAATGGAAAAATATCACAAGTTTGACAGATTTATTTCTCTCATGCTTTCTCCAGTTTTGTGAAATAAGTGGATATTTGGAGATTTATTCATTCACCTCCAGGTGTTTTGAGAGCAGCCTCTATCCATGTCTGCTAGTCTCCCACTGTCAGAATTTAGTGTGAATTGTTGAGTTGTGAATATTTTATCCTTCTTCTTGTCAGTGGTATCGGTGCTGTCCTGACCTGCTTGGAGAGTCAGTGCAGCCCCTGTTCATCCAGAGCCACCTGGACTCGGGCACCAAGGCTTTCCTCAAGCAGAGTGTGGAGAAGTCTAGCTGGCTGTTCACCCAGCTCTACCATTCTTTCGTATCAACGCTCCTCAGCCCCATGGTCTCACGCACCTCCATCAATGGGTCAGTGGTCCAGATTCCTCTCTGCTCCTGTTACTTCATTAGTTGTGTGTGTCTTCATGTGATGTTTTCTTTTTCTATCTCAGGTTTCTGGGGCGTGGATCCATGTTCGTGTTTTCTGTGGAGCAGTTCCAGCGGCTGCTCCGGATCGGCCCAGAGTGGAGGGCTGAAAGACTACTGGACCTTGGTGCTGGTGATGGAGGCGTCACAGGGGTGATGGGAACCCATTTCAGAGAAGTCTATGCAACTGAGGTCTCGCCACCTATGAAATGGCATCTTCAGAGGAGAAATTACAAGTCAGTAAGCCTCTCTGTGTTTGTGTTGTTGTCTCTCCTGTTTTTCTTTCTTTCTTTCTTTCTTTCTTCTTTCTTTTTCTTTAAAATCTTAAGACATGTGGACCAGTTAGCTCGATGCTTGCGGCACAAATTCAAAATTTTGTGAGACTTCCTCACTATTTCCCGGTGTCATGAGTATATCCATAGGCCTGGGCAATGAAACTATGGAGATATTATATACAGACTCTTTACTCATAGCAATATGAGAATTGCTCCATAGATAGTCTAACAGTTACACACATGAACGACAACAATGGAAGTGTGGAGTAAGAAAATGAGTGCATGAATACCCTAAGAAAATAAAATAGAGACTGGATCTGTGGTTTGCTTAAGTGTTAAACCCCTGTAACTGTCTTCCAGTGATTTAATGTGCTGATGTGTACATCGAAGGTTTATCTAGTCTGCATCTGAACACAGCATTCACAATAAACAATTCAAATGCCTTCATTGTTTCTTCTTTACTTACAATGAACAAGAGAAATGTATCACCAACTGAAAGTCTTAATTTAAACTCAAAAGTTGGACTGACCACCATGCTTCTCTCTCTCCCAACATGTCACACTCAGAGTGCTGGGTATAGACGAGTGGCAGCAGACTGGGTTTCAGTACGATGTGATCAGCTGCCTGAACCTGTTGGATCGCTGTGATGATCCTCTACATCTCCTGCAGGACATCAGGCGCTCGCTGGTTCCCAACACAGGGAGGCTCATCCTGGCCGCTGTGCTTCCCTTCCAGCCATATGTGGAAGTCGGTCAGTTGGGATTCATTGTGTAATTTTACAAAGAAATATTCAGTTCAGTTTTTCATATACTGAACAGCATTCAGTATATGTTGGATCAGCGTTTAAACGTGTGACTCTGTTTTCTTGTAGGAGGACAATGGCACCGTCCCAAAGAACACCTGAAAGTAAAAGGAAAGACTTGGGAGGAGCAAGTCACCAACATGTCCAATGAGGTTTTCCAAAGGGTGGGGTTTAAGGTGGAAGCTGTGACACGGTTGCCATACCTCTGTGAGGGGGACATGTATAATGATTACTATGTTCTGGATGATGCAGTTTTTGTTCTCAAGGCTTCAGACAATAGTGAGGAGTCTGCTCAGTGAATACCAAACACAATGACTGAGACCCTTAACTTTACCTTGGATGGATTTTAGTGCAATTTTCATACGCTTCATCTAAGACAGTATTTCTGACTTGATTAGAAACGGTGAGTCAGGCATGAAGCTCAGGTACTGTAATTCCTACATTTACCAGCCATCTTGTGTGACAGTGATACCTCTATCCTTTAAGCAAAAAAAAAAAGTGACGGCACTTTGCCTCTGTTGAAATGCCACAGAAGATCAACCCTTCAAAGACATATCACCATGTTGTAGGTGTTTGTTGTATAAAGTCTGTTATATGTGGGAAGTGTTTACTGTTAATCATTCACCCCTCCAGAATAGTGCTGGGAAAAAACAAGCTGAAGCTTGGTGAATTTGTACTCAATTATCTTTGTGTCTAATGCAAAGCAACAGATGTATGCACACACTTTATGTATCTGATCTTAATTAACCTCCGTGTGTTTTAAACGGTTAATTTTTTACTTAATATTAGTGATGACAAAAGAAAGAGAATGAGGCCTTCTTAGAGCAAGCCTGTGTGACTTAAACAGCCGTTGCTGTAGCCACATTTGAGAGTTACACAATAATCTTTGAAACTGTGTTAATTAATTTTGGCCACTGGCAAGCAGAAGCAGCACAATTTTTTTTACATATATATGTTATGATGTAATAATAAGGCAACTTGTTAGCAAACAAGTGCATATTTAGTTAGTAATTGCATAAGTATAAAAAATCCATAAAGTTTCCCAATTGACTCTGTGATCTCAGTTACTGTGAAACATCAAGCCAAAGTTTGTTAACATTAGCATTAGCTACCATGAGGTACCAACTGAGGCTGTAGCAGCAAATCTGCTCAGTGCATTTAACAACAACAAAGGTGTGTTTGTTGCTTCTGAATTTGACTGAGGTTGTTTTCCCTCTCAAAATCAGTGTTGTGCAGCTAGAATGTTACTGCACGTCAGACCATTCTAAATGTGCCACAGTCAGTGCAACATTTGTATTTGAAAGAGTATGATGTGGGCTCCACATAAACACAATAAAAACCATACATTGTTTTCTGTATTTCTCTTATTTGTTTATGTCACTGAGAGAGTGTAAAGCGCATTTGGCCATCTTCAGTTTCATTAACAGGAAGAGAAACTTTCCCTGACTTCAAGAGACATTATCTTGTGAGGCAAAGCTCCACCCAACCAGGAACAGAACACAATGATGTACTGATTCATCAGTTAAGAAATGTAATCATCAGTTTATTGTACCTTTTATGGTACAATGAATGTTTTGAATGTGTGTTAAACATTTAAAGTAAAACCTGGAACGCTTTCAACAGGATAAAAAAATAAAATAAACGTGTCTATCGTGCCCTGGTCGACCTCTCTCACTGCTTCTGCCGTTGTCATTTGCCTTACCTCTGCCAAAGCCTTCAGTGCGGCCTGTGTCAAAACCACAATGCTGCTGCTTCATTTTATCCATCTATATAAGAGGCCATTTTTATTAAAAGGTTTTCTTCAATAAATCATCAAAATGATCAACGTTTGACTGAGACATAAATGAATTCATCTTGTTTATCTGTACACTGACATTTACCATCATTCCTAGACCCTTATTTATTTTATTTTACTTTTTGTGCCTACTGAGTGCAGTGTGTTTGATATGGGCCTGATCAATAATGTGTTAAAGATGCAGAAATTTGTGGCTGTAGTATGTGGCTGTATTATGGCCCGGACTTCTTTTGCTATCTGCATGTGACCGGTATTCATTCCACGTAGCTGGGGTGAATTTACACGTCAATTTCCTACTGTAAATAGCAATTGGGAGTTGAATATGAAACTGTGTTTTCGTATCCTCTCCACGGAGCGTGAAGGTAGCATTTGCGTATCATAATTTATACAAAGTAACCAGCTCTCTCTTCGGATTGGCTGAGTGCTCCAGCGTTTCCCGTCGTTCATTGGACACCGCGGTCTTGGTCACATCCCCGAGCCACGTCGCGCTTTACTCGCCATTTTCCCATCTTCTGAAGCCAGAATCGGTTTATTCTAGTGTCACGGTGTCACTCGGCACTGTCGGGTCATCAATTAATTGCTACCGGAGACGAACTGAGCTCTATTTATAGTCCTGGACATCGGTTTGCTTCTGCTGGAGCTGCAACAAACATGAACATTTTCAGGCTAACCGGCGATCTCTCCCACCTAGCAGCCATCATCATCCTGCTGCTAAAAATATGGAAAACCAGGTCTTGTGCCGGTGAGTGCTCATATACCTTTACTTACTGTGTGCACAGCCTCAGTTTTGCACGTAATGTGTGCTGTCAAATGAATGTCCAATTTAACCACCAGAAAAGTCTCTGTATTGTGTAGCTTCACCTGCTTGAGCTCAATAGCTATCTCTGCTAACGTTAGCTATCAGGCTAGTAGTATCGGAATGAACCGTTATCAGGTAAAGGAAGTAATTTCTGACATTGTCACCGATGCGTTAGCGGTCAGGACTCACATGCGACGTGAAGCTAAATAGATGCCCTCGTCCTAAAGTGGTAGCAGCGAAGTCTTTGCTAGCAGCAGCTGTCTTCTTAGTTAGCCCTGTCAGTGCCATGGGCCCCGCACGATGTTAGGTAGCGACATGGGGACCAGAGGGCCAACACTGTAGTTAGTTTACTGCAGCAAGCTGGGGGCCCTTGTTTTCATTTGTGTAACAGGGCATTTTTCACGTTCGTCCCCTTGTGTTTCCTATACGGTACGTTAGCTTGTGGTGGCCCGTCTGACGTGGCAGCAGGAGACTCACTGACAGTGAATGAATGCATGCTTTGGCTCATGCATTTGTAACGATGAGAGTGGACGACTGCTGCAGGGACTCTTACTTTATCCTTGTGGGACTTCAGTGTGATTTTATATTGAGCTTTGCTTCTCCTTCCTGTTCTGTCAGTGGTCAAAGGTCAGGCGTCTATATCACTGCAAGACAGCAAGACACTTGACTGATATCATTACTGCCTGAGGTATCTCTGTACACAGGTCAGCCTTCTTCAACCAGTGCTGTTTTAGACTGTTAGAGTGGTCAATACATTGAATACCACACACTGGGCTCTATTGGCCTACAAATGGCAGTGATTTCCGATCGTGTCACACAGTGTTGGAAACCTGCCAACTCACCAGGTAAACAGAGCAGGTAAGAATGAAGTAGTGCACTGAGCAGACAGCCAACCACACACCACCAACTGCTTATTAGTGGGCTGTAGTTTAACAGTGCAACAGTTCACGCCCCTGATAACTAACTGAGGTGCACATGAAACAGTCTAACTACCAAACAGTTAGCTTACATTTAAAGTATGTGATTCTCCTGCTTTTAGTTAATGTTGACTCTGGTGTTGCACGTGTGTTGTCTGTGCACACGCTGGCTGCAGGGAGTGAGCACTGGTGAATGACTGAATGAAACATTTTGATCCTCTTGCACAGAGATAAAGTGAGCAGGTGTATGTTGTCAGGCGAGAGTAGAGAGTTGCGGATTAGTGGGTGAGGTCTGTGGCTGACTGTGACTGTATTTGGGTGGTGATGTTACACTCTGCTTGTAGAATACATGTAATGATTGGAACTCACGGGAAGGTAGAGTCAGAGTAGCATCAAAGCAGACTGGATGGACAGATTGCCTGCACAATAACAGTGAACTCTGTCAGCAACCACTTTTTAAACACCAAGATATTAGACATCAGCTTATTTGTGGGACGTGAAAATGTTTGAGTGCCCTCTACTGTCTCTTCACAGGTATTTCTGGGAAGAGTCAGGTCCTGTTTGCTTTGGTGTTCACCACCCGTTACCTGGATCTGCTCACGTCTTTCATCTCTCTCTACAACACCACCATGAAGGTGAACTACACACACGTTGCTCCACCTTTTCATATCCTGAAGCAGTTTTGTTTTTCAAGCACTAAACACTCAGTGTGTAGGTTTATCTCATGCACCCAGCCAGCACACCCATGTTTGCTAAAGGATGAAGGCACCATCCAGCAAGATGCAACAGATTGAACGTGTTCATGTCAGACCATTACTAGACCCTGTGGGCTGACGTTCTGGTGCTGGTCTTGACTTTCAGATCATCTACATTGGATGTGCGTATGCCACCGTGTACCTGATCTACGTTAAGTTTAAGGCAACTTATGATGGAAACCACGATACATTCAGAGTGGAGTTCCTGGTTGTCCCTGTTGGGGGCCTGGCTTTCTTGGTCAACCATGACTTCTCTCCCCTGGAGGTAAGAAACTCAACACAAAGACACACACACACACATCCTGTTCCTCTTTCACTCAACAGAAATGTGCACGGATCAATTATCATTATAAGAACAGACTCCAGTCACATAGTTTCCTTTTCACTTCTGGCTTTCTTCACTGTAAATAGTGAGCATAATAACTTTGCAAGCACTTTGTTACTGTGGTTTTGATAGTAGTAGTAGTGATAGTAATAGTACATAACCAAACTATACCATGCATTTGTGTATTTAGGTGTGGCTTTGTTTTGCTTATGTGTACATACATGAAGAGACATCAGAAGAGGTCACAAGCAGGAGTCTTCTGGCTAACATAGATGCCCTCCAGAACAAGAGCAGCTTAAAAAACAAACTACCTGTATTTGTTTCTAAGTAATTAGTCAGAGTGAATCCTGAAAACAGCTGTGAGGCGCGAATATGATTAAAATGCAGAACACAACAATTTCATGTCAAAGGTCAAAGTTTTGGAACACACAGAAGACTATATACACCTGCCAAGACAAAAACATGTTCTTCTGTCAGATCCAGATTATTATCTGGATCTGCAACATCCTCTCAACAACATTAGTATGTCTGATCTGTCAGGTCTGATCTGGAGTGTACCATATGGACCGAGTCCTGACTCCAGCATCCATGGGCCTCGCTGCCCTCTGCTGCGTGTCAACCCCTCTGTCTCTACCTGTTCAAGTAAAGGCAGAAATTCCCCGAAATATCTTTAAAAAGAGAAAGCTGCTTTAAGCAGATCCAGCACCAAAATATAGTAGAGTCTGACCCACGCTCCTATAAGTTTGGTGCAAAACAGTTCAGTACAGCACATAATCCTGCTGACAAACAAACAAGAACACACTGGTGGAAACAGGACGTCCTTGGCAGAGCTTATTAATGAGTGGACAGTTTACTAACTTAGAGCCTTGGCTGCACTCTGTCTCTCCGTATTTGTTTTGCGTGGGGCATTTCATGTCTGCTACTTGTTACACATGACAAAATCAGATGGAGACATGAGCTCATCTCTTCAACACTCCTTCATCTTTTGTCTCTGTTCCAGATCCTGTGGACGTTCTCCATCTACTTGGAGTCGGTGGCCATCCTGCCCCAGCTCTTCATGATCAGCAAGACAGGCGAGGCGGAGACCATCACCACCCACTACCTGTTCTTCTTGGGACTCTACAGAGCCCTCTACCTCATCAACTGGATATGGAGGTTCTACTTCGAGGGATTCTTTGACATGATCGCCATTGTTGCTGGAGTGGTACAGACCATCCTCTACTGCGACTTCTTCTATTTGTATGTAACAAAAGGTGAGTGCTGCTGCAGTTTCCTTATCTTTTGAGTGTTCCTCCAAGGTTGATCACACTCTCACAGCATGCTTTTATGGATGTTTACTGCTACTTTGGCCTTGAATCATTTTAAGGGGTTTGAGGAGTCCTTTGCTGGCAGTAGCATTTGTGTTTGACTTGACACACTTACACTGAGTAAGGTGTGCAAAAGCATATCCAATAGGACAGTAAGTGAAAACAATAGTTGCCCTTGTCTTTCTGAGTTTAGGAGGGAGACTTCACAGAAACATTGTTCTAGTTACTGTAGCCAACACTACTGTAAGCAGTTTTCACCTCACTTACTTTATAACTAAAGATATTCATGTGTTCCTGTACTGTGACCACAACACATATGATTCCATTTCACCATATTGTACCGAATATCTCAGTAATCAAGCAAGTTGATCCTCAGCAAGAAGCTCCTGTTGAAAGTGAGGTGTCCAGTAAGAACAGAAAAGAAGTGTTGTTGTAACACAGTCAGTACGTTTACATGACAGTTGAAAAAAAACAAATTATGGCCTTAATATAACTATGACTGGACAACTAAAGTGCATGTAAACACATTAGTCTGACTAAGACTGGACTTCTCCAGATCCGACTAAAACACACAGAAAATGCGATTGGAAACTGATTTTCTTCTGCATGTGTACGCCTTCATCTGACTGAAACTGGACAATGCATGTGCACGTGCTTCACAACAGTAGAGACGACAGAAAGTGTAGCATAGACACCGGCCCAAACCCGGCCAAAAAAAAAAAAAAATACCCGGCCAGCGCCGACTGAGCCTGGACAATTATGGCAAAAATCATTATCACGATTAGTTTGGTCAATATTGAAATCAATCAATCAATTACTTAGACTATGATGTATGTATATTGGTTGGAATGGGGCTGGGGGGAGGGGAGTTTGCTTGATTGTGCCAGCAACCTGCACAGTCAGTGAACCAACAGGTCAGAGGAGCTAACTAACTTCACAATATCTGAAGGAACTTTTTAAATTTTGGCACAAATATTCACTTGGCCTCAAGGATGAACTGATTTGAATTTGGTTACTTATGACCAAGTTTGACAGAAACTATGACTGGATTACATGGATGTAGTTTTCACTATAACAGATGGGTCTGTTGTTGAGAGAGGGGGGGGGGGCTGAGTCAGTCAGTGCTGGTGAGTAAGTGAGTGTATGGGAAAGACTCTGTTTTTTTCGTTCCTACTGCTGTGAATGTTGTGTATCTGTCATGTGATCTGTTGTGTTAAACATGAACCCGTTATGTCTCATTTCAGTGCTCAAAGGAAAGAAGCTGAGTCTGCCAGCCTAAGTGCCAAAGAGGAGTATCTTGGCAGACTGCGAGCGGGGGATCGGAGGGGAGGCAGAGTGTTAGTGGACACCTCTGACACCCCTACCCCACTCTCCCACCATCACCACTTCCTCCTCTTCCCCTCCCACCAGTGTAAGATGCCTGAGACAGAGAACAAGTGGGAGCCGCTGACTGCATCTTCGTCTGATCCGCGATCAGTGGATCTGGTACACCTGCAGAGGCTGGTCCAAGGCCTTTGGATTTCTGTTTGATGCATCTTGCCTTAACTGTTTTTTATTACTCTGTATAAAGGAAGAAAAAAGCAAGAAAAGTTTTCTACATTAAATGTGTACTCTGAAGATTCGACACATTGGTGAATAAGACCTGAAGATATAAATTGCCTGTGATTTGGCATTGTACCATACTGAAGCGGACTTCTTGTGGTGGGATATTATTGCCTTGAGCGTTTGTAATAGTATTTGCAAAGGAAATAAATGTGCATTGTTTTTCCTGAATTCATTTGGGGAGGAATTTGTTGAAGCCTCATAACGTTGGTGAGCAACTCAACTTGTTTTGCTCATCTGTTTTTGACCAGTATGCATTCCTATGTATAAAGACTTTGTTTCAGAATCCCACACCCTCATTAGAAGAAAAATCAAAGCTAGATGCCATCATTTAACAATCTCTTTAGAATAACCATAAAAAAAGGACATCAACCGTAACTCTTGAGTTATATTTTTGTTCAGATGCCTTCGGAATTCAGCAGTATGCATTGTTTCTGTGGTATTTGACTCACTATATTGAGTAAAAATAGGAAAAACGCCAAGGGTTGAAAGGATGCCAATAAACTCTCATCACTGTAAATGGCTTTCTTCATTTGTATGCTCCATTCATTACCTAACAAAGATGTTTTGTCACCTGTAATTACACTTCATGGCCCAGCTCATTTATTTCAGCCCTAACGAGTTGTACACGTTTCTGTTTCACCACAGAAGTGTTTCTTTTTTTCTTTTAGGTGCAGATGTATTTATTTTTTATCTTCCTGGTTTTCAATAAACAGAGTCCATTAAAGAATCCACCTGTTGTGCATAATTTTAAACTTGGGAATGAATCTGGAGCACAAACCTGAGGACAATTGTTACAGTAAATCCTCCATGGCTTTCAAGACGCATCCGTTTCCATTTTAGTTGTCATGCAAATCATTCCACGTCCCTTTATTAATGTTTTACCAAAGCTTTTGCATGATTCTGCCACCACAAATAAAGACTTTATGGGAAATATTTGTCTGCTGTGGTTCCAATGAGGTCAAAGATTCTTCTTTGAAGAGACACTGCATTTTTCATTTTCAGATTTACATTCTTCAATGCACACCATGCTGTCTCAACTGACAGTTGCACTGACACTGACACTGCAGTTTAGTTTTTCTGTTGTACAAATGTAGTCTTGAACTGACAATGGCAACTGGCTTGCTTTGGCTTGAACTGGCAATAACAATAGTAGAACCAACAGTACACCAGATACCAAAACTGTGAAAATAGACAAAATTCAAGCAAATAAAAAAAAAAAAACAGAAACAAAACATCTTCACTGACATGATATCACACAACAAATTACATTTATTTTTTCAGTCGTTCACTCAGAACTCAAACAAAATTTGAAATGGTCATGGCACGGTTTGAGTCTCAAGACTCCACACATAAATTGCTATGAACTGCGTTTGAATAATTAATTCTGAAATTAGCACTTCAGTTGCTTATCGTAACAGTATTATGAGACACATATTTTAAAAAAATCTATTGTTTATTGTAGAGTTATTAAATATTGGTAGGAACCGGAACGCTCGGGTCGAATCGGTCAGATAGCCCGGAAGATAAATACTGTCGGACGACTAATTACTCTCAACACAGCTCAGTCCAAACGTTCTATGATTTTTAGCATCAATGGCGTGTAAGTATTAAATCCCAGACTTTGTCATTAAAGGAGGCAGAGCAGGAGAAGAATCATTTCTTTTGCGAACCTCAGATAAAAAGTGAGGAACAGTAAGAGTGAAGTTGTGCTGTTGGAGCACTGACGGCTACTCGCTGCTAGCTTAGCCCCCCAGTCCAACACTCGCAGCTGTGTGTCTGCTGGCTGCTGTATAGTGATGCATCAGTGGGTGTACCAGCACCATCAGCGTTTAAGTTGAAGGCAACTGAACTGTTCAGTGATTGAAAGTATTTTACCTCCCATCCTGAAGATTCTTCTTTATCCAAATGATGGATGGTTCAGTAGCTCTTAGTACCATACCCCACCAAAGATTAAATGCTTGGCACCTCCACATCTTCAAGAACTGAAATGAAGTCCACTTGCCTTCAACTTTAGCACTTAATGACTACCATTACCTGGATGATTGAGAACCTACACAGATGTGTGAAACACAGTTTTGTTTTGCCAGTCCCATCGACCTGAAGGAACTGTGTACATCAATGTCAAGTCTTCATTCACTTCTACTGAAGGAAAGATGGAAGTTCACTGTAGAAATGTTTGCAGGTCCATACCTCCCTCTCCCTGCTTTGCGCCTCCTGGTCTCACCGATGAAGCTGGTCTCTGCAGCAGTCTGGCAGACCATCCAGCAGAAAGTTGTGGCTGATTATGGGATGCTTGAGGAGTTTGTTTCCATGGTTACAGACATTTTCCCAGAGCTGCTCACCACCCATCAGAGGGCCCAACTGATCCTGGGCCTCAGAGCACGGGTGAGAGTCTTTAGTAATTAGTTTATAACACCTACTGTGATGCTGCTTTTGAGATTAATTTATAACAATATATAGTAATGCTAAGCTACAGAGCTAACAGATGAAAACCTGTGGTTTGTATTTTCAGCTGATCCTCTATGTCTGTCAGCTTGAAGCTCCAGCTGATTCTAAGGTTGTTCAGCCACACCTGGACAGGATGCAGACCCTTATCCATGGCTGGCTGAAGGGGGTGATGAATCAAACTAAGCACTTAACTGAAAATTACATTGATATCAATACGGTTGCAAATCTTTCTGATATTCATGTTGTGCCTCACAGGCAGGTGCTACAGATATGGAGGTACCGAACTCAAACTTTGTGGATCTAGTTAAGAACATGATGATGAATCCTGAAAACAGGGAGCACTTCTTTCAGGTTAGTGTCATTGTTGGAGAAAATGCATCAAAGATCTGTGTGCTGTTAGTTTCCCCAAAACCATGTCACACTTAGTGATTATGTTATGGCATCATAATGAATGCTGTCTATGTAATCTTGGCTGTCAACATTTAACTTGTTGTCTGACGTTATTGTCAGACATTTAACTTGAATCAGAGTTTTACATATTCCATAATATGTTTTTCTTTATGTTTTGTAAAAACTAAATCTAATGGACTTGCTGTTGCCGCCTTTCAGAAAGTTTTCCCTGAAGAGTTTGGTCCCACGTTTGATGAGGCACTTCACTCCTTGATGTGGCTGCTCCTGTCCAGACTTGAAAAGTGTCTCCCTCTCCAGACTTTCCAGCAGGTCCATGACACATGCGTCATTCTGATCTCACTGTGAATATATGTGTTCTATAGAAGCGCTCATCTTTCTTGTGTTTCTTCCTCAGGTTGCCTCTGTGTTGGGTAATGTGTCCTGTGTTCTGGGGAGTCTATGGAGTCCATGTCTCAGTGTGAGGAGCTCAGAACCACTCTGCAGTATCAAAAAGACCTCAGCCAGCTGGTTCTGAATGGCAAGTTGTATTTTTTTCCTTACTCATGAGTTTATTCGTTTAGCTCTTAAGCTGTGAGAGAGCTATGCTTTAGTTCTTCGAAGTATCATTGTAATAACAAATTACAAACACCACAGTGAAATGAAGCAGCCTAGTCTCACAGTAGGAATGTAAAACGTATTGTGAGTGTGTTAAACATAACATGTGTAAGGTGGACAGAACTGCAAGATGACTCCATTCAGCTGATGAATTTTCACTGTCAGTTAAACAGAAGATCCATAACTGATCTGTAAAATGTGAAGAAAGGTATCAAAAATTTCTGTCACAACTTTTACAATATTTGACGGATCTTCTCCATTGTAGAGGATGAATATGTGTCAAATGAACACAAATGACTTCAAATGAAAGCTAATGTTTCTTCATGTCTGGTGGATGTGTGAGGAGGTTAACTCATTCACCAACACAAGGTTATTCGCTGATAATTGTAGATAAATAAAGATGAAAGTACGTAGCCATCTTGGCAGGGTCTGACTCCACCCCCTAAGTCCCAGCTAATCAAAAAATGGGCAAAGATGTGAGGCCTGTGTGAAGCTTAGCTGCTCAAGGAGGACTCAAAGAGGTCATGCCCTCAATGCTACATAACATTAAAGGGGAAGTGCCATTTTTTACAATCTGGACCTTATGTCTGGCATGAAATATGATCGTTTACTCACCCACATAACTTTGGTGTCATTCGGAGTCGTTCAGACGTTATTTAGATCCATACGAGTGCTGTGTATATCCATATAATGGGAGTGAACAGGGCACTGAGAACGCGGTCTCTAATAAGGCATTCATTTCTATAATATTTTGTTATAATTCTCTAGTGCTAATCCCCCTTATCGTCATCCGGGGTCTTTTAGCTTGACCTACTAACCTCTGACCTGGATGATGTCATCTCCAAGTCCCACGCGCAGCCGCAGTACTGCTCGTTCACTCTGCCACGGTCGGCTTATTTCATGCCAGAAATAAGGTCCAGATTGTAAAAAGCGGCACTTACCCTTTAAGCCTTAATATCATGTAAACAGGCAAGTTACATAATTAGCTGCAGAGACCAAACCTGTCTCTTTACCAGGCTCTAACATGTTTATTTTGCTGTGAAGTTGGGAGTGTATGGGAACTGACTCACTGTTGGAGAGTCACCCAAGTGGTCAATAGAGGAACTACAGTTTTGGCACTTCAGTGTTGATTACATGTTTGAAACAGGGAGGTTGCTGCTCAGTGATAACCCAAACCCTTACCCTAACCACAGCGTCAATTTAGAGTTTGCCTTATCTCACAACCTGTTTTTTCTCCTTTCAGATGATGCCTTGGATGGCTCCTGCATCATTTCAGCTCTCAAACTCCCCTTTGTCAAAACAAATGAGACATTGAGGACACAAGCACAAGAAAACATGGATCAGGAGCTGTCGTGTACATCAGAGATGGAGAAGGAACCTTCAGCATCACCTCATACAAAGCAGACACCGCCTGACACACTCAGAGAGCATCAGACATGTGAGATGAAGAGGAACAGAACTAACTGTGTTCCCACACAGATTAAAACTGCCATGTTCTTCAGAGAAGCAGAGGATGCATCTCACCTTTTGAAACAGTGCCGTGTTCAGCTAGAAAAACTTGATGAGTCACCATCTCTGCAGCCTCGACCTGTCAGACGAAACAGAGGCCTGAGGATGAAACAGATTCTGCTCAGAGAGAAGAGAGGAGGTCGTGAAGAGGACCTTGCTGCTGCAAGTAGAACAAAACCCCTCGTCAGGGCTTCCACAGGGGTCTGCAACAGTGAGGATCCAAGCAGCTTCAGAAGGGACTCCTCAAAAGTGGCTCCTCCCAGCATGTGCAGTGAAGATGAGTCGTGGTCTTACTACTCTGATGAAGACTCCTGCCGTAGGTCAACTAGAAGTAGTCCCAGTACGGCTGATTCATGGTCTCACTATTCAGATGACACGGCTTCCTGGGTGAGTCCTGTCAGCAGCTCAGCTGAATGGGACTCACTGTCCAGCTGCTCAAATGAGGACACTCCCCTCATGAGTCCTGAAGTGCTGTCAGCTACAAGCACAAAGGTGAACCTCTCTGGTGCCAAAGCCAACACTGTGAAAAAAAATTATTGCTTCATCTGCAAAGAGCATGTAAACACAAGCCTGAAGAGTCATATGAAAACCCACTTCCCCACCGGGGACTACGCCTGCCCCCGATGCGACAGCAGATTTAAACTCTTTTCGTCCTATGAGATGCACATGCGCAGGACGTGCTTCGAGTACGCAAAGCAGAGCGTGGACCCGGAGAAGCCGGACGAAGCGAAGAATCTTTACAAATGTGACGACTGCCAGGAGGCGTTCAGGTACAAAGTCTCACTGGACAGACACAAACGGACCCACAACGCCCTGTACTGCAACGTGTGCAGGAAGGTGTTACGAGACACGGCGACGTTAGCGCGACACAAGGTCTCACACACCCCGTTTCAGTGCACCCGGTGTGAGGAGACCTTCACTCTCTTTTTGCCCTTCCTCAGACACTGTGAGAATATCCATAAAATGAGCAGACCATTCAAATGCAACTACTGCCCTAAAACCTTCGCCAGGCTCCGCTTCTTAATCCTACACGAGTGGTCGCACACAGGTCACCTGCCGTTCCAGTGTGCTCTGTGCAGCTGCAGGTTCAGATGCGACGCAGATCTCATTTACCACGAGAGAGTCCACACAAAAGAGAGACCGTACCTGTGCTCCGAGTGCGGCAAGACCTTCTCCCAGCACTCCAACCTGCTGCGGCACTTGAACCTCATTCACAGCGAGTTTAGGAATGAGAAAAAACATTCGTGCTCTCAGTGTGAAAAATCCTTTAAAGAGAAAGGAGCCCTGAAAAAACACCAGAGGAGCAAACACTTGAACGAACTGTTCCGCCATCCGTGCCCCTACTGCGGGAAAATGGTCTCGTCGTCAGCGCTCGCCAGACATAAACTAATCCATACAGGAGAGAGGCCGTTCAAATGCACCGTGCCCGAGTGCGAGAAGTATTTCAGGTCAACTTCTGAGATGAAGAAGCACGTTCTTCAACACCACACCACAGAGAGGCCGTTTAAATGTGACGTCTGTGGGAAGGGTTTTATAAAAATGTGTTTTCTGAACGCGCATGCTAAAATACACACAGGTGAAAAACCATTTGTTTGTCACATCTGTGGAAAGGCTTTCCTCAAGCCATACGCCATGCAGAGACACAAAACCCTTGTACATTCATTTGTTAAACACTAACATGGAAACAGGAAACTGTTCACTTAAATAGGGACGTACAAAGAACTATGGAAGTTTTGGTTGACCTAACCATGGACCGGTGCTAAGAGAACTTATTACTCCTTTAACTATGGTGCACGAAATCAATGCAGCAGAACCAGAGTTGTTGTCTGTATTATTTATACATTTTCCTCCTTGATAATACACCGTGCCTACATTACCCACAGTGCAAGTGGAAAACAGAGTGGTTGGCAATGTGGATGATTTCTTATTTCACTCTGGTATTGTTTTCACCCAGTGATTTTGTGGCTGCAGATGAAAAGTCCAGAAGTCTCCTTTCTAACCATTTTTTGTGGTATAATTGAGGGCATGGCCACTTTGAGTGATGGGTCACATCCATCAGACTTTCTAACCACTCTGACTTACTCTGTACTTAGAGATCATGTTCAGTAAGCTGAATCTACCAAAGGTGGAGACTTGTCAGTTTGAAACATGACCCAAAGATAAAGTGTAAAAATACTTATCAATGTAATATTTCAGTTTTTCATTTTCAATAAATTTGCACAATTGAAAAAAAAAACTGTCTGTGTCTGGTTATTCTAGAAAATTTATTATAAATCATGCATAAAACATAACAATGAAAAAAAAGCCCACAGGAATCTGAATGCTATGTGAATGCACTTTAAGGTTTAAGTGCTCAGATTTTTGCTTTATGTAATGTGTAGTTCCTATTCACCTCCTTTTTTGAACAAAATTCAGTCAAACTTAATTAATTACCTTTGCCAATGAGCTCATGGGTTCACTCATGTTAAAAGGTAATGAACTTATTTACCAAACTCATGTGAGAACTCATCAAGTTTTGATTTACATCCAGGATGTTTTTGAAATGATCAGCTTCTCATGAAATAGTTTATGGACCTTAATGTATGCACATTTTCTATGATAATAGTTATTCTTGTAGACATTAAAGGCATGTCTTTTTCATTTCAGTGTTAATGTCTTATACTTGTTTATTGATTGAGGATTAACAATGTTGAGACTGTGTAAATGAGCCTTTACATCAAACACATGAGTGTGTGATGTTTTCATGTTTTATTTGCTATGCACTTTTTGTAACTGGTTAACATAGTGTATGTTTTATTATAATGTGTAACATAAGTGAAATTTATCAAGATCTGGAGAGAGGACTCAGGGAGGACTGTAAAGAGGAATCAACCTAGACTTGTGCTTATTTTGATGTTTGAACAAACAATTGTATAGAATGGTTAAAGTGTAATCACATAATAAGAAGTATATTATGATGTAATAAGGTGAAATGTTTTATGTTTATGTTTTATTGTCCACATCATGTGACAGAGGAATGGAGAGCAGGGGAAACAGCAAAAAACGAACACGCGGAACCAATGAAACCTCACTGCGTGTCGTCGGATTGTTATTCCGGACGGAACTTCAGGCACCGTTGACGCACAAAGATCGGCTGTGTAGCTTCAGTCTCTTGACTCAGCCTTTGGAAAAACAGTTTGTCTCTTTTGACCTCGGTCAAGCGAAGGACATTATTTCCCCCGAGTGTGATGTGACTGCAGCGACGTTCAGGATGGACGACGGTGTCACCGAGTTACCAGGTGAGTGTGGACAGTCACAGACCGATTTGTTTGGCTAGGCCGCAACACAGCCCGCGCGCGGGAATAGCATTGCTAACTCTTAACGTCAAAAATAGTTTATCGATAATTGTCTCGCCATTGTGATTAAATCGAAATTAGGCTGCCCCTGAAATCCCTTTGTTCACCTGATAGTTGTAACCGGCCGTAGAGGTTCTGTCTCAGTTCATTACGAAGCAGTTTGGGGATTCATGCTAATGCTATGGGTCGCCTCTGCCATCTTGGCTAACGCTAGCTTTATGCAACTCAGTGCGGAGTAGCAGATGAAGTGTTGCTATCGGGATGCATCGGTGTGACCATGCCTTCGTATGGCGTGTGCGTAAGAACTTGTTTACATGTATGTTTTACTGTGTTTGCATAGTAACATGTAAGATTAGGTCCATTCAGCGATGTCGAAAATGAAAGCAGATACATTTGTATGAAACAGAGCTAACATGTACAGTTCTCGACTGTAATCTGAGACACCGGTATTAGATTTGTAAACTCAATTCTTGTGTGGTTCTAGCAACCAAACAAGGTGTTAATGTCATTGGTTCTGACTATGTGGGCGTAAGAAAAATAAGCATTGCATATGCAGATTACTTTGTGCCTCTAGTGTTTTTAGATCTGAGTCACTGAGCTAACCAGAAACCACATAGAAAGGATCAAATCAACAAAATCACCATGTCGCGGTATCTAAACATGCCGCTTTGGTTTTTAAAAGAGTCTATCTGACATTGCGTTCAGCAGACTCCAGTTAATGTCATCATTTCAAACAGACATACATACTATATTCCTCTGTTTACCAGGTCCCTCTCTTGCCCTCTCCACTCTGCGCCTCCTGGTCCCACCCATTCGGCTGGTCTCTGCAGCAATCTGGCAGACAGTGGAGCAGAAAATTGTGTCAGACTATGGTCTACTTGAAGAGTTTGTATTTATGGTCACAGACATTGTTCCTCAACTCCTGTCCACGAGGCAGCGTGCTGAGCTCATTTTGGGACTAAGAGCACGGGTAAGAAAAAGTTGAGGTTCTTCTGAATTTGGTTTTAGCTATGCATTCTCCAAAAGGTTTTTGATTGTCTTAGAAGACTGGGTTCCCTGAGGGCAGAATAAAATGCGGATCAACAGCTCTGCTTTGAGCATGACAGGTTGATTATTGTCTAACCACTGCTACAAAGCATGTGATTATTTTAGACTCTGACTGGATGCTGGTATGTAATAAGTTGTCCTAAGGGTCACTTGGTCATTATTGCTGCTTTCATTTCATTGCAGCTGATCCTGGAGTTGTGTCGCTCTGAAGACACTGCTGACCTCGAGATCATTCAGCCTCATCTTGACCGAATGCAGAACCTGAGATCACTGTGGAATGTAGAGGTGAGTCTGAACCTGCACTGAATAAAATCAAACCTCTGGAGGCTATTCCTTGGTTTGATTTTCCTTTTCATCAATATTGTTTGATCCAAACTTCTGCTTTTAATGGGGTATCTTACCTGCTGTAGATTTTCATGTGCCTTTTTTAAATATTGTATTGCAGGCTGACAATGCAGAGCAGGAAGTATCTGACACACATTTTATGCGCCTTGTTCAAAATCTGCTGCGAGACCCTCAAGAGAGAAGAAACTTTTTCCAGGTATTTATTTATTTATTTATTTATTCTGCACAAAGTGAAATGATTCCTCTTGAACTTGTCAAACCTGAGTATTGCATCAGTATTGCATTTATTAATAATTCATTATTTTATTTTGTGAGATTTATGGAGTTCTTTGTTTTCATAGGATGTTTTCCCAGAAGACTTTGGCCCCACATATGACAAAGCCATCCAGACCCTGATGTGGCTGTTTCTGTCGAGACTTGAAAAGCTTCTTCCCACTCAAACTCTCCAACAGGTATGCTTCTATGTTTTACTGAACTTTGTACTACATGAAAGTCTGACTCAGCAGTTCCTTCAAGGGTGATTTTTGACTTTAAAAATCCACCTGTTTTAAGTTGTAACCCAGGCTTTAATGGAGTAACATTCATGTTAAAATCTCAGATAATTTGTGTTGCTTCATATGCATGATGAAGAAAATACATTTGCTGTAATGTAAGATAAAATATGTCTTTATTTGCCCCACACTGGGGAAGTACAGTGCTGTTGCCTCACCCTAGCTTTCATCTTGTCTTTGTCAGATTGCAGCTTTGCTCAGCAACGCCTCATCTGTCCTGAGTGAATGCATGGAAACTTTTACACAACCTCAGGAGCTCAAGACTCTGCTGGACACTCAGAAAGACCTCAGTCAGCTGGAGGACATTGGTGAGCTCAGAATTACAACAACCTAATCACAGAATATAATGGCTCTTAACAACCAGAACCAAAATGATTTATTCACATGCCTCAAGCAATTTTGTATCCATTCGACATGAGTGTTTCATTTTCAGTTGTAGCATTTGTTTATAATGTCATTAAAACTTTAACCCATCTATACAAAGAGTGATAACTGTCAGTCCAAGTATAAATATATTGTTTCAAAAGGCCCTTTGAAGAAGAATAACAATGACAGTGGTGAATGACACTGGTGGTATACATCGTAGTGTGATATAAAAATGTGTACCGTAGGATATAACCCTCTATTGTTTGTATCGTAATTTTAAAGTGTGGGGTACTGGGTTAGCTCTGTTGCTACACTAACGTTACTACGGGTGGCAGGACATGTTTGTTCCGGTGATACAAGTCAGCAGTGTAAAACTCAAGGATGTGGGACACTGACTCATCCCTGGACGCTAGGCAAACAGCCAGTCATTAAACAGCTGTGTAGATCGGTTGCAGCACCATCGCCATGTGTGTTTATTGACGACAGAACAGCGTGTAGTGAGAACAGGAGCGCTAAAGAAGAGGAGGTTATGAAGTAAAAAGGTAACGTCAGCTCGACACACTCGATGGAATCTCCGACTAAACACGCTGAGCCGTGAGCAGGTCCTATATCTAACTTGGTAAAGGATGCCTGCTGCATTGACTCTGGCTTGGACTCCACCCAGCAGCCCCTTTGCTGCATGTCTCCCCTCTCTCTCCCCAATCCAAGTCGCTCTTCAGCTATCCTTTCAAAATAAATGCACAAAAAGCCAGAGAGAAGAAAAAAAACACTGACTCGTGAGCTGGAGCCGGTGAGAAATTTAGTGATGGCGTCCACCAGCAAATTTTCTATGCAGGAAAAACCCTGTATATATAATTTTAAGACAAAATACTACATCGGGATATATCATCGGGATATATTACGGGATATAAAATTTTGTCCATATCGCACAGCACTAACTGGTGGCATCAATTTTGAGCAATTTAATGGCAGTCAATTAAAGTACATCTGGATTTACAGGGCTTTACATTCAAAAAACTAAATGATTTATGAAGAGGAAACATCTGCTGCTTCCTCCTTTATGAGAACTGGGGCTCTAAAACCACCCAAACATTCTTCAAATGTTACTGGGCTCTAGAGTGGATGCTTACAATAATTTTCTTACAGTTACCTTCCTGGGTGTGGATGGCCTTTTCCCTCTGGTTTTAGTCATCAGCTTAACGGTTGTTCTCTTGTTTCTTTACAGAATCGTGTGTTGTTGAGAGTGGCATCCTGTCGGCTCTGTGCCTTCCTCCTGTGGAAAGAGTTGTGATTGTCAATGAACAGACAGAAACAGATACAGAGAGTGGACTCATCTATACAGTGTGCACAGAGATGGAGGTGGAGTCTGAAAACAAGGAGGTGTACGTGGAGGGAACTGGGAACTCAGAAGGGTGTGTGCAGCCGCAGTGGTTCGGTATCGGCAGCGAAGTGAAATCAGAGATGGACTCGGTTGTGGTTACGGATCCTGTTGAAGGTCCCGAGGCCAGTGAGAATGAAATGGCCGATGACCACCACGATGAACAGTCTGGCACACTGATCATTGGCGAGGATGGCCAGGTCACTGTCCTGGATGGTGTGGAGAAGAAACCAAACAGACGTGGCAGAAAGAAGAAACGCCCTGTAGACGAAGACTTTGAAATGCAGGGCAAAACGAGGAGCAGAAAAGAAGACCCAGAGTTTGAAGTTATGTGGGAAAGACCAGTACGAAAGAACCGCGGACTCAAGATGAACCGGTACCTGTCACAATGGCGAAAGTCTGGGAAGACACAAAGCAGCAACGCCACTAAAAGCAGCCCTAAAAAGTTTGGCAGATCCCAAGGTTCGAACAAAAGCAACGACTTGGACGAGAGAACATGCAAAGTCTGTGGCAAGGTTGTGAGTAGAGCCAAGTTCTTAGAGAGACACATGAACCGACACTCAGAGGAGCTCCCTTTCTCCTGTTCGGTATGTAAAAGGTTTTATAAGAGTTTG
Organism: Caranx ignobilis; assembly: GCA_021432705.1. Lineage (NCBI taxonomy): Eukaryota > Metazoa > Chordata > Actinopteri > Carangiformes > Carangidae > Caranx > Caranx ignobilis. The sequence continues at coordinate 17,774,576 of MU269988.1, forward strand.
CGTTACTTGCAGCAACACAGATGTACAAGTACAGGACAAGCAAAGGCAGATGGGAAAACAAAGGATCAAGAGACTGCAGCAGATGAGGGTGAACAATCATCCAGCGGCATTCCTTGCGAGGCAACCAACGAAGAGCAGCCGTTGGACAACACCGACCAGGACCCCGATTACGACCCTTCAGGAGAGGGGAAGTCTTCCAAAGATATGGGGGAGAGAAGCCCAGATGGAAACAAATCAGTCATCGAAGGTCCGTTCTACTGTCCTCACTGCAGCGTCGAGTTCAAATGCAAACAAACGTTCAGGTTCCATCTAAGAAACATCTGCTACAACGAGCAACAGGTAGATCCTGAGAAGCCCGACGACGTTAAACACTGTTTCAGGTGTGACGAGTGTGACAAAGCGTTTAAATACAAATCAACGTTGGATTCCCACAAACAGACTCACAACCCGCTCTACTGCGAGGTGTGTATGAAACTAGTACGAGACTCTGAGGCACTGGCAATGCACAAAGAATCCCACACACCATTTCAGTGCAACCAGTGCGAGGAGAACTTCCCTGTGTTCAAGTCCCTTCACAAGCATTACATCGATGTGCACAACCCCACCGAACCCTTCACCTGCACCCACTGTCAGACAACTTTTGCCAGTTTGAAGCGTTTCATCAGACATGAGTGGAAACACACTGGGTACCAACCGTTTCAGTGTCCTCACTGCAGCAAAAGATTTAGATCCTACTCAGACCTCGTGGAACACCAGAAAAAACACACTAAAGCGTATCCATTCCTCTGCTGGGAGTGCGGCAAAAAGTTCAGGCACGGCGTGACTCTGACAAGGCACGTGGAGCGCGTGCATCACTCTGGCGAACCCATAACCGAGAAACCCTTGCCAATCTTCACCTGCGCCCAGTGCGGCAAGACTTTCACCTCTAGAAGATGCCTTCTGAAACACGACAACTTCCATCACAAAGGGCTGCGTTTTCCATGCGAGCACTGCGGGAAGGGATTCTTCGGCAAGGACGCGTTGGTGAGGCACACCCTGATTCACACGGGAGAACGGCCCTTCAAGTGCGACGACTGTGATAAGTCCTTCAGGTCTGCGGCAGAATTGAAGATACACAGGAGGTACCACACTGGGGAAAGGCCGTTTAAGTGCAACATTTGTGAAAAAGGTTTTGTCCAGTCCTGCTTTCTTACCTTACACATGCGAACCCACACAGGAGAGAGACCGTATGTTTGTACAGTGTGTAGCAAAGGCTTCTCAAGCTTGCACGGCCTAAAAAGACACAGGAGGCTCGTTCATACTTAGATGATGTTAACATAATGCAAATTCCCATATGGATGTTCTGTCTAATGTCCCCTTCTTGGAAGAGGTCAGAGGTCAGCATCTGTTGAAAATCAGAACTTGAGGAACTGTTAAAGTTTGGCCTCTCGCTCAAGGACACCTCAGCTGTGTTGATGCTGGCTGAGATGGGGAACTTAAACCAGGTTTTCAGTTGAAACAGTTTCCTCCACCCGCCAGCTGTGTTGTTATCAGAGCCGCCTGGATTGTTACGAGCCATGTTGTATAGTGCATTATAAAATGTAACTTTGTATTTTTTACAGAAATATTTGCTGTAGTTCTACATAAAGTTTGTATGTATAAAAAATATGAACCTTAATTCCTTTGGGGATTGATTTCTTCTTTAATAAATTGAACATTTAATGCCAGGTGTCTTGATTTACTCAAGATCATGCAAGTGATTTTAGACCATGTAAATACATATGTGTTGTTTGACAGGATGTGTTGTAGACAGAATTTTGGGCTGGATGTAATGGAGGTGTTGAATATTCATTTAGTTTGTACCAAACAGTGAAATGGCCACTTTGTGACAAGCAAACAGATGGCTTTGTGACTCCAGACAGTGCAGATAATAGAATAATATGATAAATAGAAGAATACATGTTTGAGCGTCATTCTGCTGCTTTAGTTTCAGGATGCACTAGACACCAGTTTAGGATAGAGCCATCTATAATGTTATTAGTAACATTCTTTTTCTCCTGTCACAAAATATACAACATATATTAAAATGGTATTAATAAGTTGTACTTGGATTCTTTTTAGGTATGTCTGGTTTTCTAAGAAAAAGGAAATGTTTTGATGTTGAAAAAGGCCTATTCAAATGCAAAAATGAATGTATTATATCTATCATATGCAAAAACAAGCATTTTGGGCCATCTTTTACATTAGAGCACAGTGTAATATTAATTAAATATGTTTTTGAAGCACACCTTTTATAAGCTCATGTCATTCAATTATTTGAAAGGAAAACTGGCTTGTCCTGGAATTCACATAGCAAGATAGCATCCTAGAAAGAGTCTCTATACTGTCAGCAATTCTGCTGACTACAATTCAACCCATGAAATCACAGCACAAATAAGATTCTACGAATCAATGGACGACCAAATCGATAGATAAACTAGCACTAAAATTCTTCAGGATGTGAATGTTACACAAACGATTCTTGTCTGTTTTCCTACTTCAAAACAGTACCACCCCAGATGGGACTCGAACCCACAATCCCTGGCTTAGGAGGCCAGTGCCTTATCCATTAGGCCACTGGGGCTGCATGACAGTAATAATTGACGATTGCATTTTAATATCTTTCTATCCTGAACTGTATACTAGGTATGCAGACGTGTTAGGATAAGTGGTTGTGATACGTTATGCGAAGGTCAATCTAAAACCTCTGGCTCTATAAGTGCTCTATAATATTTTTTTTTTACTATACGTCATTGATCAGTTCAACTCAGTTAAGTCAGTAATAGTAGCACTGGTGGTACACTTACCGAATGTTTTGATTGATATAATTAGCCTAATAATTATTATTTATTATCGATCACTGATTCGGCTGCTGAAGTAGCCGTTTTCTGATTTAAACTTATCTCAAATCAGCACTTCTCTCTTGAGGATTTGATATGTCTTCTTCTATGATGTATAATTGATGTAATAATGCATTAGATTTAACTATTTGACATTTGAATATCTGCTCAACTACGTCAACGAAGTCCACTCTAAACTCCCATTGATCCTGACTAGTGACATCTCTCCCCAAGCAGGAACCAACCTCAGTTGTTTTCCTTCTCACTCTGCCCCGCAGACTCCGAAGGAATGGTAGCCGGTTAGCTCACCAGGCAGCAGCTGTTGGATTAACTTGTTAACGTTGTTTGGCATTCGGCTGTTCTGGTAAAATAATGAATTTACTACCGTCAAACCCTCACGGAAATGGGCTCCTTTATGCTGGATTTAACCAGGATCATGGTAGGAAGCAGCGCTGTCATGTTTTTCTCCCGGATGGAAATTAGCAGCGCCTTTGGTGCTAATGTCAATTTTGCTAATGTTACTATCACCATTTGTTTACATTTAATAGGTTAATCACAATATTACGTGATAACACCACCTTTATTTTTTTTCAAGGCTCGATATTTCCCAATGTCTGTAGTGCTGTGCCATTGTTTCGCTGTTAACTACTGAACATTAAGTTTATGTTAGCTTCGGCTAGCCCCTTGGACCGAAGCTAGCCAGCTAATGTAGCTTTTTCGTCTTAAACCAACACATAAGTCCGCTGCGGCGCTAACGTTAGATCATCATAACTAGGGTTGTTAAGTTAGACGCAAATGTGAGGTTAACATTGATGCATTTGAATATGGACCGTGAGTATGTAGTTAGTGAGGTGGACCTACATGGCTTAGAAACTGTTAGCTTTATTTCTAACGGCTATCAAACGAGCCGTTCCTTGGTTACCCGAAGGACTCCCACTTGCTAGGTAACGTTAGCTACGCTACGTTTGACAGATTTACCGCGGCAGTGATGTTTTTCTGTTGTCTATTTCCAAGTTAAGCACAGTCGTTTGATAACCCTTAGTAGTACATAGTAATAATAATAATAAGCGTTACTCGGTAACGTCACACACCAAAACTCAGCCCGGTTCAAATAGTCTTCGCTCCCCACCCACACATTTATACAGGCCGCAAAGTTAAAGTATTTTCTTGATGTCTTTTCCCTCGACAGTCAGACTGACCAGGGATTTAATGGAAGCTGTGGGGCTAATTAGATGTGCGGCAAGTGAAAGCAGTGTAACGCTGAAGTGACCAGAGACCTTACATGACCCATCAAAGAGCCAACATTACTGTCACCACTGACAAAAAACAGCAGTGTCCCAGTTTCATATGAATTCCACCGGAGGTTAATCATTTATTCCAGACTCCATGTCAGCTCTGTAATTGTTTAAGGCCGCTCTATTATCTCTGTACCGTGTCAGTCAATCAAACCGAGCCCCCCAGCGTTCCCATTACTGTAAAGACTGAGACTCCTTGGGTTGATATCATTTGAATGATACATGTGGATTACCCCTGATATGACATGAGCAGTTGATAAATGTTATCTGTAGCTGGTGATTCATTTCCAATTGCTGTCCTGTCTCTGTGTGTCTTCCTCTCCAGGATGCTTTGCCTGTGGAATGGAAAATGGATTCCGTGTATACAACACAGATCCTCTCAAAGAGAAGGAGAAACAAGGTATAGAGTTTTACATTAATGTTCGTAGGTGGTAGAAAATAATCTGTGACATTTTGTTTTGGAGGTCATCCTATCCTATCCCATCCCTCCTGTCTATAGCAGGCATAGGCAATATCCTAAATGCAGTATTTTGATACAGTCCATCCCAAAACATTATACTGTATATATATGTCTGTGTATACAGCTCAAACATAGTTAACCCTGTTCTCAGTCAGTGAAGTTTTAAGCCTGTACACTGTGACATTTAAGGAGCCATATGTATTTCAAAATAAACCTGCATTGGGGTGGTACAATTTTGTTTTTTCAAATACAAAGTTTTACAACAGTACTGTAAATGTAGTCCCATTCATTGATGGAGAGACATGCATTTTATGTTCTGTAAGCTTTTAAAGATGCAGTCACTCAAGATCATTAACCTGCCAATGATTGATTTAGGAATGTTTTCAACTTTGCCTCCAGACTTGTGATAACAGAGCAGCACTTGCTGGTCCACAGATCATTTGAGCTCATTGTTCAAAGCTTTTCGGCTTTTATATGCAAGATGGAATTCACGCCAGACTGCAATGCTGCTGCTTACAGGAACACAGTATTGTGACAGAAGTGCAACTCCTTAAATATGCAGGGATATAAGAAGGAAGCTAAAAATATGACTCAGCACATGACCCGCTGGCGTGTTACTTCTCTAAATTGTTGGATTGAACTAATGCAGGACAGGGGTTAACCAAGCTCTCATTTACAGGACCAAGTGAGATTTTTCTTTCTCTGCTGATCCTCGTGCAGGTCTTTGATGACAGATCTTAACAGTGGCACAGAAAATCTCACACGCTGTACACAGAGAAAGGCCTGGTCTCACTGTGTGCCATTCACAAGATGAATAAACAGTGGTGATTATTAGCATGCAGCAAATGTGATTGATTTTCATCACAGGCTTGGTCAGTTGTCAGAATAAGAGCTGATTTTTTTTATTTATTATTATTATTGTTGTTGATGTTTGTTTTTGTTTTTTTTACAGTAGCTGACAGTTGTAGTTGTTAATGTTGTTACCAGCCTGTGATTAATCCCTTTCAGAGTTCCTGGAAGGAGGGGTCGGCCACGTGGAGATGCTGTTTAGGTGTAACTATCTAGCTCTGGTGGGCGGAGGAAAGAAACCGAAGTATCCAACTAACAAAGGTGAAATAGTTTATCTGAATCTCTATTCTAGCTTCACTAGTGACTCACTGTCTGCCGGTTGTGTATCTTGATGAATATTTAATGGTATTTACAGAGACATTCTGATCGGGTTTACATAAACACATGTCCACTTTATTTATACTATTATTTCTCTTCTAGTTGATTCATGTATCACAGCTATTTGAAATCTCATTTTCACTGTGACTCACTGTGGGGTTAAAGTTAGTTAAGGCAGCAATTTAGTTAGAACACCAGGAGGAGAATTAATCTGCTGGTCATTAAAAATTAAGTTTCCTTTAATCTCAAATGTGTCCCCTTACAGTCATAAGCACTAATGTTGGCTATCAAATGCTTTTGTGTGTGACTGCAGGATTGTCCTAAACATGTCTCTAACCTGTCACTGCTGCCAGCCACAGTAGCTAGGAAACGCTCTCCACTCAGAACAGGGATATGTTGATTTTAGCAGGAATGTAAATGAATAAGTTGAAGTCACGCAGATTTAATTATGTTATGAATAATTATTGTGACGCACAGCTGGTAGTACAACGAGTGCTGCAAGTGAAAAGGCCATAAAAAGACTGGGACATTAACTTGATTAAAGGGGGAACGCTGCAGAAGTGTTATTAAACCATTCAATAATTCACCTCACTTCTTGGTATTCCAGTGATGATCTGGGACGACCTGAAGAAGAAGACAGTCATCGAAATCGAATTCTCAACAGAAGTGAAGGCGGTGAAGCTTCGCCGTGACAGGTGAACCAAAAAAAATGCTGTTTCATGAGTCAGAGTGTGTCTTCTGTCAGTCTGTGGCTGAAATTAATTTCATCATTTGACAGTTGTGAAACAAATGTTGTGTAATTCATTACCAACATTCAGGGACAGTTGTGATGTTGACATGTTTCAGACTTGCAGTGCTGCTGTTATGAGACTGGGGCTCTGTGTTTTTACTTGGTATCTAAAATCCTGTTGGATTGCTCTTGTGTTGAGATGACATGTCGCCGTCTCTATCACTGCAGCTGTCAGATTAACAATGCTGCTTCTCCTTTGTTCTCAGGATCGTGGTGGTTCTGGACTCAATGATAAAAGTGTTCACCTTTACCCACAACCCCCATCAACTGCATGTGTTTGAGACCTGCTACAACCCCAAAGGTCAGTGCACTCTGTGGACCCCTCAGCCTCTACAGTCACACAGATGCCGACATTTAAACTACAAATTGTAGACGTGAGTGTAAACCAGCCTTCTCCCTCTTCCTCCTCAGGTCTGTGTGTGCTGTGTCCTAACAGTAACAACTCTCTGCTGGCGTTTCCTGGGACTCATTCAGGCCACGTGCAGATCGTGGACCTGGCCAACACAGAGAAGCCTCCAGTGGACATACCTGCCCATGAGGGGGCGCTGTGCTGCATAGCTCTCAACCTGCAGGGCACAAGGATAGCTACGGCATCAGAGAAAGTGTGTAATGCTAGGGAGAAAAAAAAATTATCCTGCATGTCGTGATGCATTTTTAGTGTTTGTGTTGTTGTCTTGTGTCAAATCAGTATTTCTGTGTTTCCACAGGGGACTCTCATAAGAATCTTTGACACGTCTGCAGGGCAGCTCATACAGGAGCTGAGACGAGGCTCTCAAACAGCCAACATTTACTGGTGAGCACAGATTTGTCTTTTCTGTCCATCTTGTTAACTTCACAGCCAAAACACAACAAGGTGAAAATAACCTCCTCCCCTCATCCTCTGTGCAACCCATCCCACACACAAATGCATACGGTATATAGACAGGTTGTAGATGCAGCATGAAGGGGAGTTATAGACAGTCTGGCCACAGTCTATAGAGTGCTTCACTCAGAAAGTAACGAACCACAGGAATCATCTGCAGTTGAACTCATGAAAAGTTAATGTAATCATGTTCATGTACATCAGAGAGAAGAGCAGGATTTATAGATGACATTATCAAATCTCCTGCCAGAAGAGACTGGAGTTCCCAACCACCTTTTTATAGTCCATGTTTTCCATTAGACTCCAAGTCACAGTTCTGTGAACTCAAGCCTTCTTGCTTTGAGGAGAAAACAACACACTACATTATATTGTTGAAGTTGGACTTCAGTCCAGGTCAGGACTTCACTGTATCAAAGCAGCAACCATAACACCTTAAGTGTCATATTTGTGTGTTGTATGTTGTAAAGCAAGTGAGTGAGTGGTCACGTGATGAGCAGAGCTAGTGTCAGTAGACTTACGTGTACTAGTGCAGTCTTCCACTGTTGTGCTACACTAAGCTTAATGGTCAGTATAAAGGTAGACGTCCATGTGTAGTGTGATTATAAAGCAGCTCTAGGTTCTATATTAACACTGTGAATCTATCAAAGCCTCAGTCCACAGAGAAATGCACACAGCCTGTATTCAGACACTGAGCTTTAAAACCAGCCGTCAGGATCAGAGCCGACCTGACACTGACACTGACCTGTTACTAGAGCTCCAGAGAGAATCTGAAATAGAGGATGTAAAACTGCACTGACATAATTTTAAAACTACAAATATATGCTGTTACAGTAGCACATGTGGGGAAGTCATGTAGGCTAGAATTGACTAGTGCTGCATGATTTGACAAAAATATGCCATTGCGATTACGATATTGTAAATGAATGGTGTCATGAGTCTACTTGCTTGGTTATCAAGGACAACACAGAGAATAACAACAGATTTGAAGAGTGTATTTGTCAACTTAAAACATACACACTCTAAGTCACATTAGAAATACAAGACCTGAGACTTTTACAGTGCTGTCTTCCAGATAACTTCATATTCAAAATAAATAAATCAAAGTACTTTGTGTCCCCATCATGTGCACATCATTTTCCAAAACCCCTCCTTGTTAACTCAGTATTTCCCTTACAGTTTATTTTGGCTGTTCTTTTTGTTAAATATGGAGAGAAAAAACTAACTTGCTTCATTACATTTATCACAATGCATTTCTCTCCTCTTCAACGGGAGGGGCTCCCCCCTCCCCCTTCTCTCACAGCACACGCAGAGTCAGGTGCTGCACTCACACAGGTAACACAGACACACCCACCCACACTAGACAACGGAGGAGAAGAGAGGAGACGACAGATGAGTGTTGCTGTTACGGTCAAAAAAGAAAACTAAACAGAAACATGTAAATGAAGCCGTTCACCAGGAAATATCGCTGTTTTTAAACACACCACACGTGTCGAGGAGGAAAGCACAGTTAGCTCCGTGTAGCTCTCCAAATGCTGTGATCATGGTAACATGGGGAGAGGGTCCTGCGAGGATATGGACCGGTCTGCTGTATGCTGGGTAGTCACGTGACCATACCTGCTGCACACAGTTGGTTTGGAAACGTTGCACATGTTACTGGACTCCACACACTACAGGATAGTCCTGTAGCGATATCATGCATGGCGTGATATCACAATTGCGATTCAGTTAATCATGCAGACTCATTAATGTGACCCATCATCCTAAACCAGGTCAACTACACTGTCAAAACCCTGCACTCACCAAACCAGGAAACAGTGTGCTGATGCCTCCATGGCATAAACTTTGCATTGGTCAGTGTCAGAACGTGTTGTTTCTTTCCGCAGCATTAATTTCAACCAGGATGCATCGCTCATCTGCGTCTCCAGCGACCACGGCACCGTGCACATCTTTGCTGCAGAGGATCCCAAAAGGAACAAACAGTCGAGGTCTGTGTCTGCTCTTCTGATCTTCTCTGCTGAATAATCACTCAAACATATATAATAAGTGAATATGACCTGGTTGTGTGTGTCTCTCACTCTCTGCAGCTTGGCCTCAGCCAGTTTCCTTCCCAAATACTTCAGCTCTAAGTGGAGCTTCTCCAAGTTCCAGGTGCCCTCAGGCTCTCCCTGTGTGTGTGCCTTTGGAACAGAGCCCAATGCCGTCATAGGTGAGTCCACTCAGGACTGTGGTGCTCTTTGAATATTGAATAGTATAGTCAGTGATCCCAGATCTTCTCCCATTCTTTGCTGGGGTCAGTATTATCAGTGATTACACTAACTACAAAAACAATGCCAACATAAAAAGAAAACCAGAATTATTCTTCAGACAGTATTTGAGTATGGTAAATATCATGTAGTGTGATATTTGGCCTGAACTGCAGTGCAAGCTATACTTTGGTTCTCACCCAACAAAAATAGTCAAAGGACAGAAGACAGAAAACAATATTTCATTCAGTTTCTATGAATTCCTTAAAATCTATTTTATAATGATCGGCAGATCCACCTTTGATTAAGTGCATTGCATTATCATCATTAGTTGATTGATGGAGAGAAACAGTATATCCCCAGTTTTACAACCTTGTATTCAGAATCAAGAGTACTCAAACTTCCCTCCAACAGTCCGTACTGCAGGTCAGGACAAAAACCAAACCATGTCCAAGGAACTGAACTGTCCAGACCTCTGTGGTCAAACTGTGGTGGGACACAGTGGATCAGGACAGTCCACAGTGACTTGACGAGTGGGAAGAGTCCTCAGCTTCTTTTATGCAGAGATCTAAACACAGTCAGTTTATTAACAATCAAGTCTATGACAGAGCTGTGTTCAAAAACTGAAGAGGTGTGAACGCTGTAGATGAACACAGAGGTGAGATAGGGTGGGTAAACTGAAATATTGTTTTAACTTGTTGCTGTGTTAGATCATCAGCAGACTGAAGCCCTGTCTGCTTCTGTGTGTGTGTGTGTGTGTGTGTGTGCTTTCTGACTTGTCTGCTTCTATGTGTCCCTCTCCACCGAGCAGCCATTTGTGCTGACGGCAGCTACTACAAGTTCCTGTTCAACCAGAAGGGGGAGTGTTCCAGAGATGTCTACGCCCAGTTCCTGGAGATGACTGATGAGAAAATATGACCTTTGACCCATCTGCAGACTCACACAGGCAGTTTTCCTTTTTTGCTTTCCTTTTTTTTTTTTTTTTTTGGAGGAGGCAGAAGAGCTCCCATGTTGCACTTGTCCTGATCTCAACAGACTCTTCAGAAGAGCACCAGATTAAGGGAGGACAGAGACAGAAGCACAGACTTTGGGGGGAAATCTTGAAGCAGACTCTAGTCTCTCTGGACAGAGGGATGCAGTTTGACGACTTTACTCCCAAATCAAACATACGACAGAAGAGGGAAAGTTATTTTTGTGAAAGGACAACTCGCCGCTTTTTAAGACGTCTTCCGAGGAATTAACAGAGGATGGCTATTTTTAATCACACGGATGATTCTGATAGTTAGATGGATTGAAAATACTGAGATTTTTGTCAACTAACACCACCTAACCTAACAGTAGGGAGTGCCTCTGAGACTGGAGAGAATCTGTATGTGTGAACATATTACTGTCGTCATATATACATATGTGTGTTTGTGTATATACCAACGTACCACATCGCAAAGCAGGATCAGGACGAGGCCACCTCTGCTTTTAAGGTTCACAGTAACATCTGGAATATCAGGACGGACGCTGATCCTGCTCTGTGAAGCATCACCTAGTATTACTAGATTTTCTTCTATTCACTGTATAAACACAAAGCGCCAGACTGAACTTCTAACTGCGTAGAACTGTACAGAATAGTAGCAAAAAGAAAAAATATGAACATGTATTTTTGTTTTTATTTTTGTCTTCCTTTTTTTTTTCATACATTGTGCAATATAGGTTTTCCCTCCTTGTTTTTGTTCGAGGTGAGCGTTTGTTGTGTGTGCCAGCAGAGGAGAGGAGATGGTTCATGTCTTACTGGGAGGATGGTTACTGTGCTTCCACTCACTGCTGGAGGTTTTCCTCTCACTGGTGACCAAACCAATTTCCTGAAATGTTGAACTGTTTCTTTAAGAGTGTGTCCAGGTTGAGTTTGTTGTTTCTGCCCAAACTGGAGAAGCTGAATAACCAAACCCAAACACACAGACATAAAGGTGAGATTTTCTACCAGACGTCTCAGAACAACTGTAACACTATGACTATTTTACACTTCGTCAAGACTGCACTTCACTGTTAAAGTGAATTCATAACAGTCCCAGACGATTAACAGTTTGCTTTCTCGTTCGTGTAGAGCCCCGCCCACAGCTAATGTCAATCAGGGAATCTTGAAGTGCTTCATCGAACCTGACTTCAGTTCAGTTCAGTTCATTTCAGTGTTGATCCTCCGTAACAAAACAGTTTCTGTAGAATTCATGTTGTATTTTCATTTGTCATCATACTTAACAGCATTTTTTGTTGATTCAGTGCAAAAAAAACAAAACAACAAAAAACACTTTGTGTTACTTTCTACATGGGATTGTACATCTGCAGGTGTCACACAAACACACACTCACACACAGTGACCACAGTAGGACACTGCACAAACTGAAAAGCCAACACACTCAGAATGATTGTAAAACCTGCATTTAAATTTGTGAATAAAATTTAACATCTGCTTTTATAGTTAGAATTTCTGGACTCTTTCAGGTGTTTTGCACAGGAAACACGAGGAGCCTCATTCCCTCTGTATCCCACTCAATCTACAGCCATGGCCAAAAGTTTGGAGTATGACACGAGTGTTGGTTTTCACAAAGTTTGCCGCTTCAGTGTTTTTAGATCTTTTTGTCAGATGTTACTATGGTAACTACTAGATGTTACTCTGTAATTGACAATTACCATTCTTTATTCATGGCTGAGAGTGAGCCCACAGTGGGACAGGGGATTGATCAGGGAAAGGACTGTACCTCAGTCCTCAGCAGTCCACTCCCTGGCCCTTCTGCAGAACATCAGCCTGTCCCTGATGTCTGTTCTGGAGAGAGGTGGCTTCTTGACACCCGGCCATCCTCCAAAAGTCTTCGCACACTGTGTGCAGATGCACACCTGCCTGCTGCCGTTCTTGAGCATTAAGCTCTGCACTGGTGGGGCCCCGATTGATCCATTATTTTGACCTGTGACTAAAAAGCTTGCTAAACAACACCAGGCTCATCTGTATATTATTAGCTAATGTTAGCATGCTAATACATCTATATGAGCATGTTAGCAGTAAGCACAAGATATGGCTGTGGCCAAGTACGGCTTCTCTGCCACTAGTGTGGTTGTAGATGAGTCTTGCTCCTGGCTGACTGTGTAGGACACACTCCAGACTTTTACAAGGGAAGCCACGTTTATCTATTCACACATTTTTCCCTGCAGCTGTAAGGTTGATGACTCACAGGGAGAACTGGGGTTTCCGTGCCTTGCTCAGGGACAGTTTTAATGAGGACTGGAGGAGCCGGGAATCAAACCACAACCTCCCGAACAGTGGAGAAACCATGGCTCTGTTATTTACCTATTTATTTGTTTCATTTAACTATGAAGCACAACACTGTGATCACTTACAAGGACTGAGAAGTATTCACTGTTACTCTTTTCTGATTGATCTATTCTCATCAGCTTGGGCTGATATTCCATAATTACAAATATACCTATATTTTCTATTATGTCCCACCCAATAATATTCTAATATTTTATCTCTGTAACAGCTGACAGTTCATTCTGTTCACATCAGCTGTAAACACTCTGGTTAGTGGACAACTACTGATATAAAGTGAATATAAGTGAACCCTTCAGCTCTGACACGAGTGTCCCTTCAGAAAGCAGCTGGTTCAGAGGAAGCATGTCCACCCCTGTGGTACACACACTTCCTGGATCAGCCTGAGCACACTGTGTGGAATGTACGCCACACAACACGTCTCCCCCTCTGTTCCAGATGTTAACTCTTAATCAGCTGGATGACGTCATCATTTGTTGTCTCTGACTAACAGAAAGAAAACCACTCTCCACACAAACAGATCTGAGTTTGTGTCTGCTCAGCGGAGAAGGATCTCTCTCAAAGAAATACAAACTAAAGAGACTGTTTGTGTTTTAAATAAATTTATAAAAAAAAAAAGCATTTACCCACTGAAGCAAGAACAAACACCTATCACTTGTTTTTTCATCGTGTAACATAGAATACAATTTGAATAGACTTTTTTAGTAGCCTGAACAGAATAAAATAATCAAGCAAAGAGACGGCCAACGTCAACACAAAGATAACAAACAGCCAATGATGACGGGAACAAAATAATCATTAAAAAAAACTAAAAAAACAAAACAAAAAGAGAACAAAAACTAAGAGGGTTAAGTGCAGCACTGGTCAGAATCATATAGCGTAGATTCAGTCTAAATTTTCTTCAGTTCCATATTCAGTTAAATCTGCTCAAGTACATTGTCTCTAGATCCGTAACATGCAAGCTCGATGAAGCATATGGTCAAATACGCATGGGAATATACTTTTTTTTATCTCATAGGATATTTGTAAAATATGAAAAATCTGTAGATGTACAGTGATAAAGAAATTTCATTTGCATGAATGAGCAGAGAAAAGAACATCCACTCCATATAGTGTTTTCTTTCAAATGAAAAAAAGGAGACTACATTCATTTCACTGAACAAAGAGTCCACATACAAAAACAAAACAACAAAAAAAGGATTCCCAAAATATCATGTTGTCATGTGTTATTTAAATGTTCTTGAAGACCCCACTTATAGCTTTTAGTTATCTTAATTATTACTAGATAGTATCTGTGCCTTGGGAAATGGAGAAACACTCAAAAAAGATCCACAGATACACTTGTACAACGGAATACTGCATATCTACTCACGACTGGGTTAGGTAGGTCGACATGGAGGCTAGCTGCCGAAGATGGGAATGTCCACACGTACGTACACACACTTCCCTTTGCGGAATACATTACTGGTGATTTCACTTGGTTGCTTTTTCTATCTGAAACACAGTTAAGCACTTGTCTGTAATGCTGTAATGCTACCAGGTTCAGGCTCCTTTTCCGTTCTTTGGGGAGGGGTCACAAGTCTCTTTTTTTTTTGTTTTGTTTTTTCTTCTGGGTTTTTGAATCTTGGTTTCTCTTCCTGGGAATCTTGTTGCCATCTGGGTCTCAAATGTCAGGGTTTCACAGTCATCAGCGCCTCTTCTTCACTTCCATTTTCAATTTGGTCTCTAGTTTTTGCATCGTATTTCGTGGTCTTAAATATCATGGAAGAGGAAGAGTGAGGTGGGGGTCGGGGAGGGGCGGGGCTGAGGAGGAGGTTTGCACATTCTGTAGTCCCGTTTGTGTTTCCACATCTCTTCGCTTTTTGGCACCTTGAAGTAGATGATGACCAGGTAGGATGGAGGGAGGATGGGGGGTGGGGGTTTGGAAGATGTGAGGAGGCTCAATGCATACAGGAGAGCAGGGGTCACGACGCAGGTCAGGGGGAGGCTACTTGTCGCCGACCTGTTCACTGACCCTGCCTTCTCCAGCTCTGTCCGTGGTACCGTTGTTGTTGTTGTTGTTGGCGGCGGCAGCATCACCGCCCCCCTCCTCTGTTTTCACTCTCTTGGACTCAGGCTGGTCCTGCAGTTCCCCGTTCTGCCTCTTGGTGGGGAGGGAAGCAGAGGCTGAGGCATGGGTTGCCAGGAGGTGCAGAGGGTTCGCAACGGCTGCAACAAAGAAGACAGGAGTTGTTCAAAGTGAGGCACTGTGACACTGTGCTGCTTCCATCCCAGCAGACCAGCCAGGAGATGATGTCTGACTTACAAACACCTCACATCAGACCTGCCTTCAACCTTAAAATCTCAACTATCTAATGAACCATTTTAAATTATGCTGAGTTCCACTACAAGGTACCAGCTCAACTCAACTCAGCTTTGGTACCACCACCTGTGAGACCTACATTTATCTTCCACAAGGAATTATATCAGCCAGCAGTAAATCTCCAAAGAGCTGCAGGGAACTTCACTGGATCTCTTTCTCGGGATGACGATAGGTGGCTCTTCACATCTCCAAAAACATCAGAGCAAATGACCAAAAAGGCGTGATTTGGATAAGCTGACCACATGTTGGGGATCAAAACGGTTCTTTTCTCACATGAAAAAATGTTTAAATGCTAAAAAAAGTGACATTACCAGGCCAACAGCAGGAATTAAAACAGCTTTTAGCCGTGCTGGATATTTGTTCATGCCGCACATTGATGACGCAGTGACGACTCTCTGACCAATCAGTGGTTTGCAGTATTTACACACCACCTTTTAGTACCTCTTTATCCATTTAGGAACTTTGGCTGAGGTTCCACCAGAACAGTGGTTCCAGGTACCAAGTACCAGATTCCAGGGTCTTTTACGCAATGGAAACGCAAAAGCAGCGAGTAGAGTCGAGTTGAGCTGGAAACACGGCATTAGATATTTTCCAAAACTGGGTAAATAGATGCATCATTGGTTGGTCTGACATCACATGACTCCGCCCCACAGCTCGTGTTACTGTTCTGTGTGTTGCATTTTTGATTTTTAACAGAAGAGACAAGGAGATAATAAGAGGAGCAATTACAGTAGCTGGTGACTGATTGGTCAGACAGAGGATGAATCAGTAACTGCTGTGGTGAGAGGTATGTTGTCAGGAATATTCTTTAACCTCTGATACCAGGTTCTTGGCTGTGTCATGCCTCTTTAACACATGCAACAGGGAACAGGAATAATTGTTAGTTAAAGCTGTAAAACTGAAACAGGAAGTTAAGTTTATAGTCTTTTGTCAAATTAGTTTTGCTGCTCTATTGTATTATCAAGTAGAGTACTGTCTCTGTCTGTGGTCACTCACTGTTCAACACATCTGCACCGGCTTTGTTTCAGCTTAGTCTCCACACCCCTTTTATGATGTTACTCTAAACCTTGTTGCCGTGTTGTATATGCTCACTGTATACTGACTGCTCTGATGTCGGTTACCTTTCAAAATAAACGTCAGACTTCCTCATAAAATGTCAAGGCTGAAACATTCTTTTGCGGATAAACACTTAATAATAAAAGGCCGCAGCCCAACACGTCTGTTAGACAGTGGGTCCCAACCTGAAGGTCGTCTGATTCTCTTCAGCAGTTGCAGGAACGTTTTCAAAATAAAATAAATAATCAAATAATAGAGAAATTTGTATGTAATTTTTAAGAATGATTTTTCCATGAAACTTCCCACATCAGTGTTGTAGTTGTACGTCAGTATTGTGGTCATTGTAAAACATTTAAATCAGTGTGTGAATCTGAGAGGGAAAACTGAACTTATGTTACACTGTCGATTTCAACTGGACAACACAAAGTGCAGAGGCTCCAACAGACTCGGCCACAATCGAACATCACAAGATCAGTAATGTAAGGTTTATACATCTGGTGTCGTGTGTGTCTGTGTGTCTGCAACAGGGGGTCTTTAAAACCACAAATATAATTTTACTTTTTTTTTTATCTTTCTTTGTTGGGGGTGGGCATGGATGGGGGTGCTGAAATGTGTTTCACTCAAGGGAAAACATTCAACACTTTTGGTAGAGCTCAAGGTTCCACGTACATGTGTGTGTGTGTGTGTGTGTGTGTGTTTACCTGTGCTAGCAGCAGAACTGATGGGGACCAGATGGGTTCCGTTTTGTGTGATGGCCTTTATAGGGAGTTGGTGCTGGCCGAGCGGAGCTTGCTGCACGATGGTAACCGTTGTCAGGGGAGCAGCCTGAGAACTCTGGATGATGCGACTGACTCCACCTATAGACGAGGCTGTGATGGATGGAACTGGCTCCACTTTCACTGCACAGGGAGAGAAACATGCATTAAACTAAACGCACCCCCAAACTGACGTAAATGATGTCATGGACATGAACCCCGCCTCACCTTTGATCTCTTGGTGATCTCCCCCTCCGTTCTCCTGAGGTTCTGGGCTCACTGTAGCAGTAGACTGTCCACCAACAGTTGCCATGGTGACTGCTGGGATCTGGTGGACGACGTGTACGGTCTGCATGACGGGGGCGGAGCTGACCGTCGTGTTCACGATGGCTGGCGTGGCCATGGTGTAGGTCACAGGCTTAATGGTCGTTTGAGGCATCTGGCGCTGCACGGCGATCAAGACTGGCTGGTTGTTGAGGGGGGAGCCTATCAGGGGCGGGGGGACAGTCACTTCATTCACAAATGTGCCACTACTTATGAAGTAAGTAAAAACTCCATGTTATTAGAAAATCTATCAAAGAGCTGAATTCAAAAATGAAGGTTTTACCAGGGGAGTTCTGTGCAAAGCGGGCCTCTTGGATGACAGCGAGTTTGGGCTGGACTGCAGCTGCTTGGGGTGGGGCTGGTGGAGGGGTTGGCTCTGGCTCCATAGGGACTGGGGACCCCTCTCTGGAAAGGCTGTCTGGGGTCTGGACCCCGCTGGAGTGGGCAGACAGTGCTCCTGTGTGGTTGGGAGAAGCTGGAGCACTCCTGGGGGAGGAGAGATCACACAGGTTTAGACCTACCACATGAACGTGTCTTTAGAGCACCAGTCACGCGTACTTACCTGGAGGACAGAGGTCCCACAGGGGTCCTGAAGCAGGGCACTCCCCTGGGCCTGCGCTTCCTGAAGGCCTGTTCTATCAGCTTGCCCTCGGAGGCGGGGTCGATCCTCCAGAACGAGCCCTTGCCAGGCTCCTCCTGAGAGCGGGCCACCTTGATAAAGTACCGGTTCAGGGACAGGTTGTGGCGGATCGAGTTCTACAACAGCAATAAACACAAGACACACATGAGATGAGTGTTACAGCATACGTGTTGTGGAGTTAGCGTCTGAGCCAGCCCCCTGTTGTTGTTGTTGTTGTTGTTGGGAGCAGCAGAAATTCAAGCAGAGACGCTGACAGATTAATCTGTGTGGAACTGAACATTTGGTTCATTTGTTTCAATTCTCTTGTAATGAGACAAGACAAGACCTCTACAGAGCCTTTCTAGTCTTACTAACCAGTTAACACACTTAACAATGTGAGGCACATTCAGAGTGTGCTTTTGCACTTTGACATGTGACAACCGTGTACTGATGATTAGTGGTAGCACTGTTTCTACGTGAAACATAACTTGTAACAATGCTGATAATTATAGGGTGGCACAGTTTATCACGGTGTATTAGAATTCACAATACAGTCACGTGAAGAGTTCCTTCTTTACAAGACCTAAGAAAAATCTTATTAATTTGATTAGTTTAACTGAGAATGAAGCAAAAATGAGCATCTACACTGAAACAGCAGTATCTGCCCACACAATCACAATACAATGGGTGTTTTCATATCGGGCAGCCTCACATAATCATATTATTAAACTTAAAAGTGCTGATGATATTTGGGCTGACAATGATATAATTCACTTTACAACACCAACAAAAATGAGATCATATCTGTGCTGTTGGATGTAGACATAGATTTATGTTTTCTAGGGTGTCACTCATTTTTTATCTGCAGGAACTTCCCCCATTTTTTGTGACTGGTAAAAAAAAAATCACACAAAAACTACACCTGACTGTTGCAAGTTAGATTTACATTACATAATAATCTATGATATGAAATAAGCTTTAAGCACCAGCCTGAGTTTAAGATGGGGGCTCAGGAGACACAGTCATTACTTATCTTCTGATTAGAGTTTCATGGAGCAGGTTCATGTAGTGCATGTTTGACTAAACCCACACCCACATCTTCAAATTCATCCAAACACACAATGCCCTGAGCTTAATAATATGAAAATAACACAATGCAGAAAAAGCTTTAGAGCTGAGAAGGTGGAAGCAGCAAATTTAGCATTTTTGCTTAAACAATTACGCACTTTTGACACGATATTGAGTCTGAACAACTATAACTACTAACATTGTGTATGTCCAAACAAATGATGAACTGTGTGTAACCATCCAACCAGAGACATGAGCATGAGCAGTAGAAGGACATAGAGCAGACACTGACCTGCCAGCCTTTGTCAGCTGTTCTGTAGTAGGGGTAGTTCTTGGTGATGTGGGTATATATTCCGTTCAGTGTTAGCTGTTTATCCGGGGCCATGGTGATAGCTTGGACTATTAGTTGTGCGTATGAATATGGAGGTTTGGAGTCGTCCTGTGGAAGAACACACACAGTAAAATTCCTGTTCTGCTGGGAGGAAATGTATTTCTTGTTAATGACAAGCCACTATCCAGTCTCTCTCACACTCACACTCACACTCACACACACACACACACACACACACACACAGAGTTCAATCAGGATCTGTATCCAAAGTCTATGTTTTGAGTGTTAGGCAATTTTTAGACTTCAGTCAGTAACCAAAGGATGTTAACGGTGTTCGAATCCAGTGAGATTTCTCTGAAGTCTGCTGCCTTCATCATTCAACTCCTGCAACTACCACCAACATTCATCCATATTTTAGCCCGTTCTCATTCGTCCTCCTGTGCCCTTTCTCTCTCACCTTTGGACTGTCTTCACCTGAGGCCTCCTTGTCATTTTCTGATTGGGAGTTGTCTCCTATAAGGTCAGAGGCTAGAACACGGCCTGTCCTGTAGCTGGAGAATCCTGCGCCCCGTGGACTTGACGGACAGGAGTTTGCTGCACTGTAAAATCCATGAAGAAGAATTGCATCATGCACTAATACCTTAAAAAACTGAAGGGACAATCAATGAAAACACAGTGTTGAGACTCTCACCTAATGGTGCCAGTGGGTGATGGCAGCGGGCTCATGAGGTGGGCTATGTTGTCAGGAATGTTTATGGTCAGTGGGGAAATTTGGGGCTGGACGGGCTTGACCGGTGATTCCGGCACGTTCCTTGGCTCCTTCTTATCACTGGACAGGGCTGTGAACGTGATCTTTATACTTGTGCTTGGGAACCGGAAACAACACCTGAAAATGAAACACAACAACAGACAAAACATGAGTGTGTTTTCGACGCTGTTACATCTTTATTAATAACTGTGCATTTGTCTACATTTAAGTGGGACATGATGCTTGTTACAATGCTACTGTACAGACAGGACTCCTGCCTGGCAACAAGCAGGCCAAGGTCTAAGCGAAGCCCAGAGAGGAGCACTGAGACTCAGCCTCACAGTTTAAAAATGGACTTCCACCATGACTATTATATAACAGATCATGTCTAACATGTCTCATTATTAATGAAGTATATTTGGATCAGCTGCTGATACCTCAAGATTAAAATCTACTATGGAGTGGTGGCAATATGAACATCTCCTACATAAACATGGATTCAGTTTCAAGGTAAAATTGGAGTTTCTAGGAGAACTATGTGAGCTCTGACAAACAAGCTGAACAGTGTAAACATATCAAGTGTAACATGAGGCCAAGTTGACATTGCACCATATTACATCGACAACAGCACAAACCATGGCTCCATACCTGTCATTATAATACTGCTATTCTGTTGTGCTAATTGTACAACAACAAAATTTGTAAGCTTGTAAACCACAGGTAGAGGAAGCATCTCCTGTATAACCACATAGCCCGTGTTGCTGCTTGCTAGCGTTTGGGTGTTAAGCCAAATAAAAGAAGATATCTGGTTTTAAGAGCACTTCAAACTAAACTTTATTACAAACCTGACGTTTTTTTTACCTTACTTTTTAAGTGACCACATATGCAAACATAACAAAGGGAATATTAAGATAGCTTTGAATTATTAGGGACCGTTTTGTAATTCGGCATATACCACATACATAACAATAATAAACTTAGCATTTGCATGTAAGGAGCTAGGTCCCGCACAACAGACAACAGTGAACCAATTCCTGCTAGCCTACAGCATGGCTGGCCGGTGTGTCAGTGTGAGCTGCTAGGCGGACTGTTTGTATGCCGAATGAAGCGCAGGCCCCAAATAATTAACACAAGCTAATGAACCCGGCTAAAAAATACATTTCTCTTTATCAATTATCAACAACATGAAAAAAAATAGCATGTTTAGCTAGAAGGTTTAACGTGACGTTATCGACACACACACACACACACATACGAGCAGCACGTATCAGGCTTGGTGTTGCTTGACACAACACGTGCGATACCGCTGCGGGATAACAAAACAATAACAACACGTTAACCCACACAGATGTTTCCCTATTTTTCTGGTTCAAGTAAACTGGTCATAGAAATCTTACATTCGTGGAAGCTGGAGAGGTGGAGCCCCTCTTCTCTGAAACACCCCATCCACAAACACCCCGTTTTTTCCCAGGCAACGGAGATAGAATTCCCCGGTGCCGGTGCCGTCCTCTCCGGCGGTGAATATTTCAAGGTGCCGCCGAGAAATGAAGCTTGAGTGTCCCATGCTGACGTCCACTGAGCCCTGCGAAGAGTTCCGGCCGATGGTCACCGACCTTTTCTTCATGAGATACTCGAATTCTCGGCCCTCGAGCCGGGCTACCGCCGACCCCGACATCCCGCTTACCACCGCCATCTTCTGAGGTATCTGGTGGAAATTTGGAGATGTATTCAGCGCAAATGTATACGCGGTTGCAGGGAACTGAGGATGGGGTATGTTTGGTTTTGTGAAAAAAAAGGGGGATCCAATTTTACACCGTGGAGAATTTGGCTAGGAACGTGCCAGACCGGGGACACAGCGGCTCCGACCCACCGCCGCGAAGCAGAGGAAAAAAAGAGGGGAGTTGACCAATCAAAAGCGGCCAAACGGGCGGAAGTACCGCGACAGACAACTGCTTCGACCAATAGGAGACCGGTCTGGGTAGGCAGATGTGTGGTGTTTACCAATGACAACAATAATAAAAATAGCCGTAGAAATTGGAGTTCGGTTGCACTGTAGGCTGACACGCAGATGGATGGAGGGAGGTAAAATACGGTGCAGTGATTTTAAGAGTGGATTTTGATGTGAGATCAGATGAAGACCATCTGATGAACATCTCTAGAGACTGATAAACAGATACATAAATGGTTAGAAAAATTTATTCCAAGTCAGTTTTCAGACCTTTAAACACATTCAAGCATCTAAGTGGCAGTAGAAATAACACAGTCTTAACTTCACTTAGAACCCCAACCTTTTGAAGGTTGTATCTGTATTTTAGATGTGAGTAGCTGAACAAATGTAGTCCATAAACCCCCTCTAACCCAATTCACACAGTTTAAATCTGGCTCATGTAATCATGATTGTGAAACACCACATTCAACCAATTCTGGTTCTCACAGACGAAACCTTGCAACTGCCACAGATGAATAGAGGTGAACAGCTGGAATCTATGTGGAGGTGAGGCCATACTACAGCCAAGAGCTTAGTCATATGGTGGCCAGAAGTTGGTTGCTGCATTATGAGCACCATCTTCACAAGCTATTGTCACTAACTTGTTTGGTGTCTGGCAGCTATAATGGACCAGAGTTGTTTTCACTGGAAACAGCTGATGTGAACAGCAAGTGAGTGTGCATCACATCAAAATTTGATTTTTTTTTTTTTTGTATGTACACAACTTCTATTGCATGTCTGGGGGAGGGCTCCCTCCTCCCTCTGTCACTCACCCTGAGGTTTCTCCTGTATTTTCCCTGTTAAGTGTCTAAGGGTAGAGGATGTTGTTACAATGCTGTGTAAAGCCTTTTGAGACAAACTCTGTGACATGGGTTATACCAATAAACTTGCCTGTAGTGTCACTGACAAAATGTAAGTAGCCACAAGCTTTGAATTTTCAAATGAGAAACTGCTGATGCGAAGGTCAAGGGTCATGCTATATTATCAGAGAGGAAAAGAATAAAATTTAAGTAAAACAATTACATCACTTCAATAATTGCATAACAAGAAGTTAAATGTTATCATTACTTTCAGTTGCTCTTCACCTGGGATTTCTTTAAACATATCAATGATGAACAGAAACAGACAACAGACAATCATTACCTGAAACCGTCGTATGACATCTTATGTCCTGCCATCATATGACAGGTTGAGGAGCCTATCTCCAACTGAAAACTGAGAAAACCTAATTTGGTTGATAAAGAACATTAGATATGGCTGAAAGACCGAATTAAGGAAGTGATGCTTAATAAGACTTGCTCTCTGAGTCAAAGAATGGTTATCTAACAAGAATCATTTCAGTATTTTCTACATGAATCCGGTTCCCCGCAGAGATCCATGCCTGGGTTTCCGGCCAGCGGGTTAGTTTACTAACTGTAGTACAGCAGCCACCACGCTGTGAGCGCAGTGTGAATGTGTGTGAGCGTGGAGGTCGTGTTAAATAATGCATTTAAATCCACCTCAGACTGTGTTGACATGGTCACAGCGGCGGGCTCCGGTCTTCTCAGAGCCCTGGCACCACGAGCCGATGGCGCTCTGATACCCACACGGGACTATCAATACTCAAGGAAACGTGCTGCGCTCAGAAAACCCATGCGCCATGCCGCACGTGTTCTCTGCTAATGACGTAATCATGTCCGACTGAGCTACATTCAGGAGAAACATGGTGCACACGAAGGTTCAGTTCTACATTAGCCTACGTGAGTTTTACTGAGCCAAAACAATCTGTAGTCAAGGGCCGCTAGCTTCGTTTTATATGTAAATTACCAGTAGCCTCAAATATAACACTGATTATGTACGACATGGCATATGAAATGTATTTACTACTGGCCCACAGTTAAACAGAAGGGTAGCTTACTGATTTAACTCAGGTCTGAAATGCAAAAGCAACGTGCCTCGTGTACTGAAGTTCCATATATGAAACATATGTAACAGTTATACAGGCCTATGGAACCTGATGGAAATTGAAACATCATGCACTGATATATAAGTGTAGCTCACATCAGCGTTTGGTATTGAGGGTTCAAGCTTGATCCATCCTCATATGTAAATCCACAGTATATCAACCCAAAAGCATGTCATTTCATTTGATATGCAAATACAAAATGTATCAATTATTTAAATTAATATAAAATAGATACGAAACCAATGTAAACATGAAGAATTTTTAATCATATTGTTTTAATAAGATATGTCAAACATGTTACACTTCTTCATAAATGTGCAAGTAGCATAGTTTACACATTTTATTAACTTGTCTCTCTCTATATATATATATATCCTGAGGATGTATCTACTATATGATGATTATAATAAATCATTTTTTAAGGTGACACACTGTATATGCCAACATCCCCTCATAAGGGCATAGATGTCATTACGTTTACATTTGTGGTCACTCAATAAGAGTGTGAGATGGTTTTTAAATAGCTTTAACGACAGGTATTATGCTGGCTTAAATCATTTCAGTAATTTTGTCTCACCAATACTAATTCATTTTCATAAACTCACATTTCTTAAATTGTACAATGGAAAAAACTGTTATAAAATATAATATACCATCTCGGATGGAGCACATATGCTCACTTCAGTGTAGTGTTATTGCTCTAAGTAGTAGTGTTGTTAGTAAAACATCAGTCCAGTGCTGCCACCTGCTGGTTTGTTACTGTCCTGCAGGTCTCCATCCTCCTGTGATCAGGGCTTGTGGAAAGCTTTCACTACCAGTTTGTGTTTCATCTTAATAAGAATAAAAACAGTAAACAGTGATAGGATGAACCCACAGAAATACAGGAGTACAGCTCACCAAGAGGACTGTGCAGAGGGTGACTTATTAGAAAATAGGGTTAAGACACAGTTTTGATACCAGCATGGAAAAGGGAGGTACAGTGTGACCACCAGGCGAAATCACTTGAGAAGCATTATATGCTTCATATCACTGAGAGCAGTTTTCTATTTAATGTATTTATATTCGCCATTTAAACATATCTTTTAATTTGGTTAGTTAACAGCTGGTACCAATTAATTTCAGCCGCTGCTGCTTCTCTGTTTTTCTTATCATGGATGAAAGTCTTAACGGCAGCAACTCTCCACTGAAACCTCATTAACAGTCTGAGAACTCCTCTAAGTCCTCACCCATTCACTGAGAGGGAAATAGAATAAATTACATCCTTACACCAGGAATTCATTTACAGGAAACATTTTCTGTAACTCAAACCCTCCCTCCCAGATCAGGTTTTACAGTGTGGACTCACAAATATTACTTTACTGCAGTTCTGTTCTCACTTACAGTTCTGAGGCACTTGTACTTTAGCTATTCCCATTTTGAATACTTCCACTCTAGCACTCCATTCTGGCACTCCTGTGCAGCTTGTGGAGTGGCACAACTTTAAATGATAATTTCACACATTTCCTAACTTTTTCCATTGTGCACATTTTTTATCAACTACTTAAATGCCCTGTTAGTCTCTCCTGATTGAAATAAATGTACAGAACTGGAAGTGTTTTGTTGACTCAAATTTAAAATGATCTTAATTTGAGTCAACAAACAGTTGTCAGAAGGAAATATAGGTCATTTTGCTCCACTGAACATTTAGCCAACAGCTGTAGGCCCTGTTTCCTGTTCAAACTGAAAGTTGCAACCAAAACACATGATCAGCAAATCAGAAAGTAGTTACACAGGTACATGATGCCGTTTAAACAAAAAATCAGTTATAAATTGTATGTAGTTAATTATCAAATTATCATCACGTGTGACAGGAGCTATTCTGCAAAACAAAAAATTTGACATCTGAGCAGCTCATCATCGTCATCATAATCAAATCAAATCAGTCTTTATTTATAAAGCACTCTTCATGCATGAGAATGCTGTACATGTTTAAAAAGCAATACCCCCCCCCAGGCATACACGAATAGAGATTCAGCTAATTACACACACACACATACATACACAGTAATATAGACCTATGGCTGAGCACAGAGAAACAAGGTGAGGAAATCATCATCCTCATCATCATCATCATCATCATCATCATCATCATCATCCTTCATTTACATCCTCAGAAAACACACTGAGCGAATACCTTCATTTGCAATGATGCTGCTGTACAAACATGCAGAAATCAACAACATTAAAATAAATATATATATATTTAAAAAAAAAAACATGATGAATTTGACAATTTTCAGTGGAATTTTCCAATGAAATCCTTTAACTGTATGAAGGAAACTAAAGAGGTCAACTTGAAGTCTTTTCAAAGTGTATTCCAGTAATGTGGGACATAGTAACAAAAAGCTGTTTTTAAAAGCCTGAGTCATAACTGTGAGCAAGTATAGTGGTAAGTGGCAAAGAAACAAGGCCAAGAGGGACTAAGCTTTTGTAAGATGCCTTTATAAATAAATAAAAACAAGTGCTGATCCCTTCATGGTTTTATAGTGGCACTAGCTACCCACCCATATATAGCATCCCCATAATCCAGTGCTGAAAGCCAAACTTATTCAGTGATATTTTTCTTGTAAATAAAGAAAAAGGAATCTTTTTCAGTCAAGAAAACCAACCTTCATTCTCAGTTTAGACAAGAGCATGTATGGATTTTTATAAGTCACTGTTGATCCACAGGTGTTTACAGTATCGCACTCTCCCTATAGCTAGGTTATCGACATAACTAATGTCAGCACTGTCATGTTTCTGCAAACATTAATTTTGTCCATCTTGCACAACAACTGTTTTTGAATGGCGGTATGAAAAGAATCTTCAGTGGAATAAAGACCATCTGCATAAAAGCGGAAACTGATGTAACAAAATTATATCATGTAAAATCTTACACTGTCTGGTCCTGTGAAACACCATCCCAGTAAACGCCCTGTTACTGCAGTGTGTGAAGTGCTGGCAGGACTAACAACAACCAAACACCACACCGACAGGCCTCACAGAACCTAATCCCTGTCCCCCTTTGTCACCACAACGTTCAGTCAAAGAGTGTCATGTTCAGTTGACCCAGGCCAGACATGGGTGTGTTTGTGTGTGTGTGTGTCCTGACTGTGAACTGTGTAACAGGCTGGCTGCAGGTAATGGAAAGACACATTATGTGTGAGGTGGAAACCGAAGCCTCTGTGACAGACAGGCAGAGGGAGGGAGGGATTGTGACACCTTAGATTCACATGTCCAAGTAATTCTCCTGACCATGTTTGAGTGACGGTGGTGCAGTGATGAATTAGTAATGCAAGGCAGACACCATTTCCAAATACTCCACATTACGCAAAGTCCTAATGTCTGTGCAGGTCCTCGCCTTGAAAACACAGAGACTGTGAAGTGCAGAGTAAATATAGACTGTGCAAAAACCATTTATAAGGAAACTGACATTTTAAGCTCCACCGTCATCTGAAATCAAACATCAAATAATCTTATCTAGTCATGTGTTGTTGTGAATTCAGAGGATTTGAAATTGGAACGTGTAATTCTTGTCTTGTTCTTGCGGTCAACATCTTTACACCTGAGGATTCTGGTGTTGAGATTAAATATCAGCCACACTGTAAACAGGGTGTGCCTCCTTCAGAAACACAGAAACAAGCCATGCCACATACCTGGTGTAACGATTATGCAAAAACACATCTAAATCTGCACAGACTGCCACGCTGTTTTTTTCATGCTGTTTTAATGTCTCATAGACGACAAGATTTGCTCTCTTTTCTCTTCACACAAATGCATTCTTGTAAAATGAGAGCACCCCCCCCCCCCCTTGCTCCAGTGGCTGAGAGACCCAGTTGGACTGGTTTGTGTTGAATGGGTCTGAGCGACCAACACTCAAATTTCACAACAGGAAAATCACCACAGAGACGGATCTGGAGCAATGGCCTCAGAAGAAATCAATAAGAAAGAACGGGAGTGAATGCATGATGAGAAGGATCATCATGAAATGACTACAAAGAGATGCAAGACAGTACAGACTGTTCACTCTGAGAGATCAAAACCACTAACACAGGAGACACAACAGGAATGCAATCAGATACAAACAATGTCAATCAGTCACAAGAAGATTAGAAAAAATACAAAAGGTGTTGCAGCCATGTTGTTTGTTGTCTCTTTTTGTGTCTCTGTTGTCATGCTCTTATTGTGAAGGTTTTCTGGCTCCTTTTAACATCTGTTCATAGCAATTGTCATATTAAGTTGTTCTCTAGCATCCAATAACCTGACACATAATGAATAAACAATGTAACTACCAAAAAGACTAGTCACATCTCACTGAATGAAATAGTCCTGGGGCCCTTGTTCAGTCCAGTCCCCCGTTCTGCCCCTGACATTCAAAAGTCTCTGAACCTGCCTGTCTGACGTGGTATCATCATACAGATGTCCTTCCAGATTTAAGATCCATATTTGTCCTTTCAAAGTAAACTTCCCTGTTTTTAAGATGGTGAAGCAGAAACTCCAGCAATGTGACTGAGTAGAAGCTGAGTATTTTCCACCTAAAGGTAAAAGAACAGATCTTTACAACATATCTCGACTGTGTGATGTTTTAGATGTATGATATGATATGATAATGCACCTGTAGCTGATTTCATCCCCCAGCCCCAGTTTCCAGAAAATGCCTTTGTGCTGCAAACCAAGAACAAGTTGTGAAGCTCATCTGAGGAGCAACTCCTCCATCGGCACCTCCAGGTTTCCCAGGTACCAGAAGATCCAGAACACCAGGCTGAGAAACATTATGAGAGGTCCCGAGAGGACCAGGAAATCCCAGAAGCTGAAGGGAGCGAAGATTCCGACAAAGAAGAGGATGAGGCCTACTGCATCCAAGAGCAGGGCGATGAAGAAGAACAGCAGGCAGCGTCCGAGATAGGCAGTGATATCCATGACCAGAGCGGCCGACTACAGGTGAAGTTTAAGCAACTCTTGACTCTTAACACTTTATCTGCAGGACGGAAAATAAAATCAGAAGTGCTTCCTCCCTCCTGACTGCCTGAGAGTCTGAGCCGCCGATGAGAAGGAAGAGTTTAAACACTCGGGTCACATTCCTTCCTCTATCTGCATCTCATGACTCTGACTGACAGAGGAGAAATATGTTTCCTTAATGATGACAAGAGATTGCGCAGCTCTGTTGCTGGATGTGGCATCATTTCAGAAACATATTACCTCCACAGATCCAGGTCTTATCTCTGCCACACAGGTGCGTTTGGGAAAAGCTGGAAATATCGGCCTCCTAGTTTGGTCATGAATATTTTCATCTGGCCTGATTTGGAGTATAGACTAGCAGGAAAACCCCTGGACTGCTTTTTACAGCCCTCAAAAAGTGATGATGAGAGAAATATCTGCTTCTTGTGTATGAGAGTTACTAAGCAAAGTGAGGGCGAACACACAAGGAAGAGAAGATAAAAAAAAAAAAACCTGTTCCTTGTGCAACTCAAAGCCTGGGCGTCGCTGTGTTGCTATCTGGCATCAAACAGATGTGTTGCCTGGATGCAGAAACACACTCCACCACCACCAACAACAACATCCAATTATATGTAAACTTTATTGCCAAGAAAAATAATTTACATTTGTGACAAAAAAAAAAAAAAAAACAGCACATAAAAAATAGAAATATACTCTGTACAAGTTAAAGACAGCTTCTTCCTCTGTGCACAGCCCCTGTGTTTACTGTAGTGCAGGGCTTTTCCCTGATTAAGAAACTGTCTAGACTCTCTTTTTTTTTTTTGAAAAAGTGACTTTAGTTTATGAGCTCAAGGTTTTCAGTCTTTAGTTTTTTCTCGAAAGCAGGAGGGAGGGAGTCTGTCCTTCAACGGCAAGCCAGACGTCACCTGTGAAAAAAGAGAGAGGGATGAAATCAAATAAAATGACATTAAAGTAATGATGGAAATGAATGCGAAGGGAGGAGAGATGCTCAATTATCTGGGAGACGAGAGGGGAGATGGTAATTGCATTTAGCCTCCCTGGATCTGATTGAGAAGTGGCCTCTGCTTCAGAGATGTTTGGGGAGGATGACAATATCTGTCTGGTAGAGTGACACTGATAAGACATGAAACATGATAAATAAGATAATAGGACGTGAAATGATTTATGAAAATAGTGATTTTCAGTGATATTAATAGCAAACATTTAAGAACAAGTCTTTCCTGTGATAATGGAGCACAGATCTGCAGGGGGTTTGCAAAGTTAACAGAGGTTGTTGGAGCAGATGTGCTCACTCTTAGGGATGTCACGATTATAGATGATGGTCAGAAAAATAAACACGGTATCATGATTATCACAATTATTATGCATTAATTAATTTCACAACACAATGAATGTGTCAAATCAAACATAGTCAAAATATAGTTACATCACTAGTTATATACACTACCATGTTTTTATGCATATGTCCTCTTTTTTCTGGGACTTTTTTTGCAGCATGTTTTACAGGCTGGTGAGCCATCATCGACTTGATATGTTTGATTTCTTCCTCTGCCATACTGTACCACTGGGACATGTCTCTGTTGTGCAACTCACACAGTTGTTAGCCTTTCACTTGTGTAACTTTGTTTTTGTTCTGTGTCAGTTGCGCTGATCTGCCTATATGGTTCCGGCACAAAGTTACTGTATTGAGAAATCTTTATCAATAATTAACCATGGCGTTTAATACCGCGGTAAATCATGAAATCAAGTAACCGTGACAACTCATACTCATGATGAAAAGTAAAGATAAGTCACTTTATGATCTGTATTAACAAATAACAGTCTGAATTTTAGTCTGTCTGTGGTCAAATCTGTGAGGCTACAACTAATGACTCTCCTCAGTTTTCTCATTTGCTCCATTGCACTAAGATGAAGAGAGGTTGATATCACATTTGGTATTTTGTGTAGTTGTTGATTCGATTTCTTTCAACTGACTGAACAATTGCGCAGTCGTTTCAGGTTTAATCATCTGCACATATTAAAGAGGACAGTTGAAAATTTGGGACTTTGAATAAGCAATGACATTGACCTGTAAACAGAGGACTGGCTGAGCCACAACACACTGTAGCTCTCTGTTGTAAATAGTTTTGCAATCACATATTTATAAAAAACATTTCAGTATTCTCCACAACAAGGTTTTGTTATTACTTTTTAAAAGCGTTTGAACAGTAAAGGCAGGTGAGCTGAGAATGAAGCCAACACTGAAGCACCAAAAACTGCAGTTCCTCTCCTGACCACTGGAGTGAGTCTCCATCAGTGAGCCAGTCTCCATAGACTCCCTTGTTAAAATGTCCTTTAACTTTACAGCAGGAATAAACATGTTTACACCCTGGTACAGAAACAGGTCTGGTCTCTACAGTTCATTTCCTCCTTCATGAAGACTGTTTATAGAAGCCACATTTACACTTGACTGAAGTAGCTATGACATCACAACTGTGCTGAAAAGACAGAAAGAAATGCTATTTGGGGCTTGATGTCAGAATATGTATTGGAGGGTGAGGTGACTGACAAATACACTCTCATCTCGTTACACTGCTGGTCTCATGGTCTGTAACACCTGATCCGGCTCAGTGACAGAACAGAGGCTGGGTCTCAGTGAGGACAGATAGCCTAGCTTAGCATACAGACTGACCTCTCACTGTCAATACACCTCTAAGGCTTTGCTCAACACCTCTAAACTCCAGTGCTTACCACATGTTGTCTTAAGTTTTAAATCTGTGCAGTGTCTCTTGTTAATAGTCAGCCATAGAGTGAAAGAAATTATTTCTACATTAACATCAGAGCTCTTGATGTGCGCATTGTAGAAAATGTCTTCCCTGAGGTTTGAGCTACACTCGAACTGAAACACTAATGAATTCATGATTAGCTGCTCACAGCTGTGAGCAGTCACCACAGAACATGAAAACAAGCAGGCAAAGCAAACATCTCCTGGACCAGACGCTAATCCAATGTCACGCAACCGTTCAACACATCTTTCTTGTTCTATACATCTGAGCACTTTAAAATCACTTATCTCTGCCACCATTGAATCTGATAAACATTTATGACTCATAATTGATACAGGCAAGAGGCTGCTACAATGGCAGTGTTGTCTTTAGGTGGAGGCCTGGGTTGGCTGGAGGTAAGTTCAGCTATAAAAACCCATAAAGCTGCTCTGAGTCATGGCTGTAGGACTGTAGAAATACTGAGGCCCAGTTTCCTCAATATGAAGAAGCTGACAAAAACTGTGAAACGTTAGTGTCTCAGTTCTAACCACATGGCCCTTCCTCAGCTGGTCCCATTCACACTGATTCATGAATTTAAAAAATCTATATGTCAAAGGAAAACATTTGATTTTTGACTGTAAGTGAGCCAAAGTCTGTATTGTGCCATTTTCTATTACTATGTTAAATAAAGTATTGTATGTTCACTTCAGACAGAAACAACAAACAACAACCCTACTAAGGATTAGTATGTAAAACAATCAAAATGTATAGGATTGGATACTAAAAAACAATATTGGCAATATCCTTTATCTTGTAAGAATTTGTTTTGCAAAACTGGATTTCATGCTCTTTCAGCCCAAGCTCAGTGACTGATTGATTAGTCACCTGACAGAATCTTTAAAGTCATTTTTGAAGCAAAATGTCAAAACATCTGAAGAAACTAAGACTACTCCTTATCTTTGGTTCACGTTAGTGAATATGGTCTCGTTTTGAGCATTTGACAGTTTATAGGCCAAATGATTTATGAATTAGTCAAACAATCAGCAGTTTAATCAATAATCCAAATACCTGAATCTGAATACAGGGATTTGATAAAAGTCTTCAGTGACTGGACTCACAAAAACTGCCTCATACTGAACACCTCAGAGACAAAGGAAATGATCATGGATTTCTGTACGTCCAAGCCCCCTCTCCAGCCAGTGAATACTTGTGGAATGGACATCGAGGTGGTGACACCCTATAAATATCTAGGTGTTCACCTTGATAACAAGTTGGACTGGTCTGTTAACACATATACACTCTATAAAAAGGGGCAGAGTCGCCTCTTTTTCCTAAGAAAGCTCAGATCTCTAAACATCTGTAGTAAGATGCTGCAGATGTTTTATCAGTCTGTGGTGGCAAGTGCTTTATTTTATGCTGCAGTCTGCTGGGGAGGAAGTTTAGGAAAAAAGCAGGCAAAGAGGCTGGATAAGCTTGTCAAGAAGGCTGGCTCTGTCATCGGAGTAAAGATGGACTCTCTGGGAGAAGTGGTGGAGAGATACTCAATGAGGATGATGGAGGCCATCCTGAACAACACGGATCATCCACTTCATAACACCTTGATGGATCAAAGAAGCTGCGGTGGTGGACGGCTCCTCTCTCTTTGTTGCAGGACAGAGAGATACAGAAGATCTTTTATACCCACAGCCATCAGGCTTTTTAATTCTTCTGCAAATGGTAGATGAGCTGGTAGACAAATGAATTTCCCTTTGGGATTAATAAAGTAATTCTTATCGTATGGCAATAACTGGTAGCTACAGCCATAATTAAGGCACATCAATTGACTACTATTCTACTGTTCAGTGATGTATACTCTCACATTGTGCTGTTTGAAAGTCCCTTCCAGCCTACATACAAAATCTATTTAATATCATATGCATTTGATTTAGAATGTAGTATTTTGTCGCCTAAACTTGTAGCTGTGCTGAAAACTCAGCTCAGGAGTGGTTTGTCCAGAGTTAGGTTAACAATTGCGACATGACCTCAATCCTGTCTGTGGTGGCTCCCGCCCTCCTTCCTGTGCCTCTTTGTCTCAGTTAAGTTACAGTAAAGAACCGGCCTCATTGTTCACCACTCTGTTTGTTGTTTCGACCACACCATTTCACACAATTCCATATCTCAAGATCATTAGCCAGGTTAGATAATATAGGAATCAGGCTGGGGACCATTAAAGTTAACTATGTGGAACTAGTGGATGGAGGGAATGTGCATGAAGCAGACTTTATGATCCCTGCGTTTGATGGCAGAGTGATGGGCCTGGTCGTACCTGCACCTACCGCACTCCATTCCACCGGATCAATAAGCACTGCTGAGTTCCATTAAAATGCAATTGTGCCTTTTGGCCCAAAGGCTGTCTGGCTTGCCACCCAGTTACAAGCAAACTGACGGCTAAAATAATGCAGAGCTGTGAAGGTGAGCTGAAACGGTCAGGCTCATTAATTAACAGCTGCCACGGGCCACTGAAGATCTTTTCACAGCAACCGGGAAAGGAAAAGAAAAAAATTAATTATTATTACAGATATTCATGAGCAGAGTGAACTGGCAGGGTCCTGGGGGGGATCAGCCAGCGCTCGTGTGAGGGCACCCATTCCTCAAGACTGCCTCCACTGTGGGTGTCATCTGATCTCTGACAATAATGTGAGAAATTTCATAATTATGGTTGTGGTGAGAGCCTGGGGAGGGAGAGGGGGTGAGGAGAGGGTGGAGGGCTGCCATGCCAACGTGCAATACAAAAAGGATGCCAACGGTAATGATGAAAGAGTTACAGCTGTGGCAGTGAGCAGCTAATGACATGCAAAACAGCAGCAGACTGGCAGAAAAGGTCCAAACAGGGGAATGCACTGAATATTTATGTCTCTCAATTATGACTGTTTGTGTTATCTGAGGATGTAACAGGTGACAGTGTCAAGAGACTGGGTGTGTTTGGGGACATGGGCCCTCAAAGTCTCAGCAGCAGTAAGTTACAGCAGAGAGGAGGAGGAGGAAGGTGAGGGTGAGGAATACGCACCACGTCCTGTCAGAGGAGCCTCTCTGCTTTCTCCTCCGCTGCCTGCAGAGCCACGTCCGAGCTCCTCAGTACACCGAGCTCCACGTTCTTATCAGCTGGAGATGGACACTCACTCCCTCCATCAAACCCCCTGTTGACGTGACCCGACCCTGCTCCGCCGCTGCCGTCTTCCCAGGTAACCCGAAACGGCGCAGTGGCACGCACAGTCCCGTTCACCGTCTCCTTCCCGTTCCCCATGCTCTCCTTGTTCTTCTCCTTCTTCTTCCTCTGCTGCTGCTTCTCCTCCCCGGCTTCCAGGCGCTTCACGCCGCTCTTGGAGAGCCTCTCAGACAGCTTCCTGGCCCAGTGCGTAAAGCTGATGTCCAGAGAGCCTCTCCGGTCCTCGCCGTACAGCTGCACGTTCCCGGTGTACCAGAGGATCCACCACACCAGGCTGAGGAAGATAATGAGCGAACCTGTGTAGATGAGGAAATCCCCGTAGAAGCGACCGTCCAGGTTCAGGTTACCGAAGATCCCGACCAGAAGTACCACCAGGCCGGCGGCATCAAAAACCACAGCGATGAAGAATAACGGCGCACAGTTGCCCACGCAGCTGTGGGCCATGTCCTACCGGAGGAGAGCCTGGAGCCCGAGTAACGGCACCGAGCGCCTTCTCCTGTTTTTCAGGACGCACATTTCCCCCACAGTTGCACCTGTGCGGCGTTCACCTGTGCACAGGCCCCGCCCCTGTTCACACGTCACCCCCCTGTATCCAGTGGGCTCCCAGGGGCCGTAAATGAATATGATGCCTTCAAATGCACAACGTTAATGTCAGTTTTCAACGTTCTAGCGTCTCTCTGTGGCAAGAAAACCAGCCCTGCTCCCATGGACTCGGGTGTCTTTGACTTCCTGAGTTGAAAACCTACAGAGGTCAGTAAACATGAGAACATTTTCTGTTTGTCTGATTTAGATTTTCCCCCAAAGAAGAAAACAACCACAACAACAAAACTGTTTAGGTTTATCCTATTTTTAGCCACCAACAAAACTTGAATCGTGTGCAACGACAATAAACATATTCTATTCTATTCTATTCTATTCTATTCTATCCATAGAGTGTCGTGTCAAACAAATAACCAACCCCAGTGTTGCTAGTTGAGCTGATTACATATGGCTGTTCAGTGAGTTCAGTCCTGTCACAGATCATAAAACTTAATGGCCTTGTTTTTATTATCAGTCTTGATGAATGAATCAGTGTAGTATAGGAATCAATGTGGGGCATGACCTCACTGTTCACAGTTTTAAATACAGCCATGTATAGAAGGTTAGGGTGTAGAAGCAGAGCCTCCTAAGGCCCCCAGAAGAACTTGAAAGATCCACACTGACATCTACTTTGCATTGCAGTGCAGGTGTCAGTGCATGAAAGGATGAGGTGGAGCTACTGTATCCTGAAAGTATGAAGAGAGGAAAAACATCTTGTCTTCCAGGTGTGATGGCAGCAAATGTAACTAAAGATAAATTGTTGTGAGTCTGTCTGTCTGTCTGTCTGGATAGATGGCTTAATGGCTCCTCACTACATAGCTTTGACAAAGACACTGATGATCCAGTTTCTTATAAGTTTAGTTACACCTCTAGACTAATTCACGGTGGATTGACATTGACTATAGATTACTGAATTTAAAAGTGCAAGACATTCACACCTGAAAGATGCATGCTACATCCACCTATAACGTGAGCTACTGGTCACTGAGTTGCTCCATTGCTCCATTGAGACACTTGAATTCAAAGTAGACTCCACTGAGTGTTGTATTATAACAAAGGTATCAGAATCAAACCAGATAAGTTGTTGTTGTTGTTTTTATTACATACACTCTTCCTCGTTGCAGCTCCACTGTTTACAGATGAGTTGGAGATGTGTGTGTTGTGCTAGTGACAGCTAATATCACTGCCAGCTCCAGCCTTGATAAACTCAGTATAGCTCCAGCCTTGATAAACTCAGTATAGTTCAGACCTCCCTGAAGCCCAGCTCCAGCTCATTCACTGTCCCCAGATTTACTGCATTGTTCTGAGAACTGAACCCTTGACAGTTTGTCCGCACAGGCAACAGGTTATGTAAGAGCTGACCTGAATCCTAAACCAACAAAATGAGTCATTTTAATTGGAATAAACTGCTGCTCTTCATTTTGGGAGTATTTTTTTTTAATTGTTTCTAAATACACTAAAGATACTAGACAGTATAAAAGTAGATGTCCATGTGTTCTTTGATTATAAAGCAGCTCTAGGTTTTGTATTAATCCTGTGAAAGTATCAAAGCCTCAGTCCACAGGGAAATACACACAGCCTGTATTCAGAGACTGAGCCTTAAAACCAGCCGTCAGGACTTCTGTTCTTTTTATAAGCTCACTCAGAAACACTCAGCAGCCACTGACCTCTTATAGCACCAGAGAGAGATATAAAACTACATTGTTGGTTTTTAGTTCTTAAAAACCACAGTGATATCAAATATGTAACACTTCAAATAAAATACAAGAGAAAAGGAAAAAAATGAACTTTTAAAACCCCCAAGTTATACTTTAGACATGAAGCCTATTCAATCTTTCTCCATTAACACATTAAACTCATACCTCGACAGTGTGATACATCGTGTTAGCAGGTACATTTGGGTGTGTAAATAAGTAGAGCTGCTTTCTTTTCATCACTGGCACTCTCTGAGGAGAGAATCCATGCAGCAGGCACATGTCGTGGATTTATTCAAACTGACAAAAGTGGGACACAAGGAGTTAAAATTGAAATGACTGTGGGAGAATTTCCAGGTTCCTCAGCTGCCACAGCAGTGCTGTCTCCATCTGCTGAGATGATCTTTGTGTAATGTCATGTCAGCACATGAAAATACTCATCCTCTGCTCACAGTGTGAAATGTCACACAAGTCAGGAGGAAATAAAAACATCCTCCCTTTATTTGGTTGTATTTTAGCCCTTCTGCTCCACTGTACATGGTTGTTTTTGTAATTTCCCACAGCACTTGAAGGCAGCAGTGTTCTGGCCTTTCAGACGCCTGAATGACATAGAACATTAGAATTTTCCCTGCAGCTTTCCACAGCCTGGCTCAGTGACCCCCGCAACACCTCCATAGCTCATGCGGGCAGCAGGCGTACTGACACTGAAACCTAGTTACAGTGTGAATGATTTCATGACTTATTAAGCTCCATGATTAACTGGAAGACACGGCAGATTACATGGATTTCCTTCACTGAAGTCCTTCATGGCTCAGAGTGATTTCTCTGCCATATGTAAGGCATCTGCTGCAGAGAACCAAAGAAAAATGGGATGAAATGAAAGGGAGGGATGGCGGTGTCTTTCTCTGAACCAGCAGAGAAAGAGAGGATTACAACTGCTGAAACTGTCCAAATCTGAAACTAACCAAACAGCTCTACTGTTTGGGTAGTCTACAGTGAGATTTGGTAATTTTGAACAGTGTGTGGAGGGATGCATCTGCCAGCATTGTATCACTGTATCTGTTCACATTAATTTTACTGCTAGAGGGCGCCAGTCATCTTTAGAAAGCAGCTCAACCTGCTCATAGCACTGCACTGGAAACACACTGTACTGCGCAACCGGCAGCGATGAAGCTAAAGAAATGTGTCTTAGTACCTTCACCCACCAGTCATTATCCCATCATTAATAAAGCATGTATGCATGCAAAAACACATGGACATGCATGAGAAACATCTAAAGACAATCAGCTTTTGAAAACCATCATTATCAAAATGTTCTTAAGTCATCTATTAGAATCTTTATACACACACAGCCCCTCTGGGACAGAAAGGATAATAACAGAGAAAAGGCACCAGCCAAAAAACTGCATGATTATAACGATCTGATTTCTAAAAATATTAACCCCTTTCTCCTTTTTGAAGGTGAATACAGTGAAACTCATTTTCTCCAGCGAGTGTTTCATTGCTTATGATAAACTAATCAGAGAAAGATATTATAAGACAATGAGAGGCTATGAAAATAATCTCCAGAATAACTTGTTTGTATTTTCTCATGCATTAAAATGAGTAATTATAGATGGAGCTGCTGTGTCACAGGGCATATTTATTTATTTTTATTATCTTTATGTGAACACTTGTTTCAACCATCGCCAGCCTATCACCCATGACAGAGTATGTGGTGCAAGAACCACTGATGATTCATAATCTCATGTTTTGTTGCAAGCAACTCCCGTTTACCTCACTTCACATACAAACATATCCAAGTCCAGCTGCCAAGTGATAGCTGATTAAAGCTAAACTGCAGGCTGATACTTACAGGACATGTCTCCCTGAGGTTAAAGTTCTCAGGCTGCACTGGGACCTGCCTGTATTATATATATTAAGTGTGACATTAAAATGAGTATGAGCACAGCAGGTGATTTTTGTGAGAAATACCCACATGTATGCTAGATTAGCAAGAATGTGTGAGTCTGTGCTGTGAGCATACAGAACTGCCCTATGATGCATTGCAGCTCTTCAAAGATTTCGATGGCATTCTTTGAGGCTGAGGCTTCTACTGTACACATGATATCTCTGAAATCATCATACTAGAATCATAAAAAGCCATTCTTTATATAAATGGACCAAAGACAGTAAGTCTACATGGTTAAATTCCAGCCTGAAAATCTCAGAAGTGACCTCTGTAACAGTGTTATTGGTGAATACTGTAACAGCTTTCAGTTGGGATACTGGCTGTATACCTGAGTGTGAACATCCGTTTGGTAATGCATACTAATTTGCTCATCTAGTAGGCTGTCTGCAGTGTATAGTCACTGAGTATGTAGTAGGCAGGATGTTAGTAGGCGGTTCACAACACATTATGCATTAATACACTGCAACACAGTGATGCTGCTGCCTCTGGTTAGTTTCTGATGTATTTCCCTGAGACACTGTGATGGAACAAGCTGGGTTGTTCTAACTGATTTGTAGTTGCCATAGTGATAAATGTGACATATAAATTTACCTTTAACTATTTATTTTTCAGTTGAGAGAGAAATGTTTCTGTATTGACAATAGATCATATTACTGTGTGTAGTTTAAACAGTGACAAAGCCACAGGAAATCATTGGAGAATGCTTCAGTGTTGTACAGTACAGTAGGTTTATACAAGCGATCAGACATGGTTGATAAGAGACTGTACCTGTAACAGTTGCTGGAGGTTGCTGGAGAAAGTAAAAATAAAGCATTTATAAAAAAGCTAAAGATTCAGTGGCCATGTGAACATTAATTAGTGGATCCTTGATGAACATTTGACAAAAACTTTTCTGAGTGTTAAAACGTTTTGCTGCAGACTGTGATCATAGATTTTTCTCATGTCTCTATGGTTTTGCTTTTGAATATTTTTTTTGATTTCACTCTGTGGCTCTACTTTCTCTTACATTTGCAGTTTATTTGAAGACGTGGATGAGGCAAAGGGAAACAGCTGTGGACTTGAGTCAGCACATATTAAACATACTGATGTTAAAGGGCAAACACAAAAAACCTACTCTGACTGGTTGTATATGATAAACTAAACCCCGGGGTGGTTTAAAGAGGTGAGAACAAGCCAAATAAAATTCTC
Source organism: Caranx ignobilis (assembly GCA_021432705.1). NCBI lineage: Eukaryota > Metazoa > Chordata > Actinopteri > Carangiformes > Carangidae > Caranx > Caranx ignobilis. Next base: position 17,815,097 of record MU269988.1, read on the forward strand.
TTTAAAAATGATGCCTAAGAGACATTTGCTCTCAAAACAGCCTGAAGTTGTTTTTTCTGTGCTCTCTCTGTGTAGAGGAGCTCACTCACTCTCCACCTTTTTCTTTAGGAGGAGATGCTGGAGCTCGAGGGTCACTGCTGAGCACAGCGAGTTCAGTTTAACTTGCAAAGGGGTTCAGTGTGGTGAAGCTGATGGATCCTGGTTGATCCTGGTTCTGTTTCATTATTCAGCTCTCATCACTGCTGCCCCATGATGTCACCATGTCATTATCTGAGCCTTTGTGAAGTTGTTAGTGATGGGGAACCTGCTATGCAGTAACCAATGACTTCAAACTGCGGCAAAGCTACCATGGGGAGAAATCTAGTTTTGTAACTGAAGATACTCAGAAAAGGTTGTTAAAACTAAACTTTTTCAATCAACAATGTGCATATAACACAAAAAGGTCACATATTGACAAAAAAGGCCACTCTATCTCCATGAAACATGATGTCGTTACTATGATGTGCAAATGAGTGGTAGAAAATTGTATGCATGTATGTAACTTTGTAACACAAGATGCTGCAAGTGTGATGATATGAGTGTGAGGTCAGGGGTCAGCTTTTTCCCCCCTGGACAGAGGAACCTGGTACAGTCCAGTCAGTGCTTCAGTAAACTGGGTGAAAACAAAGACAGAGCCAGTGTTACAAGCAAAACACTAAACCACCCAGTGAAACAATAAAGGGTACGCTCGTGTCAAAACTCTCCAACAACTAATCCTCTATTGTCTCCCTGCATGGTTGAACACCAGTACTCTCTAATATTAGCTCATCTATGACTTTTGTATGGGTAATGCAATAACAAGCTAACACTGGAAATGAAAAGGAATCCTATCTCCTGCCCAGTATTAGTTATGTAAACTGTGTCCTAAAATGTTTCAGTTAGAAACTAACTCACATTAATTGGCTAAACAGTAACATAACAGTAACATAGGTTAGACAATCAGTAAGGGAAATGTTAGCTATACGCTAACATTAATGTCCATGTAGAAACTTGACACAGTCTCATTTGCTCATTTACCTCTGAAGGTACAAATGTAAAGTTTAACCGTGAGCCATCAGCTGTTTTTGGGTATGGCTGTGACGATTCTTCCTCTGGCTGAGATTCAGAAGGGTTATCTGTGATAATGTTCTTGCTGTGTGACTACTCTGCCTTCAAACAGTCTGGATGAAATAAAAGGGCAAAGGGGCTCAATTACAACAGAAAAACAACATTCAAATAAAAGTAAGAATCACTGCTTTCCCTTTATGGCTGGATGAGTTAACTATTTGAATCACCATGCTCATATGCATGTAGCTAAAAGGCCAGCAGGTACAAAATGGTGTTAAATTAAGTTATTAGTACAATGGTGAACACCGTCCAACAGTGGCGATAGTGACAGACAGTCAGACAGACAGACAGTTATATATACAAATAGTTCCACAGGCTGAAGAGTGAATTTGCCTGTGAAGCCACAGTGAAGCTGCAGATACATTATGAAGTGCAAAGACCCCTTCACCTTGGCAGTGTTGGATAACTTAGGAAATGCTTGCTTTACAAACCAAGACCCTAGAGATTGCATTATAGTGTAGAATCAATCAGTGAAGACATGTAGCACAGAAACACTTTATCTGTGCCAGGAAGAGGAACGGCTGGAGAGTTAAACCTTCATCTCTTCCCTTTGAACAACTTCTGGATCTGAAGGAGCTGGAACTGTATTAAATAATTGAGAGTTGGAAGGTAATTGAGGACATAGATCAATAATATCTAGGGGGTTGTTCTCATTACAGAGATACCCAGACACTTCCGAAAGTTATGGCACAATGATGATGAATCTGGAGAGAAAGGCAGAGAGAAAGAGAGAGGAAGGAGGAGGAGAAAGGGAGCAATGAGATCTAAAAATTTAACAAATGAGACCCATTTCCCATCCCTGTCTATCTCATCAGAGCTTCATATCAAACCTTTGGATGTGGCAGGTGGTTTGGCCGCTTCACATTTCAAAATGTCAGATCTCTGTGCTTAGAAATGGGGATCTTTCCAGGGAGCCTGACGGCTTCCCGGGCCCTGATTTCCCAGAGGATTGGCAGTCTCGACACGCATGGGCGTCTCTGAGCATTTAAACAGTCAACCCCCCCCCACCCCACCCACCCATCCAGCCTCCCAAACGGCACCCAGATCCCTATTATAGTCTGTTCTATCCTCTCATCCACTATCTCCGCCCTGTATCTCCTCCACCATTAAGCACACTTCACTTCTGCTTCTATCACCTGTAAAAAGGGGCTCGCTAAACTTTTAAGGAACTTGTGGGATTAAACAGAGTCATTTCATTAAATGTTTACTTTGCTTTCGTCGCCAGAGTGAACGATGTGGAGTCGATGGAGCCAGAGTTTCAAATCAGAGATGGTATCTTTTCCCCACCTGGGGTGGAAATTGGAGAGCTGCATTAAAACTGATAGAGTGTGTTTCAGGGGATCAGTTAATTTTCTACCTGTTTATCCCGAGGGGCTCAGTATGGAGAGGCAGGGCTGCTGTTCATGTTAACAACTGAACCAGTTAATAACCAACACAACCTGTCACAGATCTGCTGTACGGACAGAAAACATACTGGAATTAGCAGTATTTACTTTTGATGGTGATGTTCATGTGTGTTCAGCATCCATTAATCAGCCAGTATTCAGACATTGAGTCAACCTGTAGGGACTTCTGTAACTCTGTGTCAGAACAAAGCAGTCACCGCTGTAAACCATAGGCGTACCCTTAAGGTGCATATACTGGTAACCAAATCTTGGAAAAAAACAACACAGCTGATACACTACTGAAACCATGTTGAATCAACATTATGACAGGGAATCTGAGGCCTTCAAGTGCATGAGCTCCTGGGTGGGTTGTGTATCAGTTAGTGATTCAGCCCTCACTAAGAGTGTTTAACAGTGAAAACAGTCATGTACAGTTTTTCTGTTTTTCATCTAATTCTATCATTTCTCTTGTCTGTTGTCTTCTGTACAGACACACATCTACACACACGCACACCATTCAACCAGAGCAGCTCTTTGAGGTCGAAGGTCATCTCCCATCAGCTGTTGTTCAGAGAAATCTGCCCTCCAAGGACAGTTCTGGCTGTTTATAGCCGCCAGCCTTGGCGTCTCTTGTATCTCGTCCACTTTAACATAGCCCAGGAAACTGACTGGGAAAGTGGTGACGCCAATGAAATCTCTCCCCCTCGACTCCCATCCTCCACTCTGAGTGGCTATTGTCTTCACCCCGGTCATATAAATCAGACGGTGCGAGAGAGCGGAGGAGGATTAAAAGAGGAAGAGGGAGGGAGGGACAGAGGAAGATGGAGTGGAGGAGAAAAAAGAGAAACGGGTCTTATGGCCAAACTGTCCTCTTCAAGGTCGTCATGGTGATTGGGTTGGTGTGAGGAGGATGAGACTCAGGGAAATGAGAAAGCACAATGTCCAGTCTGCAGTCTGTGTCATTTGCTCCAAAACAAATTTTTATTTCTGGAGCCCTTCAGCCATTTCTGTTCCTTACAGCTCTTAAAGGAACATAACAAGGATTCAGTACAATCTTATGGTGAAATGTACATGACCAAGTTTCACAGTATTGCATAATTTGGGGTATGGATTGTCTTACACTGACGAACGGCCAGCCAATCTCCAAGAATAATTGGTGAGGCCCAGTCTTCCAGGGAATTTTCCATCCTGTAAATCAGGTTTTTTTCCTTCACATGATGTATGTGATGAGTTTCATTGCATCATCATCCTGTCTAACATCCATATGTGCTCTAATGCAGATCAGCTCCACCATGACAGAAAGCAGATAGTTGTAACTCCTACTCTAATCTCTCATTTGCCTGAGAGTAAGTGGGATACATACCATATATGACCTTTCAAAGAAGGTCAGCAATGGTGGATGTGGGAATTTAGATGATTCATCCACAAAATATGCTATATTGTATATGCTAAATTTATAATATTTTAGTAGTGTTTAACCACATAGAGTTTTAGATATCTATGTCTGAGCATCTCTTGAAAGATGAAGCTGTTCATTTTTTTTTAAATGCCATTTTTCGGGTGTGTGAGAGTGTTACTGTTGCTGCTGTACTCAGGTACATGCAGAAACCTCTGATACAAACATCTTAAAACACTGACAGGTACTGAGTGAGTGAGAAAATATGCAGAATTATGTAAAACAAGTATGAGCTGTATAAAACCTTATGAAGCCCCAAACCAGGTAGTGGCACAGCAAAGATCATCTATCTGACTGGTGACTATGCCAGGGTTAGATGGTAAACCTGGTGAACTAAAAGCCAACACAATAGTGAAAATGGCAGTTTATGCTGTTTCTTTTATCAATAACAACCCCAACCATATTGTTCTTATTGTAACCATGACAACAAGGATAATCTAATCTCAAGGAAGAACCTTTATCCCAAACCACCTGAACCTAACCCCAGTAGTTTTAGTGTCAAACCATTTTAATTTATTTACTATAGTAACCATGAAGATATGATATAATACAACATGATACAATACAGTGCAATATGGTATAATAGAGTAAGGTATGAAATTATTATTATTACACATAAAAAGAGTGTTTATTATTGTGACAATGACAACCGAGGTCTAGGATGCTATAGGAGTGTTATCAGAGGAGAAAGTGCTTGTCTCATTAATCACTTGATAATTCTAATGTCATGAAAGCAGTGCTGTTTCATATCACAGAATAATGTTTTTCTCCTCTTTTGCTGTTATATATATTCATTATATATGATTATGGATTTTTTTGTTTTGTTACTTGGAGGGTGAACCTGAAAGGAGAAAGCGAAGGAGACTGAGAGAGTAAGCAGGAGAAAAATGGATGCAGGTGGCCAGTTTGTGTGACAGAGAAGATGGGAAGGAGGAGAGCTTTCCCACCTTATCTTTCACTACAGTTACACTCTGCAGATTTTTATCTCATCTGGCAGAGAGGCCATGTGAGGTTCGCTTCATCTAGCTTTTAACTGATTATCTATTTGTCAACATTTCTCACTATTTCCTCTTCTCAAAGCCTCGGGGAGGTCTGGAAATATTGACTTCACTCAAACAGAATCTAAAGTCGGACTCCAAATTGAGCGCAGAGGCTTCTTCTTCTCCTGCCAGGCCTAATTCTGCACCTTCAACTCTAGACCTGAGTATTCAAAGATTGATCTTACACAGAGCAATGGTGTGTCAATTACTGGACATCTTGTGTATAACCTGCAGGGAACAGACAAAACATACTGGCAGCAGTTGGCAAGTGGAGGAGGTTAGAAGCTCACTGTTGATCTTCTATTCATCACTTATTAGTGGGTGTCATTCCTCTGTCCTCCCCGAGCCTGTGTCTCTGGAGCAATTTGAAACAAACAATTGAACGATCTGAAAGGCTTAATATGATTAAAACATGATCAGCTACATCGGCGGCAGCAGCCAGTGTGCATAATTGGATTACTAATGGGGGGAACATGAATGAGAAGTGGTGTGGAGAGGAGAGCTCCGGACAGCCCCGGAGCAAGTGTGATTTCTATTCTGATGCAGGGAGCATATTGTGGTGAGAAAATAAGCACGATAAATCATGTCACTGTCCCAGATGTAAGGAGTCATTAAATTTTTCAAATGAGTGAATTTGAGATAACCTCAGTGTGTCTCCCTCTGGAAATGAATTCCTGGACAATAAGGCCATGTCTCATTAATTTGATGAAATGAATTATTTTCCAGTGGAGACTGTCCCTTTGCTGTGACTATTGTGAGAATGTTAAAGGGTCAATTCAGCCAAAATTACAGAAAGTATACACCTCTTGGCAAGCTGTGATGTGTGATGTGTGTTGAAGGCTATTCATGGTTTTTAAAGAGGAACTATGCAGGATTTTCCCGTGGCTATGCTACATGTTTACCTTAATAAAACAGCTTCATGTGATGGTTACATACATGACTTGTAACGTGTTACCAGGGAGAATGGAGGCCCTCTGCCCTCCACCTGGCGTCTCTGGGCTGAAAACCAACCTTGCAACCATCAGTGCAGCACTTGGCCTCCGCCCCGGTGTCCCAGCTCTTGTCTCTGCGCACAAATGTGCTCCGTAACCCGTAATCTTTTGTTTATGACGGGTGTGACAAATGTAAATGTGGAATCATCGTATATGTTATATAATGTTATCCAGCGCTCCATGGATTGCATTTTTCACCGGCTTCATTAAAAACTAATTTACATGGCTGAGAGGAGGGTTAGCAAAACAGCGGAGAAATGACCAGACTTGCATAGTTCCCCTTTAATGCTGTCTGGTGACCCTAAAGGTAAAACTCCTGAAGTCCTTGAAGGGGCTGAAGCTAATACCAAACAGCAGAGCACTTACACTGCCACAGCCTGAAATAACTATTTAAATCATGACTGATGAAAAATATACCTTTACATCATCTTACCCTACATTCTCTCACTGCTCACAACTTAATAAAATTAGCTAGTATAACATTTTGTATTTGTAACACTGGAAATGAAGGGGCATGCTAACAGCTAACAAACATTTGCTAGGTAATAATGATAATACATGGCTCAAGTTAGAGCCCAAGAAACATTAGTTACCTAAACTGTAACTTGAGGCTAAAATCATACACTTGCTAACATTAGCGTTCAGCTGCACTCCTCACAATCTCATTCTGAAACTCTGAAATTCTATTACAAGATGGCACAGCCTGACCATGGGCAACACAATGTGTTACATTTACAGGGGAGAAGCACAGGTAAGTGTTTCAACCTCCTCAAACAACTGTATTTTAATCTCCTAAAACACAACAACTTGGCCTGGAGTGAAGGTCTTCAGACTTGACAGAACCTGGTACTGTGCAAACTTTAATATCAAAGAAGAGCAGCATGTCGAGTTTGGCTGGTCTATTTTGGCTTTCAACCAGATTCTGCACAGCGTAGGGTCCTGTGCAGAGCCAAGCAGGTAGTTTCAGAAACTGTTATCATGGATCACTGGTTGTATTTGAATATAAAAGTCAGTACTCTAAAAGCAGCCTGTGTAACATGAAGATAAAACATTTGAAAGCCCAAACTGCCCATAGGAATAACTGATTTCATGACGCACCAAAACACTTCATTTTATAAAATAATGAACGTGAACAAAGAATCAGTTGTAGACAGACGATAGCTCTTATGCCGTGCACCCTACACAGCTGCACGTGTGGTTGTCTTTCACAGGTTGTATACACAAATAAAAAACCTGTCTGACATTTATAAAAGAAACCAAGCCCAAAAACTGGATCAGACACTCAACTTTAGTCTGGTGTTACCTTGAAATGCCATATCTGTCTCTAAAGCTGTCTGTGCTCTGCTCACTCTTTTGCTGCATGCCTGCCTGCCACAACATTCAGGTGGGAACTATACGTCCTGCTACATCTACTGCTCTTCTGTGCCAAAATCTCTCGCATCCACCTGCACTAAGTGGCAGTTTCCTCAGGGGCGTGGTAGACATTAATACTGCACACTAATGATGTCTATGTTTACTCAATGGGCTAATTCCACTGAGTTGGCTGACATACATACACTATGAGTAATACAGTATATATGGAAAGCGGCAGTAGTAAATAGTACTGCTGTATATTATGCTTTCTTTGTTCAGTGATGTGAATTGATGACCTCCTTTGAGAAAGATGAGATTAGTTGCAGCTCAGAGCTGAGAAAAAGTTACTTTACCCTGATTAAAGAGTTGCTATGAACATTTTTGATAGAGCTATTCTACCAGCAGAGAAACAGTTCCTATAGGGAAATTGTTTGACATCCTGATGTGTTCATTATTTAGATTAATCGGGTGGGGTGGGGTGGGGGCACTGATTCTGGAGGGACACATTCCTCTTTCTTAAAGTTTCTCTCCACACATGTTTTAAACTCAGTAAAAATTCTCTGCCATGATTAATATTTTGTTTGACTTATTTTTTTTCCACAGATAAAAAGTCAGTAAATGAATCAAAAAGTCAGTCTGAAGCTCAGTCTGACCTTCAAAGTTAGAAACCTGGATCAGGCCTTAAGCCCCGCCCACCAGCATCTGCTTACTTCAGGAACTCCAGGTGAAAGAGCAGAGAGCATCAAGATGGTCAGAGGAGGACATGTCAGAGACTTGCCACATGTTTGAGCTTCAGTCAGACCCAGACTCAGAGAGCAGGACCAGGGACCAGCAGATGGAACAGAGCAGTTAGCACAGTTAGCATTTTTTTAGTTGTTTCTGTTTGTTAGCTTGTAACTGGTGGCTGACAAAGTTTTAGTGGTTGCACTAGATCTAATGATGAAACAGTGGCTGTCTGAATGTGTGTTTCTGTCACTGGTCATTGTCTCATGGTTGTCACTTTGGTTATAATATGTTCTGTATTATCATAAACCTCCATATGGACTTAAACAAGGTTGAACACTTGAATCGAACTCTTTAAAGGTAACCGTTCAAAGCTACAAGCTCTGCAATCAAAATATAAAATATCCACTTGGAATCAATTGTGTGATATATTACTACCTCCCTCTCTCCTGTTTACTGTTCTCTGCAGCTCCAGGTTTGGTATAGGACAACACCAGATATATTAGATGGTGGCTTATGTGTTTGGGGACTGGATAGATGTTATCCTCTCTTCAGATGTATTCTCATATCAGCTGTGCTATTTCTGCTGTTGTTCCCTCTTTTTTTTTTTTGCTTTTTTGTCTGGGCCCGAATGTGAAGATCTGTCCCCGGTCCCTCAGATTCTGCTGTGCCTGCAGGCTGTAATAAACTACAGACATGTTTCTCCAGCTCTAACTCCACCTTCGCTGCCCCCTCCCTGCGACATAGGCCATATCATTATCCTCACAAGCAACAAAAATACCTCTGCAATCTCGCCGTTGAAGGAATTTCTCCTGCCTTCTGTCAGCCGCTCTCCGGTCGTGACTTACACTGAATGCACAAAATGACAAAAGAAAGTCCACAAGCGTGCTGGTGTTATTGTGAGAGGAACATGTGAGGATGTACTGGGAGCTGGCTGACACCTCAAAGCTGGTTGAGACTGTTCTCATGGTGAAAGAGACTGATTGTCTAATAAGAAATCCACCGCGGTGCAGCACTCCTCATGTGTCACTTCTTTTATGAGGAGAGTGACACAAGAGGTGAGTGCAGACTAAAGTGAGAATCCAATTTTTTTTTTCAAACTGCAGCTAGCTATTGATCCTACATCTTGTGTGCTCTGAATGTGTCTGCTCCTGGGTTTGTGTATTGCTTGCGTGCATCTGTTTGTCTGGCTGTGGACTAGATAAGAAAGCAAAGAGCAGAGCTTGAGCCAAGATGGTGCAGATGAATGTGCTGCGAAACCAGTCCTCAGATTCCTCTGATTCATCCTCCCTGGTTGCCCGTCTGCAGGCAGCAGCTGAAGCAACACTAGATGGCGCTGTTTATTTCTAGAAGGGAGCTCCCGCTGCCATGCACAAAAAGTAGAAAGGAAAAAAGTTTCTCCTATGCAATAGTATCACACCCACACACCATTAACCGATAAATGCTCTTGTTTGAAACGCCAGCTACTTCTGTTGTTTAAGCAGCACAGTGTTTCATGTATTGATTTTTTAATTAGTGTGTATTGGGGTGAGGTTGCACCATTTGAGCACAGTTTCTCAGTTTTCTCCATCAGCTCCTTGAGGGTATGACTACTTGGCATACCAAACACAAACAGCACAGACTTTTGAATAGGATGTGAGAAAGCTGTCAGACCAATGGCGGAATGCAGGCAGAGCTTGTTGTGTCAAGTTTGAGTGAACCGTCGAGGTACCATTGCTTGGCAACAATGATTTTATGAAAAGTGGATTGCAGGACTGAGGACGCTGAGGTGTTACTGTGTTTGTCCTCTCAGCAGCAGCAGTTCGCACATTGGAAAAATACACACTCTGCTAAGTGACAACATGGTGTGCATGTGTATATTTCCTTGTCATAGAAGCATGCGTAAGTTGGATTATTGGACAGGGAGAGGTGAGCACAACAAAACAAATTGCTGTGCACAGCCCTCTGCTCCAGCCACTGGAGGTCTCAGATCACTTTCAATGTATTGATCAACGTAAATGAAGCGACTAGAGTGGCCAGACTTAACGTGATTCTGATATATGTGTTTGTGTGTAAATGTGTGTGTATGACAGCCAAGTTGACATGGAGCCTGGGGAGACCTCATTACACCAGACCTCTGTCCATGTGTGAGACAGGGCCCTCATCTCGTAGCTGTGTCCTTGACACTGCTGTCACATCCACTACACACACACCACTCACAGTCACATGCGCGTGCACACACACAGTTTGACTGTTCACATTTGAGAGATTGGAGAATAAACTTGTCGATAGAGAACCTCTGTTATCTGTCATCCTGTTCTCTGAGTGTTATCCCGGGCTTGGAAATTGGCAGCGGGCAGCTTGTGACTAAAAGGTGAATTTGTCTCCATCCTGTCCTCACCCTGAAGGACAATTCTGGTTTACTGTAACTATGGTCTTATTATTTTCAGATAAGACTGTACAAACCTGGAGGAACTCAGACGCAACTTAACAGTCTATTTGGCCAAGAAGCACCAGAATTGAGACAGATTTCCAACAGACCAAGTGTGTGACTGTGTTATATGAATTGTATAGTAAAATACAGTAATAACAATGTACTCCAAAATGAACAAACAGTAGTATAAGTAACAACCAACCATTAACTTGTGATTTTTGCTGATCTACAGATCTGTTGATTCATCCATTTTACAGCATCCAGATTTCAGCAGCTAACATGGTCAATACATAATCACCAGTTAGGGTTCAGCAGCAGGACTCGGGATCACCGTTTTTCTGCCAAAGTCTGACCTGGTTTCTCAGGAGAAATACCTGCAGGATCCTGATTATTACTCTCTGACACTGTGGCACCCTGGTGTCAGGGTGCACCAGCCTCATTAATGCTACAGTGGCTGCCATATAACCTAATGTTAAAGGTCCCACATACTGAGGATATGTCCCATATGCCTATGTCTTTTTTGATTATAAAGCAGCTCTAGGTTCTATATTAATACTGTGAAAGTATCAATGCTTCAGTCCACAGAGGGATGCACACACCCTGTAACTTTATGACTACAACATAGCAGTCATTGCCAACTGCTGACTACAAACCTGATTCAAAACCTTACTGCTGTTTATGTAAACAAAACTAACTAAAAAGCCAGGGACTTGCTCAACACTATAAGCCATATTTTCCTCCAAAACCATAAACAGATAAATGACAGGATATGTACACTCCTTTTAAGAGAAAGCAAGTCTGGTTGCTTTTTCGCTGTTCTGCTAACCCTCCTCCCGGCCATGTGCATTTGTTTTCAATGAAGCCAGTGAGAAAGCAATCAACAGAGCAGTGGATAACGTTATTTATCATATATGATGTTACCACGTGTATATACATTATGGGCTGCATTTGTGTCGCTGTGCCACCAAGACGAGAGCTGGGACACCGGGGCGGAGGCGCTGATTTGTAAGGATGGTTTTCAACCAAGAGACACTAGGTGGAAGGGAGAGAGCCTCCATCCTCCCTGACATTTACTTAACCATCACAATTACTGAAGCTGTTTATGGCTGAAAACCAACCTTACAAGATGAGTGCCTCCGACTCAGTGTCCCAGCTCTCATCTCGGCAGCACCACAACACAAACACACCCCGTAACCCATAATCTCTTGTTTATGACAGATAAGACTACACAAATATACGCATCGTAACATCGTATATGATAAATAATGTTATCCAACGCTCTATTGATTGCTTTCTCACTGGCTTCATTGAAAACAAATGCACATGGCCGCTTGGAGGGTTAGCAGAACAGCGGAAAAGCACTTGCATAGTTCCTCTTTAGGGTAAAAATGTAGCATAGTAAAGATAAAAAATCCTGCATAGTTCCTCTTTAACAGACAGCACATCTATCACAGTCTGAGATACAGGTAAATGTCAAGACAAATATGCCAGAGTGTTTTGACAGCAGAGATTACAGCTGACAAGCTGCTAAGTTTATCTGAATACTATAGACAAACCTGATATAAATGCAAACATGCTTTGCTGTTTACTGAGGGATCTTTTACATTGTTGAAATGATAAAAGTAACAATTTCTAATAGTCAGTCATGGAGCAGACAGTGTGTCCTAGAATGTGAACAGTTGATGTTCTATTTTCTTAAACCTGGTGTAAGTGTATCTTGGAAGAGAGGGGGTGGATATAAAGCGATGGACATGAGCATGAAATTCAGAGCTAACAGGTGAAAGCAAGAGTGAAGGACACAACTGCACCACTGTAAAATCAGTAAGAAACATTTCAGGTTAGTACGTATGATGGTTAAATGATCACAAGAATGATGTCAGAATAAGACAAAAATAAAATCATAGTGTTAGCAGGCTAATAGCTGTGACACGATAAGAATAAGACCCCTGTTGTATGATCTTCTAACTGCATGTCAGAGATAGGAACCTAATATACGTCCCCTAACACACACAAACACACCAGGGACTCACACACCCCCAAAGGGGAGGCTGGTTATTATTAAGACAGTGATGTGGCCACACATTTCACCTCTGCCATGTGTTACAGGCAGAGCGACGTGGGCGCGGCGTCTCATTTTACCGTGCCTGACCTCACGTCATCCCCTCCAAGGTGGGTGTCACCTCATTCAGAAACAAGGCATCGCTTTCTCAGGAGGATCATTGCACCCCTCCCCTCTGCTCACTGACAGAGCCCCCGAAAGCTCACCACAGGCAGAGAGGTGTGCGAGTGATAAATCTAAAGAGGCAGAGTGGGAGGGGAGGAGAGGGGGAGGGATAACAGAGGGGAGGGAGGGGTTTGGGTTCTGGTGGGGTGGGGGTGGGGGGTGGTGAGTGCAGAGAGTGTGGGAAGAAGGGGTAGATTTGATGCGGAGGAATTACGGGTGTAGAGGTGAAGGAGCGCATCAACCCCCTGTGTTTCATCTCGGCATGACCACAGCCTCGTTCAGCCTCAGACAGCAGAAAATAAAGCGAGCCATTTATCTGCGTACAGAAGTGTGGAGAGCAGATGCCTGAACCTGTAAACCCTGATCCAAGGTCAGTTTCTTTCTCTGAGTGGCTGAGTTCAGAGGTGGCAGATTGGAATAAACTGATCCTCAATCCACAGTCTGAGGTGGAGCCAAGACCTCAACCAAAAATCAGGCCATATTGCTTCTGAATTACAACCTGGCCAATCAGACGATGAGATCAGGCTCTCATGGTGCTTCCTCTTCCTCTTATGGCTGACAAACATTCAGCATAAACATGAGGAAGCCCTCCCTCACTTCTACCTGAGAACTGCTGGTTGCAAGGCTGAGCACAAGAGAAGCATCAAAAACACAAACTGATGAATATTTGATGAGCGTGCAAGGTGTGAAGTTAGCTTTTAGCTCCTCAGCTTTTTTTATTGAAGATGTTTTCAGTCTCATGAGAGAAGCCCCCCTTTCATGTCTCCTGCTACAGGGATTGCTAATCGGCTTCTTCCTCTTGCTGCGGCGTTTCAGCGAGCTACTGCCTTTGCACATCTGACTGGAAGCAAATTTACCACCTCAGACATCTCTTACTGCGTCGCCCACCCTGCAAACATTGCATTGACCTGGGGGTTGACAGCAGGTTGCACCTAAACCACAAGCAGATATTTAAAAAAAATTTAAATCTTACTGAGTATTAATTCAAACCCCGACAGTGTTATATATTGACTTTTATATGCAAGCTGAATGTTATATTTGTCAGTTTCAGTCTACTACTATCTTATCTGCAGTCCAGGCTGCACTTCATATTTCATAAAACATGTCAAAGTGTAGCAATTATCAAAAGATGAAAACAGCTCATTTACAGTTTTACAATCTAACAGTGTTCAGGCTCAGATAGTTTCAGCTTTTTCAGCATCAAATGTTTGCTGTGTAGTTTTGCTCCTCTGAACATGTAGATAAATAGAAGATAAGTAGATACATCTAATTTAATCAATTCTCTGTTTTCTACAAGATCTAAACTTGTATTCCACATCAGTACATTTTCGTAATTAACAATCTTATTATAATATCACTTTGCCTATTTCTGACAGAAATCTGGTGTATCTGCTCATCTTATTAAAATGTCATCTACATGCTGAAAAAAACTCACACCTAAAGGCTACCAATACATGTGACAGGACCTGAGGCCTGATCTGTCTGATCACCACCTCAATGGATTTATTGTTTCTCTTAATATGCTGAATTTTAAATTCTACATGCACTAAAGGAAGACATATCTTACATCTGAACTGGCAGAAAAACTCATATTCCCTATGGATGACAGGCCTGAGGATTTGCAGACTCTCCCTTCATCTCCATTCAATTTCTGAATATACAAAAAACCACCATGGAGAAAATTGAATATCAACCAACCCACCAATCACCTGAGAGCTGCTAAATGTAATTAATTTTCTTTGGATTTTAGAGATAAGACTGCAGCCATCAGAACAAATGTTATTCAGTAGAGGCTGGGAATGTAAAACAAAGCATTGCTCCAAAATTCAAATGCACCACATACTTCTATACATCAGAGGAGCTGGTGAATTAAAACTGTCTACCTGTGCTTTTGATCCCATCCTGCCACCTTTTTGAAAACTGGTTTTTGACTGTCTTACAAATAATTAGAAATAATTCACTTGCTTTTCACAAGCACCTGTTCTCTGGCTCTTCAAACTGCTTTAATCAAACCATCGTCTTTTGATTGTTCTGTCATCTCCAAATACAGACCGGTGTGGTCTGGTTTCAGAAGCCAGCACAGCACAGAAACAGGTCTGACCAAAGCTGTGCGACCTCAGAATTAACCCTGGCGCATCCTGTTAGCTCTCAGTGCTGCATATGTATGCATATATATGTTACCACTTGTATGCCAAATGTTATTATCATAATTATGCAGATGACACTCATCTCTACATCTGTCATCCTCCAAAGGGCGCATGAAGGAAAACCACTACATATCTATGGTTTCTGCTGCAGTCCATGTATATGGCCTCAAGCAAATATGTTTACAGCTACATCAAAACAAAACAGCGGCAGAAGCTGAGACTAAGACTCCTCACACTAATCATCAGGAAACAGGTCAAACACCATGGTACCACTGATGATCACTGAGCCATATTTTGAGTGTCACATTAGAAGTGATCAAGTCAAGTCAAGTTTCTGTATAAGCCTCCCTGGGCTTGGAACAAGGGAAAAATAATAAAAAACAATAAATAAAAACACAGTAAATTGGTGACAATAGCGAGGACAGATGTGCAAATAACACTGGCTCATGATGAAATGTGCATAGCTATGCTTCATACATACCTCCATCCATACATACATACATACACACTCAAGTACACCAGACATTCACCTCTGGTCATTTATGAGCTTAACTGAGATAGGGACAAACGTATGTTTGGACCGGTTGTGTTCGCATTAAGGAGCCCTGTATTTCCTCCCTAATTTCATTAGTTCATATTCAGAGGAGAGTGTATGGGAACTGTCCAATAGGATGTTCTTTGCCTGCCTTATTGTTGTCTGTTCAGAAAGCTCTTGTGGTTGACAGGAGCGGGTGTTCCCATGATTTTGCCTGCTGTCTTAACCAGACTGAGGATCTGAGCTTTAGAATTAACTGTTAGATTCTGAAACCAGCTGGTGATGCCATACTGAAGGACTGAGTCTATTGTTGCTCTATAAATAACTGACATCAGACACCCTTAGTCTGCACAGAAAGTGAAGATGCTGATCAATTCTAGCACATGTGTGCACCAGCTCAGGTCACGGTCAATATGGACTCCTAAATATCTATGTGTCGTGTTAATATGAAATTCATGTGCATCACACCACATGCCAGTCCACAGCAGCTCGATGAATGCTTATATTCAATTTTCTTTTGAGCAGACAAATAAATAAATGAATGAATGAATGAAAGTGTCCTTCAGACACAGACAAGTTAACACGCTTCCATCTCCAGCTGGCTGGATCACTGTGTCACTTGTCTGTTTGTTTGGCCACTGGTCAATTAGAGCTCATAGAGAACCCAGAGAACCCACTTTAATCCAATCTTAGGCTCTGGTCACTTGTTTGCCTCAGAGTTACATTGTCCTGTCTAATCTGTCTGGGATGGTTGAGACATGTATGCCTGCCAGGTCCCTGAAGATCATCTGACCCAGTGTTCTTGTTGGGAGCAGCAGCCTTTGTGTTTTACACCCTGAAGGTCTTTGAGACTTTAAAATCTCTTGACACAAACAAATCTTAAGACACATTGTTTGCTTCCCCCTTAAGTGTATTTTCTTTTACCTGATAGTTGTTTCTCATCCGGCTGTTTTAATTCACTTTTATTTAATTTTGTATTGCTTTTATATCGCTCCTCGGGTTTTTTGTTTCGCCTGAGGCTGTTTCATCTTGTCTTATCCTGCTGTTTTAATTCAACATTATTTTTCTTGATTCAACTGTTTTATCAAAAATGTTATGATAATCGGCACTTTATGGCACAAGTGCACATTGATGCATGAACTGAGGTTTATAAATAAAGTTTATTTTTTGTTATTATGATCATCATCATTATAATGTATTTGGTGTGTGGAGTTACTATTTTCACATTCATGTCAGGTGAGAGTGAACTTCCAAATTATAATAACTGATTTGACCCTGAGAAACACAGAAATGCTGACATGATGCAGGCTTCATGTTCACTGCAGTTGTTGAGTTAATGAAATGTTAATCTGCCAGGCATGTGTATCATATCCTTTTACCAGTCCACAGTTATACGACTGCAGCTTGTCAGTGAAAGCTGAAAACTTTGCTTAGATAGTATGACTAAGGCATACTTAAAAGAACTGTAATTATGATTTGATTATTATTAATAATAATACATAATAAAATGATAATATTTTGAAATGAAATGAAGGCTGTATATGTATGGAAAAATCTCCTAGTATCTCTTACACATGTTGTTATTATTCTCATTGAAAAGGTGTGCAAAGATGGATGAAAGAAGATGGATGTGCAAACATCTTTGACATCACATGACCCTAACACCTGGCCACAGGCCTGCCCTGAAACACCTGCTTACAGTGAATCACACAGCAGACACTGCTCATCAGGTCAAAAAAGTTGTTTTGACACCAACTTTATATCATGTGGCAGGTTTGAGGATTTGCTGCCTTCTGGAGAAAATGATCATAACCTATTCACATTGTAGGTTAATGTGACCTTTGACCTGAGTTCTCTCTATATTACCTGTGCAAACATGAGGATCAGGTGAAGCTGGGAAACTAACACAGGTACAAGTTCAGAAACAGACCTAAACTGTTGGGTTATAGGGATGACCCTGTGCAAACGTGTAGAGTGTAGTAGTAGTAGTAGTAAAAAAACTAGTGAAAATGTGTTTAACTGAAACATGGACAGAACTACATCCCTTCACGTGGTTCACACTTGTATGGTTTCAGTTCACTACACACTTTTATCCTCACCCAGCAGTATACTTTGACTACCTGAATGATTTTTTTCTTTGAGCTTTGGATACAAGTTCTTTAAAATGTCTGTGTGCAAGTTCAACTACAAGTGGAACGGTAACTTTCCCTGATTGTGTCCTCAGACATTAGTACAACAAAGACAGATGATGAAAACAAGACAAATTTGAAATGTTACAGCTGGAGATGGAGTGAGAGTATGAGCAATCTCTGTCTCCTGCTCTCTGTTCTGGCAAAACACACTATTTATTTTCCATCAATGCCTAAGCAATGAAAAAAAACAAATTGGGACTGTGTCAACTATGTTCAGGAGAAGTTAGCCAGGGTGAGTGAGAGCGGGAAAGAGAGACAGAGAGAGAGGGAGGGACACAAACCAATTACAGGCATTGATTTACTTCCAGGCTACCTTATGGGCAGCTTAGCTTGCCGGTCAGGTTCCAGGTAATTCAGGGGATTGCATCCATTGCCATGTACTTCAGTTATCGCTGCAATCCCATCTCAGCCTCCGTGAAAGCATGTGGTGAGACAGGAATATTAATAAGCAGCCGCGGCTTTCAAAGTCTGGGCCCGTAAGATATTGCATGATCCACAGTGACACCTCTCCCCCCTCTGTCTCCACTCTGAGGGGGCCACCAGTTCATGTTTCATATTCTCCTGGTGTGTGTGGTGAGCTGAATGCAGAGATATCTCCAAGCATGTTTCTTTTATATTCCAGGTCTCAGATGTTTCAAAACGTGCCACAAAGCCTCTCCTCTCAATACACATTTGATTAATGTGGCACACTCTCTAATCAATCATGAGAAAGACTTTTTCCTGTTGGACGTCTTTTATTGTCAAGAGCTCAAAAGACCCCCCCACTGTCTGATGGTTGAACACACCCCAGTAGGAAATCACTATTATACAGTTGTTCGGTTTCAGTGGTTCAAGGACGAGATGTCAAGGACAAGAGACAAAAGAGAGGCTTGGACGTCCATTGTGACCCCCTCTGCCTCAGCTCTAACACATTCAAACAGCCCGTCTTCCAGTTCCACCGTCCACTTTTTCTCATTCCATCTTCATCCTTCAAACTCGTCCTCTCACCTCTTGACTTTCTCCTCTCTTTCCGCCCGCCGCCCCCTCTTTCTGACTCTTCAATCACAAGCGTTTGGCTGCCAGTGGGATCAAGCCACTGCGAGATGTATGAGCGTGGAGAAAAATGGATGGCTAATTCAATCAAGTCTATTATTCCTGAGGCACCGCAGTGTTATCAGCAGCACTGCAAAGGCGTTTTGATGCATTGCCTTCATGCTCAGCCTCGCCCCCTCCCCACACCCACGGAAATCAAAGTTGTTGTGGTGCGTGTGTGTGCGTATGTGTGTGTGCATGTGGGGAGAAGGGGGCGGGGGGGATTCACAGAGTCATCAGAGACCAGAGAGGGCTTGTTTCAGCAGCAGGGCGACACACAGCAGTGGGCCGTTTACCCTCACCGCAAGGAAGCTGCTGTCACTGCGGCGAGGAGTCGAGTGTCAGGTGTCAACATCATGTGCAAACAAGGAGTGAATCATATCAGTCTGTGTTTAAGTAGAGAAACTGTTCAGTCTGTTCAGTCATCACTCTGATAATCCTGCGGCAAATACAGACTTTAAATGATAGTGTTCACTCAAATGTTTAAACATGAGCTCCAATCCAGAGTTCATTTTGAATTTCACCTCTTTAAAGCTGCACCCTTCAATATTTTTCACGGGACAATAAAACATTAAAACATTAAAACAAGTGACTGATTTTAATGTTGTGACTGATCTGCGTATTTTTGGATCAAAACATCAAAGTTTAAAGATACCCTGAGGAGTTTGCTTTTGGTTATAAAAGTGTCTCATATTAATGTGGATGAATCTACATTACCCACATTTGTTTATGTGTCCATTTTCCATAAATATATCGTTTTATCTTTGTAGTTATTTTGGTCAAAGCTCTCTGGTTCGGTCTTCAAAACTCCCACGGCTCACTCTGGCTAGCTCGCTCATTTCAGTGCCGTATGGCTCTGGCTCATTTGCGACCCCATATGTCATTTTTTACATGCAGCTAGCTTTTCATTCTGTGACATCTGGGAAAACAGACTCCATCACAGTACATACTAAATGACCCAGACCAGGTCCTTAAACTGTATCCATAGATTTTTTCTGACACTGGTGTTTTCTGCTTGTTTCTTTGAGATGGAGCTTTTTACTCAGTGGAATGATTTTTTCTTTTATTCTCTGAAAGTGTAATAGACTGTTAGCTGTGTTAATCACAGGAGAAAAAACAGCCTGTCAACTTGTCATGTTTCGCTGCTGCATGTTTGAGCAGCTCAGTTTGAAACATGTTCCATAGTTTTTTTCCTCCTTTTTTAATGTTGGTGCTGTTCATTACTACCTACAGAAATTTGCTGTCCAACTTTGGATAACATAATAAGGCATTAAATGTAAGATGTAAACTGTTTGCAGTTGGCAAACAAATGACAGCAGTTGCTGATTCATGTCACTTGGTTTGGTCAGTCATTACACTGAGGTATTTCTCATGCCTTATTCACTACAATGACTCTTTCATGTTACCATCTCAGCTGACTTCCTCTGACATTCTCACATTCAAACCCACAGTGATACCAAATCAATACATTAATTCCTCAAAAGGTTCACTTCCCACAGTAGTGAGTTAAGCTAACAAGCCACCAGGTATGACAAGTGCAGACAGTGATACCTGCTAATTGGTGCTAACAGCTTTCGCATGTTCTGTCAACCAGCAACAAGTCAAATGATCCACGTGCTATCGGCATAAAAAGTCTCCAGAAGAAGCGACACCACAAACACAGGGGCAGAGTCAGATGACTGTGACAGCACCCACCTGTTACTCAAAGAGGCCCTTTATTCATTATAACTTTAAGCCTCAATAATAATTTGAGTAATGAAGGAGTAAAATTGTTTTTCTGCCAGGCTGTGAACAAATGACATTTCATCATGGGAGTCTATGGGACTGAGTCAATGATGAAACCAGGCTGAAGAGGGCAAGTACAGTAGTTCCTCTAGCTTTGACCTTGAAGAATTTCATCAGGGTTTTTAATGACAGTTGATTTCTCATAATTAATGTGTCTTTGATTCTGTCTTCTCAACAGCCCTGTTAGCATGCCCAGACATTTTTAAAAGGTATTTTCCCTCCACTGTCCAAAAAAGAAAATGTAGGCAGCCACCACACAGGTGGAAAACATTAAGCTTTAGGTTCTCTACTAAATCTAAAGATTAAAGAGGCACAGAACACCCACTTTAATGACCTCATTACTGGCAATAAAGGTAACCCTAGATTTCTTTTTAAAACTATCAATCACCTGTTAAAGAGTAAAGCTCCTCACAATTAGAGCTTCAATTACTCCAGCTAAATCCCAGGTTACCCTGGACTGTTTCTCTGCTATTTAGTTAAACAACTTAGATGACTCTGTATCCCACTTATCCCTTAAACACTATTATGAATAATTCCCTTTATCCAGCTGTATCCAGATCTTGATCTTGTGAAACCCTTGCACTAGAGACCCATTTCAAAATGACTCTTTATTTTTTTTTAATTGTTTAAAAGTCCAGTCTGACTTCCCTTAAAGGTATGGTATAGAGGCACCTCATGTGATCATGGTATAATCTGTTTATTATTTATATATATGTGAGCTGGGCAGTCATCATGGTGATGGGGATATTAGTTGTATGCTACATGTCTCTTGATGTTAATGTGCTGATGATCTCCAGCTGTGAAACCTAGAACACTTTCACATCTGTGTTTGAAACATTAGTCCATGGATAACACAAGATTTTCTGCTGTTTATTATCATAAAGCTTAAGTTCTGATCTTTGCACCAAATCATTCCTTTTACAGTCTTTAGCAGCACATGGATCTTTGAACTCAGCATAAGTCAGGGGGACTTTTTAACCCTGGTTTTGGGGTGTACTTAAAGGTAGGTTTGGAGATCCTGGGAAAACAGTTCTAGCAGGCCACTTTTTGAAAATACACAAGTCAAAAGTCCCAGCCCCTTTCCTCAGACTTCTCTTTGAAACCACGCCTCCACCTTCTCACAGATGAAGGTGAAGACACTCAACACACATTGCCAGAGCTACATTGCCACCCACCAGACTGGAGTGTGGCTTTTCTATGGACGTAGGTGAAGACACTGTTCGTGCATGCCAGAGAAGGGAGAGAGATGGCAGCTTGATTGGGCATAGGCAGAACTAGACATGAAGGCATCTGATTGGTTTTTGCTTTTGGATTGGTCAGAGTTTTGTCAGCCCTGCAGCTGCCACAGAGCTCTGATTATTTTCCTTCCTTTTTCTGAATACATGATGTATTGACTGCTCTCAGGATAGAAGGACCATTTCACCCAGTGTAACAAAAAGACTTTCTGAACATATCAACCATAAGTTTAAGTGGTATATAATAAAACACTTACTGTTAGGAGGAGTTTTTAAGACAGACTCTCTAATAATAGACACATATAATTATAAAACCTGTTTAATTTGAACAATGGGTATTTGCACAACATGTTTTTATGGCTGAACCAGCTGTTGGATCCAATAGGTCTTGTATTTGAGTTTTGTGTGAAGTCCATGATGGCTCACCAGCATACTGACAAGCTTATTATGTCAGCCATGGGTCAGTTTACTGACAGTAATGTGTTTCATTGTATGTGCAGTCATTGCTTTGATAAATTACTGTGAGTTTATTAAATCAACACTAAAGAGTTTTCATTTTTGGTTGAGTTTGGCGGCGCTTGTGGACCAAAGCGGTAGTGTTTTGCCTGAAGGAAGACCCCATTTCCCATGAGCACCAGTGCGTAGTGTCATAAACATCCTGATCTCCCGGTCGCGTGCAGTTTGATTGGAAATTAACAGAAGATGGGTCCAAACTAGAGATGGGCATTTCAAGCACTATTACTATAAAAGCACTATTCGATAATCGCCGGGAACTATTTGCTTCTCATCACGGCGGTACCGTTCAATGAAGTGCTCCTCGCTGAATGAGAGCAAAGTCTCCTCTCTTGGTGTAAAACTACGTCATTATTCTCTGGTACCACGTCTCATCAGAGTCCACAACGTGCAGAGTTTGCACTAGTTTCACTTGCTTTTTATTTGACAGAGTTTCACACAGAACTTTCTGATTGTTGTAGGAGTCTTTACATGTTTCTCCTTCTGTGACAGTAAAAATGGAACATTTACATTTTTTCAGACAAGACGACAGTGTCATAAACGATTCGATTTTTTTTAATTTAACGACTATTCGAATATTGGAGCTCACGCCAGCGAGTGAAAGTCGGGCCAGTATTAATCCGTGCCTGGGCGTTGATTCTATTACTCTCCCTCTTTCGTTTTTTAGTCTCCTCAGACAAAACTTTTCATTTCTTTGGTTTCCTTGCTGCTTCTGCCATGATAGCGGTAACCCCACATGGCGTTTGCATTGATTTCCGTCTTTTTAGCGAATGGGGAAAGGGGGAAGTGACGTATGCTGTAAAGCAGTCAGCACATTTGGAGTTTTTTGTGTGGAGGGATTCCTACCATCCACCTCGAAGCTGCTTAGTGCCAGTGAAGGCAATACAGACCCCCTCAGGCCATGACAGAGGTGTCATTCAACCTGTTGTAAGTCGATGTACCATCACACCACCATATGAAAGTTGAAAAGTTACTTAGTGTTGGTTTAAGGAAGTATAGCTGGACTAAGAAACAGTCGGTACAACTCACAGCTGCTGCTGACCCGATGTGACCTTATGGTTCAAAAATTCAAAAGTGATGTGGTCATGGTGAATATGCGCACTTGGTCTCTTTCAGATAGTGAGACAAGAAAATTGATATGTCTTACAGCTAAGAGGCAATCTGTCTTCCTCTACTGGCCACTAGTTGGTGTGTCCTGTATCAAAATGTCCAACTTGACAGCAGAAATAAACTGTTTACTGCCTGGTACAGAAACAGTTTTTTTCTCTACAGATCATTTCCTCCTTTGTGACGACTGTTTCTATACCTTACAGGTGGGCTACATTAATACTGTATTCATGCCCATTTTTGGATAAGGCAGGAGTTGGGGTGGAGTCAGGCACCGCCAGGATGGCAATGATAAAGCAGCTCACTCTGAGCTTTAAAACTTTTATTCAGAAGCCTGTGGGTGATTTCATAGAGGCTACATCCATCTATATTTACAGTTAGTGAGAACAGCTATTTGCAGATGATCCTGATGGCAGCATTGGCCTGTGACCTTCAGCACTCACTGGATAGGTTCGTAGCATTTAAAGCAGCTGGGATGAGGATTAGCAACTCCAAATCTGAGGCCATGGTTCTCAGCAGGAAACCAGTGGACTGCCTACTCCAGGTAGGGAATGAATCTTTGCCCCAAATGAAGGAGTTTATGTGTCTCAGGGCCTTTTTTTTTTTTTTTCAAATTTATCGGGGTTCACAAAAGAGCTGAGCCAAAAAGCAAAGCTCTCAATCTACCCGTCGGTCTTCGTTCCTACCCTCACCTATGGTCATGAGCGATGGGCCATGATTGAAAGGACCAGATTGCGGATATGAGTGGCCGAAATAGGTTTTCTCAGGAGGGTGGCCAGGGATAAGGTGAGAGGTTCGGTCATCAGTGAGAACCTCAGAGTAGACTTTGTGTGAAAAGGAGCCAGCTGAGGTGGTTTGGGCATCTGGTAAGGATGCATCCAGGGTGCCTCCCTAGTGATGGATGGATGGGAACGGATTGACTCTGATCAAAATGAAAATGTGGTTTTGGGTATAATATTTCACTCAGAGCCAAACCTACTTGTTTCACATTTCAAGTTTAATGCTAAGCTAGGCTAATCACATCCTGACTGTCCTTAGCGAACAGACACCAGAGTGATACAATACGATACGATACAATACGATACAATACGATACAATACGATACGATACAATACGATACAAATTTCTTTATTGATCCCCAAAGAGAAATTCATTTGTCTGGCGGCTCGTCTACCATTTGATGTCAGATTTCATATCATTCCAAGTAAGAGAGTAAATTAATACAACTGCCACCATTCCTTTCAATTAAATCATTAAATTTAGTAGCTGATTTTCACAGGTGCCAACTGAAAATGAGCTTAAATACATTTGATTACAGCATGTAAATTACAGCAGCATGAAGGCAGTGAGGAATAATTTGACAGGGGTGAGCAACGTGAATGAAAAGACATGAGAAGTGAGAGAAAACAGATTTGGACAGGGCGAGAGCTGAGACTAGACAGAAAAACAGTGGGCAGTGAGTGGAATATAGACTGATACAAAATGAACAACAGACCGAGATGGGATGAGCCTCTGTGGATGACGACATGTGAGTTCATAAATGTCATGAAAAAAAAAGATGATGATGGACTGAGTGAGACAGATAGGAAAGACAGGAAAGAGACAGCATGAGTGAGGAAACGAACAGTAAATAGAATCTCTCTTTTGAAGATGGGCTGTACTACACATTCATATCACTGCACACACACAAACACGCACACACACACACACACACACACACACAAACAGCTACATGCTGCATGGAAGAGGCAGACATAATGGCCACATGGGAGGGAGCTGAACTGTTGGGAAGCAAAGCTGATTTCACAAAACTAACTGGTTTCCAGAAGCACAGACATGCTCCTTGTGCATGTGACCCCAGGCAGGAGATTGGGGAAATTGTACAGATGGATTTTTGGTTGGTTTTCAGTGTAAGAAATACCTGCTGCAGGGCTACTTCATTTTGTTTGGAGAGTGTATCTGAGACTCAGCTGTTGATTTTGTGGTTGGCATTGAAAGCTGATGCTTTGTTCCTCTGTGTTATCGGGAGAAACAGCTTCAAGGATTTTCTATGTATTTCAACATTTTACAGTGAGAAACTTTGAGTTGATCTCAAGTTTAAATTCTCCTCCCTGTTTTGCGGTGGTGCAGCTATTGTCAGTGGTTTTCTATATTTCCACAAAAGGACAAAGCTATTTTTGGGACATATTTGTGAAAACTGTGTCTGAGCCTCAAGAGTCTGAGTGGGCGTCTCACATGACAGTGTCAGCTGAGAGCTGCAGATGCTCTGTCAACCTCCATTGCTGCACTATATAGATAGCAGTCAGTCCATTCACAGCATGATGATGCTAAGTTTGTACTGCAAAGTCTGTAAGAGGTGGATATCACTGCTTAACCACTTATTTGAATGATAACTGCATGGAGCTTTAGTCAAAGACTTGTGCATCAAGATGTATCCTGGCTCCACCCACATGATCACACTAAGCCTATAGCCTATACAGGTGCCTCTTTGGAATTAATAGATTACAATCATAATACAGTGTGCAGTAATTGACCTCTCTGTGGTACTGCAACTGGCCACTGTGGAAAATAAAGACGACAGCATGCATCCATTGCAGCCTAGCTTCATAGCTTGTATTTTGATTTCTACAATTAGTATCAATGCTAAAATACATAATCTGGCTAAATGGATGCTAAGTACATTATCATAGGTGATTAAAACACGAGGGCAGGTCTTTGTATTTATTTTTGAATATTTTCGTGCCTGCCAGCCTTGACTCAGGACTGCAGTGGAAACCAGTTATGTGACCACATTCTTAGTAGTACACAGTGTACGGTGGCCCTGAGAGCTCAGTGTACTGCATCTTAAGACCATGACAATACACAAATGCACAAATTAAGGAAAGATCACAGGGTCTGTTAATCTGTGAGTCAAATTATGACACACGATGACTATAAAGTTCACAGATGGGGCTAATCAGCTCTAATATTGCTTGAATTTCTGCTTGGATCTGTCTGAATTAAAAATACACATTTGTATATTTGCCTTGTAGACAGATTTTATGACTGTAATTAATGTTAATTGATGCCTCCGCTAAGGAGGTTAGGGTTGTTATTTGTCATCATGATTAGGCAAAAATGTCTGATCTGATTTGTGGGATGGAGGATGAAGTGATGAGTGGTTTAGGGTCTGACGGAAAGGGCGGATCAAGGAAACTGTTAACACTTGAACATTTCTCAGCTAGTAAGGTTTGATTCTGGATTAAAAAAATGTGACATATTTATGGTAATGGAATTTGAGTTTGTACAAATGCGTGTAGATCCAGTTAATAATCAGATGATTGAAATTCACATTGCACAGTGACTGTACCACATTCATAACAGTAAGAGTCAGTGGCAGCAGCAGTAAGGAAGACTTACATTTGTATTTCATTTATGCAACAAATACCACTAATGCATGACTCAAATATATACCACTGCATCATATAGGGGTTCAAGACTATAGATAAACAACATGGTGTAATTTAATCTATTCTGTTTGGTCTATTCTTTCTGATTTTTAATCAGTTTTAATCAGTTTTGATGAATATAAATCTCATATCTCATCTGCCTGACTTTTAAACACCAAGTAGCCTATAATGTCCACAGTGTTCAGACTTGATGTGAATAAATCTCTGTTAAAAATATCTGTGTGCTTCCATTGATAAAGCTCTTTACTGATTTAGTTTATTTTAATGAGCTCACCGACCTTCGTCAGTGTGCAGGGAGGTCTGCAGACAGAGTTAATAAGTAGTTAGGAGTTTTTAATCAGCACAGTATACACAAGTATTTTGCTGTGAAGGCTGATATACTGGCTCACATTACTGGGACCAGTCATTATGACTTTGTCATAATGTCTGCCATGATGAAGTCTGACTGAAAAAGACAGACACTGAACTAGTGAAATGAACGACATCCTTCACTCCATTTGAACTGTGTCACAGCAAGGCTGTTTCATTTCAGAATGTGTCCTTCTTTTCCCAGGCAATGACACGTCCAACAGGTAGAGGATAATTAATCTGCTCCAACCAAAGTGAATCAGTTGGATGAGGATCTGTTGTCCTCAAGAACAAGGACCAGAATTATTTTAGAGGACAAAATGAACGAAGGAGGCAGAATGCAAACGTTTTGCCTTTTGAAAAAAAAGAAAAAAAAAGAAAAAAGTTGTGAGTGACTTTTCAGTTTTCAGTGCATCCTCAAAGCGCTGCCCTGAAGAAAAGCCTGGAGTCTGTCCTCGTCTGATGATGTCACCTCCTCTTCCCCAGAACGCCTTCATCAGCAAGGTCAGGAGGCTCTCAGCGTGGAGCTCAGTGTGGCAGTGCTAATGCAGTCAGCTGGAGATAATGGGGAGTTTTTGGGGAAGTGGACCTTCAGCGTGACCCTGGAGGCGAGGTAGAAAAGCTGACTAAATTATTCATCAGCCGTCACTGATCCCAATATAAAAATAAATAAATATGTGATGAGTCCCATGCAAATGAAGACAGGTTTTTGCCTGTATGGGGCCGTGGATTCTGCAAAAGGAATGGGGCAAAATGCCTGAACAAATCAAAGAAACCATGCACACCCACCACCTCAGGAGTTCCTTTAAACAGAAATCAAAGCAGAAAATCTGTCATTTTGGTTCTTTCATCGCTCCATTTCACCATATGTTATCCCGCATTGTGTACAAGAGCTGCAAAAAGACAACCTCTCTGTGATGAGACATTATCTCTGAGCCAGAACGTGTGGGTGTTCGTCACATCCTCGTATGCAGTACAGTCACAGGCATAGTCAAGAAGCCCTAAGGAGCACATACACAAAGCAGGGAACAATCAGTGGGACATACAGTAAACGTCACATCATACGCTCAAGAGCACATCTGCATGATACAGACAGCTGTAACAAGCATTGTGTTTATTGGGTTGATCCTGTGAAGCTGCCCTCCTCTTGTCCAGCATAGGTTGGATTAATAATTCATCAGTTTTCTGCATTTTGAGTGCCCTTTATATATTTATACTGTGTATGTGTGTGCCAGCATGATGTTTGGGAATCTAAAGTTTGTGGCCCATTTTTGTACAGCAAAAAGGCCACCAAGTGCTTTTCCATCCTCAGAAGATATTGTTTGATGGTCTGCTCTGAAAGGGGGTTTTGTTGGGATCCATTAGTGTGTTTTGTGTGGTGAAAGCCCCTCAGTGCCCCCGCTGCAGCGCACATAACTCACATGCATGCACAGAAGTAGACATACTTACACTCTCCTCATGCCCAGCCCCACCTCCCCATGGCATACAGACAGGCAGTGGGGGAAACGGGTGCGAGGTCAGGCTCGAAAAAAGGATGCAAGTCAGTGTTAGTTACTATGGCAGCCAGTCAGACCCCACTTTTCTGACAGCAAAGTGTAGAGGGTGACATTACTGTCAGTAAATAGATATTGGAACACCACTTCACTGGAGTGTGTTGGCGGCTTATCAGATCCACACGAACCAGCACTGAATGATCAAATGTGTTGCACAAAAATCAAATGGTTTGCAGCCTACACAGTGTCAGTGGTGCAGAGCTGTTTTCCTATCTTGGTGAGGCCACCTGGTAAGTGGTGAAATATGGGACAGGTCATTCAGTGGGCTAGCTATTGCCTCAGGGCCTGCGGGTAATGCATGGCACACTCTTGATGGCTTTATCCAAACTGACAGTCCGTCTACTCGTCTGATCACTTCACTGGCTCCTTTGTCACAACTGTTCCTTCTACAAGCTTTTTTATTTTACTTAAAAAGGCTCAAATTGTTTGGATTATCAAAAAAACACATGTACTTCTTCCCTCTTGTGCTGTTTCTCCATGCACAAAGTTTTATTTCTATCTCTATTTTGGAAACTAGTTCTTTGATTGAAAAGAATTCCAATGCAAACTGTACCATATCCACTTATGGGCCGTTCTGCAAAATGGAACTGCCGATGAATTTAACTTAAGCTCCACTCAGTCTGTATTTTCATGTCTCTAATGTATATTATATATATTCATATCTGCGAAAAGACCTGACAAAGGAATAACCATCAGTAATACTAGACTGCATATCTAACACTGGTGGTAATCATTATTCATGTTATGAATGATGACAGGCAGATAGGGCCTGCAGGATGAAAAAGATATAAAATAGAGAGTGTTGCTGAGGAATCTCTGTGGCTTTTTAATGGAGTAGCTCAGGATGCAAGCCTCTTACTGATCAGGGTAAAATCTCTATGCAGGCACATACATCTTACCATGGTAACCAGATGATTTAATGTAGGTCACATCTGTCAGTATTGATATAGGATCACTCTCTATACAGATAGAATAATTAGTAGTTTAAAGTGCAGACAACAAACACACAAAACTACAGTCTATTTGATGTAACTCAGTCCAGTTTTTTGATCTGCACCAAGTCTGGATTTGAAATCTGGGAAGTCTTGGGCCAGTAACTTTAAGATTTACGACAGAATGGCTGCAGTTACCTGTTTGAAAAAAGTGGGCATTTCCCAGGCAGATCTATGATGGCTGATGCATTATGGAAAAGATCCAGGATTTTACTCATCCCGGTGACAAAAGGGTTTCTGCCTCTCCTGCTCCAAGTGTTTTTAGCCACTGGGGCCTCAGGGGAGACAGTGTTGTTCAGTCCACCACTTTAATCCAGACTGAAATACCTCAACAGCTACAAAGTGGATTCCCAAGAACTGGCTGTGACAAGTTCTTCATTTAATCTTATTCTACTAAATGGATGGGCATTACATTTTTCACCAAATGTAATGCCCTGTTATGACCGTGCTGATCACTGCATGAACCATATCCACTTATGGGCCACTTATGCTTTCATTTTATTGCCACCATGAAGTTGACATTTGTGGTTCTGGGCAAGATTCCTCAAGAGATATTGATTGGATTTGCATGAAATTTGGTTTGAATGAAATGTAATTCATATAATTGTACATGAGAAATTAGTTGTTAGTTTCTTTTTCAAAGCAAACCACAGATGCAGTGGATCTCAGCTACAACCTCAGAAGCCTGGCCACAGAAGCTCAGGTTATCAGAGAGGGTAACTGCTGCAGTATGGATGTCTAGACACACGGAGCCCTGTATGTAATTAATAAAAGTTAAATCATTTCTGGTGGAAGTTGATGAAAAGAGGTAAGAGGAAGAACAAATGAAAACAAATACCAAAAGCATGCTAACATTAGCTAAGACATGCTAAACTTAAATGAAGAACACATGAGCATTGTCATTGTGGCCATGTTAGCATCTAGCTACATTGCTGTGCCTAGGTCAAAGGGCAAAAAGAACATTACTATCTTCAGTTCTCATGGGGGAGTCAGAACTTATGGAAAATCCAACACATTCTTCACCCAGAACTCCAGACTCTGCCCTCAGCTCGATGGTTCAGGAGGTTAAATTGTAGGTTGAGCTAGGTTGAGATATTTACAGTAAAAGATTGGTTACAAAACCTGATGTTTCTGAGTTAATATCATATTCACAATATATACAATTGATTTTATTAGAACAATTATTTGTTATTGTGGTTTACTATGAGACCTAGTTTTATGAATACAGTTGTTTTAGTCACTGTCTCACATTCAACATATGCTTCTGGGCTCCTGTGTTATAGGTATATGTGTCATGTCACAGACCCTATGACACCCTATTACAGTACTTAACCCTCACTTACTATACTATAGGCCTACCTTACTCTGTCTACCTTTCCTTACTTTACCTCCAAACATTTTACTCAGCCTCTTTTGTGAGAGTTCATTCTTTTAGTTTGGTTCAGCTTAGACTGGGTGAGAACAGTTTGAACAACACCGAATGTTTTCTGGGAAAAAAGCCCAGAGGAGCCCATCATCACGGTCTGCTAAAATACCAGGGACTGGAATTAGATTTGTTTTACTTTCTCTATCACAAAATCTCAATTCCTGCACGATCACAGGTTAGCAGAACTCTTTCCAAAGAGTTAACACCTCCGTCGGAGTTCATATTGTTTGGATCTGCTCCTCTTGGAATTATCAGTGATCTTCACAAACCCAATTCAGAAAGAAATGGAGTTAAAGGGCAGAGAAAACCAACTTCATTAGATTCATCAGGCATTGCTTCTGTCACTCGTTCGCACAAGAAGTGTAAATACCAGCCAAAGCTTTTACTTATCCCACTTCACAAGACACCATTTGCCACTGTCTAAGAACAAAAGTATATTTCGTGGAGGCCAGCACTTTAACTGAAGCACTTATCTGTGAGCTTTGTTCTAGGTTGGAATGACTCAGAAATGACCACAAAGGCCCTTGAGACACACTGCAAATCCAGACCAACAACAGCAACAAAAAAAAAGCTTCTTTAAAGTGGCTGTGCTGCACTTCCACCCTGCTATAAGCTGTTAGAAGCTTCCCTATGAGTCACCTGAACACTTCTATTTATCACTGTCTCCCTGTTGCAGCGAAGTCATTCCTCAGGCGGGACAGGAGGATGTGTGAGAAATGTTTTTTGAGACTTGGGAAACCACCAGGTCGCTGTCTAATCTCACATTGTCTGTGTGATGCTTCTGAGAGGACCCTCAGCAGCAGCCTGAGCCGAGCCTCTTGTTTCTCTTCAGTATCAACATGCCACTCATCCCCATGCAATGTGGACTGGAGGCATGGAGGAGGAGATACAGCAGGTTTCCTCTGCTTTTTTAGATATCCCAACAACTGCTTGATGAATTTCTGTGGAATTTCATAGATGCATACATGTACTATATATATAATAACTGTATAGACCCAGGCTAATTCTCCAGATATGCCTTTATCGTCATGTCTTCATTTAATTTCATTGTCAAAAATGAATATTAATTGAAAGTTATTTTTAAAGGTCCAGTGCTGCATGAACAAGTTCCGTGACTTCTGTAACTTTGTGATGTCACAACAAAGCTGTCAGCCATGCCTCAAGCCCCGCCCATCTGGACTCACCATCCTACCTTGTAGAATTTGATTATTTGGGTGTTTGCTTGTAATGTGCAATATCTTTGAACCATCTCTCAGAAAATAGTCAGTCAATCGGAAGAGGGGCTGGGAGGAGAGCCAATCAGAGGAAAGGGTGCAATTTAACTATTTTAATATTCTGTAAGTGGCCAGAACACCACGGGACAAAAATTCATTCTTGGCATCAATGTTGGAGTCACTGCTGGATTGATCTTGCTGCAGCTCCTTACATGCCCTCTCCTCCCACTGGGATGCACAATGATTCACTGAGACACTGACCCAGTGAAAGAAGTGACCTCAGAGTTCTGCGGGACCATTGTCAGTTCAACAGTTCACTCCTGCACACAAAAGCCCAGACAGAGAGATGAGGAAACTGACAAGTACGGAGCTGGAGCCAGGACACTGGCCTGGCTTAGCCTAAAGACAGAGCAGCAGCTGGACCAGCTCTGTCCAACTTTTACATGATACATTTGTTTGGCATGAACTAGTTAAAGATTGCACAGTATTTCTGTGTTCATTAGTGAGATAAAGAAAAGAAACTGTAAGTTGAAATGACACTCTGGTCTTTATCTTCAAATACAGGATCAAAAACAATGTATGTATCACTTCACTCTTTCAGAAGCTTCACCCCTGGAAACCAACAATACAGCCCCAGAATTACACCAGCCCTGTCACTTACCGGTGAATGAAACATGTGTGTGTTTCATCTGTGTGTGTGTGTGGTTGGCCACAAACTGGAAACACCAGTGAGAAGATGAGAGGTACATGAAAATAGATTAAAGGGATTCATCCAGTTATCAAACCACTGCAGACAATCTCTGCTAAGTGATAGCAAGGCCATTCAAAGAGGACTACAGTCACCCCCCACCCATCTAACCCAACCCCGATCTGCTGTCCACGGCCTCTGTGTGTGTGAGCTGTATTTGGACTCTACAACCGTAACTATATATTTAAATAAAGCAAGGAGAGGATTAGTGATGACACTCTGTGGTTTAGTTGAGTTAGTGGTGCATGTGTGCAGACTTACTCAATGTCACTTTGAGCTCTTGAAAAAATGTGAGAGCTTTCAGTATGGACTCAGACTCTTACACTAATGTGGACACAGGCAATACTATGATCCCTCTGGAGCATTCATGACCCTCTATTAAAAAGAGACGACCTTCATTCTGCTTTCATTGTTCTGAAACATTTTTCCTGATTGATGAATTAAAACACTAAGAAGTGGCTGCTGTCAAACTCTAGATTACCTTGTAAGTGGGCCTTGAGTTAGAGCACAATCTTTTTTAATGAGATAAATATTAAGTTCAATAATGACCCCTCAAGGTCAGTCTCGCTGTCACAGACTGACATTGACAGACTTCTGAAGACCCGAAAACCCCGAGGCCTTTGTCCATGTCAGTGGTTTTTTAGTAATCAAACTATATGCAAACTGTTTTGATGATATTCACGCCTTAGTTCACATACAGTTAAGGCAGATGTAGACCGCAGAATACATCATCAGCCGCCCCACTTCTTGCCCACTTCTGGGGCAAGGACAGTTTACTGTATAGTGTATGATGGGAAATGTAAGAGAGGTAATAGTTGTCACTGTAAAATGCTCTGTTCCCCCCAGGGGATCTAAGGATTTGCCTGGTTTGCCTCTCCTGACCCTGCTGCTGGGTACTGATACACTGTGTTTGCAGAGATAATCTCCATCCATACTACCTTGGGCATATATGTTTCAGTGTAAACAGGAAAGAAATACATTGAATAAGGAGGAGCAAAGACTGTTGTAGGGATGCCCCGATTGATCAGCTCAATCAGATCAATCAAAATCTGCCGTGTGGTCTTGCAGCATGTTCACTGGGCCAGTGGCAAATGTTTGAGACATATACTGATCACCCAACACATGAATCTCACTCTGATCATCAGTAATAGTATCAGAAACAAAACAAACAAACAAAAAAAAACTCAATTGCTGTAGCAGCAGAAGCTGCAAGCAAAGACAACAAGGTCAGAAACACCTGTAATTCATTATCTGTGTTATTTCACCACTTGTAGTCGAGGCTGAAAAGACCCAATCAGGAGGTGACCATGGGTGGAGCATTCACACTCAACAGCTCCAACAGCATTTCTTCAAATCTCTCTTTTAGAGACCCTCATGTTGACAGCAAGAGTGAATATAGAAAAAAACTGATGTGTTTTTAAGACAGAGATGTGAGTGCAGATCTGAAACTGCCAATAATGCAGCTGTATATGCAACAGTGTTAAGAGCTTCATACTGTGAGCACAGCATGTAACTCTATGGCAGACCTCAAGCCAGGCAGCATTAAGATTGGTTGTGATGTGAGCATCCAGCCAAAATGTAATGAAGCTGCCATATAGAGTCTGCTGCAGGCTGGCTGTGTGTGTATGTGTGTGAGTGTGTGATGGGCTCTGTGTATGATGATCTCTTGAAGGGGATTCGATGCCTTACATAAAGCCCAGAAAGCAGGACGATGACAGGGTCAGTGCGCGCCCTTTGCTCATTTTTGCCTCTTGCCACCATGGTTCGTTAATTCAGCCGTAATTGAATCCAGAATTTTTTTTTTTTTTTTTTTTTTTAATATGTCACAGAAGCTAAACAGCAAATTATTTGGCAGTGTGGGTCAGGGCAGAGCTCAGGCAGAGTAAACAGCCGGGAGTGCTTCCTATACCGCAGCTTTCATCACAGCCCTTCACACGGAGGAGAGACATCAGAGCCAGATGTGTCACACTGACATGTACACGAGGGCTTGGCCCCTCACTGTCTACAATTATGAAGCCTGGATCCCTCTTCTCAATGCTCCCCTACCTCCATGTAAAACCTCTTTTCCTTTCTGCACGCCGGCTTTTCTCTCGGCACCGACACGTCACTGGGACTCCTTGGCAACGGAATCGGCTCTCGCTCTGTGTTTCATTCATATTTTTTTTTTCCTGTGACCCAATTTTCTCTGGTTTAGGCAGCATAAAAAGATGAGGCACAAAGGCAATTTTTCACAGGGCTTAAAGCCTTTTTTCATATGAGACAAATTGTGCAAATGGAAAAAGGGTCACAAAATTGTTGTAATGTAATCAGCAGTGCCATGTGAATTAAGCCCTGTTGTATCACACAGTCATGTCCTGTAAGAGGTGATTATACTAATCCACGGTAGATTACTCTACAGTCACAGCATTCAAACACAGAATGATCTGCAAACACCTGCAAACTGTGTGGGGAATAAAGTTTACAAAGTCAGAAAAATGTTTCCATGTCAAAACAGAACTATGGATTTACACCTGTGCATTGACTTCAGATAATCCATGATGTGAA
The DNA here is from genome assembly GCA_021432705.1 of Caranx ignobilis. Lineage (NCBI taxonomy): Eukaryota > Metazoa > Chordata > Actinopteri > Carangiformes > Carangidae > Caranx > Caranx ignobilis. The sequence continues at coordinate 17,850,688 of MU269988.1, forward strand.
ATAATAAATATATGATGAGACCAGGGTGTCGTTTCATGCCGATCCAAATGCAGTTTTAAAGGGGAAACTTTGCTGAACAGATGGGCAGGCAGCAGTGTGTTTTTCAAGCATTTATCAGACTGATTGTAGATTCATTTGAACTCACTCCTGAGACCTCGCTTAATGATCTGTGTACCTATTGAAATCAGCCTGGAGGATATTGATGCCTGTCTCTGATAAACTAAGGAGAGCTTGACTTGCAAGAGCAGCCCCTGGATGTGGTCCAGGTGAGCTTTACTTCACTTTGTGGCTCAGTTGGCCGGAGAATTAATAGGAGGCCTCTCTCTCTCTATCTCTTACTTTGGCCTATGGCCCTGAAACAAAATGATTATTCCTCACATTTCAGCTAATGACTTTGGCACATCAGCATATCCCACTCTCGAACACATATCAATTAGCTGGGACTGCATGAACGCCTGAAACACTCGTGTGAGCAGAGTGCTGACACCAGCAAAGTGACCATCATCCTCATTTGACTCTTAAGTAGTTACGATAACTTCAGTTTCAATCCAAAGTCAAAAGGTCCCAATTTAGAAGAGTAATGACTTTAGTTCACAAGCATTTATTCCAAAAATAATTACCAGCTGTACACTGGGACTGTCATGTGCAGTAAAAGTACACATGAGGAAGAAAAGTTTAGTTCTGTTCAGTACAACTGAATTAAGCAAAGTAGGAAAGAAAGAAAAGAAAGACTGAAAGACATCAACAACAATTAAGTAAAGGAATAAAGACATGTAGAATTTCTTGTATCTCTCTCTGGACGAGCTGCAGGAAGCTTTGAAGAATGACACAGTGTAGCTGACCTTTGACCTTCTGGATGTAAAATATCATCACTTAATTTGATCCCTTCAGACATCTGACTCAAATTGTGTCATAATAACTGAATGAATTCTGTGTTTTTAGCCAAAAATGTGTTCTGTGAGGCTGAGGTGGACCTGAACATCTAATCAAGTTTATCCTCAATCCTCGTGAATGTTTGAAGAATATATCTAAAGGAGATACTGTTAAGGTTACTGAGATATCGTCCCCATGACAATGAGACCGTTTCTGGGGAGTGGATTTGTAACTCAGAGAGGCACCTCCTTCATTTCCATCAGAGGAGTGGTGGATGGGGTGGCCAGGCTTTGGTACCTGCTGGGTGGTAACAGGCGTGAATTCATTCACTCAACTGTCACTTAAAGCAAAATGATAAGCTGTTAGTTAGGTAATCAGTTAGGAATGACCCTTAAAGACCAGAACTGTTCTATGTAGTTGGACATTTTCACATGGGAGTCTATGGGGACTGACTCACAGTTAGACTCGGTGGGCTTCAGGTTTGTTGCTTTGCTCTTGTCTGTAGTTTGTGAGTCATAACTCTTGATTAGTACTGGTTATGGTTATCTGTGCAAGTCTCAGTTTGATCATGTTGGTGAATAGATAAGTGCTGTATGAACAGAAATCATGTGTGGTCTGATTAACTGTCAGTCCACAGAATCCAGCAGCTTTCATTCCCTTCAAACTTAGGGGAAAATGATTTTCCTCCGCTGTCAGGTTTCATCACTGATTAATGAAATCTCACTGTGAACAGCAGACTCAGACCTTCTGGTAAATATGTTGTGGAGTTGCACTTATTGCTATTTGTTGTGATCTTGTATGTGATGCTGTTGAATGACTAGAGTATTTATATTATAAGCCATTTTAAAGTATATTAGAACAAATGTGTTCATTTTCTCCTGCAGCTGTTGGATTGGATATTGAATTTGCATGACACTTTCACATTCCTGTCCATAAACTTGTGACTGTGCCATGCATTTATCTGTATGCATGCCATGCATTTACCTGTATGCATTAATGTATGTCAGGGCTGATGCCTCCCTACATGTTCATACATTCTCTTTTTCCCTCCTCAGACCAGCCACCATATGTTGCCCTGCCCTTAATTCCTAATGACAAGTACAGGGAGGTTAAAAGCAACAGAGTGGAGACAAGTGACGAGAGTCAGACCTGAGAACAGCAATCAGATTTTAAAGAGGCCAGCCTTGCTCCAGTCTGTAACTATTAGAGGAACTGTGAGGAAAAAGACTTTCTACTCAGGTCAGTGATGGCTCAGGAAGCTGCAGCAACCAATGAGCTGGCTGCAGGATGGAAACATCTTACAGCTAGACCAAAGTCTATATGATACATCCACCAAGACAGTTTTCTACAGTCAGATCTGGATCTGCACCACATGATACTTTTCATGCTGTTATTTGACAGGACAGTGGAGAATGACAGGAAATGGAAAGACAGGGAGCAGGGGGATGATGATGTGCAGGAAGGAGTCCAACCAGCCCAGAGTCAAACTGGAGACTTGCTGGTCAGGGCATCTGTGCTCACATGCTACCCACCTGGCCAATCAGAACATCCCTGGCTCCTCTCCTTTCAAGAGACTAGGCAACCAGGAACTGCTAGACCTCAGTTGTGGAGTATACTGACAGCAGTGGACTGGACCTCTGGTGCTGTTGGTTAGTTCAAGAATGATATATGGATTTTTTATGTTTGGATTTAAATAAGTTCTTCCTTATGCTTAGTTTGTCAGACAGTCACTGATATCAACCTTCTCCTTACATTGGACTCTTTATTCTATCCTTTACTGCTGTCAACCTCTAGGTGTCACCTAGCACCAAAATGTAATTATGGGTCATAATAACCTGCTGCTTCAGTGGTCCACAGGCTTGATTTTTACACAAGGTCAGGATTCATCCTCAGATTGTCCTCAGATCATCAACAGATTGACATGTATGACAGATGAAAAACTAACTGTGTTTGGAGAATCTGGTTTTTATACAGTTAGCAGCCCATTTAAATGTGCATTTGTATAATATTTACTCTTTACATAGTAGTTATTCACATGCTGCTTTACATATTTCATTTTATATACTATACTTATACTATACTCAACATTGTTATATTATGATCTGTTACAGTACTTGTCATGCTGAAAACAAACAAACAACAACAACAACAACAACAACATAAATATTGTCCCAACTTTTTAACCCTGTTTCAGACCTTGAAGGAATCTGCTAATAAAGTTTAGAATATTTACATATCAAAACACCCAAATTTAAGACACAGTACAAAATAAGGCAAACGTGAATGAGCAGAGCTCAAGAGTTGGCCTTCGGCTTTACTTGTAAGCTACAGAATTGTCCAGTATGAACATGATATCTACTTGTTCACACTACTGCCTCGTCATTTTACCCTTGTTTGGCAACAACCCACAGTTAACCAGTAGCAGGAGTCCCTCTGTCTTCTCCGGAACTAAAAATGAAGTGACACCTGACATCAACTGGCAGGGTAGGAGTAGGAGGAGAAGAGAGAAAGCAGAGTGGTGATGGAGAGTGAGAGTGACAGCAAGAAGAAGGAGGGGAGATAATGAAAAAGAAGACAGCCCAACAAAAAGAGGTCAGAACCGAGTGGGTGGGCAAGAAGATGTGATGCTGATACATGGGCGATCTGACTGAGGCAAGATTGTTAGGGTTGGTCGTTTCATCACTGCACTCAGAGGCTGATGAAACAGGCCAGCAGCTGGGAAACAAAACACAGGTATAGTCCCTTTGTGTTGGGACACCTACACACGTTTGTTTGGCTCCCTGTGCTGCTGTCGCTGTCGCTGTTGTGAGCCCACGTTACAAATGGAGAGTTACGAGAGCCTGAAATTGGTCAGAAATCTCACAGCCATCATTGTGCTGGCCATCAGAGTAATAGAGTGTCTGGATGCATTATCTGATGCATTATCTCCCTCTGGCTGCAGCCTGGGTTTGGATAGGATCCCAGATTGAGAAGCAGGAGAACTCATAAAAAGGGGGGAGTGAGTGAGCCCAACTGGTAATATATGATAAAATACAGCACTTTCACTACACGTGGTGAACAGGGGGGGCGGGAGCAGGAAGGATGGTCTTTATAGATGATGAGCAGGAGGAGCAAAGAACTGAGAGATTAGGATGATGCAAAGAGCTATTTCTAGGGCAACAGTTTATATGGCAGGATTTTACCTACATCCAAACACACTCACATCCCCCGCACAGGCTTTAACACTGTCAGGCAACCCACACACACACATATACAGCCAGATGGATACACACAAAGAACCTATGTCACACTCTTGCTCCAACTTTTCCCATCCTGAAACTAGAAGCCACCCCCAAACAACACCCCTGTTGTGAATGAGTTGCAGAGCTTTATAATAACCTGTGTCTGCAACAGTGGAAGTAATAGGACTGAGCCTATGGACTGAGACAAGCAGCCATTTTATAATGAGGGATGGAACCGCTCAGCCATACAGCACCACTCCTCCTGTTAGGATCCTTAAATTAAAGAAGCAAACGATGCGTGCAGCAAATTCTCGCCCCTAAAATCTCCAGGGCTACCTTCCTCTGAGTGGAATCTAACTCCACTTTCTAGCAGCTCAACTCTCATCTGCTCCAGTGAATCAGCCCCGCTCTCACAAAGAGGGGAGACGACTCGCTGTCTTCAGTTTATCACTGAATTGGAACTGTATTTATCTACGGACCATTTTCATCAGTGCAGGAGAGCAGTTACTTGTGCATTTCATCACTCTGAAATTTATGGCACTTACAGCAGAGTTTTCTTCGAACTCTGGGGTGTTTACCTCCTTTTTCTTCAGATTGCCGGGCTTATTGAGAACATGGCATTTCACATTCTGATGCCACATGACACTCAACTTGGAGATACTGTGGGAAAATTAAGAAAGATGGTGGCCACCTTTCAACTGAGCTGAAGTGTATGAATGAGTGTAAGGATGCAATGTGAATTAAGTAGAAATCAAGGCTGATTGCGGGTTCAGTTGTTCTCAAGGTCTGTGAGAGCAACAACACCAAGTTATTAATACATTCAATCACAATACATGTACAACATGTCTTTATTTCTTTTCATTATAATGATTATGGCTTATATTTAATGGAAACCCAAAATTCAGTATCTCAAAAAAAAGTTGAATATAGTGAAAAAGTTCACTATTGTAACTCTCACTCTGATCAGCTGATTAACTCCAAACACCTGCAAAGGTTTCTTGAGCCTTTAAATGGTCTCTTAGGTGTGACATGCATGCAGCAAGATGCAACGTGTGGACAGAGCCTAGGACGTTGCTTTGCTCACGTCTACATTGAATGTGATGGATTTGTGTGTACAATATCTGCTTCATCTGAATGGCCCCTGACAACACAAAGTATGACAGTAGTCATGGATATAGTAAACAAAGATCAGACTGGAAGTACGCTTCAGTACTTCTTTACTACGCTATGACTGGTCAGTGTGTTATTTAAAGTATATTTTGGGGGCTTTTTGCCTTTATTTGATAGTATAGTTGGGAGAGACAGGAAATGGGAAGGCAGAGAGAGGGGAAATGACATGCAGCATAGGTCCACCCAATGCAGGATTCGAACCGGGGCCGGCTGCAGCGAGGACTGTAGTTTCTGCAAATGGAGCACCTGCTCTGCCCACCAAGTTAAATGATGCCTGGTGAATGGGTTTTTAAGGTGTGGCTACAATGCACAGTGTTTTATTGCGTTTACATATGGACAGAGATGTTTGTTTGTTTGTTTGTTTTAAACATGCTGGTGTGGATGTGAATTTATTTGGAAATGGAGGACGGAAAAACTCAGTTTGCAAGAATACCTGGGTACATGTGGACAAAGCCTTAGTCTGGTTCAGTAGCTCCACTCTCATGGGGAAGTCTCCTGACCTGACAGTTGTATTCTAATGTATTGAGATGTGCCTGTATGTACATTCAATCACCTTTAAACCTAAGGTAGTCAATCTGTACAATATTTGCATTTGTCTATCAGTAGTATATTATTATTGCACATAACTTTAAGCCTTACTAAAATTTGACGTTTGAGTCATACACAGTCATGAAGGAGACAACTCACCACAGAGACCAAATTTGTTTTTGTACCAAACATGTTTATTTCTGCTGTAAAGTTGGACTTTTTAACATGAGAGTCTGTGGGAATCAACCAACTAATGGAGCTACAGTAGCCTGTCATAGACACTTGTGTACCTCCATCTTGGCTTTATTCTTCAATCTTGGTGGGTGCCATTTGGGTGTAAGGCCATATGCAGCCAGATAGGCCGCTGATGTGTACATGCAACATCCAGAACAAAAATCCAGGCCGGGGGGGCGGGGCACATGAGCAGAGCCAATTTGGACAGTCCAGACCAGCCCGACCAACTCAACTGGACACGCTGGCTTGGGCTGGGCTTGGGTCGGGATTCAGGCTTCCCTTTTTTTTTGGCTGGGTTCAGGTTGAGAATTACTGCTAACGGGTGGGCCAGTTCGGGCCCAGGCTTCAACACCCATGGATCAGCCAGGGTAAGAAGTACTGCCCTCCCAGTCCCTGCCTGCATGCACATTTCCCTGCAGCAGTTAAGCAGTGACAGCCATCACACTCACATGACGCAGGTAGCATGATCCCAGGGAGAGTGAAGGAGAGAGTGAAGTTATGGTTAATAAAAAGCTGAGTGTTGATGGCAGGTTTATGATGGGGTGAGGTTTTGACGTAAATAGCATCAACTAATTTACAACTTGTCCAATCATCTTACCACTCATGTCTCTTGTTTTGTCAAACTTCCTTTCAGTGATGATGGACTCCTTTTCTGCAGCTCGTCGTCTGAGAGGATGGGTGTGTCCATTGTTGCTATTTTAACAGAGGAAAACTGTCACAGCTCCTGGTGCACAGTTTAAGGGGGTTGCAGGGTGTTTTGGGCATAACAGTAAACCCATCACACTGCTGTCCCTGATTCTCTTTAAATGTCACTGGCAAATGCACCAGTATCTTGGCGTATTGCCATTATACTGGCACAGTGTTTCACACAGAATTAGATTCAGTTTATGGCCAGGTGACCAGTGAATGTACGCACACACAGCAGCTCTGTGAGTATTGAGAGGTAAGAGAGAGCTGAGGGAGTCAATACTCTGCACACAGCTCTACAAAGAGGTAACAGACACAACACATAATCAGAGATGAGATCATTCATATGAGTGGTGAAAATATATTGTTGCTTCATTATGAAACTGTGGTGGGAAAAATTATCTTGGTCACTGCAGAGCCTCATTCATGTCCAACAGACGTCCATGACACATGCCAGCATTGTGCCACACAGACTAGGCTCCCTTCGACCTGGTTCTGCTGTATTGAATGTTCCATTTAACTTATCCAAACATGAGAAGCTCATTTTCAGCCCACTCTCTGTGTGTTGTACAAAGTGGATGCATGTTGTGAGCCCTCAGTTTTAGGTGCTAATCTTCATAATCTGTCCTTATAATAAATTCTTGAGACATAACAAAAACCACGATTATCCTTTAAAACACAGTTATACAAACCTATAGCATGTCTGTTTAATAATAAACACAGTCATCTGGCACCCTCTTGCTGATGTATAGCAGGCAGCCTTCTTACCTTCTGGTTCTGGCCTCCAGGTCCTCATGCTTGGCAAGCCTTCAACAACTCTGGCACGTTTACAGTAGGGTTAGGGCCATGAAAGGTGAAGTGCAGTTGTTCTAGTTGACCTTCATCAGGACAAACAGTTTGATGTTCTCCTCGGTGGGCCCTCGTGAGGAGGTTTGATTCCTTTGTTTTGGTCTCCAGGTGCCTCAGTAAAGATACGGGTGGAAACACACTGAATTTATCCAACGTTAAAGAACCAGTTCACTGTGACTGTGATCCACCCTAATACACTTTACCTCTCTCCTTGAGAGGAGGCCAGTTATTTAAAGGGGATATGTTATGGAAATTTGAAGGCATTTGAACATATGTGGGTGTTTGGCTTGCCTTCCAGCCCCCAAAATGTGAGAGTTGACAAAAAACAAAATCCATGTGGTTTTGCGAGCTGTACCCTCAGTTGTTATACAATTATGCAGCTTTCAAATTTGCATAATACCACCCCTACCTGAGTATCTCCACCCACAGATTCAGGACTAGCTCTGCAGAGAACTGCAATGTTGTTTACTTCCACTAGTGAAGGATCTACCAGCGCGATGAGACTCACGAGTTACTTCTGTTCTGTTGTTGGCTGTAGACCTACAGACCAACACACATCTTTATACAGGCTCCCAGCTGCACGGGAACGATGGGCACTGTGGATTCATTTTATTTTTGAGGGGGACGTCCCACCACACAATGAACAGCTATGAATGAGATTTGGACGTGGGTGGACTTGCATTTTTAGGACTTTTCTAGTCTTCATAACATTTTGAAGCAACCTACACTGATCACATTCACCCATCCTGTAAAAAAAAAAAAGGGTGAAAAATTGATGTTGTGCTGCAGTGTTGGTGCTTCACATCTAATCATCAGTTTGTTTTGCATTAATATTAATATTTCCTCTCTTTGACCCAGTTCTTCATTGATCCACCAGATGTTGGAAACACTCCTCTGAGATTTTGCTCCATGTTGACATGACTGCATCACATCATCTCTGTAGACTGATGCTGTTGATCTCTTGTTCTACCACATCCCAAAAGAGTCCCAGACTGGATTCAGGTCTGGAGACTGGGGGGGTCACTGGATTTCACTGAACTCACTGACATTTCATTATCCTGCTGGAAGTAGCCATTAGACGAAGGTGAACTGTGACCATAAAGGGATCAACATAGTCTGCAACAATACTGTGGCATTTACACATGATTAATTGGTGTTAATGTCCCATAAATTCTTATTCTCCTGTGTTTTATTTGAAGCACTGATCCATAATAACATATATTTGTGGTTTTAAAAATGAAGTGTAGTTTTTCAGGCTTCTCTCTGCAGGTCAGTCAGCCAATCAGAAGAGAGGAGGCTCTGGTGCTCTCTTCAGATTAGCTTTCAGATTTAGACCATGTCGGCGTGTAAATGCAAACGGCCCAAACTGGATACTTGTGTTTGTAATTTCATTTGTGGACCATGGGACTACAGATGGAAACCCAACTGAACCACCAGCTTCTAAACCAAACTACACCAAGGAAGAAACAAAGAGAAAACAAAGGTTGGTGAGATGGCTGCTGTGTGTATGGGAGAGGACTTCCTCCCTCTCCCAGACTTTTTAAGGACCTCCCCCAATCACCTGCCTCATCACTTACGGTGCTGCATCTGCAGAAGGAGGAAAAACAGATGGAGCACCTGAAAGAGAGTGAGAGAGAGAGAGGGCGGTTGAAACAATTTCACATATTTTCCTCATTCTGATTTTTAGTCTCTTAAACCATCTCACCACACACCACTGGTGTGAGTGAGTATTTCTTAAACTAAACCCAAACCAACAAATGGTTTCACATACTTGATTTATACTGGGCAGAGTAAACCTAAAGCAACAACAAAACTGTATCAAAGTCACTGTTTTCCACTCTGGTTCAGGGCAGAGAGAACAAAATTGCAGGTGTGAAAGCATTCCAGGATTGTGCACCCCGACCTGCACTAAATCCACTCTCCTTGCACCCTGTAATAACAGGGAAAAGCTTCTCTCCTCCAGCACTTTCACAAGAAGGCAGGCCTCCTCCGCTCCAACCTGAGCGGGATAAATCTACAAGCGAGCAGACTAATAGAAAATCTCTCAGCCATGCATCATAAACTTTGAAGGCTCAAAGTGAGGAGAAAGGGAGGAGAATGAAAATAAACGAGGTGTAAACACGCACTGGATGAATGTGCGCTGTCGAATCAGCGTAAACACTGGTAATTCATTATCAAATGGGCAGCTTAATTGGTGGCAAAATATGTCCCAGCAACCCGGCCGGTTTGAAAAATCATGTGACGGATTTGACTTGAGGTCGACTCCTCCGCGATTTCCTCTGAGAAATTAGTTCCCCCGTTCTGATGAGAACTCAGGCCACCTGGCATGTGTACATATGGATTATGGAGAATTTGCATCTGTTAATCAGGCTTGTTGGAAATGATATAAATAACAATTGGCAATTGCTGTGGATGAAACTAATTATCCACGTTCTTTATTAAGCAGTGTTTGGTAATCCCTCTGAGGATGCTCGGTGGTGGCATCTCTCCAGCGTTTGCCCCTGCAGTCAGCCAGTCAGGAGAGAGAAGCTATTGTTTTGCATGTATACTTCATCAAGTCCTGATCGCTCCACTTGGCTCGGCCACCTACTGTATGCGTGTGGTGTTGAGTCCAAGATGGGCCTTGGAGAGATCTGTGACAGCGACAGAGCTAACTCCTCTCGGATATTTCATGTTTCATTGTTTTACAACAGAGTCGATGTAGATCTGATGTGGCTTTGATATGATCAACATATGATTGGTTTAAGAGGCCAGATAATGACTTAAATGGAGTTTGATCAAGGGATTTCAAAAGATTGTAGTATGAATACAGCTCTATCCAAAGGCTCTGAGCTCAGAGGATTGTACTTCAAAGCAAGTTTAACATAGCCAGGATAACTTATAGTTATCTAGATTAATTTAACCTGACATTGGTGGTATTGGATAACCTGAAGCTGGTGGCTCAGTTAACCCTGTGTTTTCCTCTCTGGCTACAAGCACATTCATGTGAAAGAGGCAGAGTTGTTAATTAAAAGCAACAGTGTAAACAATATGATGTCAAAAAACAAAACAAAACAAAAGAAAAATACACACGCTCATACAAAATCAGACCAGTGATGTGATGTAACAACATGAATGATCAATGCGTATGTATTTTTGCTGTCTTGTCTGATGATGAACAAACTGTTTTGAACATGTGTTTGAGAAGATAAAAGCTGAAGTTAACATCACACGGTTTCTGCTGCACAGACAAAGAAAACTAGTTCATGTCTGAGAAGTTTTCAAATCAGAAATATTGATCAGGATGAACATCGCATAGACATAGCAGATTGGTTTTTATGACAAGTTTTCATCACAGAGTCCTCCTCGTGTTATTCTGAGCTGTGGTGATGAAGAGTAAGAGCTGGCTGGGTAATACAATCTCTGTCCATTTAGAGTTAAGCCAGGGTTAAACCTGGAGTCACCTCAGTAATCTTACATCATGCTCTCCCTCTGGAGTGTCTGTATGAAAGTTCACACAGTGAAAACAAATAAACTCTCCAAACATCTCCATGAACATGTGATGGGAGGAGCACACGTTGGGGGAATGATTTAGGAACATTTCCATGTCCCTGGACTCATCTTCAAGTCAAGTTACAGCAGTAGAAACTATGGAAGGAGAGCTAGACACAGGTGACACAGCTGTGTGTGTGTGTGTGTGTGTGGGGGGGGGGGGGGGGGGGGGGGGGTTCACCTGGTGCAGCAGCTTTACATCCTCATGCTTCAGCTACACAGGTGTTTTCACTAACCTGCCTGATGAGACCATGCTGTTTGTTCTGTTGCACCTGTTTCTCAGTTTGACCTCATATTAATCCAGTTTGGCTCAAGCAAACTTCATCATGAGCAGTAGTCTGATCCAGCCAGATGAAACAACCCGAGTCTTTAAAACAAGACCATACAGGTACAAAATCATGACAAAGTTCAATTCAAAGAGTGAAACTCATATATTATATAGATTCATTTCACATGGACTGAAATGTTTCATGTCTTCATTTCTTTTCATTGTAATGATTATGACTTACATTTAATGAAAACCCAAAATTCAGTAAATCAAAAACTTCTTTAAAAAAATCTAGTGAAAAAGTTCACTATTGTAACCTAATGGTGTCACACTCAGCTGATGAACTCAAACATCTGTAAAGGTTCTTGAGCCTTTAAATGGTCTCTTAGTGTGGAGATTGCTGACCTGTAAATCTGTAGCCATACTAGCAGCTCTGTTGGCCTGACAATGGTCATGACATTTTTTGAACAGGTCAAATGTCCAAAGAACTTAATTTCTGCTGCAGGATTTTCATATACCTTACTCATGATTAGTTTTTAACAGTCTGCATGTAACAGATCCCCACATTTCATGTATTCAGTCACAACAATTATTTTTTGGTTTCATGAAGAGGAGTCATCCTCTTCATATGCAAAAAAAAAAAAAAAAAAAAAAAAAAAAATAATATATATATATATATATATATATATATATATATATATATATATTTGTCCTGTTTTCTGTTGTTAGACAGAAACCACAATTGATTATTTATACACATTTAATTAGAAATCAAATGATATCATCTGTCTTTAGATTTCTCATGAATCTCTTGCTGTGGGACACTTTGTTCATTTCCAGCGTGTTGTCTGTCCTGCTGTCACTGAAAGAAAGCAGAGCCTGATTACTTGTCTTGAGTGCATGCTAAATGTTGACTGGCTAAAACAAATTGCGAGTCCTCTGGAAACATTTTTTTAAGAAAAGGACTCCAAAAATATGTTACATGTAAAATACAAGATATACATAATTTAAAGAAAATACCTCACAATGTTAAAAAACCATCACAGAAAAATGTGTGATGTGTAAGTATTTGGTTATTAGTAGGTGTACCAGCCTTTGACTGAGACATGCTACCTGCACATAATGGCTAGATTTCATCATTTAACAGATATTTTGTTGATTTTCAATCAATAGAACAGTGGCACAGTGGTGCAGTGGTTAGTGGTCAGTGCTGCCCCACAGCAAGAAGGTTCTGCATTTGAGCTGTTCCCAGATGTTTCTGTGTGGAGATTGCATGTTCCTCCTGTCACTCTGTGAGCTCTCTGCAGCTTCTTCCCACGGTCCACAGACAGCTGAACTGCTGCCTCAAAGAAGTAAATACGAGTGTGTGCTGTTGTCTGTCTCCATATGTGACCCTGTAATAGACTGATGAGCAGGGTGTACCCCGCCCTCACCCAATGTCAGCTGGGATTGGCTCCAGACCCCTGCATGGATAAGTGCAGTGGGTGGATTGATGTAAATATAAAAACACAAATAATGTTTGATGTGTTCTGAATGAAATTCTGATTGAATGTGTGTCAATCATTGTGTTGTTGTCAAGGTAAGTGTCAAATGCTATGATGCTGGCTGCTGCTTCTTACAGAACCTGTCACTACAGTTGGCTATCATTCTGAACCCACAGTCAGTCTTTGCTTAAGAGCTCTGGGAGTGTTAATTCCCGTGTGAGGTTCCCAGCAATGAAAACTCTGCATTCATGGCATAAATATAGGAACAGAAATAAATGTTCCCCATCCTGTTGGGGCTGCAGTTACTATGACAATCGTCCTGGGTTGAAACTGCATTTGACTGACAAGGTCAGGAGGAGATTCTGGCATCAGCTGCAAAAAAAATGTAATGCACTTCATCATAAACACAGTGTGCATCATGGCAGTGGTTGCATCCTTGCAGGAGCACACCAGAAAAAAACCTAATACACTCTGAAAGACTGTCCTATTTGGAAGATTATCTGTGTTTCAGCTTTGGCCACATTAGCTGTGTTACAGTAAAATAAGACGTGAACCCTTCCATAGGGAGTTAGTGCTTTCTATAGGCACCGCACTGGACCTACTGCTGTGATGAAGAGAATCGGTGATGTCAGGGACCCTTTGCACTGGCCCAAAGAAGAGCCATGCATAATTTAGGTCAATTTATGGCGAAGCCACTTGGCGGCTGATGAGCTGTCGAGAAACACGAGAGCAGGACTGGGCCTCTAAGGGCAATAAACAATCCCAACACACAAGCCTCTGCTGGCACAAACAAACACAACAGTGTTGGCAGATCAAATGAAAGCAGACAAACAGAAAAGTTTCATGCGAAGGAGGCTGTTACGGAGACACACAAATCACACACACACATTGTGGGAACGTAAATGTGCTTTTGACGATAGGAGCGCTGTATGAAAGCTGCAGTCAATGAGACTTAGTGGAGGAGGCATGCACACAATTATATAATCAACACCATATTCTCTTGCACTTGTGAGTCATTTTCGAGATTTTGGGCTCTCTGCTATTGCCTGCCATCCGTACGCTGTGTGTGCACTGCTTCTCTTGGTGGAGCCGAGCCTTTCGAAGGCATTCATACTTTAATCAATTAAACACTGTCAAGTCGTTGGCTGGCTAACAAGCAGGAGGAGGAGTGGGGTGGGGTGGCGGGGATGGGGGAGGGGGGTTGGTGGTGCAGGCCTTTCCTCTTCAAAAGAGGCTTGATTTGCTGTGATTTAATCTCAAAACTTATTCAGTCAAAAGTTAGGGGGGCATTTTCTAAGATCTGTGGGAAATTCGAAGGTTTGTTGTGTTGCAAAATCAGAGGGAAAACAACATAAAAAGCCTCGAGCCAGTAAATCAACACATCTCTCTGCTGAGGAGCCGAGCAGAGACCATCTTTATGAAGATCGTCCTGTGTGTGAGTCATCATGCCTTTACCCATGAGTGTCCAATTTGCATAACTACAGTTGCAACCACCAGGGAAAGCCGTCTTCTCTAAGTTAAGTTCTGTCCCATCTTGTTTCTCAGTGGCTCCGATCGTCGCCGAGGGAAAACACTGCCGTCGCCTCAGCGCCTGATACTGTACAAGGTTCAGGATTAAATCTTTTATCTAAACACCAGATGCTGACATAATTAGATGGCGCAGAATCTCCCTCTCACTTCCTGATTGATCATGCAGGAGGGTCATACTGACGCTTGTGTTTCACACTTCTCCATCTATCACACCTCCTATATTCAATGACTTCTTTTCAACCATCTGTTACCTGAGTGTTGCCTTGATGTCTCGTGTGCCAGTGTTCTGCTTCCCTGCAGACAGGATGCTAATCTTAACCAAATCTAGTTTCCACTGTTTCCTGCTGGGCATGGATCACATTGAGGTTTCAAGGCCATGTGACTGATCAATTGGGCCGGAGCAACTTCTCCTGACATCAGCCGGTCACTGGAACTACTTTAATACACTGTTCTACTACCTCCACCCCCAAGTAGGAACAGATGGTGAGCTTTGGCAGCCATTTGTTGGCTGGAAAACACCCATTTGATTGAGATGCCCATTCTCTTACATGTCTGAAAAAATATGTGTAGAGAGCAAACAGTGAAAGAAAAAATTATGGTAGCAGAGCCAGATTTCATCTTGCTATGTATGCAGTGTCTTATAGACCATCTGGGTGGTTTATTTGGCCTTTCAGGTTTCACAGCACGTCCATGAAATCGCTGTAAAAGTCAAAGTCAGGTTTACCCCTCACACAGACAGGCCAGTTCAGTCTGGATGCTGCTCCTGTTTATTGTATCTTCCTGGAGTAAATCTAAATAAAGAATAACTGCCTTTATTTGCCTGCTGCTCTACATAAACTGCAGTAATCAGCTAATGGGCAACTTTGGTCACAAACCGCAGGGCTCTTCAAGGCTGTGTTACAGTCACCATTAGTCTTGTATTGGTAGTGACAGCGCATGTACGCCCGGGTTTCTAAGTGACTCCTGGTAGTGTCCCCTCTAATCCAGTAATTGGTAGAGAGAATGAGAGGGAGAGAGACCGAGAGAAGAGAGAGAGGAGCAGAGAGAGCGAGATAGAGAGAGAGAGAGTGTGTGTGTATGGAGAACACACAGAGAGGATTGACCCTTTTCTCTCTTTCTCTAATTAGCAGTATTAGACAAAGAGCCCTGGGAGAAGACAGATTGCATCCCATCTCGAGTGGGAGATCACTCATGTTGGAGTGGCCCTCTGAGCAAA
Organism: Caranx ignobilis; assembly: GCA_021432705.1. Lineage (NCBI taxonomy): Eukaryota > Metazoa > Chordata > Actinopteri > Carangiformes > Carangidae > Caranx > Caranx ignobilis. The sequence goes on from MU269988.1 coordinate 17,866,279, forward strand.
CCCGGCGCAATGTGCCAGCATCTGAAGTGAAGCTGGAGCTGGGAACAACACACTTCCTGTGGCTGTGGAAGGACGTGGGCAGAACCTCTGCAGACTTATCGACATCACTGGCAACAGAACCAGGATGGATGGCAAATCAAATCTGTGAAACAACTTTTTGTTATCTGCTGTTGTTGTTTTTGTTGTTGTTGTTGTTTGTAAGTGAATGTATGTGTGTGTGTGTGTGTGTGTGTGTGTGTGTGTGTGTGTGTGTGTGTGCGTGTGTCTCCCTCTCTCTCTCTCTCTTTCCTTTTTGTTTTTCTGCAGCTTGTTTGCATCCATAGTCATAGTTTAACACCACAAAGTCTAACAAAGTCTTTATTTCATATACTTGATTGCATTTTATATTCCTGTTCAGAGATACCTCCTACAAATACATGCACACATTTATAGTTACTTTTTATTTTTAATTTTTTAAATATATTTTAAGATTTTTCTTGTTGTAAATTTGTACATACGTGTGTATATTATCTGCTAACTAACACCTTGTTGTTTTCGCACTAACCCTGCCCTTTCTGTAATGCTGCTACTGTATGTGCCTTCAATTCCTCCACGGGGACAAATAAAGTATTTTGAATTGAATTGAATTGAATTGAATTGAATTGAATTGAACATTGTGTTGGTCCCTTTATCTGCCAAATACAACAAACTGTGGTATTCTGACACCTTTCTATCAGAACCTTTCTATCTAACTATCTGTCTATCTGTCTGTCTATCTGTCTGTCTGTCTGTCTATCTATCTATAGATAGATCTATTGATGGGCTGTCTGTAAAGTCAGTGACGTCAAAGTGCAGTGGGAAGTTAACACATTGTAAGTCAAGCCTGAGCAAACATTTAAGGCAGCATGGTGTCATTCTGAAAGACTGCTGGGAACACATTGCCTGTGTGTGTGTCGATGCTGCTGAGTTGCTGCAGAGAATCACACTTGTATGTGTGTTCACACCTGCCGCATCTCTGTTGCATTGCTGCTCCTGTATATCTCTCTACATAAAGTTATTAGAATGTTCAGTTTCTTAACATTCAAAGTGAATTTCTAAATTATTCACTAAAACTAAAATTAATTTAAAAAAATGTGAATGTATTCATAGTTTTTCATATCTGTGGAATTCTCAGTCAGCATACTTATATAATGTGAATATATAAATATAATAAATTCATTAGATAAGCTGCAACATCAAGTCAGTTCACATAAATACAGTATACAGTACAGTCACATCTCAATAAATGAGAATATCATGGAGAAGTTCATTTATTTTACTAGTTCAGTTCAAATAGTGAAACTCATATATTCTACAGATTCATTCCACACAGACTGAAATATTTCAGGTCTTTATTTCTTTTCATCATAATGGTTATGCCTTACATATAATGAAAACCTACATTTCAGTAAATCAAACATTAGAATGTAGTGAAAAAGTTCACTATTGTAACCTAATTATGTCACACTCTGATCAGCTGATTGAGTTCAAACACCTGCAAAGGTTTCAGATCTGGTTCAGTAGCTCTACTCTCATGGAGAAGACTGCTGACCTCCATCATTCTACTTTACTGAGATGCGCTTTTTTTGTGTTTTGCTTTTTGTGTACATGACATGTTCCTTCCAAATCCTGATTCTGATACTTGAACTTGTGTATCATCTGATAAAAAGTGTTGATCCAATTCTACTTGAAAAAAGTTCTGTATGCTGTTGTATGACTTCCAGTCATACAACAGTATAAAAAAATCAACAAAAATTCATAAATCTGGGAAAAGAAAACTCTTACTACACTAGTTGTCCTCACACCATGTTCAAGACTTTCAAAGACTGACACTGGGCCTTCACTCATGAAGATCAACTTAGTTAAAAGGAGCCTCTCCGGTCAAGTTTACTTGATCCCATAGACACTCAACAATGAAGCCAACACTAATGTACTAATAAACAGTAACACTATTGTTTGTTGTAACTTAAGACTGAAGTAAATACATATAAAAGGTCCTAACTCTGGATAAAACAGTGGAACGTTCCTAAACTACTGAATCTAAGAACTTCTGTGATCTTCTTCTGATAACTAATGAATACCTTGTTCTATATTTTACCTTCTATTCACTGAGCCTCCCCTGAAAGAGTTTGGACCCCCCCTGGTGAGGCCAACCTCCTGCTTTGAAAGCCTGTGCTGTACATGCTGCTTTTTTTACTGGTGGTGGAACATGGTGTCAAAAAGCTGACAATTTGCAACTATTAGCGCTCATCAGTTCTTCTTCACTGCTCTAAAACAGTACGTGCCAGTGGCTGCAGAGTGCAACATCCTCTGTAGCCCACTGTTATTTATTAACAGTAGGAACACTGCAGTTTCATCCAAGTCTGAAAGTATAAAGTTTATTAATAACTGATGTGCTATAGATCTGTGGGGCTTCTGATACCTGAGACTAAATGCATATATAATGTCCTTAATACACATAGTATACATCTTTAAATTGTTGAACACAACATGCTCCGCCCATCATCACAGACCATTGTGTTTAACATGAAAGATGAAGATAATATGAGAGCATCAGATCACACCAACACACATGGTTTACCTGGGATGAATGTAGCTGTTCCCCTGAGCCCAGACCCTGGAAACTTTACATTTAGATTTAATGACATCAAACCCTTCAGATCTTTTTCCCCAGTAAAAGTGAGGGAGGAAACACAGAGACACATCCCTCTCTGCAAAGAATTTGTTTTCCACTTTACTTTATTCGCCCTGCGTATGTGTAGCCAAGAGACCCAGGGCAATTTTCCGAGTTGCACCGAGGCAATTGCACTAAAAAAAAACATCCTCTTTCAAGTCCTGCGTCAGAGCTTTTAGCAGGATAATTTTGGAAGGAAGATACAGTTTATCTGAGGACAAAAGCTCTGCTGAAGGTGTCCTCGGCTGTGTAAAGACTAACAGCCTTATCCATCACATGAATACATCCAAACCAAACCCACTGATTATCTCGACAAACAACATTAATCTGGGCTGAGGCTGGATGAAATAATGATGAGGTGAGATAAAACCACTGATGGACTGAGGATGGAATATGTCTTTATCATTATCCTCATCTCTCATGCAGAAATAAAATGATTAGAAAAAGAAAGAAAAAAACACAGAGATGTTCTTTTCTTTCCGCTGATCCCATATTGAAAAGTGCTGAAGATGATACCTGGAGGCTTACAGGGAGGGGAGTGGTGTGTGTGTGTGGGGGGGGGTCAGAGCAGCCCATACATACCAATGACATTTATCCCTGAGCAGGTAGTGAAAGAATGCTGAGACGGCCGTATGCACATTTTTTATTGGTTGTGAGAGAAGTGGGCTCCGTCCGACCATCAGGTCGGCTCGGGGCCGTTTTGATGAGCTGGGCGGTATTTGGGATGAATGTGCCATTTCTGTGTCCTTCGGTTTTAAAACGACGGGAGAGCATAGAAAAGGCCCTTTACTGTGTTAAGTAGCAGTGATCCAAAAAAAAGGACCACTCACTCCAGCCCCCCCCACCCACCCCACCCGCTCAAGGACCCCTGGGTGTACCGCTCTTCCTGGGCCTTGAATTGCAATGCACTGTCGCTCTGGCTCCAGGGACCCAAACACTCTTAGCTCTATTCTTATATCTGCTCACACTTTCATGTACAGCCTTACATGTGTGTGAGCAGCTGTTAATATTTCATCACTTTGTATCATCCACACTCTCCACCTGATGCAATATTTAATACTTGGCCACTATTACACTACTGTGTTCTTCTACTAATTATCTTTTTTTTTTAACATGGAGGAGGAAGCGTCTGCTGCTCTGTTCAGCTGCTGTGATACCTCAGGACTGACAGTGAGCTTGTGCTCTCTGAAATATTTAACGAGTGTTTTCTTTCACATTATAATACTCCCCCCCCCATTCAAATAAAGCACACTCGTGCAGATATATATGACAACATTAAAAACAGTGGATGAGCTGGTGTCAGGCTCCTGGTGGTGTTGATGCTGCCTGCTGCTGGGACACGTCAACAGAGCAGAGCCACCATTAATGATATTAGTAACACCTGTGCTGTTACTACGGTGACACCTCAAAGTGTCTGCTGTGGAAAAGGCCCAGCCGATGACAGTTCAGCTCGTCCCATCAAATGCTCTGCTTTGACTGTGATGACACTTTCACTATAGCAATTATATATCCAGATGAACTCACACTGGAAGCTCCACTTTCACTAAAACTAACTAAAGATTCAATGTGACACCTGGTAAGTGACTGTAGATGTTGTATTTTCCATGGTTCGTACATAAGCTAGCTTTTTTTTTTAACCTACACTAAATACATTTTTCACACAAACCATGATCTTTCTCAGACTTAAGTTGTTGTTCTGCCTAAAGAGCGAAGGTGGGAGAAAATCACACAAATCCGGTTTTAATCCTCAAGTCTAAAGTCCTAGTCTTAACCTTCATGTCTTGAGTCTTATTACCTTCATGTCTTCAGTCTTAACCTTCAAGTCTTCAGTCTTAACCTTCAAGTCTTCAGTCTTACAGTAACCTTCAATTCTTGAGTCTTAACCTTCAAGTCTTCAGTCTTGATCTCCAAGTCTTGAGTCATAACCTTCAAATCTTCAGTGTTAATCTCAAAGTCTTCAGTCTTAACCTTCAAGTCTTGAGTCTTAATCTCCAAATCTTGAGTCTTAACCTTCAAGTCATAGTCATAAGACAGTTATATGAGATTTAAATCTTTAACTGATTTAAACGTCATTGATCATGAAAATTTTAGTTTTACTTTCAGCTGTAACTTTATTTAATATGTAGGATTGTTTGACCTTGGTTGAGATATGAACTCCACTAAATGTTATTCTTCTAATTACTATCACCATACACATCTATGTGGGCTCTGCATTGTGCTTTGCTCTCTTTCGTCCTGTAAATCTAAACACTCATATTTTTGAGCTCAGGCCCTCCCAAGGAGAGCTGGTTCGTGGGCACTGTGGTAAAAATCACATAATCATCAATTAATTCTGTTTCAAAAACAAATTGTAAAGTATCTGGAAATATCTAAAATATACTATTGTGTATATGTATGTATACAGCAGTATTTTTTCTATCTGTCTGTCTGTGCTGAAGTCGCTACAACTAGAGAAGTTTGCAGTCGACAAATTTGATCTCTCTAGGGGGTGTTCTACTCGGTCTCATGGTGCGATAGAACATGGGTTATACTTACACTAGAATATCCATTTAAGGAGTTCCATGTAGTTATTGTTGATACTAAAAATGTGTAAACCAAGACTGTCAAGCTCAAGAAACAACACAGTACAAAAAACAAGAGAAAACAGCAACGACACTGATTCCATCTACACTGGCTCCACATCACGTGACAATAAGATGTAGTGACTGAAATGATTTGAGCCAGCTGAAATGAAAGTTGCAGCGAGATAAACTTTATTCTGTGCAAAGCCCTCCTGCGGTTCACTGTTTCCCATAACTGACAAAGAGTCCACAGCAATGACATGCAGAGTTTTGACTAAATATTTAGTATTAAGAAGAGATCAGATGTACTGTACCATGACAACCACTGTGCATCCTGACCCTGCTGTTCCATTGTTTCCCTGTCAGAGGCAGTGTCAGCAAGCAGACACTTCTTTACATGGACTGATGATGAAGGTCAATCTGAGGCTGCTGTTCTCTGAGGTCTCAGCAGGGAGCCTACTGTTTGTTCCCAACACTTCTCTGTCATACACACACAGACAGGAAAAACACAGAAACACACAACTTTTGTGCGTACCACACACAAAAATATGAATATAAAGACTCATGCATGTGTGCAGACATACACATTCCCAGAGACACAAAGCCAGCTCAGCACAGCTGTGGCTCAGGCTGATCTGAGCATGGCCATCCAGGCAGAAGAGGTCGTTTCCCAGCATCACTCATGGGTACAACCTTTTGATCACTCTGTCTCTGCCTCCCTATCTCTGTCTCTGTTAAGCTCTCTTTTTGCCTGTCCCTCAGTTTCTCTCAGTGTCTTCACTGAGCCCCCTGAAGGCTGAATGTAAAGATCACCTTGTTAAATCTAAACTATATAGCATATATAGTCATCTCTAGTTCTAGTATCGGACTCAGGACATCACCCCACTGCTTAACCTTGATAGATCCATCAGATACAGTATGTTTCTATTTTTATGGTGTTACATATTTGAAGTGAAAGCAAACACACATGCTTGGGCTTGTGTTCCTTATATAGTCATCCTATGGCAAACTAATAGAACTTATAAAGAGTTAACGTCTGTCTTCATGGTAACCAGTGACACGAGCAGCAGCTCATTAGGTCCAGATCACAGTTTGAGGAGCTGCTTTTCAAGGATGAACCACCAAGTGTAACACAGATGCACACAAAGTGTCTCACACAGTGAATAAGATGATTTATGTTTTATGCTCACAGCACTGAATAGGCTGTAAATATGTTAATATTGGATTTTATTTCAATTGAACTTCCAGCAGTTGTGGTTCTGTGGTCAGTTTTCAACAGATTGTCAACATAAGAAATCTCTAATTTCTCAGATTGTGGATCGCAACTGAGGGCCTGACAGAGGGTGACCACATTTTCAAACCCCCCAAAACCACTTATGCATGCGCCATAGTGTTGCATGTTAATGCCAGGTGTAAACAGGGTGTAGGACTCAAAGCTAGCAACAGTCTTACAATACACTAACTGACATAAATATAGACCAAAGAGTGTTGAATTCAGATGCATGCTTTGTTATTTATGTTTTTATGTTGGGTTGGGGACAGAGCAGGATAAACATTGATGTAACCACTGGAAACAAGAATAGTATCACTACATTATTTTATCATTTTACAGATAGAGTCAGGACAGGGACTGCAGCCTGACAGCATGATGTCATCATACAGCATACATGGCAAGGAGACAGCATTTTGTTAGGAGTGGTGCTGGAGACAAGGAGTTGCAATATTTTAGAAACTAAACTGACCGATGTTGGCAGAGCAGCTAATTAGCTACTTAGCGTGCAAAGTGATGTTAGGAGTGCACTTTCCCTCCCCAATGAGAACTCATTCATCAACATGAGACACAAGACCTTAGCCACAAAGCTAACGTGATAGGTGATAAACAGATGGTTCTTTTTTTTTTTTTTTTTGGTAAGCACTTCCCCCTTTCCCAGTTTCTAGCAAAGCCCTCCAGATGGTTCCCTGTAACAAAACAACTGACATGTCAGTTTAGCTGTTAGCAGCATTGCAAATGACTATCAATAAATAAAGCTGGTTGATACCTCTCACTGCTTTACTCACGACTAATGTAAAAATCTGCTTAAGATACAAACTTTAATGGACTGTAATAATTTTGTCTGTTGTCTCTGTATGATCATCAGCCAGTGATAGAACAGTGACTTTATTGAATTATGCAACTACTTTAAAATGAAATCCTAAATCTTGCACCTATACAATGCAACATATTAGGATCAAAAGCTATTCTACTGAGTTTATTATTTACAGTCATTTGCAGATTAGATCTGCAGCAGAAAAACATGCACTTTAATCTCTGATGGACTTTAAGGATGTAACCATATGTGAGTCTCTATTAAAGCTCTGACCAGGTTTTCAACGACACACTGAGGCTTAGAGATGGAGAAGTGAGAGAGAGAGAGAGAGAGAGAGAGAGAGAGAGAGAGAGAGAGAGAGAATAGCTTTGTTTACCTGGCAGCCTTCAGGCAGCTTTCAATCCGCTCAGCTCTTGGACAGAAACTGTTTTCAGAAAATACAGTAGCTGAGGCATCTGACAACATGTGAGCCCGGCCCTGAACATATGGATAATGCAGAAATTGAGGGCCTGCAGCACTCATTAGTTTCCTACAAACCATAACACATAAAGGCTTTTTGCTTTCAGCGTCGGCTACTGTTTGTTTTCTCTTTGTTCAATTATCAATGTCCACACTGTTGCTAAATTCATGTGCTGGGTGTTTCTGCAGCAGGAGAGATGCACTAAAGCACATGAACACATGTCTCTGGAGAGACATGGGGCTTCAAGGAACTCTGGGTAATGAGCTGGAAAACTGCATTGATAATGTTGACTGTCACTCTGATGTGAATGCGTCAGGCCAGATAAATAATGTGAGAGGTGCAGTCTCAATTTTGTGGATGCTCCCTGCACTGACCCTCTTAGTCTACATCTCTCTGAGGCTGTTTAATTATGAAAACCTGTAGTCGGGGGATGGGGCGGTTAACAGAAAGGGTGGCTGGTGTTTCATAAAGTGAGCAACAAAGAAAAAAAAAAAAATCAAACAAGAAGAACTGAGGTAGAAGTGCTATCAGAGGGATTTGTTAGTTGCATTTGCTGCTATCTGCAAGTGTAGACAGATGATGCAGGTTTCACAAATAAACCTTGTGGTTTTTATTAGCAGCACTGTGTGTGAAGAAAAAAACACATAAAGCCAAATATTCAGATAATACGTGCAGCCCTGCAATCTGTGCAGAAATTGAAAATGCAAGAGTCTAAAATGGATTTTCTTCAACAAAAAAGATAAGGCCAACCTGGGAGGAAAAAAAAGAGGGCAGGGCTCATGCAGGTTCAGGAGACAGAGCAGATATCAAAGAGAAATGGAGGGATAGCTGAGAGGAGAGAAGCATGCACATCAGTATGACAGCCTATTTGCAGAATGTATGCTCTGGTATTGCCTCTGTGTTCCACAGAGAGAGAGAACATGTGGTGAGGACCGCAGCTGGATGAGGGCAAGAGAATGACAATCCTGATGCACTCATCTCATTTCTCTTCTTTGCTCAAGGAAAGCCCCGGCTTTGAGAAAATGGTCCTATATTTGCAGCTGTGACCCACTTTTACACATTCTTACTTGAGCTACAATATGCACACACACACACTTGCACACCCCCACGCCCACACATGCCGTAACGCATCAGTGAAGAGGAAAACAGAGGCATCTGGAGAAGTCGTCCTCTGGGAGGCATTGACATGATTTGCGGGGGCTCGCTGCGTTTCCCATAACTTTGGTGGAGCAGCGTTCTGCCAGGTGACTTCCCAGTACGTTCACTGTGGCTGTGCAACTAATTGACGAAGCACACGGTCAGACCAGATGCAGGGAGCTGATGTCTGTGCTTGGCCATACTGTAAGGAGGCATGTGAGACCACACAATGTATAAATAATTGCACATTAATGTTTCACTTCAGTTTAAGTGTCTCCTCAGGAGTGAGGGGGAGCGTTTAAGTTCCCTGCGGCTCGGCTGAAGCTGAATCGACAAACTTCCTCTCAGATGCGATGGCCTCGTTTGTGGTTCTAGATGGCTTTTTAATTCCACTACATACCCTACAAGCTCAGGTCGCTGTTACTTAAGGAGCACAGGAAGAAAGAGAGCATTTTAACACTAATGTGTCATGTGCCCCTGGTTTGAAATGGGTTGCATTTAAGAACCCGTGGTGACCTGGTGCTTGTATCAGAAAACACACTGGCATTATTTCCTGTACTGTAACAGTAGGTGCTGGTTACCACTGGTGATTTTTGAGAAGGATCTCACATCAGTCCAGCTTCAAAAATGCTGCTGACCACTGTTCCATTTGTTTAGCTTTTTAAAGCAACTATAGCCTATATATTTGACTTAAATGTTCAGTCACTAGATGTTGCACTTCAACCTCCAACATCTCAGACCAAAACAAATTTTGTTGGCCACACCGCCGGCCTCCATTCAGACACAACCTCTCCTCCTCTTCCTTTCCACACATTCTCAGTCAGCAGTGAAAGTGTCACTGCACACACAACAAGAGACACAACTACACACAACCGGTCCTAAGTCCAGCTGGATCCACCTGGACCGGCTTCAGCACTGACACCAAAGATAAATCTTTAAAACGCAATGAAATCGATACTGTGATGGTTCACCGGCCAGCCGGGATTTGTGCAGTCCTCAGTCCAGTCCACCTGTGATCTTGGTTTCCTCTTCTGCAAGGTCACTTTTACCTGACTGTCACCTCACCTGCAGTAAGTCCCTGTGTCTATAGATGTAGGGAGGAGCAGCAGTTTAACAGGAGGGACATGACACATGCACACTGCCACATAACATAGAAACTCAAGGCATAACACACACAGAAGGGGTGTGACTTCTCTGCATAGGATGCCATCTCTCCACTGTATCTTTACATCATGAATAATTCTTTGCTACTGTGTTACTGTTTACAATCTCATTTAAAAGACCTATAATGTAATTGCAGTTCTACATTTCTACATGAAACTGTAAAATGTCTTAATTTTGTAAATCTTTTTCATTTTTTTTCCATTTTATAGAAACAGAGCTCTATTGGACCTGTGTTAATAAAGTCATTTTCTTTAATTGCAGATGACTGGGTGTCACCAAGGAACAACAACAGAACTGTGTTGGAGTTTTAAAGCTGTATTAATTGACTTTGTTGGCCACTTGGTGGTAGCACAGGAAGCTATAAACCATCATACAGATTTTACATTACCCCCAACTCCCAAGTTAGCATTGAAATCTCAGCAGCTCATGTGAATAACTTAAATGATGCAAAACAATGGTAAACTCCATAGTCAAAACTGAACAATGTAAACATCAGAGAGAACAGAAGAGTAACTGTTTTTTCCTGCAGCAGTAAGCTCTAATCCAGACAGTTCCTACAGGCTGAGGATGACAGATTCTCTGACTACAGAGTGTGTCACTATACACTCTCTGATGCATCATCAGGACAACACTGTACTGCAGGTAGAGGAACTGTACAGTGCTGACTGAGTGGACAGACAGGGGAAGACTGAGCTGCATCCTACAGCAAGATGAGGAGTCACAACATGAATGAAACATGATGAAGACCAGCACAGTCAGTCCAGAGGAACGCAAAACCAAAACAACCAGCTGAGAGATACTAACATGCTCTGTGGGGAGCTCATAACAAAATGACTGCAGTTTTAAAGAGTTGCTTGTTTTGTGGTATGTTTGCATGGTTAAAAGGTCCCAACACAAGGCCTTGGTGATGATTCCAGCAGATTGTCATAATCTACAGCTGATTACTGTTTGAAATAAAGCGACCGACTGCCATGTGAGGACACCCCTCCCTGGGCACACACCATGCCATTCATTATATTCGAAAAAGCAGAACTACAGTAATAATCATTTATAACCCTGACCACTCAGCTCTGCGAATATATGACCCTGATCAAAAGCCAACACTGAACATCAAACGGGCTCATTCAGTTGTAAGTCTGGCTGTAAATTAGTAAGACATTATAGTGTGCCAGAGCTGGTGCCAGGGACAGGAGCAGGGACAGGATTTTAGATTAACAAGACAGGGGAGTGATGACAGCACGCTGACAAATGCCATTACTCCAGACCAGACACACTATTCATCCCAATGAGGCAGCTGGTGAACCGCTAAAAGCTCAAGAAATACAGGATGGCAATAAAATGTTTTAGTGCTCACAAACATGATGTGACACCCTCAATTCATTAGAACGCCGTACGGGGGAGAAAATGTGTGTATTACTCACTTATATTGACGGGCTACGAAACTAAAGTAGCTAAACATGACACGAGAAACACCTCTTCATCGTGTTCTTTTTGGGAGGTGCTCTGTTTCTCCATATTAGAGAAGCCGTCTGGGTTTTAATTCTCTGCCCAGCTCGACGCTGCTCTTGTAGCCCCGTGGGCAAAAAAGAAAACGGAGCATTATCAGAAATTCTTGACAAAGCACTTTCTGCAGTAGGACTCAGCATCACGCATAGTTAAACTCAAGGGGACAGCTTCTCTTAAAAGCTCTTGTACCAGCCCGGGTTCTTTCTGCAATTTGGGGAACAGTTTTCAAAAGAAATTGGGTCATGGTAATGGCAGGAGAACATGGCATGTAGAAAGGATCGGCCCCTGGAGAGAGAGCAAGAAGACTCAAGAACAATGGCGGCCCGTTCAGATGAGGCCGCGCTTCACTGCGTTGTCAGTGCTGTAACAGCAAAGTCTTGTCCGCTGCAGAAACTGGTATTCTCTGGTCCTCCCTTCTGTTTCATCCACATTCAGGTAATGTGCATCATCTGTGGTCAGAAAGTCAGCACCGCACTGATCCTGGGTCATTTCATAAACAAAAAAGAAGCTTAAGGTATTTTTTTTAAGTAATGATCACGGAGTTCAGAGTTTTCACTGGATCAAGACAGGTCTTTTGGTGGTCATGTGGAAAAAGGAAAAATCCAAGGCACTTTGAAAATGTGTCTGAAGCCCTTTATTCTGCATGGCTAGTCATAATTGCAAGCTTAAAATTTGAGAAGGAAAAAAGAGAGATCCAAGGCACTCGGAAAAAAAAATAGTTAAAAAGCTCTTTATTCTGCTCAGCTGGTTCCTGTGAAGTTTTTAACTGGCTGTTATGAGTGCACTAACAGAAAGGACTGGCTGCTTAACAGATTTTGCAGTGACTTTTTTTCCTTAATTATAAACAAATCTTAGAAGTGGCTGAATATTTAAAATGCAGCACCGAGACACATGAGCCAAGGATAGAGCAAGAACAATGGAACAATTTACCTCCCCCCTATAGCACTCATACAGAATACATAAATACTTAATATAGCATAACAGAGTATAACAGAGTATGATGTTTATGTTTATAACTCAGAATGAAATGCTGTGTTTTGTGCAGTGCAGCCTGTGTGGACTGTGACCACTGCACAGAACTGAGACGCTGAGACTGTGGTGACTGTGTACTAACATGTTTTCCAGTAAAGGATGAAGAAATGAAAACAGGTTGAGGAGAGATTCTACTTTCAGTTATACTGACAAATATGTCTGTCCATTAACCCTGTATAAGGTCAGTAACTGAATTCAGAATAACACACATGTATTAATAATTATCCCTTTGACTTTATACCTGTTTTTTTATATTTATATATATGTCTCCACCTCTTGACATTTGTAGGGTGAAGAGCCATATATGGTAACGTCATTGACTTTGATTTGCAGCAGCAACAAAAAAAAAAAGAAAGACAACAAAAAAGAAAAAAGGGGGATGAAAGAGAGGAAGAAGTAGTAGTACAAAGAAAAACATTGTAAAAATTGGGTTGTAATCGTGCCCTATATTGAGTTAAGGTACTTTTGACTTCAGTATTTAACCCTGACCACACACCTAAATTTACCAAGTGCTGGTTATCTAAAACCATACAATATGGTGGATATTCTAAGAATGAATCAGTATATTCTTTCAGCTGTTTCATGTTGAATAAAATCATGATTCTGGCATTTCTGTTTCTGTCAGAATCAGGCTTCTCAGTGGGATATATCCTGGAGGCCTGACAGGCAGGTAGAACTGTTCCAAGAACCCTTCCCAGGCTCCTCAGACCCTGGGGACATAAAGACTGAATGAAGATGGAGCCACTCTGACGCCTCAGACTGCTGCATTGCAGAGCCACCGATTGGGCTGGATGTCGACTCTAAGGCCACCTACTGCAAATGAGGAGCAGGAGTAAGCCAGACCTTTAAATCAGAACCAGGGGAAGATATCGACCGGACCACTGGTCAGGACTCCTGAAGCTGGAACAGGTGAGGCTTTGGCTGGGAAGATTCACTCTGACACAGATGAGGTGTTGACCTGGACCCCTGACACTGGGATAGGCAAGGTGGCAGCCAGGGTGCTGGATGCCTGGAGACACTGTTTGGGCTGTGGGCCAGGGCTTCACAGGCTGGGGACTCGCAGGCCAGAGACTGGCCAACTGGGAACGTGACTGGAGGCTAACAGGCTGGAGGTTGGCTGACTGGAATACAGACTTGGTCCCTGGCTGGTGGCTTCATCTCTGACAAACTAGATACACAGTCTGTCCTGTGAATGGTTGCACTGTTTCACTTTAACAATGTCCTTATATTTTCTTAGAGCTGCACCACAGTGTAGCTGCTCTATCATAAACCATCTAAAATCAGACTCATAAATGCTAAATTAGGAGACGGTAAAAATAAAGTCTTGCCTGGAAAAGGATGGAACATCACACACAGTGTTGACAATAATACAACCTAACACCAGACTGAATCATATAATAAAACCACCAGTAATGATCCACCCTTAAGATAAAAAAAGGGCTGATGTAATGACACCGAATGCAGCTTCAAGAAGGATGCATCCTCAGTCATGTTTACTGCAGGAACGGGGATGGATCTGAAACATTAATGGAAAGTCATCCCAGTTGGTCACAAACTGCTTCACACAGATGTAGATGAGTCAGGCTGAAATATCACCTCTGTGTATTTTTGGCTCCTTAAAGACCTACTAAAGGCTCCGCATGTGTTTGTATTTGGAAGTACAGTAGCATGCATCATGAATCATGGAGGTCTGTCTACCTGCTGTGTGTTTGTATGTTTTTACTTCAGTGTACGTGCATTTATTTGCTGCTCTGCTTCCTGCCCTGATCCATATGTCTCAGAGCACATCCATATCTAATGCCAGAGTCCCAGAGAATAGTTCAGTAGTGAGGAGTTTAAATTTTTCATCACAACAAGTACGGATGGCATCGTAAAACGTGGTTACCAAGCAACTGCTTTTCAGCCTCCCAATCAGTGGCGTTGTTGGCTCGAGATTCAGACACAAATATCATCACACTCTCTTTTCCTCCCCTGCATGTCACTCAGCACTCAGAGCCTACGCTGAATGGATTCATCTGAGGTGTAGTAAATGAAGAAACAAACTGCTTTGACCCAGAAGTCTTTCAGCCGAGCTTATTGAAGGACAAATCTGTGTCCTGAGTCAGTCTGTTAACTTCATCCTGATGTGCTGAAGGTGTGAAAGCCATTCAGGAGATACTGTAAGTTTATAGGAGAGGCTTAGACTTTAAATTAGGATCTTTAGGTAGCCTAACCTGCTGCCAGTCACACCACTGGAGATAGTGAAAAAAGATGCTTATGCAAAGAACCCCCCCCCCCCCCCCACTGTTCCTGTCAGGGAGCTTTTGAAATCCTTTTTTCTAATGAGAGCTGGCATTCCACCTTCCTTCAGTATTTCCTCCGGAGGGGAGCAGCGAAGGGCTGGAGATGGGAGGATGACAGCAGTGAAAGTGCCACAGTCAGGAAAAGTCTTCTGCTCTCAGCTCATGGAGAAGTCGTGCTCAGGTTGGAGGATTGTCCGCTGTATAAACAATGTGGTGTGAGTGCTCGGCGGCGGTCAGCTTGTGTGACCTCTATCCTCAGCGGTGCTATCTGATCTGGCACTGCTGGCTGTTCCTGCAAAGCTCTGACAGCCGCTGCTGATGGAGGTGGATTCAGGCAACTTTTAAAGGTCCCACAATAATCACTTTCTATTGTTTTCAATAAGGAGAAAGAAGATTAAGAAGAAGTCTTTATTGTCCCTTAGGGGCGATTTGGTTTGACAACACCTCATGAATAAAGTTATACAATAAATACAAAACAAGACATCACACTACATTTCAGTAGAGACACTTTGTTTTTATCTTGTTTTAGCATTTCCACCACAGTATATTCATGTTCCATCATTATTAATACTTTCCCTTTCACCCTCTCACAAAGGACAGATACATAACCCATGCATCAACAGTGGAAAACACGCACACACATGCACACACGCATGCACGCGCACATACACACACACACACACACACATATATATGCACTCATGTCATACCAAACAAATAATTTCTGTATCTCTATAAATGATTGTTGTTTTTGTTGTGTAACCTTGGTGACACATTTGCTTCTGTTATGCAAAGTCTCTAAAAAGGTGACTCAATAAAATTTGAACAAAACAAAACAAAACAAAAATCCATATTAAATAAAGTTATATTAATCTACAAGCTGTAATTGTCATTAAATGCTTGGAAAAGACAAAACAACAGTTTGTGTGACTTTATTACTACGACTCTGACTCTCAGCCCCAATGTCAGTTTGTTTCATTGTAATTTTAAAATGAGTCACAGTTATTTGCTTTTGCAAAAAAAAAGCTCGATAATAAATAATAAATACACTGTAGTTTCTAACAGAAGTTGCTCAAACTTGAACCAGTGACTTTGTGTTGAACTATTGACAATGTTCTACTGTTGACTAATTCACATTCTCAACAACCTCACCCTGTAGTGATGAGAATGCGCCAGTATGATTGTCCGATGACCCCTCCATGGCTTGAGAAGCACATAGTTTAAAAACTTGATCCCAACCCTGAATTCACTGATTTCAGCACAGCAGTGAAGGTGCTTCCACTGGCACAAAAACACAGTGGGTCGTGATGGACAGTTTGGAGAGAGCAGCTTTAATTAGTGTGCTCTCACCTCCTGACCTGCTGAGGGCAGACAGTCCACTCCTCATACTGCACGGTGGCTTCAGCACAAAGGGTTTTTTTGTGTGTGTGGTTGTTGTTGTTTTAGCAGCTCTTCAAAGCGAGCGCACACACTGATGATGCTCCATGTTGTGAAAGTCCAGGCTGGTTGAGCTGTAGTTCCTGCAGTGTCTACAGTGTGTAAATGTCGTGAGTGAACAAATCTTTTATATGAATCATAAAACGTGTTTGTTGTTTTTCACAATTATGAATTCACAAGACCTCTCAGCAGCCAGAGTCTGCAGTAAAGAAGTGACAACCTTAAAGAGGAACTATGCAGGACTTTATCTTAATTATGCTACATTTTTATCTTACTTAAACAACTTTGGAGTAACTGGGATGGTTAAATAAATAACATAACTTCTTACAGGGAGAATGGAGGCTCTCTGCCTTCCAGCTAGCATCTCTTGGCTTGTGGGAGGTGCAAGATCAGCACCTCCAACCCGGTGTCTCAGATCTCGTCTCTGTAGCACTGCAACACAAATGCACCCTGTAACCTGTAATCTCTTGTTTATGACAGATAAGACTACACAAATATACACATCATAACATATATATGATAATTAATGTTATCCACCGCTCCATGGATTGCTTTCTTGCCGGCCTCATTGAAAACAAATGCACATGGCCAGGAGGAGGGTTAGAAACAGAGAAAAAGCGACCAGACTTGCATAGTTCCCCTGTAAAGCTGCATCTGCATTTCTTCAGCAAAACAAATTATCACCCCATTCATGCGTCAGAGTGATGTTCCCATAATGGTTCTATGTTCAAACCTGGGTCTTTCTGCCTGGAGTCTGTGTAGGGTTCCTCATGCTACTCCAGCCAATGGGTGTAAGCCATACTGATATTGCTAATAATGGTTTAGCGGTTTTGCTTTAACATGTTGAAATGCTCCTTTAAGCACGCTGTTGGTGACAGCCACTCACAGCCACTTAGCTCTCAGACAAGGTTAAACATCCAAAGGGGCAAGACGTTTTTTTTCACCATTGCACCTAGTTGAGCCAAGAGTGAATCTTGTAACTTTGGTTTTTGCTTTTCCAGTAAAGTTTTTTGAACGGAGTTACTGCCTCAGAAGATTCTTTTCATGTCAAGCTTGTTGCCAAAGTGACTGCTTAACAGTGGTGGAGTACTGGGTTGATGAAAGATTGCCGCTGTGTGTATGAGCAAGAATGTAGCGATAAGATATTTATTACGATACAATAAGCAAGAAGATATATCGCGGTTTTTCCTTTTTTGACCGTGCTAAATTAGCCAATGCTTGAGCATGTGATGAGCCGCAGACCTGTACTCTTGTGAGATCAGAGTGGATGGCTGAATGACTGCTGCCAACCAGCAGTCACTGTTTTAAATTCAGCATTTTAATCGGCACAGGACTTTTGAATATCGATACAGTATTGTGAAAGAAATATCCCAATATATATCAGTGGATTGTTATTTTCTTACACCTCTACTCTGGCCTCCTCCCAGTACAAAGACTCGGAGGGACATCGGTGGGTTTGAATTACCGTTGTGAATGTAAGATTGACTAGCTGTCTGTCAGCGCTGTGTTGCCCTGGTAACCTGTTCTGGTGTACCCCTACCTCACCCAGTGTGTGTTGGGAGCAGACCCTATAGGGAAGTTGTACAGATATTGAATAAATGAATGAATGGTCCTATTTTCAAACACTGAGCACACATGGAGCAAAATCATTTAGAGTTGGGACTCTGGCTTCATGGCAGTTACTGAGTCCAACATTCACACTCCTTCTAGTTTTGTGTTAATCCTCATTACGCCGTGCTTTGCTTTGTCCCCACTCTGGCTTTTACAGACATGGGGGTGTAAAAACTGTGAAAAGCTCCATAGAGATGAGAGGACCTGCTGAGTTTGGAGTTAATTCTCTGTAGCTTCCTCACCAGGAAGGATCCACTTCATGTTGCACTCAGTCTTTAAGTAAGCTGTAAGTCACATGACTTGAAGTCTGAAAACCTGAGACCTGCTTGATGAAAGACTTGACTTCACTTTGACTTGAGATGGTCAATTAAAATTGAGATTTTTGCATTTTCATGTTTATTTTTTTTTAAATATAGTTGACATTTTCTTTTTGAAGCGTGCTTTCTAGTGTGTTTCCTGCCAACCAGCTATTATGGGAAGGAGCTAAAATTTAGATTACAAGGGGAAAATAACATTTGCCATAGCGAAGTAAGCCTACACACATAAGATTTTATGGAACTCCTTTCTGTTCCCTCCCCCACCCCTTCACAGGTATAACTGAAGCAGTGCGGTCACAGATGTGGACACTGGCACAAAATATTCACCAGGTGTGAAGAGCTGCAAGAGTTTTCATTCATCTTCAAGGTAAAACTCAACTTCTCATGGCCTCTGTCTTTAAATTATCGAACTAACCCGAGGCTGATCCTCTGGATTTCATAAAACTTGACTTGTGACTTTCTTGAATCCCACCATAGTAAACTGAGACTTACACACATTTTGTTTTAATGTCAAAATACTGCAAAATCAATTTCTTTCTTTTCTGTCTCAGCTATAAATGTCATGTAATTCCTCGGCGCCTTTACTCTCTCCTTCTTCTCTGGTCTGAACTGGGGCTTCTTTGGCCCACATCATTACAGCCTCCTGCCAGAAACACTCCCCGGAAACAATGGTGTGTATTCTTATCACGTCCCATGTGTTCCCAACCGAGGCGGTTAACTGCGATTTAAGGTCCTGCTCTCACCCTGCTGCTCTCACACTTTCTGTAGCTGCTGATGCCAAGACACCTTCGCTATAGTTTGTGATGGGTGCAAATACAGCTCAGCACCCTCCCAGCCGAGTGTCACTCAGAGCAGGAGGTGCAGGGTTTCATTATAACCCAGCTTTGGTTGAAGGTGTGTTAATTAGTGAAGGTCTTTATTTGGAAACCTCTGTGTGAATACACACAGCTTCCGCTGGTGACCACTGGAGAGGAAGAAAGGAGCTGTCTGTGGGAGTGTGCTCTGCAGATTTGGTTCATTTCAGCGCAGCGGCGTTGAAACGCTCTTCACTGGCAATTTAGCCCCTATCAGTTCTCCATAATCCCCCAGGTGCCGTGGTTTGGCTTCAGACCAAAATGAACGACTTTATCTACGAAATAATGAGCGTGTTAACAGAGAGAGCCACAGCCAATTATTGTTTCATCCTGAAAAACGATGCTTGTTTACAGGCATGTAGCTGCAAAACGATAACAGCCAGCTGCACAAAAGGTCGCGGGATTGTGAATGCAAATAAATACGCGAGGTCTGTCCAGCTATTTAATTTAAGAGTGTTAATGCCAATAATCAGGGTTGCTTTCTTGCTCGGAGGAGGAGCAGGAGGATAGCGAGATGGGTGAAGAGGCAGAGAGGGAAGGAGGGGGGATTTACCGATACTTGGCTGAGTTCTGACGCCAGCACCGAAGTGATGTAAGGGACAGAGGGAGGGAGAGAGCGGAGAAGGAGGAGAGAAGAAGTACGGGGGGGGGGGGGGGAGAGAAGAGGAGGAGAGAGGAGGAGAGAGAGGTCTCGGAGCTCTGATATTCTGCTCACTTTCAGAGACCCAGACAGAGCAACTCCCAAGCGGGTATCCTGACAGAGGTAGGCGGCTCTCACACTCCCTCTCTTTTAATATAACAAGAGAAAATATAAATGCATGAAACCTGATTTCAGTTTGCATGTGTGGATGCTGACAGACGCGGTGGTGTCTCTGCCGTGAAGCGGAGCGCGGCAGCGGGCGCAGGGTGAAATGATTCACATGAGGAGAGCATGTTCCTTCAGATTTCGTGATGTGTGCGTTACCAAGTTGAATGTGTGCTGCAAACTGCAACAGCGACATAATGTTAAAGAGTAAAATCAGTCGTGTAGGAGCGTGCTGCTTAATAACGCGTGGGACGTGAGGGTAATACCTAATGAGCCCGTTTGGCTTGTTTGTTTCTGCAGCCGAACTTTGATTAGCACAGGACCGAGTGAGGCTCCGGGAATCAGCACCTTGGACAGCGACGCGCCAACTCAGCCGGGCGGACAGCGCACGGAGCCCGGGCAACCATCCGCTCCCTACCCCGTCTGGATATGCTGCTCTCCCGCCACCGCTCCCCGCTGGCTCGCAATGGACTTTAGTTTGTCTGTTGCATAATAAGAGCAGAGAAATGTCCTTGACAACAGCCTGCACGGAGCCGAATTCAGCATGACGGCTGCACAGGAGACCGAGCGAGCAGCGGAAGACTCGATGGCGAAACTTACACCTGACTGAACCTGCACCCAGAGTTGACGCGTCTTTGCCAGAACATAAGCTCGTAGAGTTTTTTGCACGACCATGGGGATAAGGCACCTTCTGTTGCTGCTCATATACCTGGACCCGCTGAGCGTGCTGAGCGCCGCTACAGGCGGCAAGAAACCCAAGCAGCCGTCCAAAAAGATCCCCAAAGCTACCGCGGTCCCGTCAGTCGTCCCGCCGCAGAAGACTCCGCAGCCGCCGCCCGCCAGCACGCACGACACCTGCCTGGGCTACTACGACGTGAGCGGGCAATATGACAAGATGTTCGAGTGCAACAACACGGACCACCGGTACTGCTGCGGGACGTGCTACCTGCGCTTCTGCTGCGAGTACAAGAAAGACCGGCTGGATCAGAAAGCCTGCAAGAACTACCACACGCCGGTGTGGGTGCAGACGGCCGCCCCGTCCCCAATCCCGACCGGGGAAACGTACGATCTGAGCATGGATCAGACCAACACGGCGGTCTACATCACCTGTGGGATCATAGCCTTCATCATAGTGCTGGGGGTGTCGGTCAAAGTTGCTTATGACAAAGCCACAGAGCCGCCTCAAGAGATGAACATACACAGGTGAGTGTGTGGAGGCTCGAATACCTGAGTTCATCAGCAGGCCTATTCTATTCAGTATGTTCTCATTACACCATTACATGTAAAGACTGGCCCATCCAGGCAGACCCCCCTGCAGGCAGGGGTCAAAGGTCAAGCCTGAACAGTGCTGCAGTCATGTTCAGTGAAGGCTACCACCATATAAGTTCATATGTTTCTATGTGAAGTTGAGGTCAGTAAGTTTTTCCCTCTGTATCAGATATAATGAGGTTAAAATCAGGCTGACAGTGTTTGAATTAATTAACAGATCATTATCTAATGGAACCTCAGATCAGATTCTATTAGATTTGCACCAGATGTTTAATTCAAACAGATGAAACGAAATGATGATGGAGGAGTTGAAAGAGAACTGTACTACAGTGACTGTGGATGGCTGTGGCTTGTGTGTGTGTGTGTTAGTGTGTGTACATCTGTTGTGTGTGGGAGTGAGCAGGAATGGTGCCAAGCGTTTACACTGGATGTTTGTTCATTTAGGTTCATCATAAGATCTCTGTTTTTTGCTCCATTAAGCTGAAATAATCCTCATAATAAAAAAGGCATCTGTTAGGTTTGAATCTGATCATGGTGAAAGTTAGCCTCAGTCACAACCTAACCCCCCCAGTCCTTCACTGTCCCCAACCCCACCCACATATGAATGTCTGGTGCGTGGAGTGGGGGTTTCATGGGACACCATCTCACCTCCACAGCTGGCTCCAGTTTCCTCCCCAGGCCACAGTATGAGCCTGATCATACATGAGTGGACCACATGTTGTAAGGGTGCTCCCGCATCGGTGAACAAACGCTGACACACATTATTACCTTAAGATTGAATAGGTTTTTTTATTGGATGCATTATTCAACACTTGAGCGATCTTAAGACTGTGAATAATGGATAGTGTTAACATTGGGACTGTATCAAGGTCACGTGACATGCACACACCGCTGCACATTCAATAAGGAGCAGGCAGAGGAGGGGTGAGGCTAAAATATTAATTTAAAAGCAAAGGTTACGCCAGTGATACATTTGTCATACGAAAGCTTTGAGCTGCTACGGCGCTGCAGAAGTAATTTGATTTCCTTTTTTTTTTTCTAAAGCTCTGCCAGAAAAAGCAAACAAACACTTTTTGAACTTTCTTTCATCATGATTGCTCCCCCCCCGAGGGCTCCATCCTTCCATATGCACCTGGTGCGGTCTGAAAAACATTCAAATTCAACCCAATTAGACGAGAGACTCACACATCCAGTGTTGTTTCTCCTGCAAATGAACAGTCGTCATGTTCCCAGCCGCAAAGGAGATGAAGAAACAGAGCAGCCCTGATTTACCCATGATAGCACGACACTGTCTGAACAATTAGCAGCCATTCGGTGTTGTAAAAAGGAAAATAGACGCACCACCGCTTTGTTTTTTCCTCCAGTTCAGCTGCACTCACTCAGAAAAAACTACACCAGAAAGGAAAAAACCACATGTCTCTTGTTCAGTATTAACGCTTGTTCTTTGTTTTTGTTTCCAGGGCCCTTGCAGACATCCTGAGGCAGCAGGGGCCCATCCCTATATCACAATATGACTGTGAGAACTTCGCAGCAATGAACGGCTCACCCAAAGACAACACGCCAGTCAGAACCTCATCCAAGAACCACTACACCCCTGTTCACACCTCCAAATCTAACCACGGTAAGAGCCCTTCTGTCTCTGCGCTGCGCTCAGATCCAGAGCTTCACAAGCATCTATGAGTTTATATGTCACGACTGTTGGTCAAATATAGCTCAGAGGCAGATTTCAGCAGTTTAACCCCTTAGCCCACATCTATCTCAGTGAGTCTGTGTGATGCATCTGCAACACATGTTCATTATGTCTGTGTAAAAGTTCTGCAGCATCCCCTCCCCACCTCCATAAAAGCACCCACTGCGTTTGCTCTTTCAGCAACGTAATCTGCGATGTTAACATCCAGTAATCATCCGATTTGAGCGAGAGAGTGCGGGGAGGAGAGCAACAGAGAAAAAGACGGGCCTGCTAGCGGAGATAATTACAGGCTGGCAAGGTAGCACAGCCCCACAGCCTCTGACAGGCTGCAAGTGATGACCTCTCAGTCAGTCAGCGGGCAAATCAGACGCAGCAACGCAACGGTGTGATTTTACTCCGCAATCCGGAGAACAGACAGGGGGGTGTAAATTGGTATCAGGGGCTTAAAAAAAAAGCGTGCAGGAACAACAAGGAGTCTGGAGGACGTCAGTCAGCACCGGCGGCTTCCCAGGCAAAGCAGGTGTTATCAGATTGAGAGAGACAAAGTCACTTGGGGGAGAGGAACACAGATGGAAAATAATGAGATATTTAAAACACAAAGTAGTCGCTGAGATGGAAAGAAAAGCTGAAAGATGTGTCGACTCAGTGAGCAGGGTATTAATACAGAAACAAACTGGGGGTGTTCATTCTATGGACGTTAATGCATCAGTATGATGATGATGATGATGATGATGATGATGTGTGTGTGTGTGTGTGTGTGTGTGTGGCATCTGCCATTAACATTGGAAAAGTCTTTTTTTTATATTGGGTACATATTTGATCATCACCTTCAGCCCTACCCTACAGAACCACAGGAGGCGTGACCTGAACAAACTGCTTTACTGCTATTAGGTAAAATGTGCAAACAGCTTCAGTGGTGTCAGTCAACCCGTCCTATATTTGAAATTTGATTTCTGTTTATTATAAGTCATAACAAACATAATGTTAATGTGCTTGGCCAATGGGCAAGGTCCTGATGTAACAATATCATGGTGTACAAAGAGCAGCACTTGGCATGAGGGAGGAGAACACAAGAACGAACCTAGGGCAGTACCATGCTGGGTTGGGTTGGGCTGAGAGATGAATGGCTATGTCTGGACAGACCAGGCTCTAGACATATGGAAATATGTCTCATCATTCAGCTCTCCTTTATTCAGTCTCATGGTCCCATCCTGTTGGAGATACATAATGGTGGCATATTTTAAGCCTAGAGACCAGACCAGCCATGAAAAGTTGGTCTTCATCTTCTGGTTTGGAATGGAGGCATCACATGTTCTGGGTGCAGAACGTGTGATCTGTTCAGAGAGCAATGTTATTCTGTCTTCATATTATTGTATCATGTTCCTGACCTCCAACCTGTTTTCTCCTACGCTCTGAAAATTTCAGAGTGAAGTACCTGCATGTAGGCACTGGACTAATGAAACCTGATTGGTGGATCTGGTCTTCCTCTCTCACTGCAGTCAGGCTCACTGCTCATTTAAACAGTGACAGAAAGAGCAGATAGACAGTGGTTTATCATTACTGTACACTGAAAAGCATATTCATCCCTGAACTGACAGGTTAGGGGTGTATTTGAGAAATAGGGTTTTAGCCAATTAATTATGTTTCTATAGATTCACCATGTAGTCCTGTTCTAAAGGGGGCACCCACCATAAAATACAAGACTACACCTTCACCCCCTCAGTCCATTAATGAGACAGTATCTGTAGCAGCATGCAAAAGGATCTAGAGGTCAAACATCCCAGCTCCTGATACCTGTTGTTCTTACAGGTGAGTTGAAATTTGCATCCTCATCTTGAATTAATAAAAGAGACTGTGCACACTTACACATCTATCTAAATAGTTGTTGGGAACATTCAGTCACTGCATCAGTCGGTCACTCTCTGTTCATGCAGGGGGTGGGGCTGGTGTACGTGGCACACTACCTTTAGTTTGACCTTGCATGCGTTTATACCCAGTAAAGGTCGGGCATCACTTTAACTGTCTCTGTGTCGCTCTGCTTGACTGCAGCTATTTGCCTGTTTGCACACAATCGCTGCAAAGACAGAGAGCTCAACTTGCGCCTGCTCAGTTCAGTCTACCCCGTCCCGCTCTCCACCCCACAGCCTCTTCATCAGGGACTACAGCGGTCCTGATGGGGTTGGACATGAAAGGCAGTGACAGCCCGGGCAAAAGCGTGGTTAATGTGTGCATATAAATTGGGAGCTCTGTGACGCTGTGGAGAGGGAGCCCACTCGCTCTCACAGAAAATGCATATTCATGTGCGCCTAAATGGGCATTTGGCACAGAGCGGGGAGGCAGGGCTCTTATGGAGAGGCTCCTCAGCTGGAGTTGCTGCTGAGGACTGGCTCTTCACTTCCACAGGTTTTGAGACACTTTAAAATCAGGTGGAGAGACCTCCGTAAAACAAGTGGCTAAAGGACAGTATCAACTTGTGTCAAGAGCAGGAATAACATCAATTTCTCCTTTGATCCTCAGCCCCGTCACCCTCAGAGCTAATCACTTCCTCTGACGTTCTCCTTCTAACTCTAAGCTTTTGTTTAGGCTCTGTTCTAATAACACATGCTGATTTATTTTTTTAACATTTGCAGGCTTTGTATGCTGACATTGTACCCGCCTGCACCTTACAGCCATATATATATATATGACTGTAAGGTGCATATATATATATATATATATATATATATATATATATATATATATATATAAAAACAGGGCCTAAAGCAGAAAAAGTACAGGCAGCATAATATGATACCAGTGCGAGAGCTTCTATTTTTATTCACATCCACTCTACTCTCTCTTGTTGTGGGGCTCAGATCCATTTTGGTCAGGGTGTAAACACAGAGCCCCCCACAGCCACAACAGGGAGCACTCTGTGGGGAGGAGTGGGTGCTTTAACAGGAGTTCACTGTTGGTTAAAGTAAACAATAACTACTTCTCAAAATAATGGAGTTTGGCCCTCAGCTCTCCTCAGATGAGAATGATTTATTTACTGCAGGTAAGAGATTTGCCTGAAAAGTTGTTGCTTGGTTTCTTCTCCGACATCTCCTTAATGCACCGAATGATGAAACAGAGTTTCCAGGTGGCGCGGAGGGCAGCAGCTTCTTTCCTTTAACTCAGATTATACGACAGAAACCAGAGGGGAACAAAACAATTACTCCCATGAAAAACAAAGAACGGGCAAATTGGATTATGAGTTCTATGGAGGCTGCGTTTACTGCACCAGAAAAATCAGTGGTAATGGCAGCATCAGAGAGCGCACTCATGTGGAAGTTGGAAAGCCTTCAGCTTCTATACAGTGAGTGTCTGAGATCCTATGCAGCTCTCCAGGGATTTGAGCAGTCAGTTATGAGCCAGTGGCAGATAAGCAGCCTCCTGAGCTTAAAGGTCAGCTGCTGTGGACAATTAGGGGTTGTGATGATAGAATAACATTTCCAGGTATTTAGCGGCTTTGACGTGACCTTCAGATATTTTTAAATGGGTGTGTGTGTGTGTGTATGTGTGTGGTGTGTAGTGTGCTATCCCCAAGAGCTGCTCAGACAACAGGTCGTGCCTAAATATGAAAACATTGATTTAATTACTCTAATTATTCATTGAATATTCACTGAGCCCTCCCACAGCTACCACATTAAACCCCACCCCCACCCACCCTCCCCCTCCTCACTCTATGCCTCTAGTTAATTCTTACCGCGTGCCACTAATATCTCCACATTGACCCCGCTGGCTCCCCATTGGCCAGATAATCACCCCCCCATGTTAAAAACAACATTTCTGTGCTGACTGCGTCAACATGTTTAATAGAGGCTTCCTCCTGAGTGCACCTGTGTTAAAGCTCAGCATCTGGGAGACCTCGACTAATTGTCTCCTGCCCTAGATCTCATTATTGCCCCTTATTATACAGCCGGACCTTTGCCCTTCCACCCCACTAAGCCCCCCAAGTGTACAAGTGTATGTGCGTGTGGAGGCTTCAGGCGGAGATCTATCAGCGTCAACTGGTGTGGACCAGGATACTGCACTGCACCATTAGTTTCATGAGTGGGTAGGGGCAGGGTTAAGAGACAGGGCACATGTATTTGGCAGGACGGCATTTAAAAAAAAGGATGCAAGACAAAGATGAAGATGATACGCGAAGCCAAACTCCAGCTGAACGACGTTATCACGGCGATGTACGCAGCTCCATGTCCACTCCAGCAGATCAGCATCTGATAACGCTATAAAATCAGTATAGCATGTAAATTACCTCTGCCTGGCTGTGTTAAAGCTTAATCGACCTTGGAGTCAGATAACCTCCCCAATGCCAGCCACACAGCAGCACATCCAGCACGGTTCAAGATATAATTATCTTATTATTCACATTTTTCCACTCTCCTAGCTAATTCAGAGGTGTAGGTGTCCAGCGAAGAAGTCTGATTAAAAAAAAAAAAAAGAAAAAAGTATTACCATATGAATTCTCAGTGCACAGCTAGTGCCGTTGCACGCTCATCCTCTGTGGCACATTGTTGAGGTGAAAGTCACGAATTTCTTTATATCAAGGACGATAAATTCATAATGTGTAGCCTTCCCCCTGCAGGCTCCTCTTCACGCTACCTCACCTTAATGAGCTGGGAATGGGAGCAGGAGGAAGAGGAGGGGAGGAGGATGGTTGCTTTTGAAGGGTCTTTCAGATTCAGAGGTTGTCGCAGTGGGTCGTGGAGGGGCCTACCAATGACACAGGTGACAAAGGAAGAAGACAATAGCTCACGCGTGTGTGTGACACTCACCACAATTGCTGGGTATGATAGAGGGGGAAAATAACCCCTAGAAGATTTTTCCATCTGCAACCATGAAAGCAGCGCAGACAGAGGTGTGATTGAGTTCAGAGTGCATCTGTGTGTCGATGCTGGGAACATATTGCTTTTATTTCTGAGGATCATCACACCATGTTTTCTCCCACCATTTCCACCATCTCCCCCCATCGGTGCTTTGGGTGGGTGGGGATATAACATCACTTGGGGGTTTGTGTTTGACACCTCAGTGAAGGAGCCATTGAGAACATGATGGAAAAGTCCAAACACTGTTTTCTAATCTTAAAGAGCTTTTAATATAAACCATATTAAAGATTCCCTGAGATTTGGGCTTGTGACAACTTTAATGTGAATCCCATTAATCAGAGCTGAGGATCCATTAATGAGCTGATGATGGAGAAGAATAATCATGAACATTTTAACAATCAGCCCTGATGCTCTGTTCTGGCTCGTCATGGCAAAATACATATCATAAAGGGGAACAAATATTTTACAACATTAATAGCATGAGACATTTGTCTGAGAGTGATTTTTTTTTTTTACTTTATTTCCTGTTCAAGCAACTTTCTTTCAATAAATATGTAGATAAAAGTACACTCTTCTATCTTTTTGAGTGTGTCTACACATTGATAGTAGGAATTACTGCACTGATCCAAGTAAAGAGTGACAGCACATCATTTCCAAATGTAACAATCCTCATCTGTGACTGATGATATGTGAATGTAATCAGGACCAATTGCAATGTCCCTACGTTCAATTGGATAAACAAAAGAAGAAGAAAAATAACAACACCTCCATGAATATATTATACTCTTTTGTTTCCTTTGGGTTTTAATCTCAACTCTTGTCAGATCATTTCATTTAAGTTTTCTTCTCTTTTCTTTTGAGAATTGTCTCACTTGGTTTTCACCATTAAGACACACTAGGATACAAAAGATGAAATCTCTGGTCTGGACAGAACATTAAAATACATTGAAATGGCAGTTTGAGGAACTTTAATGCAATCTGAGGTCTGTCACAAAAGATCTCACCTCCAGTGGAGGGCAAGAAACTGCCACAACATGATGTGCTCATGTTTCCCTGCCTGTTCAACTACAGCACAGGAAATAAAGAAATAACATTCAGCGACATGGACGTGTGTACATGTAACAGCAGCAGGTGAAAACCATGAATACACGAGGTGCAGCTCTCAGCAGAGTCCTGACAGATATCCATCAGATGTCCTGAATGACTGCAGGGGAACTTCCTCAACTCAAGTCAAAATCTGTTTATACAGAAAAACATGACAAGTCACAAATTTGCCCTTGAATTATACACAGAAAATTCTGAGAGAATGCTCGGGAAGATCAACAGAGGAGGGATCAGTCCTCCAGCAGAGACACACATACCACAGAGCCACGATTGTTTAATTAACCAAGAAAATAACTGTCATGTCAGACGATATTGATGATATTGTACATAAATTACAAACTCAGCTCTGATTGGGCAAAATAAAATAGTATCCTGAATGTTGTGTTGCATTTTATTCAAGTTCTGGTAGTTTGTCAAAGTTACATCATAGAGAAGATGTGACCATAACTACGAGCTGAAATAGAAAACAAACATGAATCTGTTTGTGTCATTGACTGTCTCCAAGCTGCTGGTCCAGTTGTGGTTGGAGCTAGCATTACTTAAAGTCATAGGGCCATGACTGTCAGCCTGCCACCTCTCCAGTGTTTGACATAGTATGTGACTCAAGCATCCCATAGTGTCTAAAATGGTCCATTATAAGACACAAACAACTTTAGGTTAACACTGTGTGTACCTGTGTGTGTGACCAGGTCTCCACTATGGAAAGGAGAGTGTGCGGAGCAGTGGAGGAGCCGACCTCCACAACTTCATCTCCTCCGGCTTTGTGACTCTGGGTCGAGGCCATCCGAAAGGTAAAAGAACCTTTTCTCTCCTTCTTTCTTCTCCTCTTTTGTCACACAGGAGACTGAATGAGCTCTTCTTATCTACCAACGCTTCGTTTTTCACCCACTGAATTCTAAACCCAGCCAGGTCATGTCTCAATGCTTCGACACCTGTGATCAGCAACGAGACGCAGGCCGAGGTGAAAAGTTTCCACATTCAATTTCTGTCCTGAACAATTCGCACGGATCCCCGCGGAAGGCCGGTGCTAGCGCAGAGTCGGCGACTCTGAACATATCCCCAACACTCACACACACAAACACAGTCATTAGCTGGGGCCAGAGTTTTCCCATGGGTAATACATTGATTAGTATGCAGCCATGTTGGCCAAGCTCTGCTGATTTATTTCCATTCATTTGGGCTTCACAAATCAGACCTTGTGTGTATGTGTGTATTCGTGTGTGTTACCTTGTCGGGGATTGTGAGGCCGCCTCCTTCACAGCTACTGCTTTTGAATGTGGGGAAAGCTCCCGGTGTTTCTTGCTGGCTGACCCTCCAGTAAAACGGGGTGTAAATGTAAAGTGGTTCGACCGCTGCGTGTTTCCATTGCAGAGGCTGCAGATCTCCTCTTCATTATACTAATTACAGCAGCTGATGACCTGTCCTTGCTTTAATAAAAACTGCACAGACTCATGTGCTGCTCGGCTTCTGTCTCAACACGGCACCGCGGCTTTGTCTCCGAGCGCGCCAAGCCACAGGAGCCTGGAAGCTTCTCTTCATTCTTATTTCTAATGAGGAACCGTTGTATTTGTTTACATGAAATTAGCTGTTTTTCTCTTCGCTTTTTGCTTCGTTTGTTTTCATCCCCAGAGGAGGTCTCACAATGGCATTTATATGCAGCCAGGAAAAAAAACACACTTCTGATGATCTCCACAAGAGATTGGGGGGAAAAAAATACTAGGTTTTATGAATCCTGATTCTTTTAAATAGATTTTCTCCTCTGTACAAATATCACAGCACCATTTGGGGCTATATATCTGTCACAACAGCATGGGGTACGGTTTAGTGTTCGGCATCTGTGCAGTCAAATCTGTTTTTTCTCGCAGCCTTTGATTCCTCTGCTGCAAAAACAACAAATGAAATGTGACAGATTGGGAAGGTCTGCTGATGAGAGAAAACGATAGAAAAAGAAGAGGAGTGAAGCATGTGCAGGGCCCTCGCTTGTTAAACAGCACTCTTCTTCTCCGATGTATCTGTTGGGCTGTCTTATGCCCACAGGCAGGTATTACTGTGGTTTGAATCTTAAAATCAATGAAGTTCTGGTGTGAAGTTTGGTTCAGATATTGCTGCTGCCTGGTTGTATCTTCAGCGCTGTGCTGGAGAACAATCACTTCAGGGTGGTGGAGGGAAATGAACAGTTTAACCAAGCCTCCCCCGCTCTCGCACACTCTCTTATAAGCACTCTCCGTGTGCACAAAAGCAGAATAGTTTCAGCTGCATGATGTATCACTTCTTTCCTTGACTTATTGAAGGATATAAATCGCTCCTGTCCTCAGTGTTTCTGACAACACACACTCATTTATCTTTCTACCTTAATGATTTACAAACTCACTAAATCACTCCATCCAGCCTCTTGACCCGAGGTTGGATTCATCCATACACACAATATGCACGTGGATTTTTTTTTAGCGTGCAGAGATAATGAAGCTGTGGGGGCTGGTCGTGAACCTGCGGTGATGAGATAGAGGCACATTAAGGGGAGTAAACAGTCCAGTTGAATTGAAATCACAGCTTCGTTATTGTTATTTTTTTTCCAAGAGGTTTGCACAGCTTGGTTTGCTCTGGCTGAGAGGAAGAATGCTGGGAAAGAGCAACGCAAATAAATATTCACTGGTCAGTCATTGGGAAAATTCGGTTTCCACATGAATCTGGAAACAGATGTTGTCTTCTCAGCTGCTTTTTAGTCTATATGTTTTTTTTCTTCTTCACTTAGGAGTCATGATGTCGCCCTCTGGCTTGGATAAACATGGTGCCTGTTACCGTGCTTAATTATACAGACACGGAAGTATGTTTGGCTGTTAATTATATGGCAAGCTGCGTACATGTGTGTGTGTGTGTTGCCGTGCAGCCTTTGGGGAGGACAGGTGAGGTCAGGGGCTGTTGCTGAGCGTCAGAACAGCTGGATGCTTCACATCTGTGTGGCGGGGTACAAAACAACCCTGTGCTGAATTCCAAACAAGATCAGCCACGAGGCACCAGGGGAGGAGGGGCTTTTATGTTGCTTTGCCCTCCCTCCCCCCCAAAAGCTTGGTCGCAAAATTGAATCCAAACTTTGAGTTACTCTGGTGTCATTTACCTTTTTGGTGCACAACCTTCCCCTCAGCTCCCTCTCCCCCTCCGACGCCCTGAAGTGCCTTTTAGCCACCATGAACTCAACATGAACTTCTTGTAGCTACACCGCATTGTTTTTAGCAGTGTCCTGATTCCACTCTTAAACAGGACTTTTATTGTGAAGCAGCTAAGGGTAATGCAATGTATTCACAAAGCGATGTGGACACTTTTCATGCTGTTTAATATGATAAAACATGATGCATTAAGAAACCAGTGCATCATCTGCATAAAACCTTTTGCCTTGTCATGCTGCACTATAAAAACCTTTGAGCTTGAGCTGATATTCACAACTCAAAAGTGTCTCAGTCACTGTTTTAAGTGATAACAAGTTATGTGACATATGGTTATGATGGTATATGGTGTCCCTGCAGGAGGTCTGGGTTTGCACAATATCAGTTTGGAGAAGGAGGCCAGAGTAGAGCCCTGTGCAGGACTGTTTTCTTCATCCCACTCCTGCCCGCTCCCGCTGAATTTCTGACCATTACCGCCCACACCTGCAACGTGTGTGTTACGCTCCTGCCCGCTCCCACCCGCTCCCGCAATGTCTATGTCCACTCCCGCCTGCACCCGCAAAACTCAGAGAATTTATGCCTGCATAATAATAAAGATGCATTGATTTTGTCTTCTCCTGTCCCGCAGGAGAAATCACGTCATTTTCTAGGCTGTTATGGGGTTGTTTGTTTTGTTTCCCTGGCCTGCATGTCTTTTGACGCACTAGTCAGGGATTCTTTCTGTTGTAGAGACCTTGTTTTAGCTTTTTTTCTACTTCATTTGTTGACGTCATCACCCTGTTACACCCACAGTATATTTTTTTAGCTGCCCGTTCCCGCCCGCAGCAAAGTTCAAACTGCCTGCTCCCGCAAGATTTGTGTTGGGTCCCGTGGGACCCGGCGGGACCCAATCCCAATGCAGCCCTCTAGGCCAGAGCACTGGCACATGAAGCTGGGCAGTGTAGAGAAAATGTAATTCCCTCTCCCCCTTCCCCTGTTTTAAACAACTCCCTTCTTTCACTATATTTTAAAAACACTGAACATCTGTATACCTACACAGTGTAATGTATTGATCTGCAGATCAGAAGTTTCAACCATAAAGGACTGTTGTGAATCATTTCAGAGACAAATAGACAGTTTGATATAAGAATTTAGATTAATTGACACAGTATTTACATTATTTCATTTGTTTTTCCAGCTAACAGCAGGAGACCACACTATGACAGTTAGTGCATTAATGGTACATACTGTGCATTACAGGTATGAAGCACAACACCACACTGACACAGTGACTGACTGCACTTATGTCACATTCACAGTCCTCATTGTGTTCAGGGTGTTTACAAGCTGCACAATGTTTTCACGGTTTCAGCTGAACAACAGCTGCAGCTGATGATGAATTGTTGAGGACGTTCAGTGAAATAGCTCACTGAAAGTGTGAATGTGTTTACATCTGTATCATATATGGAACATATGGAAGCCCTGAATGAGACCCAGATGAATAATGAACCCTATATCACATACGAGACAATTAGTTTTGTTAATATATTTAATAGTTAATTGATTTATATATTAATTTCAGAGACACATCACATTTGTATACAGGAATGGATGGATGGATGGATGGATGAATGTGATTTTCTTTTTAAGATGGTTTTTGCGGCATTTTTGCCTTTGGCACTGTGCCTCTGGCACAGTCAGGAATCAATCTGGCGATCACTGCATTGTTTTTGAAAATGGGCTATACAAATAAAGTTGCCTTGCCTTGCCATTGGGCATTGCTAACATGGGATGTTAGCATCACATTTGATTTCTGGGTACTTAACATGTGAGTGTGTATGAACATATGATGACAAAGCACACAAGCAGCTGTGGCTCAGGAGGTAGAGTAGGTCGCTCACTAACCTGAGAGTTGTTGGTTTGACTCCCGGCTGCTCCTGTCCCCATGTCAAAATGACTTTGGGCAAGACACTGAATCCACACACACAGGTTCATCTGGAGTGTGTGTTTGTGTGTGTGTGTATGTGAATAATTAGCTTTCAAGCTTATGTGTGAATTGGTGAATGTGACGTGTAAAGAGCTTTTTCTCTTATAGAACAGATCAACATGAGGTGATAGGTGTGAACCAGTTACTCCCTGTTGTAGCTGAGCTGAATGATGGAATAGATGGGGAGCAAGAGACACCAATGGACACAGAGACCTCCCTTCCTTTCACACACATCACGGTGAACTTCACACCAGCTTATAGAGCATTGGTGTCTCCTCAGACGAAGAAGAGCACTGTGACATTTTTCTGTCCTGACAGTCAAACCACCAGCAGTGAAGAGCTTTTCTGTGTTGGAACATTTCATTTTTCACAATTTCACGACTCCCTCTGAATTCTGCTGCTGCTGTATGGAGTCAGGTGTAGTGTGAGGGTGGGTGGCCATCTGTTCCCTGCATGAGCTCCCTTTGCTCAAAGTCTTAAGTCTGTCTAAACAGTGATGAAATGCCGCTGCGGAGATGGTTTAGTTTGGGGATTCTGGGAGAATCCTTTATTTTTTCCTTTGCATTTTTTCACGGAAGAATTAACACACGGGTTCTTTGATGTTTTTCAAAATTCTTCCAATTTATTTTGAACTCTAGCCTCCCGTTTTCCCTGAGTGACAATCTTTTAGTAATGCTAAACTTTATTTAGCATGCACAGCTGCTTACCTTGCTCCTGTCCCCTCAGCCATCTGCCCACACCGACGCTCCGCCTCACACAGTCCCTCTCTCCTGTGCTTTCTGTTGTCCTCTTGTCCAAAATTAGGAGGCAGCGAGGTTGAGGCTTCTGTCAAACTGAGCCAAACTAATGAGGATGCTCACTGATCTGTTGTATGTGTATGTGCTGCTGTCAGATGGGACTGCACTGTTACACTGCCTTGGGTGTAAAAACTACAGAACTCAGTTTGAAGCTTCAGAGTCGCCAGTAATTGTATAAAAGTTTTCTGGGAACATAATCTCAAAAGATAGATAAGAGGGAGCGGCGGCAGCTCGGCTTCGCCTTGTTTGCGGGCAGCGGTGATGCAACGCTACACCACATCATCCTGTAGCCAATCGTGGCTTTATATTAATTGTTGTTGTCACAGAGGAGCTGCAGTGTACTCTCCTGCTCATTCACTGTCACAAACTAAAACTCAGCACTGTAAATCACTGTCACAGTGCTGCACATATTCCTCTGTGCTGGAGTGTGTTGACGAGTGTGTGTGTGTGTGTGGTTGAGGATCCATCCACCTCCGCTGGTGTATCTGGATTACAACTGCAACACCTTGATTGATTGGACTTTTCCGCTCCAGACAGGAGAGTGGATTGACAGCGAGCTTGCAAATTTGATAGCATATTAAAAAATGCAGCTCGCCAGCTGTTATTGGTTGAATGCGTCCATTTTAATTATTTTTCCACATGTCAGCCTTGTTGATATGAAACGCAGCCAAGCCACAGCATCCGGAGAAGTGATTACTTCAGACAAAGCCTCCATCCTTGACTTAAGCGTGTGTCATACTTCATTACCTTTCTAAGCTCCAACTTTTAATTCCGCCCTGTGCAAGGAAGTCAAATTGGTTTTCATGGCGGACAATTATTGTTTTTTTTTTTTTCATAAACATGATGTGTCTGGAATGGTGGATATGGAGATGCAGTGGCAGAATTAGCCGGAGGGGGGAGGGATGGGGTGGCGGGGGTTGCTATCGCAGAACTTTTATTTACAGCGCAGTTTCAGCACATTAACGAGTGCCACTAATTGCCGTGCTCCTCGTGTAGCGAGTTGTACAGTGCGACAGAGCAGTGCTAAGAGGCCGCCGGGACTACGGAGGGGAAGGGAAAAGAATCTAACAAAGCGTATACCGATCATTTAGCTCTGCTGTTACGCACCAACAGCTGTTTGCCTCTAATTTGGCCTCTTTGTTTACCTTTTGTGAAGGAGTGAGATGACAGGGTATAAAAAGCCCCTCGCTCTGCGTCTCACTTCTTCCCTCTGATTGTGAAACAGTCATCTCCTGTTCCTCCCAATGAATCAGAAACCATGGAACAACAAGCCCACAGGCAGTATCATCATTTCCAGCCCATGTAATCAACACTCCAGGCTGATGAGGCAGAAGATGAAAACATCCGCCCGTGAAAAACCTTCGGTGTTGGTAAGGTATGCAGGGGAAAATAACCCAGCTCAGACAGGAACTGATTCATACAGAGGCCGTGAATAAGCTCCGACACATCGTCATCGTCATCACTGAGAAAGGAATGGAAAATTCCATTTCTGACGCAGAAAAACTCACATTTTCTGGTAAATCAAAGTGTGGAAGTGTCACTCACTTCGACCCTCAGTCAAACTGCAGGGCTCTGTGTGAGAAACTGTGACCTTTTTTCCCAACTTCCTCTTTGCTGCCGGTGGCACGGCTGCTCTGCATATCACCCACTGCCTATTGTGTTCAGCCCCACCTCCACCTACAGCC
The DNA here is from genome assembly GCA_021432705.1 of Caranx ignobilis. Taxonomy (NCBI): domain Eukaryota; kingdom Metazoa; phylum Chordata; class Actinopteri; order Carangiformes; family Carangidae; genus Caranx; species Caranx ignobilis. The sequence continues at coordinate 17,902,746 of MU269988.1, forward strand.
TGGGGGGGGGGGGTTAAGGTATGTCCTCATTACTCCCATGTATATTTGACGAATTCCCATTCAGGGAGTGATGAGCCAGAGTCAGTGCCTACACACCAAACTCTGCATGTATACTGAAGCTGCAATGAACATTTGAATGATGAGTGACTGAAATGAAGGTTGTTGACCCAGAGTTAGTGCTACAGAACTAAAGTGCACTGTGATCGGTGCTGACTATAACCCTGCCCTAACCTTCACTCCTAATGGTGTACCTGAGGTCAGAGAGCAATCCTGTACGTTAAAAGTCCAACTTTTTCTGAATGCAAACAGAATCAATATCTCTTCAGCTGTAAAGTTGTGAACTCTGATTGCACTGAATGATGATGGCGTGGTCTTTTGTACCAAACAAACACCTGGAGAATACGATCTGTGTGCTCGGGCCTTCTCTGCGGCAACACAATGCTTCATTTATGGTCTGTTATGACAAATTTGATAAAAAATACTGCAGCCCCTGTGATTTGAATACACAGTGCTTTGCGTACTGCCAAACACTCTTTTGTGCCAAAGCTTTTAGTATTTCCATTTTCTTATTCTTTTACAGGTGTATTCTCCTTTTGGCACTGACTCACTCTATACAACCTGGATTTCTCCATATAGATAAAAAGCTTGGCAGGGATATTTATATGTGGCTTTCAACATTTGAAAAAACATATATTGCCAGCATGACCAATAATCCATATTCAAAGCCTGAATGTTCTTGTTAATTTAAGTAAGTAGATCTGCAATTTCCTGTCAGCCATGCTGTTTTAATGCAAAGAAGTCAGGCCAACATTTGAAGTCTAACCTCCCATTACTTGGATCATGTGACTGTCATCTAACCCTTCTTAACAGTCCTTCAAAAGTCTCCCATAAGAAAACAGGCTCCAGATCACTGGCTGCTCTGATACCAAAGATTCCTTTCTTCCTTCGCTGACAGAACTTCCACTTTAAACACTCTGAAAGCTGGTCCCACTGCAGGGACCAATCTCTGGCCCAAAATCAGTTTTAGGGACTGAAAACCCAGCCAGGCTGCTCCGGTCTCCTCGGCGGCTCTTTTTGATTGACAGCACCCTCCTATTGGAGGCAGCGTACCTGCTCATTCAAACCAATGTTCAGGTTCAGGGGAGGTGGCACGGCTGACCTGCTGGCTAAGCACTATGCAGAATAACCATTAAGAAAAGTATTAATAAGGTCCCAGGGATAGTGGAGCTGGGGCGATCACACTCATTAGCAGAGGGAGAGAGAGAGAGAGAGAGATCAAGACCAATTTCTCTTACATACAATACAGAGGGCTGATCAGACATCTCCATCCTGTACCTGCTCTCTGCTGCTGAATATGGAGGGGAGCCTGCTCGGTGAGGGGTTAACTGGATGTTGGTGGGTGAAGGAGGAGAGTGTTAGTGTTTTATCATTCACTTTGAGCCGCCGCAAAACCAAAGAGGAGCAGAGAGGAAAATAGCGGGGTAAAGAGCGACTCGCTGTGCCTTTCAGCCACACTCAGACTTAACTGCAGTTTTTCCTCTCCCTCATTTACACAGCGATCCTCCTCCGTGTCCTTTTGCCAAGGACTGAATTAATGATTCTCTCTTGTTATTGAGAAATTAACACATGCGACAAATACACCTTGTAGCATTTTTCCAAAATACCACGGAGTGCAAATATGTCGAGGTCATTGAATGACAAGCCACCCTACCATTCCTGACAAGACTCTCGGGTGTCCTGAGGAACAATAGCACTTCCAAGATACACTGCAGTCAATTACAGCGATGTGAGATGCGGGGGCAGACAGAGGAAATGACAGTTGGGAGACAGCTCTCTTATCATTGTCCTTCTGTTGTGGCCACTTTGAAACAAGTGGAGCTATTTGTCTGGCGGCGAGGTATGCTGCAGGGGAGAGAAAGGAGGCTTTTATCTCGGAGAGGAACAGGAGAAGGGAATATGCAAGAAATGTAGAGCAGACGGAATGTCTGAGTGGCGGAGGAGTGAGCGAGCTAAACGAGTGAGGGGATTTTGAGAGCGGGAGTTTGGCAGGTAAAATGGCAGGAGACGAGATAGAGAGTCCTTGCAGGCAGGTGGTCGGGGACAATGGGCTTGACAAGGCTGCTGTGATGTTTGCTCGGGCACAGTAGCGAACTCTTAATGTGCCGCATCAATCACCGGCGCTGCCCACCATGCGCCGCGGCAACTTTTATCGCCGCTCATTAAAGTAAGCGCAGATATTTTATGCATCAGTTGGAATGCGAGGACTTTTCATGCTATTTTCCCTCCTTTAGATTCGTTATTCATCATCTTTGATCAACGGGGTCCCGTACACAAATAAAGCCGAGTGGAGGCAGCACGCCTGATGAATCTGGAATCCGCCATGTGCTGAAGCATCACATCTGCAGATTGCCTCCACGGCTTAAGTTTATTCCGCAAGCTCAGGAGTTTTATATTATGTTTAATGGAAGTATAATATATTAGATTTAATGGGACTTGTCTTTAGAGTCAAATTATACAAGTGTAACGTTAACAAATCTTTACAAGAGCGTATTTATCATCTTTTAAAGTTGAGTCTGGAAACCAAGTGTCCGTCCTGCTGCTCTTCCCCAGAGAGCGACTGCCTGATGAGAAGAACATTCAGCGGCTTTAAATCCACACCTTCACCCTCCTCTTCTGCAAGTCCCTCCAAGATAAGATGACTTAAAATGCCACGGCCTGCTCAGAAATGAAATGAACTTGTGACCTTTGCCCCAAATACCCTTTCCCTCGCCAAGGAGTCAGCGGATGAGAAGAGGCTGGCACGAGCAGTTGAACTGTATTTTGGGTCTGGTCCCAGTCTTTGAATTTCAAGCTTCTCCTCTCCCCTCTTCTTCTTCTTCCTCTGCTTCACATGCACGATGGGAATTGAATCCAATGTTTAGTTTTAATTGATTTTTTATGACTGAGCGTGAGAAGCGAACACCCTCTCTCATTAGAGACATGGGCGCAGATCTGAGAGCTGTTAATCCACTGCTAAAAGGACAGTGTTGAGCCTTTGAATCAAACAGCCTTTTTTTTTCTTTCAAGCCTCACTGTGTAAAATGCCTCTCAGCCCTGATTACATTTATTAAATTACACAGTGGCGGTTGTTTGACATTTTGTTTCCTCTGAATACCTCTGACCTGGTAATCAGGCATTGCCGCTCCCCCACAAACTGGGATCTCTGCACAAGGCGGCCCAGCCTGGAACAGGAGGGATGAAATGTGTTAAGAGTGCAACAGCAGAGATGTCGGCGCACGGAGGGGGTTACCAAATATTTAGTGAGGAAAGCGGCGGAAACAGGCGGCCCAAGCTGTTCATCATATCCAGGAGCCTGACATTGAGTATTGACTGTCGCGTCCTTCAGAGCGGTTTTGAGTGATAAAACAGCTGTTATAAATAGTCATGCTGTGTGTGCTGTGAGGATACTTCTCCCAGTGTCTCAGATAGGCCCTGCTCAGGACTGATCTTGGCTCTGCCGCGGTGACCTCAAGCAGCTTTATATCCACCTCCCTGCAAGGCAAACTCCTGCTCTCATCTGTAATCTATTATTCATAATGAAGAGACAGAGACTGGGAGTAGAAGATAACTTGGTCGCATTTTTTTTTCTTTCTCCATCCACCCCACCCACCCCCGTATGACTATTATCCAGAGGCTATTGTGTGGGAAAACAAATGGAATGATTGCCTTTTGTCGTTTGTGAGGAGGGGCGGTTTGGAGTTGTAGTGGTGGGTGGGGGGTGGGGGGCATGCTCTGTGCAGAATTTGAATGCTAACCTTGCCATTCAGTGCACTGCCAGTTGCATTGTGCAAATACTGATGCATGGGAGGGATCAGATTAAAATTTATCAGCTCAGGGTCGGGATCCATCTCTAAATCTATTTCCATCGTATGAAAAATTGAAAAGGCAAAGGGAAACACGGGTTTCCAAATTTGGTGTTAATTTGCTCAGTGGTTCTTTCTCGTTTTTCTCGTAGATTCCAGCCAAATGTTAAGAGTTGGTCAGTCAGGACGGAGGAGAAGGTGTTTTTAATGAAGATTCACATTCACTGTTCTAAGTGTTGAATCTGTCTCCAGTCACCATTTACAATTCGCCAAACCAAACCAAAAACCAACAGTTCCTTCCCTGAACCGAGACACATGCCTCACCCCTCCGCACCCCTCAGCCCTGGTCTGATTGCAGAGGTGGATGAATGATTCCTGTTGCTATGATAATCAGTGATCATTATCAGTTTATATTAAGGAGCTCCTAAACAATTCACTCATCCGGCGCTCACAGATGACAAACACTCCTGAATCAGCGCGGTGATGATCCAGTTGGCTGAACTGGGCCGACCGAACCTTTTCATCATCGTCTCTGCAGAGTATTTAACAAGCTGAATCTCCCTGCTGCTCCATAAAGCAGGTGGCTTTTCCTGGGCCGCAGAGACACGAGATCAACACCTTGTCAAGTTTGGCTTTTTGGCTCCAATTTGAAAAACCGTAGGAGACGTGAGAGGGCTGATGTGCTGAGAGGAGCCACTCCTCGAGTACAGCCCAGTCCACCACTCTGAGCTGTCACTGACTCTACTGCCCTGCCCTACATTACTCACCACTGTTCTTACAGTGGGGGCAAATTCCCCCCTACTGTTGGTGGTGCAGGTCCTGGGAACTCTTCATATGGTGAAATTATGGCTGATAGGGACTACAGATCCAAATATTCAATCTGTGGATCAACAGACAGGAGGAGTGGAATGTGGAGGTGGGTGGGGTATTATAATTGAAAGACCTCTTCAATAGCGATAAATAATGAAGTTTCCCCCAGGGGCCATTAGGGGGTGGGGAAGGGAGTGTGTCAGATGGAGAGAGGTGTTCTCACATATATCGAGCCAGCCTGTTAACCCCCCACTGTGTAAAGCTTGGAGGGAATATGATACGGGTGTGAAAACACAGGAGAGAGACTCACTCACACTACTTCATTATGAATAAACTTTAAGAAGACTATAGATGATGTAACCTGCGAGGTGTTATGTACTGACATTACAGCACCAGTTGGGAGTGCACATTAGAGGACTATAGCAGTTGTTACAGCCTGTGTTCCACAAATCACACACACTTGACCCCTAACATCCACTCTTACACTTTCATTCCCCCTGTAGAGGATTTATGATATCTTTAAAATCAGCTTTACAATATCATAAATATGCGAATCAGCTGGTTCCCAGTCCTAGGCCTTTATTACACAGTCAAATTCCTCCACTGGAAAATCCACCATGAGTTGGTGCCGACAGATCCAGTTAGGTTGAGCTGATTTCCATGTCATAGTTTGTGTTGATGCAGTGACAATTTGAAAGTTGATAGATTTAATGTATTTTTCCAAACATTCCAGTGAACATTTGTTTCCACTCATATTATGTGAAAATGAATTGAAGTCAATGGCAGTTTGCTCCAGACCACAGTTTTACATTGCAAAGCAACCAAAGACTAAATATTGTGTCTAAATACGATAAATATGTCCACTGCATTCATAATTTTCAATAATAATAAGATTAGAGAGCTTGACAAATATGTTAATTATTGAATGGCCAATGATTTTCATACAGAAAATATATGAATGGAAGTCAGTGGATTTCTCCAAAAGTGAGGAGGTACACCAAAGATAAATGGTCGGGCATACATTTGAAAAAGGTGAGCAATATATTTGAGGCTATTGCACATTTAATTCTTGAATTATCTCGAACAAATTCATATATTCTGAGCAGAGAAGGAAATCCTTCACTATACAGAAGCTTCTGAAATTCTAGTGAAGCAGTGACCCACCCCACACACTGCTTGCTTTGCGTGAGCGAGACAGCTGATGTCACCTGACGACTGTGGAGAAATGAGCATATTTTGACAGCAGTTTTGTCCCTGTGCTCTCTAAACAGACCGTTGCAGGTCAATAAAATGTTGGATTTCTGAAGAGCAATTAACAGTAAAATGTCACTATCTCCACATGCAGCTGCTAAAATCATTAACATATATATATCATTACTGTTATATACAACTAAACTGTAAGATGTCAGTTTTGTGTGATGCTGCTGCTATGACATCAATATGAAATCAACAGCTTCCTTCTCTGTCTGTGTCTACTGGGGCTCACACAGGTCACATGAAAAATAGGTGAAACGCTGAATCTCTCGATCGCAGCCGCCGCCACATGGTCACTCTGGTGGCTCTGTGTCAGAGGAGAAACATCATCAAGGTGCAAACAAACTTTTTGCTCCCTCAAACCATGCCTCCCTGCCATGCAAGACACATGCTGCTACATATAGTTTATGCACATAGTAATTGGCACACCCTCAAAGCACTTTCAAATCAGGCAAAATTAGCTGCATGCTGCCGCTTCTGACAGATATGAGCTTTTCAATCCTCTTCCCAACTGAGCAGAGGAGTTTTCTGTGTCTTAATTACCTCACATTTGGCACAGTGCACTGCAGAGCTAGCAGGAGCTGCAGGCAGATAGGGACTCAGCTGAAACGCTCAGACAGTGGTTGGTGACAGAAGCCAGGGGAGGACGCAGCAGAGAGACGGCTCCCAGCTAGCGTGCCTGGGATGACAAGAGTGGTGATGGTGGTGGAGGGGGGGCAGAGATCCCTGAGGAGGGGCAGAAGAAAGAGGAAGAGCTAGCTCAAGGGAGAATTCCCCTCAGGCACATATGGCAGAATTGAAACATCCATATGCCGGCGTAAAACATAAGAAATTCAGTCCCTCACTCTCCCTTCCTTTGGAGATATTGTGTAGTGGCTGGTCTGTTTTATTTTGCACATAACTCTAAATCCCCCTGGATCGCTACACAGTGGTACGGGCAAGACAAGGATGTTTCTGAGGCTCCAGACTGGGAATACAATGATGGTCAACTGTGAGGCTGGAGCAATAAACTGTACACTACTATACAATTCTATATGCTGTTATGCTAAGAAATCAATATGCTGTTTTATACTTCTGCACATGTCTGATTAAAAACAGGCCAACAGGCTTTTTTCCAGCTTGATTAAACATGCCTCTTACATCACCCCTCTACAGAGTGGGCATTGGCTGGCCTGGCCATCCAGAGCTGTAGCTTTCAGTGTCTGTCACTATATTAGTGAACTAGCAGAAGAATGTGACGGCATGGTAATTTAGAGTAGAATCAGAGAGAGGAAATACAGGAAAACATGCAGAAATACTTGTGTCTTATTGGCTGACAGGTCTCTGTCACTTCTTCAATGGACGGAGTTACCATGTTAAAAGGGGTTGAAGTTGTAGCTCTCATGCTCAAGAAAACAGGATGTTTAGATGTCTGTGTTAGCTCAATGTTTATGTGAATATCACATGATCACAATTTATATACAGCTAACATGCTTTACATTGCTCTGTAGCCAGTTTGATGCGCCTCCTTGACTAGTGACACTATTTTATTTTATTTTATTTTATCATCCTAATTACACCTGTAAATACCATAAAAACCTGTTGAGGTAAATAGAGGCCCTACTCAGCTGTGCAAAGTTGGCAGCACTGCAGGCTGATAGAAACCGTTTGAGCCAATCTATTTTGAAAGGGTGATGGCTAATGGGAAAAGTCCCACCAAATCAAGTGGCAATCATCTGATCAATGGTGGTCAGTCAGGAACATTAATGATTATAGGGCTGGCTGTGATGCTGTGAGGTGGATTCTCAGTCATTAAACACATTGAACACTGTATGTACTCCACAGCATTAACTGTTGTGCCAATTTACATCTCATATCACATTTTCTTACTCAACTTTGAAAATATGTTTTGGCAGCAAAGTGGCGTCAGCGTCACATCTGGCAGCACCAGACCAATCAAATGCCATAATTAAACAAAATCCTGTTAGCTGGTGTAGTTACACCCCAGGGTGCCAATTAGTTAAGGGCACTTCAGCCTTATCTTCTAGTCTAAATCTGTATTTACAATTCAATCATCTAATGGAAACTCTCCTTTGAATAGAAGCTCCTTTAGGTAGAAATTAATGTGCACGCCTCAGACCCAGGCACTGTTTCCTCCGAGGTGGTTGATGGCGGAAAAGCATAAAAGAACCCTGCAGAGAGAGTTGACTCCTGCAGCCGTGGGCAATGAAGCACAAAGGCTGCAAAGGCAGCGAAGCACTCAAGGTGTTAGTGTAAAAACTGCTCCTGTATCCATGCTGCAACACTCTGCTACCCAGGCCCATGTTTGCTCGCTAAGTCCTTAAATTATGATAGTCAGGCGGTGACGGGTGCTGAGACAGAGATGTGATGCTGTTGTGAGATGTGACTTGTTTTGGATGTAAAGAGGCGTTCTTAATCATGTCTGCTCAGTGTCATCAGGGTGGAGGCTGTTTTTGTCCTCCTGATAACGTACGGTCCACCTAGCGTGTGCAGTGTAAATAACACAAAGTAAATCGCCTTCATTTGTGCTCCCTTCTCTAAACTGCCTCTATTCCCTTGATGTGCCATTGATCCGTCTTCTCCAGGCACTGTCTGTACAAGAAGACCAGCGCCATCAATACTGCATCAGGTTCAGTCTAAACAAGCCCAGAACTCTTTCGCAGTCCATCTGAGTAGAGGTAATAAAATACATGCCTGTCTTCATTCTCATGGGGAGGGTGGTCACATGGTCGCTAATCCCACCACACTGGATGACAGAGTAAATCTTTCCTTTTGTGCCAGGAGGTGAGGTTAGGAAATGATACAGGCAGAAAGTGACTTTTACATTTTTAATCACCTCCAATATTAATTAGTCCTCTCTGGCAATTAGTATTTGGACTTTTCATCAGTGGGAATCAGCTGATCTGAGAGGATCAAATGTTTACAGAAGAGTGAGTTAATATTTGCTCACTGCAAGTTCAATTGAATTATCTTAAGAATTACTTCTGAGAGCTCAAACCCACCTGAGCAGCACTGGGATTTGAAACCATCCAGTTCCATCATCTGGACCGCAAGAAGACCAGATTTGGGCCAAAACAAAACTCCATCTGACTTCTTGTCCCCCCCCCCCCCTCCTCCTTCTCTCCCTCTCTCTCTCTCTCTCTCTGGACCATGGTGGTTTATCTGGCAGACGCAGCAATCTGGAGAAGCACAGAAATATTAAATTAAACCAGGAGGAATCAGCCATGCAGCTGCCACAAAGCCCCCTGGGAAATATAGTAAAAAATGTAAAGTGTTTCCAGAGGATATCTCCTATGCTGGCAGCTCATTGACTTCAAGCCTTTTAGCTCGCTCATTAGCCTTTTAGCTAGAACGTATTCCACAGACCCTGGTGGCGTCACGGTTGTGCTGATGTTATGTCTTGCTTTTAATTAAAAGCCTAGAAAGATGTCCTCTGAATCCATGTGTGTATTGTTGTGGCAAAGAATGCAGTTTGATTGTGATTAATGCACAATTAGGGTTTTGCAAAAGACTTAATATCTTAATAATTGGTTATTTAGCTTGAGCCGCCGCAGCAATGGGACTGACCGAGGGCGCTGTGGCTGAGCTGGAGAACCATCTCGTCCAATGCAGTAACCCCAGGCAGCCATCTTTGTTCTATTTATAGGACACTAATTGAGGAATTTTCATTTTCCATCCCAATGAATCTCAGTTTGACAGGCTGCACATTTTCCTGGTAGAAGAGCTCAAGGTTATATTTATACAAAAAGTATTGTTTTACGTGTGTGCTCATTTTAGTAACTCCTTTCTAATAACTTAACAGAGCATCACTCATACACATTCATTTGTTCTAACTGAATTTGAGTGTGAACAACTGGGGCAGATGTACTTGTCCATATACAAGGACATTAAAGCTGCACTATGTTTGCATTATGCTGATATTTTTGAGCTGTAAATAATGACTTTATTAGTAGCTATGATTAAAGCCACTGAAAATGAGGCTTCTAAGGCTTCTAAAATGGGGGGGGGGGGTTCACTTGCTTGCACTCACCCCTCCCATCAGCAAAGTGATGGTGGCCTCCGAGGACATGGCGTCTTCCATGGCTGGGACGACTGGGAGTGTTTCAGGAGCATCAACGATGAGGTGAAGATCAAACCATATTACGATATGTTATGATATCTTCTTTCCTTCCACCTTCTTCTTCGTTGGGTTGTTTATACACGCGGAACTCACGAAACACGCTCGCTGGATTTCCTGTTCAGGCTGCCGTACAAACATGGTGGCGCAAGATGACGACACTCTCTAAAGCAAGACCCTTGCTATATATAATGGAATAAATATAAGGCTACAAATCCAAACAGATTTTATTTTATAGAGATTATAAACTCATACAAATATATTCATGGGTAGTACATTCAGATTTTGCCAATAAACCTCAGCAATTATCACACACCGGGCATTTAAGAAACTATCAAAGTTGAAAAGCATCTTTAAAATTCATAATAACATGTGGGTGTGGTTTTATCATGTTTGATAGTGAAAGCACCGCCCACAACCTGCTGTCAGATTTGTGCACAGGAGGATTTTGTAGCTGAGCCTTAGCCTCTTTAGGCCACAACAAATCTGTTAGAAAAACAAATATGTAAATATCATGAAAAATAACTAAAGTGAATCTCAAAGTGTTTCCATTTGCATTCATTTGCTGATTTATCTGTCTGTATTTATGAATTTTTAAAATAACACATACAGAATCTGTATTTAGATGATCCTCATTATGCACTGATCTGCACTGTGAGATCTTATATAAAGAGGTGTGTGTCCAGTCAGCTGGGTTTACCATGGGCGGGGCTCCAGTGAACCTGAGTGTAATTTCAAAAATTATATATTTTTGTGATATTTTTAATATTAATATGCGTGTGGATGTGGATTTCATTTCCCTGCAAGATGTGAAGGAGTCTGAAGACTATTAGTGACGCCCTGTGTATAAAAAGGGCTAACATCAGTGGATGGTTCCTCAGTCTGAGGATGGAGCCAACACTTTGTCACTGCTGCCCCCTCTCTTTATACATGCAGAGACTGGCCAAGGACGGCACAGACATATTCCTCCCAAAATACCTCTGACAGGTAACACAATGACAGGAGACAGAATTTGAGTGATATTTCTAAAAGTCACCCAGCATCTTTCATAAATAGCTCGGTTGCCGTCTGTCCTTCACGACTTCCTTCCCCTGGCAGGCTGATTGATAGGAACGCACGTAATCCATTATTTTGGCCAATTGATTGAGCCCGACAATCAAAGATCAGTGTTGTGGCAGAGGTAACCGGACCCTCCTATGAGACGGCTCCGTCGCACAGGCGCAGGCAGAGGTGTCAGCCGCCTGCCTACTAATCACCCTGTGCTGTGAGTAATGGCTATGAAAGCAATCACGGGGGAAATGCATCATCTCCACAGACCCTCGATCTATCAACCTGACTCGCTCTCATTTGACTGAAATGCATGCCAACATGAAATATGACGCTTTGTCAAAGGCAGAGGGAGCACGTTGGCTTCAGAGCTGCAGATTGTAATAATTAAACACACACCCATTGTATTTCATCTATTGACACGTTTGTGTTGCTCGCTCCTGCAGCCGTTTTCCCTGGGTAAATGTTTGGTGCATAATTACAATGCTTCACCAGTTTATACAGAGTTACAATACACTAACAGCCATTTTCCACTTCAGTCATCTTTCAATTTGTTTCCCCACATGATATCAACAGAGTAATGGCAGCAGCTTGCTTGCACACCACCCGTTAACTGTTTGTCATAGAGTTGGATGAGTTTCGCCCCCAAACAAAAGCCACGCAGGCGTCCTCAGCTAACCAATCCTCCCGACGCTTTCTGTGGCCTCTCTTTAGAAATCTGGCATATGCAAGTGTTTGGGCTGCAGAGTTTGGCTGTGCAGATGTAAATTCACACAGCGAGGGCAGGGGGGATGGCGCCACCACCCTCCCTCTCCAACCACAGGAGTCCTATGTCCCATCACCTTGCAATCTGCAGGCTGGCCTCTCCCTGCCCTCCTCTCCATCATGCAGCCTCAACAGGTTTCCAAAAAAATATTTGCACCAACAGCTGCAGATTTGTGAGTTCAAGAGTAAATCAAAGCCAAGAGCTGAAAACATCAAGGCAGAGCTCAAGTGGAGAGCACAGAGGACGGTCAGACTTTTAGCAAAGCAGAAAAACGAACAATGTCAAGAGGTTTCTCTCACCGCTGAAATAAATTCAGAAGATGAGTTATGTTTTTGTAGATATAATGAATGCAATATGTGTAACTGTGGAACAAATTGCTGCTGAATCTCTGGAAATGAATTCTATAGATTTTCCTCTCGGCTCGTGCTTTTCTCTCAGTGAGGGTTACTGCTTAATTAGATGGGAGGAAGCCTCTGTCAGACGCATCCACTGCCTCCGACTGAGACTCGCCCTCTCCGGTCTGTCATGTAGCTCACTGATCGTTTAACAGGAGCTTTAACCAATTACCTGACAGCACGTCTGAAGGAAAGAATGAATTCATTTCCGCAAAACTGTAGTTTCTACTTTGTTCTTGTTTTTGTTTTGGAATGAGTCACCTTTTCCCAACAAAGTTTGGCTGCTCTGCAGAGAACACTGCAAGCTGGATTTGAATTCAAATGCATGATAATTAAAGCTAAATACTGAACAAAAGAAGAAGGAGGTGGACTAAGACAATACGTATGATAATCCAGGATACAATAGGAACCATCTCAGGGGAGTGCGTCCACGAAAACCATCAGAGTTTTGTAGGCTAATCCTGTTTGTTGATCTGACAGGTACCAGTCTACCTGTCTATCTAATATCCAAATTACAGAAGAGAAATAAATGCTCACATGAGAGTCAGGTATGAGAGTCACACCTGAGGTCATTGACTCATTCCTGCTCATTATATCATTGATTTTTAAGATGAGTGGTCATGGATGAAAAAACCTGGACCACCAAGGGTCTATACTGAACATCAGCACATCTGTGATTCAGTCAGAGGATGGAGTAACATAACCAAGACAGTCACAGCTGTGCCACATCACAACCTCAAGTGTGATGTTGTTTTTCCACAACACATCTTTCAGCGTCATATTTGTTTGTTTATTTCATCATTTATGCACAAATTGTTCTGCAGCTGCACTGGCACTGACTGTTGCTAAGCAACACAAACATTTTCCTGACCAACATACAAGGAACATACTATAGGCCTATTTACTTTATTTACCAGGCTTCCTTGCTTTCAATCATCCCCTTCTGATGACTAAGCATCATTTATGTGAAATATGGATACGATTATTTATCCTTGTTGTGCAAAGAATGTCATAGTATAATCTATATAAGATAGATAACCATTAATGCAATGCTAATTAACAGTTAAAAGAGGACATGGCACGTCCTGTTGTACTACTGTAGCACACATGCCATTGAACACCTCTCACTCTTCCAGCCTATAAAATGCCTTTGTTCTTTGACCAAAGAGCTCAGCTTTGGTCTCCTCCACCTGAACTTTAACCATAAAGCATCTACTGGTGAAGCACCTGCAGCTGTTGCTGTGGGCCAAATTTCTCCAGCCTGAGTCTCTTGGAGTTTGGCACCTCTTCAGGTCTCTGGCTGTAGCTGCTTACTGAACTGTAAAATAACACGCTGGCCTGATGGTGGTGTCAGAGGAGAGATGAGAGGATCTCCACAGCAAGTGCAGCTCGTCATAAGGAAAACATGACTGTTCATGAGATGTTTTCTTTTAAAGCCACAAACGTCAACCTGAAGGTGGCACTGGAGGAAAACGTAGGAGATTGACAGACTGACATCGTCATCCCTAGAGCTAGCTGTTAGCATTGCTACAGAGGATGTTAAACTTGCTTTGATTCAGTGTAAAGACAGGAAACTCATGAAGGGATTTTTAAAATGCTACAGTGTGGTATGTGTGTGTGTGTGTGTGTGTGTGTGTGTGTGTGTGTGTGTGTGTGTCAGAGAGAGAGAGAGAGAGAGAGAGAGAGTGAAACGGAAAGAACTGCACAAAGAGAAAAGGATTTACTCTCCTGTGAGATCCAATCATGATGAAATATTAAAAAGCCTACATATGGCGCCATAAACCTCTTTCCCACCTTGCTCCCCCCGGTCTGATCTGGCAGGCAACAAAATTAATCACAATTGCTGTGATCAGTGCAGCTGATGTGACTGGTGGCACTTTTCTGAAATGTTAATAAAGCCATATTCAGTGGTGCTCTATTCTCGGCAGGAAGTTTGTAGCCTGTGGCTGCTCACTAAATCTCAATGACTTCATTAACTCATTACCATGAGTCGCGGCGTGCGGTGCCAACAGCAATTAAAACACAACAGAAAAGAGAGGTGTCCTTGGGCCACTGTTCCGCTCGCGGGACTAAACACGCCTTACTAGATGTAGCAGGATGATTGACATATCAATAGGCGCCGAGGTGGATTAAATGGCCTCAATCAATATTCAGATTTGTCTCACTCATGCCTCGCGCCTGAAGCAAACTGCGCACACCTTGTCAAGTGTTGTTGGCTTTTGTGCTCCGGGCTGTGTGACAGCTCTGCAGCTGAAGCAGGATATCCTCCCTCACACCCAGGAAGCTGACGTGCTCTGGAGATTGGATTGGAATTTTTTACTGTAAAAAAAAAACAAAACAAAACAAACTCATGGTAATTGATAAAAAAACAAAACAAAAGCTAAACAAAAAAGGGCGAATAAGTGGAGAAAATTCCTAGAGGGCATGAAAAGTCAGTGGGAGTTTCTCCCAGTGCAGGAAGGGCTGGTTAATATTCATCCAAATTTCTGCCTTATTATTCCTCATTCAACCAGGAGGCCAGAGAGACAGAGGAATCCTGACTGTCAATGAATATGTCAGAACTTTAATTCAGCTCTGTCTTTTGTAGAAACACATTCATTCACATTCATTCAATTTAAACATATTCATGAAGCCAATCCTCCGTAGTCATGACACTGCATACTTATGTTTCTTTTATAAAACGCCAGCAAAATGGTAATTAAATTGCAACTGTGGGCTTCTGTCCCCTGCGCTGACTTAAAGAAGCCTTTATCTTAGCGAATGACTGACAGTTGATTATGAAAAACCCTGCATTTCTTTTCTCTCCCTCCTGCGTGAAGACAGTCCACCCACACCTTCTGCCTCTGTGCGCACCATTGTTATGGCTCCATTGTTAATGAGTTTAGAATTAACTGGCTGTAATGACTGGAGACCGGGGGCCCCTGCTGAGGCTGATTGTGCTGTTGAATGGGGAGCTGGAGGAGAAAACATATAGATGGATATGCACACTGCGTGCAGGTGTCTGTGTCTGTTGCGTGGAGGGAAAAACAAGCTCTGCCAGAGCTGGGAAGGTCGGAGCAGTTACACCTCAGTGCTGGGTGTTGGCGCACAGGCTGACATCAGGTGTCGTCCTGTGCCTGTTCATCTACTTTAGGGGATTGGTTTTATTGTGTGTTTTTTTTTTTTTGATACCCAGCATGCATCAGCTTCCAGAGGTGTGGCCTCGGTCAGCTGGGGGTGTCAGATGCTGCCAAAACTAATCCATTATTCCCTGAATTACAGTAAAGCTATTGGTTCATCTGGAGACATTCACATGAGCTTCACAGTAACAGGCAGTGTAATAGATCACAGGTGCACACAGACAGCTGATTTCAAAAATTGTCACCGATTTAAAAAAAACACAGCAGCCTCCACATCCGGACCAATTCTGACTTGCACACAGAATATCTTGATGGGCCAGACTTTAGCCAACAGCCTCCAACCAATAATGAGTCAAAGGTTTCATGTTTCATGTTTTTCAAAACAATGATTCCTGCAGAAGCTTTAAGATGATGTCTAAAATGAAGTTAAATGTGTGACCACTTAAATGCTGCAAGCAGTCACTGTTATCCACTGCAGAGGGTTTCCAATATAAACATTTTTTGGTTCCTAGGTGTGAATGAGGAAAAAGGGTAGCTTGAGTATGAAGTCAAAGGTCAAGAGGTTGGCCACTTATTCCAATTTCTCATTTCTACGTTTCTTTTCATTTTCATTTTTTTTTTACAAACGTGTCTCTTTTTGTTAGGTGGAGAACTGGACATGAAAAGGAGCCAGCTAAAAAGCAGAAATACACTTTCCAGTAACTCCTGAGTTGTATTTATTTTACATGATATATTGCGTTAGCTGGCTACCAGCTACAGTTAAGGTCAGATTAAATAATAAACCAGGGTGGAGGGTGTGTGAACCAGTTGGCTGCATCCACTGCAGCTAAGATAACAT
The DNA here is from genome assembly GCA_021432705.1 of Caranx ignobilis. NCBI lineage: Eukaryota > Metazoa > Chordata > Actinopteri > Carangiformes > Carangidae > Caranx > Caranx ignobilis. Next base: position 17,918,934 of record MU269988.1, read on the forward strand.
TATCAGTTTATCTGTTTCTTATATGAGCTTCCAGCCCTCCACCTACTGTAGGATGTGGACCTGGGCTGAGCAATGGAAAGTCATGTAATGACTAATATGACTCAGTGCTGCTGCAAGTAACACACAGAACAATGTCCACGTCAAATGATGTTTTGCTCAACGTTGGTCCCCTGCTGGGACCGCATCACTGTGAGGGCCTCAGGGTTGAGGCAAGGGTCACTATTGGCTGCTTACAACATCCACAGCAGGTCAGCAAAGGTTAGCTGTACACCAGTGCTTAGCAAAAAAATAAAGGGTATCAAGTGGAGTGCAGCAGACTAGCTGCATTTTTGAAGCCATTTCTGCCTCCTTCTCCTCTTCTTCTCTTCTTCCCCTCTGTCCTGCAGCATAATTCTCTATAATGAGCTTGTGGACAGGAGATGAGATATGATTCTTGGAATTAAAACAGCATTTTCTACTTTGATCATCCAGCAGTGTGTGAAGCACTGAAATAAGACTCTCCCCTTCTTTATCGAATCTTTGCTCTCACTCTCCCTCTCCTTAATCTTTCCCTTGCTCACTCGCCCTGCTCTATCTGAGCTTGGGGGATTGCTGTATGAGATGGAGAGTTAATGAAGAAAGCTTTTTTTTCTCGCCCTGCAAGCAGAGGACTGGTGGTAAACTTTGGCAACTTTGTATTTGTGCTTTTGTTAATCACGTCACGATCGGCTTTCATGCTTTACAATCTCAACCCCCGAACCACTTAAGCATAAATATTTAACATCATTATTCTCCAGGCCGATGAGAGTATGTTTTAAACAAGTGCATGAACTACTAAACAAATGAATCAAGACTATTTTATGCTCTTAAGGTTGAAACAGTCCAAGGCACATCATCCCTTTAATGCCTTTTCATTACACACCGTCTTATTTTACATCACGTACAGGAAAAACACACACAGATCTGCTCTCTCACACACATGCAATCACAAGTGGCCTTGTCTACATAAACTGAAAGTGAGATGCAACATTGTCAAAAAGCCATTTAAGATGCTATCATCTAATATGGAGGCTGACGTGGGCTGGTGCTGGCAACGCGGTTATGTAAGCAGCTTTCTCAGGGACTGATAGCAATCCAACACACCCAGCAGGGGAGCGGTGGTGTGTGCGCGCGCGTATGTGTGTGGTGTGTGCGTGTGTGACGGAGTGGGGGGTGAAACAAATCACACTTTCTGTACGCGACATAATATTGCACCCAGTGTTTTGCCACAGGTACAGAGACATTCACTCCTTCGTGCCAATTGATTTGTTAATATGCTAATGCGCCGTGATTAGCGAAGCAAGAAACTGAGTGCATCTTCACTCAGTGAGGTGTTGATTGAAAGAAATCAACAACCAGGGTGCCAGATAGGAAAAGAAATGCACATTTTGGAAATCAAAACTCTTGAACTCCATTATATTGTAATAATTAGTCCACAGTTGATATTTAAAGGGCAGCTTTGCATGTTTTTCATGTTAATCTTCATCACTCCACATGGAAACTACACTGATAATTGATGGACCAGCACCATCCTTTTGCAGAAGGATAACATTCGGCCTCAGTCAGTGTAATTGTGTGGCTATATTTCGAGTGTCAGGTTTATTTTGTGTGTTAACTAAGACACTATTCTCTGGTTCTCACTAGTAGTCTCCAGGGTTGTGGCAATGACTATCAGACGGAGATAACAACGCCATTTGCTGTGTAAAGCCCTTTGAGACAATCTGTAAAAATGAGCTGTACAAATGAACCTGCAATGCCTTGCCACTTAGCTTGCTAACACTGCTAAGCTAACATTACAGTAGCGCTGGCGTTGTATTGTTCTTGATGTCTGTGGATACTGAGACCTTGAAACACAGCAAGAGCATTGCAACTTATTCTGGCAGAGAAGAAACTGTCAGACAAATGGCAGGTTGTAAATAATTGAGGTGTATCGTACAAGCACGGCAAGCAAAGCAGGTCAAAGTTAAACCAGGTCTACAGAGGCTGACTCCACCAGATTTCACCTCGGAGTGCAAATGTTTTCACTGAGTATTGTGCTCTTTGGATTTAAACTCTGTGTACAGTATTTCTGTGTCTGTATCAACCATGCTCCCAGATTGCAGCAGCAATTGCCTTGACTACTGTTGGAAGAAATGACGCCCCAAGCTGTAATAACTGGAAGTATCCTATAAACCATAATTACAGTAGTTCGGGCAACTGTCTCTGACTGAGGGAGCCAGTTGATGTTTGGTAATGTCACATGCTACACCGAAAGCTAAGAGTTAGCACATGACAAGATAAACTGTATAGCACGGCCAGGATGCCAGGTGTAATACTAAATGAATACTGTTGTTGATTGAAGTTACACTATTGGACGGCTGGCTAAGTGTTTGACTCTTTCCACTGGCTGTTACCTTTCAGCATGATTTGGTCATCAAGGAGCATATTTAGGGACGATGTTGCAAACTTTGTCGTCATACATCTACAAATTTTTTAGACCCCTTTAGCAACCTTCTTCTCTGTCAAGTAACTGGTCATCATGACAGACCATGTGTCAGTCACTGTGTAAATCTTGTTCTGAGAGCAGAAATGGGAAAACATGTAAATAAGAGCATCTCTGTTCAGTCCAGCTGTATTTAAGTTTTCTACATAAGCAAAGAAAGGAGGCTGGAAGCAAAGAGATAACAGGTTGAAACTGGCCAACGCCAGGCCGAATGATAATATGACCCAATGGTGACTATGCTTATTGACACATTACACCATCTGTAGATTTAGCAGCTTTTCTAGCAGCATTCATTCATGCTTACATTTCACACACTGACCACATATGGTCAACAGCTGCACTGGGTGTGGCCTCACCTCATTTTGAATGGGCTCTCAGCCTCCAGGCTGATGAGCTGAGTCCATCAGTACCAAACATGGTATCTGAGAGATTGTGTGTTATTATGAAATACAAGAGTACGAGAGGCCTTAGAGCCATAAGAAAAACATTTAGCTTTATTGCAGCATGCATCACAGTATGGCCTCTGGAGTCTGAGGCCTCAACATGAGTGAAATGCCCATTATGACCATTGAGACTCACAATAATGATCGTTAAATGAAGTTTTAGCAAATGTCCATGTATTTGGTAGAAGATATTCTAACTCGTCGGACCAAACAGCACTCAAATGCATGGTTTTGTTCAAAAGGGAAGTACCTCTCTGTGTTCTTCTGTCTGAATGTGGCTCTTGATGACTCACAGAAAAAGTCGTATTATCTGTGTTAAGTGTGAACACATGAAACGTCTGCTGATGTCTGGGCAGGCTGATTTCAGGAGATAGCCAGCTGGAGTGAGTGTGGCTGAAGCTGCAGTGGCATCATTGTAGAATGACTTCCCTTTAGGCTGAGAATCTGAGCAAACATTGCTGAGTGCTGATGGTGGGCATGCTGGTAAGTAGACTTGCCCTGGGAGGGAGGTCTCTTCAGTACACTGACTCCTCTGCAGCTCTTCGCTTGCAGTTGTCTTTCCCTGTAGCAGTGCTGCACCAGAAAGCCGACATCCCTCCCACTGACTGCACGTAGGCGTAGCAGTTGACTGTAAAAAATCACAGTCCTACTCCAATTAAGGAGCATAACCAACGCTATTTACTGCTGAGCTCCCAAACACACTCACATCATGTGTAGCGCTGCTTTAGAGGTCTTGTTTCTATAGATTCCATCCTTGCACTGACAGTCAGTTTCAGACATTTTGATTTATCTCCTCTCCCTGCACTGCGAGAAAATTGTGTGTCAAAGTAACTGACTGGTTCACATGGCCATGCTGTGACAGGAAGTGATTGTTTGCTTGTGCTGAGGGGAGAGACTATGGCTGAGTCTTTCTCTAAGCTCTCTTCAACCGCACAGGTCTCTGTTGACTAAAACACTGCACGCATCATAAATATGCTGCATAATGTTGAGTCAGGAGAACTCTAACTAAGGCACAGGGATCGAGGTTTGTTGTCATATTGTGTTTGTCTGAGTAACCTGCACGGGAGCACTCAGTAAACAGATGTGTGGAAGACCTTAAACGCATCAGTTTGGTTGTTTGCAGCATGGGCACAATCAGATGAATTACTGTCTTTACCTCAATCAATCCTGAGGGAATACAGAAGGCTTAAGGTGGCTGAGCATTTTCCTAAGCTGTACCTGGGTTCGTTCATTCACCAGGTCCCACACTGCACAAATACATCCCCATTAACCCCGTCCTCACCAGGCATCACCAGACATCAGATATGGACTAAACAGGATGTAACAAATGACAGAGGGTGTCCACTGGGAGAAACACGCCACAGCCATCAATATGGCAGCCTTGCATTACATGTCTGATTGATTCAAAATGGCATTGATTAGTTATTGACTGGAATAACACTCAAGGTCATTGAACAAGAATCTCAAGTAGCCCCGGTTACCTTGGTACAGTGAGGGGTTGATGTCAGTGCACTGGGTGCAGATTTCACTGCCTCATGAGGTCACAACAGCCATAATAAATCTGAAGGGGATGATGAAGAGCTGCTGATCAATACCAGTATATGAAAGCTCCAGAACAATATCAGAGTCATGGGTCAAACTGAAATGTGAGATCTGTGAGTGTAGAAAAAAAAATTACATTTACATTAAAAGTATGAACTGGCTGCAAAGTGTTACATTATAATACCACATCATGTCTTCAGCAAAATGAACGCTAAGTTCTTTAGGGATATAAAAGCAGGTTAAGGCTGATATTATAAAGAAAAATACATATTTAAAGTAATCTTTGTGAGGAAGCCAATTCACTAAAACAGAAAAGAGCTTATGCATGCATAGCAATTACTTAATTACTGTAACTACTGTAATTGCTTTATAATGTGCCTATGTAAATTTGGCTAAACAGCTAGTCCTGCAGTGGCAAATACAGACAAACAGTAAAGGCTTACAAAGAACTCAGTAACTGAGGAGGTTTACTACTGGCTAACATTAGCCACAGATCATAACAGAACATGAGGGTGCAGTTTATTACGTATGATTTCAGCATTTTCATTTTAATAGAATAAATTTCTTGTTTCTCCTCTAAAATGTACAGTAAAAAGTCAAGATGACAGGACAGAAGCAAAGGAAGAGCTGCACACAGAATCCAGCTCAGTGTTCCCTCTCTGCTGCTGCTGATGTTATCTGTGCTTCAGCATCTTAGTGCTGCCTGCGTATTTCCCTCACAGGGAATTTCATGCAAACGTCCCTCTATGTCTATACTAGTCAAGCTCGTAAGTGTATCTACAGCAACAGCAGCATCACCTCGAATTATTAATGTTCTGTAAACTGTGAAGGTTCATTCAATCAGTGTGTTTAAGGTCAAAACTGGTTCGTATGGTTCTGAGACCCAGGACCTGGGGAATGCTTCCCTGTATGTTGCTTTGTGGGAGGCGGTGGCAGTGAGAGGCAGATGGTAAATCGATAGTGATGGATCAAAGTGTCACATGGCTGGAGCCCCGTGGTGTCAGGGTGCAGGGAACAACGGCGACTTTTTTTTACACCACCTCCCTTCTTCTCATTATCCTCTTCCCCACTCCACCTACCCCAGTTCTCTGTCTTCATCTTGAGATTCCCTGCTCCTGTCTTCCCCCACACTTGGTGGCATTTTGTGTGTGTGTGTGTATACGTGCATCTGAGAGCGTGTGTGCACAGAGAAATTACATGATCCTCTGTGTCATGGCGTCAGGTGGCATCGGCCAGTAGTTGATGGGAAGATAAAATGCAACACAATTGATATCCAAGTGCTGAAATTATTCTCATTTGTAGCAGCCTCCTGCACCATGTGTATCCTCGGATCTGTGGCAATGACATGAGAAGTGTTTGACTTACGAGATGTTATTCCTGAAATGACGCCACTGTACTGCTTTACTGTGTAATGTTGAACTGAAACAAATGTCTGTTGTCACTGAAAATGGCAGTTTTATATATTAACCAAAAGTGGTGTTCTGAATTTAACTGAATTGTTGCTTTCCAGTACAAAACGGTAACTGTTGCTTGTACAATGTGATTGTATGTTTTTTTTTCTATTACCACACAAGCGGCACAGTTTAATAAATAACTACCTGGTTCTGTTTTCTAGGGGAAAAACATTGGCCGGTCCGCTCCCAGAGTCACCATGGTAGGGATGGCTGTTCTTTGTTCAAGGGTCAAAGCTGCCTCTAACCACTGCTTTATTTATGGATTTTCAGTTAATGATTAATGCTGGTGATATACGTCAGTGTTTGGAGGCAGCTTATACCTGGAGTGTTAAGTGTGTAGTGCAGTGCCTTCATGTTGATCTATCTATATAGATACCTAACCTCTGTATATTCCTCCTTGACATGTAGCTTCCTGTCTGTGTCTGTTTTGTGTGTTTGGGGTGTAACGGTACAAAAGAAAATCTGCTAGAGTGTTGATCATTTTTGTTAAATAAGAAATAACATTTGTTAGTAGTATTTTTATTAGTTTTTATATATATATATATATATATATATATATATATATATATAAATCCTAGCTACAGCAGGATAACAGCTAGCCTGACTGACCAACAAGCTAATTAATTAATATGCTGTATCCTATATGTGAAATCTTATACAAACAGAAGTGTATAAAAATTGGAAAGTCTTGTTTCTGTTAATTTACATGATGATTTAAGTCTTAAAAAAACAAACAAACAAAAAACACTATTATGTCACTCCAAATTTTAATAGCAAAGGAGTAAATGTTCTCAGCATCAGTGAGCCAGTGAGCATGCAACACACTAAGACCAAGCTCTATCAATGCTGGTAGCTCATTGGCTGTTTATTCACTCAAACACATTTGAGTGTGTAATGAGCTTAAAAATGAATGAAGACAAAATTTATATACTATAATATACGAGACCGGCATCTATTTGAGACTCGGCTTTTATTTGAAGTTTTACGGTATTGTAATTTTCTTCTTGTATTAGTATTGTGCAGGTATCATTAAGGAGTTGCAGAATTGTATCCACACTTATAGAATTTTTGGAACAATATCCAAGTGAGTACCTCCTGGAAACGCTCAGGCTTTACTCCCTGCAAAGAACAGGTACTGTTTCAAATACTTACAGTAAAGACAGCATGCCAGATCGATTGCAGTGAAGTAACATCATTGACACAGCCTTAGCACATGGTTTTAGCTAGCATGCTTAACTCTATTAATGTTGTTCAGCTGTCAGGAGCTAACCCTGATAGCATGGCCTAGCTTACATGGGTGGGATCTTCTCCCCATTTGATTAGCACATAATCCTGGGTAAACTCTACACAGTGGGTTAGGGATGCTGTTACACCCCTGGTTCTGTTTAGATCTATGGTGTGCTGATGTGGGCTAGACTACAAGAAAACATCATAAAGGGCAGATTTCTATTCCACATTGTTTTCGTTCCCAAATAAAACACAATTCTATGAGTGGAGTTCAGGCCTAATTAATAAAACAACAAACCAAAGTAGGGCATAGTGCCTGTAAACAAGAATGTTCTGTACCTCTTGATGTTTGTTGCAGCTGGCCCACATTACATTTTCTTTTCATTGTGTTGTGCCTTAAAAACCCAGATGGTCCCATTTTCTCTCCTCTGTTTAAATCCTGACCTTTGAAATGTATGTCTTGAACTGTTTTACTGAAGCTTCTGCTCTGTGTTGTCCACTCTACTGAGATGAATGTCCTAACCTCTCTGGTGTGCGTGGTCTGCGACTCTGTCCGTCTCAGTGGAGAGGAGGGCTGGTCTATAAAGGCACGGATAAAGGCAGTTTTGATGATGTTACTTCTTTTATTTTAAGAAGACATCAGAAAAATCTGTGCTTATCCTTGCTTACGATATACGGACCCTCCTCTTCCTCCGCTACCTCTTCCTCACTCTCCGCCTCCTCTCAAAAGGAAGTCTGCTTTTCAACAGCCTGCAAATGGAGTCGGTTGGTATGTCAATCAGCCGTTGGGAGAAATGGCTTTTTATTTTGGCGTGTTATTTCTGCGATGTGACACTGGATGAAAATGCCAAACTGTGACACTGTTTGATTTTCAGGAAAGATTATTACCTTTAAACCCCATGAGTCACCTCGGCTGTTGGTAGTGAGGGAGTAGTGAAATCAGACAAGCTTTGCAGGAACATCATGAAGCACTACTTCAATAAAATGGATCTCTTATTGCCTTTTAACACATGGGGTCACAGCGGTCTACGGTGGGTTCACTGTCTATCACATTTCAAAATGAACTGGTTATGAAGTCCATCTCAACCTCCCGCCCTCCCTCGTCCCTGCTGAGACTATCATGGCGTGTTTTGTGAAGTTGGAGTGGCAGTGACATGTCAAGTGACCGCTTGGCCCCTGGTGTCTGGGGGGTGATTGGGAGTTATGAGATAAAGAGCAATTCTCACTGACAATGTGGAAAGAGACAGTCCAGACTGGGGTTTTTGTAGTGCTTGCAAGAGAACGGGAGTTTTGCAATCTGCAGCTCATTAATGGATCTATCTACGAATGCATGATGATACCAGTGCAGCTATTAATTTCTACCAATTCCAGACACGTCTTAATTGGTTTTCACTCATCAGCCGACGTGAGATGTAGGTTAAGTGACATGCCCGACAGTGCATTTACAGATGCAGGTATAACAATATTTTTAGTCATATGCTATGTTAAAAAAATACAGTCTTCTTGTTTTACAGCTGCAAATGCTGCAGTGAGACTAAATTACTAACATTACATTTCCCCTGCACCTCCAGAACTGTCAGAAATGATAGGTGTTAGCTGGTGAGCCCAGTGGTCTGGTGCAATAACAGAGCTAAAAATAGAGTACATATTGGATTTACATCATCAGGGCATTATAGACACAACTCCAAAATTAGTGGTTGTGTTTCCATCTCTTGTCGTTATGCACATTTTAACAGCAGCAATGCAGGAAATTTAAAAAGAAAGTCAAAACCACAAGAGTTTTCACTCTTGGTTCAGATGGAGAAGTCGTTGTATTGATAAAAGAGGTGTAATCAGACCTAGCAAATAAATCATGAAGCATGTGACTTATACTCCCACTGAAGTATGTGCTCCACTGGAGGGCTGAAAATTTGACTGTGATTAGACTGGTACTCTTTTAATTATGACATCTCATTGTGCCCTGTTCCTCTGTAGTGGGTTCACGGCTCCCAAAAGGAGAATTAGTGCCACCAGCTCGACTCCCTAATGTTCACTTAACAGGAGTTGATGGAAACTTTATATTAATTCACATTTTTTCTTTTGGAGATATATATTTTTGGAAATCCTGGGAATTATCTCTCCTAGATTTTAAAAGGAGGGCCAACTCATGGATGCATAAACAGACAGCTTATGATAAGACCATAACTCTGTCAATACATAACTCCACACGACACTCTTGTAAAACTAGAGGCAAAGATTAAGGACAATGCCACTAATTTGAACATTTGTGATATCACTTAAGCTCCTGGCTCAGACGTCTGACCTGGGGATCTGGAATCAAATGTCTTGCAATTTTCATTAGGATTTCATTTGTTGACAAGACAGAGCAATCAGAATCATTTTAAATATGCTACAAATCAGTAAGACATGCTGTGATCTTAAGGGAGGATATGTTGAATTGATAAATGCACTGACTTGAAAATCAATTTGGCATATTTCATTTGTATGAATTGCACATTGCCTGATGTTGGAGCGGAGTTTTACTGTATCTTGTATCAAACAGTGATGGCAACAGAGGCAGATATCATCAAAATGAGACTTTCACTTACAGATATAGGTTAAGTCTTTTGTCAAGGTTAATCCACGTTCTGAGGCCGAGTCCAAACTGACTCATAGTAGTCGCTCGATTACGATTGAGCAGTGGGAGCTAAAATTAGCAGAGCTGGAAGTGCTATAAATACAACTTATAAGCATTATCACCAGCGCTGCAATTGGGTCAGAGTTAAGCCTCATGCCCTACCAGTGAAATCAATGAGGGTGTAACGTCAGCCCCCATCCAGGGGCCTGAAGCTTTGTCCCCTACTAACCGAGTGAAGTGGGGCTATTATGGCAGTTAACATTTCGCGATTAAATGTGAACACTCTTTGTCACTTGTTAAATGTCAAGCCCACAGTGACTTCCCTTTTCCCCTGCTTCCTATTGCTGTGAGAGGAGGGCAGGGACACGTTCAGAGCACTGGGCTGTCAACAGAGCCAGTGGGACAGAGACATCTGCATTCATACCTGTCACACATTTTGTACACAAACACACACACACACCACCACTACCACCTCCACCTCTGGGCCTTTCATAACTCCAGTAGCTCCACTTGGCAGGGCTAATGGGATGGCAGGGCCGTTGGTTTTAGAGAGGGATGTCATGAGTAGAGTGGAGCAGAGAGCTGAGGATGGGTCTCTAATAGATCTGGGGAGGGCAGAGTGGGGTTGGGGGGGTAGAGGGGTGCCTTGTGATCACTGGGCCATGATGCTGTTTCTTTTTCCCCCATCATATCTCCCCTTTTTCATACTTTTTCCCTCTCTTATCTGCTCTCTGTCTCACTTTATTCTGCACCCGTTGTATTTCTCCCCAGCTCTTTACTCACTCGCCCCTCCCTCACTCCTGCCCCCTGCTCTGTGTTGTTTCGAGATACCAGGCCATTAGGGTTTCCATTAAGTTGTGGCTGTCTGTCTATATTGTCTCTGTTTTGTAGTCTCTCTCTATCCCACACAATTTTTTGTCTTCCTGCATCTTCGTGCACCCTGTCTGCATTTTCAAACCAGAGGAAGAATTTCCTGCTCTTAGATCCTTTTTCACAGATGGTGCATGAAGCATATTCTGCCGCAGGGTTTCATATCTTTAAATTAAAGTTGCAAGTCTAAGTATCAAACTCAAAATATGCATCACACGTAAGATTTGAGGGAATGGAAGAGAAAGAGTCTTAAGGAGCCAGTGCAGTTAGGGTCTGATTTACTAAAATCCCATATAAAGAGAGCTAAATCACATGTTCATTGTAACATTGTTGGCATACGTTTTACTGGTGATCTAAAAGGAGTCATTGAGTAAACAACAGATGCAAACAACAGGTGCAAACAGCAGTATTTAATTGAGGGTTTTGCTGATTGCAATTATTTCCCCCATGGAGAGTTTGGACACAAATCAGGCCCAAAATGAAACTGATCCAAAGAACTTGAGGTTTCAGTGGAAATGGCAAATAAATATACTGTTGAGCTACAGCAAAGAACTTGGGAGATTTTCTGCGAGAGAGTAGATACCATTTGTAAAACAAGAAGAACAACCAATGAAGTTAAGAGAACAGCAAGAAAACTGGCTTATAATAAAACTTCAGAAAATGGGAGAGGAGAAGCCTCTGACTAGTGCTGAGCAGCAGGTGCAGTTTGCTGTCTGTGATGAGCAGGTAACTAGGACACCGGGGTGTGACACCATACACTGATGAAAAATCTGTCTGCAGTATTTGAGGATGGGTTGTCATTCACAAGTGTTCCGACAGGACATTCTGGCCTTTGCTGTGCACAATCGGCAGCTATTTATTGCTGGTCTAATGGCCCTAAATGTCCTGGCGAGAGGGATCAAAGATGGGGTGAAGGTTGTGGTCAATCCCAGTGGTCCCAGAGCTGGCGACTGGAGAGGGAGGAGAGGAGAAGAGCACTGTTTGGTTTCATTCATTGCACCCAGAGTGCCCACCCGTCCTGCGTAGCATAGCTTTAAGGACTTGGGACAGTCCATCTGGAAAACTGATGTGGGAGATCTCAATAGAACAGCCACAGCAGCTGCAGTGACCCTCTCTGCTCCTCAAAATTTTCAGATGCACAAACATTTGGCATGGCGGGTATTGCCTAAGTCCTTCTTGTGATCGGTTTTTAAAGGCTCCAATCAGTGCACACTGTTAGTAGATCAGTTTGGCCATCTGTTTGCAGGTGATATCAAGTTTGCGCATTTTTACGCATGCAAACCTTTAGTCAATCAGACCCTTGGGGTCTGGCCCGGGTATGTATCAGAATCACCCAGAAGGTTCTGGAAAGCATTGCAGGAGAGGGATGAGTAAACAGTGGATGGATGGATGGATGGATGGAAATTGACAGTATGGCCTCATGCACCAACTGCTCAGGGATGTGAACTTGTGGAGTGCCTGATTTTGCCTCTAGAGCTTCAACTACTTCCCAGACTTTTAATGTGGACAATATTAGAGCAATACTATGAATACTTTTGAAAGAAGGCCTTCTTGAGTGGCAAGAGTCTGCCTCTGGTGTCACATGAATAAATGAATCAGGCATTTATTAAGGTGTGGGGCTACCACAGAGAAATCTCCACATCTCTGGAACTCTGTTTCCTACCTAAAGGTTTTTCCTCTGGTGTTTTTGTGATGGTGAAGTGATCCTTGTTAATGTAATGACAGTGATATGTGATTAGCATGGTGGTGTCAGACAATTCTGCAGTACAGATTGGAAAAAGTCCTTCTTGGCAATGACAGCAAGGCTAACCACAGGGAAACACATGTGTCTAGTTAAGGTTTTTGGAGTTAGGGTTACCTGCCTGTCTGATTCAGAATGTGTATGCATAGCAGTTTGTCTCTCCACACACTGATCCATTACCCCAATCTCTCCACTCTTACATGTCACCTTCCCGCATAAAGGACACTCTACTTGACGCAATTCCACTGAACATAAATCATCAGGTACAGGAGCAACGGAGGTGTCCTGTTAAAAACAAGCCAATAGGTTGTCTGTGAAAGCACTGTTACAGGTTTTATTGTGAGGTGACCTGCCCTAAACTTAATTAATCATGACCATTCCATAATGTGTTTTATCATTGTAGCTCTGACAAGGAACATCTAAGTACACCTGTAGCCAGAGGGGTTCCATATCAGGAGGCTCTCCCATGAGTTGTACCCCTGGGACAATATGCAATCTTTGTTTCTCCATATTGATATCTGGTTTCCTTTTCCTTTGTATGTGACCCAGAACATTGGGTCTGATGTGGTGCTCAACTCTGATACCAGGGTATTCACCTTGGAGGCTGTTGTTGTTCAGTTGTTCAGGCCCACACTCTGATGACCTTGTTTGTTTTTGAGTTTTTCCTGCCCTTTCATTCTCTCACAGAGATGAGTGTTTGGCAGCGCTCCAATTAGTTCATCTCTTCTCTGAGCATAAATTCACTATTCATAGAAATACAAGGGATTGTAGCCAAACACAGACACACATACTCACACAGCTGACGGGGTATCATGATGTGGCTCCTCAATTTCTGGACTGAATGCAAATATCTTAGAAATCAATGCTTTGATGGTTTTCCACGATACCACTGAGCATGTGACCACAATCGATTCAGGAAATGCTTATTTTACCTTGGTACAGGGTTCAAGGTGCCTTGTGGTCAGCGCAGTACGCATCCTATTGACTCCCTGTGAGCTATATGTGGATGTGATGTTTGGAAGTGTGAAGTGAAATAAAATGCCAAAGCAAATGTCATAAGACTGAGTCATTTGTGTACCATCTGGACGCTATTATGCAAACTCGGCAATGATGGATTCTCAGCAGATCAGTTATGAGCAAAGGGAAATTTACTGTTAGTAATCTCACTGCGGAGGTGAGGGCGACTACATCTAGAAGAAAGTGTCTAACTCTGGCCTCTGCAGCCCACTGATCAGAGATGTGTGGTTGATTCAGCCACTAAATCTGACTGACACCATCTGACAAACATACCGCTGCGTCATCAACGCACTGACAGAAAACATCCATTTAGCAATTTAGATAGGGACCCTGTTCAACCCAACAATCTGGAGAGCATGTCAATCATAAATAATCAACCCACTATATGATTAGACAGCACCACTGGCTTTGCATTTATTTCAATGTGGCAATTTAAGAAGACGAAGGCAATAACTAATGGGCAGCAGTGGATCTGGTGGGGGTGGGGGTGGGGAGGTCTCATTCTTCACTCTAAGCTCCCCTCATCACTGACCAATACTTTTCTGGGGCTCCACCATGATAATATGGTCTGTAGAGGTTATGTTGTGATGTCAGCTCAAAGAGGCGAGGAGGATGCACGGTGTAGTGGGGTGTTCTAGGCTGATAAGCAGCCTCAAGGCGCCCACAGGTTTGAGGTTCCCGGCCGAGCTGGGATTCTTACATGAATACCGTTAATTGGACCCCAGATTACAAAGGGATCATTGAACATGGCTGTCCAGGCTCTTAATGAGCTGAGGTCTTCTGCCTCCTCTCTGCTTGGTCCGTCTCCCTGGACCCACACATCCCAGGCTTTTCAGTGGAAATTACCAGATCGAGACAGGGAATTTTTAAAGATAGACAAACTTTACAGGGTGGATATCCATGACTGGGTTCTCTTTAGATGAACAGCAGGAAGCTGTGCTGATTGGCAGGAGTACAGTACCTATTCATCATCAAGTAGACTGTGGCTCCTGTAACCATTAAGTCTCTCTGTTTTGGACATAACAGCCCTGTCAACACAAAGCTGTATTTATATACAGGCAATATGGACCAGCAGATTTATTTTGTAGGAGACCTGACACTGCCTGAACTTGTATTTTAATCATTGTGACCAGAAGAATTTTCACTAGTGCTTTTCTACTACATCCCTTGTTAGACATGTTGAGGCATGTCTGCAGGATTAACTGTGTTGTAGCAGCCTAAACCTACTAGGGCTTTAGATGCATGATTTACATCTAGTGTTTTGGAACTGCAAAAATCTTAGTGCAAACAATGTAAAATCTTAAAAGAGACAACTTGCATTGAGGAGCATGCATCATGCATTATTAACAGGCTACTTCAGGGTACATTGGGTATTTATCTGCCTAAGAATGTCTATCAACTTGCAAGACTTATTTACACCTATGCTTGTGTATTGCTTAGACTTGGCAAATGCTTAGGGCGTGCATGAGGAAAAGCCACTTTGTTCGCACTGACCCATTCGTGAGAGTACAAAGCTTTTGACTACAACTTAAATACTTAAATAAATACTCCCAGAAGCATTGAAATTCACCTGCAAAAGTCAACAGAAACAACAAAGCTGTGGTGACTCCCAACCTTTGCAGAGGTCTTAAAGTGCGATTTCCTCAATTCTTTCATCTGTAAGTGAAGTGAAATGACTCAAGGTTTTAAATATCATCCTGTAATGTCCATTGCAGACTGTCAAACTGCTTTGTTCTATTCATTTTCTCTCACTCTGGCTGCCTTCAGTCTGTCTACAAAATGGAAGTCTCCATCTAAAGATCTGTCGTCACCCCAGGAGGCCTGGGTGAAGATGGCAAGTGTACAGCAGTGAAAAGCCTTTGAGTTCCATAGTTGTTGCAGAGGCATTAGCATTATTTCTGAGGTGAGGAGGAGCATTTTCAGGCATTAGAAGATGTTACCTTTCCAACGCATGGCTTGCAGTTGCTCTGTTGAAGCTTTTCATGTGAATATGCAAATGTATGCAAATGACATCAAAACATGGGATTTTAAGAGGTTAACCACAGCAGGTAAATGATTTAACACCCTGACTGTAGGTTAAACGACTCATGTTCCACCACAGATAGAAACTAAACAGACACAAATTCATATTACAACGTTATTGATTTAATATATTCAGGAGACACAGTCTTAGATGTGGATGTGAATTTCCCCCTTAAATAATCTCCTCTCTGAGACTCTCTGTGAAGCGTTTCTATGAGAAAAGAGAGAGTCAGTGAAGGAAACACACAGAAGACATCCCATCTATCTCCATAGCTCGAGCAAATATTGAAACCCATGATGTGAGCACGTCGGGCCTCCCTCTCCTCCTTCTCGTCTGTGACAGATGTAAATGGATGTTTCAGCAGTTGGCTCTAATGCATTTTTAAACAGGCACAGCAGCAGACAGCAAATGAACGTGTCGCGACGGCAACACTCTACAACGGGTCTTCATCTATCGCTGCCTCCCCCCTCATATACAAACAGAAAAACCCCACACGCACGTTCCTGCACACTGCTGTGAATAGCTGTCATTCATCAACTTTCTCAGTACAATGGGCTCAGTAAAGGTCCCATCTTTCAACTAAAGCACCTCCACAGTGCGGTGCCCAGTTGAGCACTGTACCACTGCATCACGTTCCCTGTCATCTGCAAACACTCCTGCACAGTGAGATGGAGAGATGATTGGGTGAAAACTGTTTATTCTCTGGGTTGGAAATTAAAATGCTCTCTGCTATTCCACTTGACAACGCGGAAGACTGCATGAAAAAGAGAGCATGTGACCAAGAGTGTGTAACTGGAGAGCTCAAAGGGTTGGAGCTTTAAGCACATTTTAAAAGACCCCTTCAATGAAAATCAAATGTTGATGTCCATATGCTGTTTTTACATGACACACATATGATGAGCGAAATCATCAGTCAACACTGTGCTTTTTCCATATTTTACTATCACATCCAGTGGCCATCAACCAGTGGCTGTCACATCAGTCAAATGTAGAACTTGGTGTGGCAGTGTCCTATCAGTTAGTTGCTGAGATGAAAGATGATAAAAGCTCGTGCAAATAGCACAAATCCATTAGTCTAGCATTAGCCTTTGACTAAGTACCTGAGTACTTTGTAAATGTATTGTGTATTTGCTTGTATTTATCTGATGTAAACTGAGGGATGTCTCTCGCTTTTATTCATTTGCGGAGTGATGCGATATTGTTCGAGATGTTTCCTTTGTGTGGGCCGTGGTTTGAGGTAGATTTGTCTCAAGATTATATGTGTGATCAACAATCCATACGTAAATATGTAATCTGTACATATGAAACCCGGCTTTCACAAATACAAAACTAGACTAATTCCATTCATTGACAAAAAAACAAGATGCATTTGAATGTCTTCCTAAACCTGACAAACTTCAAATCGTTTTTGAATCTCATGTGGATTTGCATTTTACTCAGAGTTTTGAGACAAGTTTTCCGCCAGTCGCGGCCATGACTCAGCGATTCTCAGAAAGCCTGCTGAAAACTTCCTCTTTTCAAAGTAAAAGCATGCAGTTTTTCTATGAGGCAGCAGCGTTAATGGTTGTTTGATATGACAAGTGACAGCGCCCTGGTTAGGATCTTTTGACTGTGGGTGTTTTTGCTCAGAATTTTCCTTTTATTGATTGCTGAGCTAACCTCACTTCAAAACCGACACGTTGCCTTTGCAACATCTTTTGTAATAGCTGTGATAAATGCTGTATTTAGACTTGTTTGTTTGTACTTATTGTTGTCTGTGTGATGTTTGCAGAGGTTACAGCAGACTCCACCTCCTGCTGATTCACCCATCCCGCCTTGTCTCTCATCTTTCTTTATGTCCATTCCCCATAATCTGAGGAAATTAAAGGGATATTTCATCCACTAAATAAGTTAACTGGTAACTGACGACTGGCGATGTGGCAGCCTTTCTTGTTTACACTATAAAAGTCAATTGGAAAAGCTCAAAATTTCTCTATAAATGTGAGTTATATAGAAAACATATCTCAAATTGACACCAGAACACAGCTCTAACAGCATTCCAGTGAATTATCTCTTTAATTGTCATCCTCGCTCTACTAACAGTCTGTATTTGAGCTGATACAGATCTTTCCTCATAGACACTGAACAGATGTTTCATTGCTTTTGTCATTGCAGGTACCCATCAGCACAACTATAACCATGTGGCTTTAGGTAGCCCCACACGCACACCTAAGAATGGTAAGACACAGCAGAGGGAGAGGGGGATATGTGCAGCTCAGGTCAGTGTTGGAGGTGAAGCTCAGACCTGGGCAGAAACTTGAATATAGTGCTTGACATGAATGTGTGAAAACCCTCCGACATGGTCTATTCAATTCATCCTGCTGCAAATCCAGTCTATCACTGAAAATGAGCCTTTTTTTGTTGAAGATTGAATTATAGAAGTGTCACATCCCATAGGCACGAACATTTTTCTGCAAGCGGGGATCAGGACACGGCTGCTGTCTTTCTGCTTTTTAAAGGGAATGCAGTTTGGCAGAGCGTGTGAAACCTGCTGTTATCCCCAGAGCATAAGTTATTGCTGTCACCTTGGACTCCCTGCGAGGAGCGTCATGTCACGTGATGTCACGTGAATAGGTTTTTATTACCAAAGTCATTCGGCTGTTTGTTGAAATAGTCATTATATATGGAGCAGACGCCGGCCTGGTGTCGCAGCCCGGCAGACAAGAGGAGGAGTGGTTGCGTAAGGCAGCAAGGTGGAAGCTGGATACAGGGAAGGACAGAGATAAAAGGAGAGAAAGGCCATAAGCTGAATATTTACTGACTTCTCTGTTTATTAAATCACTCTGATCTCAACTTTTGATCCATATTCTATTTGTTTCAACCACAAAAAGAAAAAAACAAAAAAAAAAAGTCTTGTTAGCTTTCAGGGATGAGGCTGAAATCCTGCAGCCAGGGTCGCCCCTGCTTTTATACACAAAGCTGACCATGTGGTCCATTTCACACACACACACACACACACACACTGAGCCATAGCTAAACCGCAACTGCAGAGCAATGCCTTGGAGATCTATCGAAGACATGAAAAATCCATTTCAACAACACATCTAACACGGACACTTTGATCACCCCCCCCCGGAAAGCTTCACATTTCAGTGCTTAGACTATTTTCCAAACCAGAAATGACCAGAAAATCGGAGGCAGAAAGTGCAAAATCATGCACATAAATGTACATCACATGCCCATACAAGTCTACACTGACTTGATTTGACTTACATTTTTTCTTTTTTGTGGAGGGGGGGGCAGGGGAGGGCGAGATGGGAGGGAGGGGTTATTGTACTAGTTGTACTGCAGGTCTGTGTAGGTTGTTTCTCTACCATCGACTGAACATGTGTTTCTCGCTTGGGTTTGGTAGCTCACCGATCATTGAGACGTGGTAAGTCACACATGACATGCGTTTAAATTTAGTGTAAAAACCTCATTCATTGGCACACGTCTGTGTAAACATGCACCACAGATTAACCCATCAACGTGTGTGTCCTCCTCTCTTTCACCTGTTTTCAGACCTGCTTTAAGTAGCATTTGCTGTTTTCATGGAAAGTAACAGAGGTTCTTCATGTGGGGCACTAGGAGCTCCAGAGAGTCACACACCATATGAAGCTTTCCTCCCTGTCAACAAATCCCACAAAAAGACCAAAACCAACAGTGTTAATCCCTTTCTCAGCACTTAATGACCTACTGTTCCTGGCACTCAGCCCTAAACCCACTGATTTCTGCTGTGGATGTAAATGTAAAAGTTTAAAAACAAAAAGAAAAAAAATTTCCCCGAACAGTTGGGTGCTGTAGTTTCAGAAAACGTCACGACTGTTCCGAGCTCACCTTGAAAGCATGATCAAGCACTCCATTTACATATTTCTGTTAGATGTCATAAATGTGAACTGCTCCTAGCGACAGAAAACAGGGCCATCGCAGACGTTTGTGTGTCTGTGATGTTACTCGCGTGTTTCTGACGAGCAATTCTGAGTGAGCTAATTAGAGGAGCTTAGGTGTTGGTTGTTCATTTGGTCAGAGTAGCTGGGCTGACATGGAGCTAAATATTCCAATTAGAATCGGTTTAGATGTCAAAAAAGCTGCATATGAACACCTTAGAATAAACTGAATGCTGTCTGTAAACACCAGATCAGAATAGATCACGTTGCATGTAAACAGGTGACATGAAATCTTCATTGAGAATGACTTGAATAAGAATGAAAAAAAAATCTTTACGTAAACCTGGCTGCTGTTACCCAGGCAACATTTGTTGGTTTTGGCCTTTTCATGACACTACTTGACAGTGTACAAAAGAATATAGATTTACTCCAGTTTGACCCTTTACGACAACTTGCAAAGGCTATTTGAGCCAGGTCTGTGTGGTTGCACTGTCCGTTGTGATGAAGCAGTCAAATGTGTTTGATATCGAGATAGCTAACAGCATGCCACAGTCCCAGATGATTTCCCCCTATGGATGCAGCGTGGCAGGCACTCATAGATCATCCACATCCTCCGAGCGTCCTCCCTGCAGCTCTCAGGGCCCCCTGCAGTCGCCCTGGCCTCTACCCCTACCACCACTCCTCTCAAGCTCTCCTTCTCTTTCCAATCTTCTCTTTCTATCCCTTCCCCTTCCGTCTCCCCATCCTGCAGCAGTTACTAAAGCCTTATTTTTAACTGTCAATTGGAGACCGGTCTGGTGCCGCACCCATGCCCGCCGCTCTGCACTGTGCGACACACTCACAACTCACGGGGGAAAGTGAGACAGAGCAGGAGTGAGGAGGAAAACAGGAGAAAGGGGGATATGGAATAGACAAGAAAGAATTAAGGAGCAAGGGAAAGTGGGTGGCAGCATGGTTGGACAGATAAGATTGACAGAGCAAGGAAGACGGCGGTGAATGGGACTGACTGCGGATGTTGTGTGTTGGTGCATGTGTGAGAGAGAGAGATAAAGAGGAGGATGAGAGTGAGAATAAAAGAGGGCTTCGGTCCAGTCACCGCCCCATCCGTTTTCCTGGCACCATATCATGTTGCATCGACAGCCAGGCCAGATACTGCCTGCTATTGAGAGAACTAACATCCCAGATCACATCACAGCACTGTCACAAGTTGGGAGGGGGTTGGGTGGTGGTGGGGGGGTCACTTTCTACACACATCTGTTGTTTGGTATGTTGTCTCTTTTTTCTTTTATCCTCCCCCTCTCCTTTTTGTGGACCGCTGTTTCACCTCGTCAAACCGCCACATTTCCTGTCAGAGTCAGTCCCACACAAAATGCTCACAGAGTGCCCCCTGTCACCACCTATCAACCCTCTTCCCCCCTCCCCTGCCCCCTTCACTGTCACCAGTAAAGTTGGAGTTTTAGATATGCAACCATTTCTCAAAGCAGACTCTCTGAAACTGTTGTGACGATTGACACTGACCTCCAAATACACATCTTGCTGTCCGAACATTAATGACTTTTTGATTTAATAATATTCTCATTTCACTTTCTGATATCTGTTGCCAGGATGCCATTCTGGACAGGGTGAACCGAGTGCCCTTTCTATTCAGTTTCGACTCTAAAACAGTGAGAGTGAATAATTTGACTCCAAGGGTTGGATGGAGACAAGTTTCGCTGTAGATGTGCTTCCAAGAAAACAAATCTCCTGTCTTTAGTCTTCAAAAACATCAAGCTCAATGAATCTGAATACCACTCAGGCATCCTCTCCTTAACTACACTGCAGAGTTAAAGCCGCGGTGCCTTTGTTCGACATCGCTCTCTATCATCACTCTGCAGCTGTGAAAGGAGTTTATTTGTGTTCTTGTCAAACAGACTTGATCTCAGTTTCTCCATATGTCTTGTTAATTTTAAAACCCTGAGGTGCAGCACTGTTTGTTAAACAACTACATCACACGTGTGATGCAACATGCAGATCATCAGTCAGACTGATATAGATGTGAGCATCATTACACCTCAAACATTAGACCAGTTAATCATTTCTCCTCTTTAATAAGACCAACTGGAAGCCTGATTAGTCACCTTTACAACAAGGTACAACTTGTAAGGATCGTGCATCCGTGGAATGAGCAACACAGCTAAACGTGTGGGTAGTGCCCCAACAAAATGTCCTGCAGTATTCTCCTGTTGGTGTTCACTCTTGTTCTGAGCTGCTTGGTGGATTGGATGATTGCACTCTCCCACAATAATAATAATCATAATAAAACAACAACAACACATTTTTACACTTTATTCATTTGACACTGTCAGGGACCTCAGTACTGTGTGGAAGATCCATACGCAGCCACAACAGCTTGGCACCTCCTCCTCATGCTGGTCACTCCAGCATGTACAGCATGCCCAAGCTGATCACACAAGTGTTCAATTAGGTTGAGGTCTGGTCTCACGGCAGGCCACTCCATCCCTTGCACTTCCAAATTTTTGAGGTACTCTGTGATGACTGATAATGGGGATTTGGCACATTTTTGGGGGGGTGCTAACCACACGTTTAGCCGTGCTGCTGATTACATGGATGCACATTCCTTACAAGTTGTACCTTGTTGTAAAGGTGACTAACCAGGCTTTCCAATGATAGAAAATGCAACAGAAATTGGTAGTATTAAAGGGGAGGAATGATTGATTGAAATAATGGGAGCTGAGGAGGGGTTTAGTTTTTGTCCATTTTACCTCAGTAAACACAATAAGCACAGAGAAATACACAAGGACAACAGTCTGGCTTCAGTTTGCCTGCCCCTGCATTGCAGGTTGTGGCTTGCTGCCCTGACAAACAGCTAGTTTTCCCCTCACCGTGGTTCAGCTTTTGCCTAAGAATGTATCAGTAATGAACTACTCAAATTCAAGACACTCATTAAAAATAAAAGCCTGCAAAATGGTCTGATGAAATTCTACTGAACCACTCTTTAAAAAGAACTCATGTTTTTGTGTATTTGCACTGAAGTAAATTCCCACTCAGGTCATTACAACCCCCAAATTCCCAGAGACAACACCAAGGGCATGATGTCTGGTGTGTCCTCTGTGGCTCCAGCCTCAGCAACAGGAATAAATTATCCACCTCTCACTGCTTGGCTGAATTCAGTTGCGCAGTAAACACACGGCTCTCGTGAACATTCTGACTCCAAACCGGTGAGATTATTGCACAGATTGGTTCAGAGCACCTCTGCCTGCAGGAAATATTTGTACAGCTAAAACTCTGGAACTCCATCTTCCCTCCTCTACCTCAGCAGGTGGTCTTCCATGATGCCTTAGGGTCTTTGTTATCTATTTATTTTTTGGGGATGGGTGGCGGGTGGGGGGGCGGGGATGGGGGCTTAGGCTAAAGGCAGCCCGCCCACTTTTTCCTCTTCCCTCTTCTGTGTGTGTATATGTATGTATGTGTCTCCAGAAAACAATCGGATAAGCGGCATCCTGACCTCACAGACGGAGCCCTACGACCTGTCTTTCTCACGCTCCTTCCAGAGCCTGTCTCACCTGCCGCCCTCCTACGAGGCGGCCGTCAAGGCTGACCTCAGCCGCTTCTCATCTCTGAAGAAACTCAGTAGGTCCAAGTTCAATGCACTAAATGCAACAGTAGGCTCCCTGCCCTGATGCCCTGCATGATGATGAAAACAAGCATAAAAAACAAACAAACACTGCATTAAGTGTGCTTTCCTGACTCCTGACTGGGACGCTCTGAGTGGCTCAGAAGTGTTTCAGCTGTGAATTTGATTTGCCTGCTGCACTGAGGACGTCAAACAGAGACATAAAAAGTGTGAGCACGCGTTTTTCTGGAGATTTTTTTTTTTTTTGCAGCTCCCCCGTTGAGTAAACATTTCAGAGGATGAGATTCAGAAAACAGCCATTCCCTCACTCTGATCGTTCATGAAATCAGCCTAGTCATCTCAAGAAAACTATGAGTCATTGATATTCCACGCTTCCCTTGTCTCCACTTAAAGGCTGCAGCCACTATTTCTCTTGGAGCGTATAAGTACATTAAGTGGCTTCTTGTGCCTGGCCCTGCTCGGTATTGATTTAGTGGTGCTACGCTGGATTTCTGCTGTGTAATGAGGTCTCATCTCATGATATTCTCTAAGTGGAACGCAAATATTCCTTAAGGCTTGTGTAATTTCATCATGACTGCCCCACTTCACTGCTGGCTTGCAGTCAAAGTGAAGGATGACGAACTACAACTCATCCCGTCAGGGCTCGCTCCACACTGGCTCCCTCTCGGAGCTGCCGGGCACCATTTCAAAACTAAATGGCAAAAAAAAAAAAAAAAAACATTTTGCAGGATGCAGAGCTATTTACTGGTGCTCAGATATATCAGGAGGAAAGAGAAAGAGAATAAAAGAAAAGAAGGGAAAAATCCTCTTAATTGAAGCATGCTTGTGAAAATTAGCATAGCTGTTGATAGGCAGTAAAACAAAAGCACAGTGAATTCAGTCGTCAAAGATAGTGGCCCACAGAAGAGACACAATGTTAAGATGAAGAAAAAGAAATATCCTCAGGCGGTGTCCTTCAGTCTTCCCAACTTTCTTTCTGCTTCCAAAGCAAATTATTTGCTGCAGCAAATCGCCAACAGGCTCTGCAGTTTCCTTTCTTGTTGCTCAACTAGTGTCTGCACGCTGATAGATCATGTTGGATTGTGCTGGGAGGAAGATAGAGCGGCATTCTCATTGTCGGGACAATAAAAGAGAAGAATGCCACTGCTTATTAATGCAAATTGGTATCAAGCCGAAGAAAAGCGTTTAGCCCGTCGCAGTGCAGGACAGTATACATCACCAGTTATTCATTCGCTCTATGGTAATATGGTTGATGAGTTTGCAGTGGCCCTGCCCACATCTTGAAGACTATTATGCTTGAGAAAAGGAACATCTTGTTTTTATTATCTCTCATAATGAATCGATTTGCGGCGAGCACCCGAGGCCCGCCGCTGAAGGGGATTTTTGGCTGAGTGTAATCTTGACAGGTGGCGTGAACGCTGCTGTACCCATTATTGAAAAAGACAGGCTCAGGCTCAGAGTCATCTCCGAATTCTTAATAAGGTGGAGAGTCCTGCTCTCCATCATTTATACCCAACCAATAAAGAATTACCTTCTTGTTAACAATGGACTTGTAATTGAATTTTTCCATTTTTGAATGTTTTGTGCTGCATTGACAAGGAAGTCTGAAAGGGTTTTTGTCGACGTGCGTCACTGTGTGTGCGCGTGTGTGGACAAGTCTTTATGCATGGGATTGTGTTGTGTGGCATGAAATTGATGCTACATTCACTCCTACACTCCTCTTCTCCTCTTGTCTTTGGAAATGTGCTCTTGTCTTCTGGATGCATGTCGTCGTTGTTTGTATGTACACACAAATAAGGATAAAACATCCGCATCCAGGATGTGAACACACTCGCAGTTCGTTCTCAATGTGATGTGATTGTGCGATAACACAATGAGCTTTTCCAGCATGTCTGTGCGGTCTGAGGTGCCTGTGTGCTTCGCTCCGTTATCTGTGTGATATGACCGTGTTTGTTTTATGGACTTTCACATGACCTTTGAAAAAGTTTGCCCCCCAACAGCCGGCGCTGCCTGTAGAATCCCAGATGAATCCTGGATGTGTGGATGCAATGTGCCTAGCATGTAATCTGCTCTGACTGTGATCCTCTGCCTCTCTCCATTTTCTATTCCCCTCCATGAGTGTGGAAAGGTGAAACACAGATGGGTCCACCGGCACCGCTCTCTGCATTTTGCGCAATCCCACTTTATCCGACTCGCCTTCCACTCCCTGAATCTTCTCTTCACTTCTCGCTTCTGTTTTTGTTTTTTTTGTTTTTTGTTTATTCTCGTCTCTTCAGCAGCAGATAAAGACGTTGACGACTACTACACCCGTAAGCGCCACCTGCCAGACCTCGCAGCGAGAGGCACTCTTCCTTTGCATGTTCTGAAAATGAGTCAAGACCAGGTGGGTGCTCAAGTGCTCAGTTTCAACGTGCAGGCGTCGTGTTCTTTGCTTTTTATGCTTCAAATTATGAGCAATCTGTGAGTCTCCATATTTGGATTTGTGAGGTGCTGTACAACTCAGCTTGTGAATGAACTCACCTCATCTGTCTGCTCCACAGCACCGGGAGCAGCAGCAGCACCAGAGTCAGGCCGCGCAGTCCTCCATCTCCCAGGCCCCGCCCCAGTCGCAGTCTTCACAGCAGCAGTCTCAGCAGAGGCAGAGGCCACGCCGCGTCCAGAGGGCCATGTCCCAAGACCGGGTCCTGTCTCCACAGAGGGCCCCGCAGCAGGATTACAGCATGTCCTCTAACGGCATGTCCCCGTACGGAGGCAGGATCCTCTCTGACGAGCAGCTGCTATCTGCCGAACGTCTTCGATCCCAAGAGCGCCTCCTCCCGCAGGACCGCCACACTTCCCAAGACCGCCTGTATTCCAAGGACCGCATATACTCTAAGGACAGACTCCTGTCGCAGGATCACCTCTACTCAAAGGACCGCCACTACTCTCAAGACCGCCTCTATTCACAAGAGCGCCTGTATTCACAAGACCGCCTCCTGTCCCAGGATCCTCTGCTCTCGCCAGACAAGCTGATGATGTCTTTGAAGCGGGGGATGGTCAGCAGCATCTCTGGCGGGTTTCGTGGCAGCGACAAGTCCATGTCGCGTGCCATCTCGCACACAGATGTGTTCATACCAACCACGCCTCTAATGGATCGTTACAAGATGACCAAAATGCACTCCCATCCTAGTGCCTCTAACAATGGTGGTGGCGGTGGCGGCGGTGGCAGTGGTGGTGGGGCACAGGGAGGAGGAGGAGGTGGAGGAGGTGGAGGAGGAGGAAGCGCCGGGCACTCCAACACTTTAGCCATGAACCAGACAGCATCTAAGAGGCAGGCGTTTGCCTCCAGACGGACTCACACTGTGGAACAGCTCCACTACATCCCACAGCACCACCAGCAGCAACAACAGCCACAGCACTACCGCACAGGCAGCAAGACTGAGGTGACTGTGTAACAGTGGCCCAGGGTTTGGGTTTGGGGGTGAACTGCACAGAAAGGAGCACTACTGTAGTGTGCCGGGGGAGGGGGGAGAGGGTTATGCTGGCGTTTTGCTAGAGTAGGATGGTGGTGATTTCACTTTCTTTGACAGAGGACCAAGAACATCCACTATAGCTAACTGAGAGAGACCGGAAAACCAATCCACACTGTACACTGCATACACCCGCCCAGCTAGATCTGAAGCCAGAGAAGGATGTTGATAGGGGAGGAGTGGTATTATCCAGCTAACTTGCCTACCATTTATTCCACTGTCTTGACTACCTGACTCATCCACAGACTCCAGCCACATTCTATGTCTGTTTTAGTGAGAGAACACCAACTGTGTCCACTGAAGCCCCTTATCAGCCCCATCAGATAAACCCACTCTGTGACCTTTTCTGGCAAATCTTAAAGGGCTTTGCATGGTTAAACACAAAGACCGATTCCTCCGTGACTTCTGTTGTGCAACACAACGCCACCACAAGTGATGAACTAGGATGAGCCTGTAACAACTTTATAAATATATAAATAAATGAATTTAAAAAAACAACCATTTGTATACCCTATCCTACTCATAGCTCTGATCTCAATGAGAGAAACTGAAATGGATGTTCTCAGCACTTGTATCTGGTGCCTCTGACGGATGTTCCATTTCTGAAGACGAAGTGGTTTTGTGGGTTACAAAGCACAATCAATGAGAAAAAACATTCTGTTCTGTTTTTTGATTCTGTTTCTGAGTTTGAATAGTGATGGCTAGCTTGTTTTGTTCTTAAAGCAACGACGGGTTTGTTTGTTTTTTTTGCTTCCAGTAGACGATTGTAAATAAGCTATTTTAGAAACAGTATCATGGACAAGTCTGTACTGGATGGACTTTGTATTAGACTGTCTGTTTTCAATATAGTCTTTAAAAGAAAAAAAAAACAACTATAAATCATCACTGTTTCGTGAGTTCAGAATAGAAACCCACTTAACCAAGTATTTGACAGGATCAATTAATACTATACTGTGTGTGTCTTTGAAAAACTGTTTGTACGAACGAAGAAGTGGACGAATGTGTTGTTGATAACAGATATACCACTGTTCATATTTGGATGTAGACTGTGTTCCATTGACATCAGAGGAGTTGAACATCATGGAAATGGATTATAATTCTTGTCAAAGTAGGGTCGAATAAACCATCCATATTTTTCTAAAGAGTCAAAGTCGCTGCTTGGGAGATGTCTGTGTTGTGTTGTGTTCTTCTTATTCATACAGCACATCACCACTGAGTGTTTCTGGCACACAAACAAGCTTAAAAATCTGCTTGATGAAAGAAAAGGCGACAGAGCTGAGTAAAGTCTTATGTACAAATCCAGGCTACATTTAAACCTGCTGTGGTTTATGGGGTGTTTTACAAGACTAACACCTTTTCAGTTACGATTACAATATACACTACAGCTTGACATAAAATGGAATATACAGTAGGATCAGGACAAATGGAGCAGTTTGGCCTCCAGCTGATGATGATATCCGTTTGGTGATATCCAACTCACACCTCCAGTGCCTCTGGCATTGTTTATTTAACCAAGGTCCCATCCACACCACTAGGTTTTAGTTTTAAAACTCATCACTTTTGCTACCTTACTGGGACAGTCTGCGCTGATGTGTCTCCAGCACATGAAACAGAGAGACTTGGAAACCTTGCTCAACCTGTCTTAGTTGGAAAACTCTGGGGTTGAGACAGAAACACACAACTTTGGAAACAATAATGCAAACACACACTCAACTACCTCAACTACCAGTGGTGCATACACAGCATTATAATCAATGGACCTTGTTCAGTTATATTTTGTTTTAAAGCTCTTCGTTGTTCTTCTACTATTTCTAGATTCATATTTTAAACAGCTTTTCCTTCACACCTCATCGTTCACAACATTGGCTTCCTGTCTCCTCTGGTCACATGTCACTCACCTATCCAATAACAGACAGGGCCTAAACTAAGATAAATATGAGAAGAGCCACAGCTGCTGATTCCAGAGGTTACTCTAACTGTACTGTGACTCACAGGTGTACTTCTACATACACATACATTTCACCTTGTGAATATGTAAACAATAAATGCATAAAAATAAATACACAACACTGTTAACTGCTACCAGTAGCTGTATGAACAGAGTACATATTTCCAGAAAATGAACTTAACATTAGACCTCAATCGAAATCGAAATCTAAAGTAAATAAAAGCAACCAAACAGTCCTAAGAAATCTTTCTGTCAAATTTGAACTTTAAACATCAAACCACATAACTGGTGCAAACAAGGGTGCAACCCTTCATCACACCTCTTCCTGCTCTGCAGCATCTCAACAAGTTATCACAGTTGATAGTTTTTTCTTAGGTATTATAATATATGAGGCCAGGCAGTCAAGACAGAGGTGGGTAGTCTGGCCAAAAGAAGGCAAAATAAGTGGTAAATCATCCACAATTAACATTCCACATTCCACACAAACTTTTTGAATAGAACCACAATCTGCCATTGAACTTGTATAATAACATGATCAGTTATACACTGTCTGGAAACAGAGCCACAGTCACTCAAACTCACAACTCAAAGCTCTGAGGCTCAACTCACAAATCTCTGCATCCTGACTTTATTCTGACAGACCTGACCAGAAGTTGTGATGTGTATCCTTCCATCACTTCGATGCTTTTTCCGCTTTTTCTGCAGAGCAGAACAAGGAACTGTTGAAATATGCAAATATTATTCTTTATCTGTATGTTAAAACAATATAAATTTATACATACACCCAGACTGACCAACTCTAACTTCCAGCCTCAGTATCTGCACATGTCCTGGCCTCCCTTACACCACCAGAACCATAAATTGCTGTTAAATGTTAAAATAACTGGCCATAAAAACTGTGTAAGCAGCAAAAAACAGCTGTTTCTGCTTCCGGAAGAACTGACACCATACCTATTTCCACACTGTTTGTGTGTCAGGCTTAGAGCTACAGATTTATAAAACAAATGAAAATGAAAAACTGGGGGTGGAGGAGAGGGGCATACACTGCCAAGCATTATGGTGTGTTGTGGGAAGTGTAGTATGTTTGGAGCTTGACCCACTGGGACTCATACGTTGGGCTTTGCTGCTTCAACACCTTATCTGACAGTATGTCACAGTCAGAGCCACGTCTCCAGGTGACAGCTGCGCCGCCATGTATGGCTCTGCCGTTAGCCAAGGCCATGCTTCAATTTGACATCTGAATTAATATGGTTGACTCTAATACTGGTCAGTGCAATTTCAGACCTGCTTTAAATTCATGGAAGTCCATGGGTGTGAACGACAATTCTCACAGCAAACAACAGAGACTGCAATTCCACTCCTCCACAAACACACACACACAAAAAGAGAACGGACAGGGGGGGAGGGGGGCAGAATAAGTTTGGGTTTCCAATTTGCACTGATCCTCTATCACCATTTAAATGAAAATATGAGTTTGCAATCAAAAAGAATCTATGTATGGGAGAGCAGCTGAGGCGTGAGAGGCAAGATGGCAGCTTGAGGAAACTGACCGAGAACAGGGCTTTCCATTAAATAATCAGCAGCATTCCACATCTCATGAGACACAACAACGTATTTCATTACAGCCTCCTCCACTTTTAATCCAGACATGATGCAGGGGCAGAGGGCTTATCGTGCTGCTTAAAAATTTAGCTTGCAATCTGTGTGCTTGGCCATTTGTCACTTCTTTTTTTGCAGTGGCTGTTGGTCCTGACTTGGAATACAATGGGAAAGTTTCCCTGTGACAGTATCTGGGTTTACAAGGAGCCAAATATTTCTATTAGAATCGATTTAGATGTCCAAACTGAATAAAATGCTCCATATAAACAGAATCAACAGGCCCAAACTGAGTGGAATTTCATTGGGTTTCACAGAGGTGGAATATTCCTGCTCCAAAAAGTCAAATGGTATCATGTAAACAGTGAAAGTGAATGGTGTCTTGCTGAGTTCTTTCTGCACGTGCTCCATCTTGACATAAATGTGTAGTGACCTTTCTTGACTTGAAAATATGGCGGCTTCCAAACACAGCATGCAGAAACTGGTCTGCGGCAGAGAGTTTGGAATAATTTGAACCAGAATGAAAACAGTCTGCATGTGAACCTGACTGCTGTGAGAAGAGATTCACCTTATGTTAAAAATCATTTCAAATGAAGTAGTCTTTGCTCTGTGAAAAAAGAGAGAGAACATTTCTATTGTTCTTCTTCTCTACAGAAAGGTCAGGAGGAGATGAGGGTGGTTGTGACCTCTGCCAACACATCCACTGTGCAGAGCAGACACACAGTCCACTATAGTTAAGTTCAATGTATCATCATTTCTTCTGACTCTTAAACTCAGATGTCACTGTTAGTTCCATAGCCTTGAGAGGTGGATTTCTCATTTCCTTTTCACCTCAGAAGCTGAACGTAGCTTACTTCAGCTAAAGGAGAGGTTTGACTTCAGGAGTGTAGGTAAAAAAAACACACTACTCACAAAACGTTAGGGATATTGGGCTTTGGGATGAAATTTCAGAATGCACCTAAAATGCACTGTAACCTTTACAGAAGAATTTAATCTGACCTTCTCTAAACTTTTGAATCCACATGTCCAACTGTTCAGTGTTTCAGAACTTAGAACACAACATGCTGTTCTCTAACAAGGTGATGAACCACAAACATCACAACAAGTGTCTGATCCATGAATCCACCACTAATGGCAGTTTGTATTGAAACAGTCCTCTTCATCATGCTGTTCACATTCTGACATCATGAGACCAAGACCACACCTAACTGTCCATCAACAGGCCATGGTGCCATGTCAAGGCTTCAGACGAGATGTTGCCAGAGGGAAGTGTCCACTGAGCTCAGAGTGTCACAGAGTGTCATCAGCAGGTTGAATAGAGACACAGAGAGGCTGAGAAGTGGACGTCCTTTGGTCACTTGACAACTTATTGACACATTGACATGTTTTGTTGTGGTATACCCACCTCTGCTGTTAGCTTTTGTTTCAATACATTGTTGGAGATGAAGAAATTACCATTCCATACTTCTACTTGAACATATAATATCACTGTAGCATGAACTTTTGCATTTAATCAAGTGAAATAAGTATTTGATCCCCTACCAGCCATCAAGATTCTGGTCCCCACACACAGGTTATGTGCCTCAAATTAGTCCTGTCACTTTATAAGGTACACCTATGCAGAAGCTATGCAGAGCTTTGCTGCATGTCATTCCCCCTCCCTCTGCCTCCCCATTTCCTGCCTCTCTCAACTATCCTATCAATTAAAAACAAAAAGCTATCAAAGGATGTTAGGGAAAGGATTGTAGACCTCCACAAGCCTGGAATGGGCTACAAGACCATCAGCAAGAATCAGCAAGAAGGTTGGTGAGACAGAGACCACAACTGGTGCGATTATAATAGAAACCGCCCTCACTGTGGAGCTCCATGCAAGATCTTACTTTGTGGAATAAAGATAATCATGAGAAAGGTGAGTGAGCAGTCCAGAACCACACAGGAGGAGCTTGTTAATGATCTCGGGGCTGTTGGAACCACAGTCAACAAGAAAACAACTGTTAACACACTTCACTGTAATTGATTGAGATCCTGCAGTGCCTGCAAGGTCCCCCTGCTCAAGATGGCAAATGTACAGGCCCGTCTGAAGTTTGCCACTGAACATGTGAATGACTCAGGGATGGCTTGGGAGAACGTGATGTGGTCAGATGACACCAAAATTGAGCTCTTTGGCATCAGCTTGACTCACCACCATGTTTGGACGGAGAGATGCTGACTATGACTAGGTCTGGGTTTAAAAAATCGATTTTTCGATTTAAAACTATCTTCATTTTAAAGATCCCATCGATTCATAAAACCAGTAGATCGATCTATTTATGCATGTCATTTCCTGTTTGCTAGTCTCGTGCGATATCTGCGCGATCGCGGGAGACTAACCTGCTGACATCACTGAGTCGCGGGCCGCTGTTGATTCTGCATTTTGCCTGCAAATACGGGTCACCTGGGTCATTCTGGCCGTCGCCTTGGTTAAAGCGTGTAGCAGCCTTGGGCGCACAGACCCATTACTTAAAACATAGATGCGCGTCATGTGGGCTCACCACACAAAGCGATGCCGTAGCGTCACGTTTTCGGTTCGACGTGCTTGTTGTTTCGTGCACAGCCGACCTGCTTCTCCCGCTGCTGTGTGTCAGTGTCTGCCCTACTGTTCTACTGTTTCCCACTGGCTCTGTGGAAAGACGTCGCCTCCGAGATGTAGAATGTGGGGGGGGGGGGGGGGGGGGGGGGTACGTGAAAGTACAGCTGTCAAAAAAACCCAGGGAAAACCCTGTTAGTTGTGTCCATTCACTGCTTAAATGTGCACACTGACTGCAATACTTGAATTATCATCCACAAGTGTTGCACTGTTTCTTTGTGGAGGGGGTCATGTTAATGTGCATGATGTGAGTGTTTTTGGGTCAACTTTTAATGCAAACATTAATACTTTCAATAATGCACCAGGTAACAGAGCTCCATATTTGAACAATTTGCAGCAACAGTTCTTTCATAACCACGTAAAATTAGTATTAAAACTGAAATCACTCTAAATGAATCGATATTGAATCGAATCGGATCAAATCGAAAATCGAATTGAATCGGGACCTTGTGAATTGGAATCAAATCAGTTCAGTAAATCAGTAGCGATACCCAGGCCTAACTATGACCACAAGAACACTGTTCCCACTGTCAAGCACAGAGGATTATGCTTTGGGGCTGTTTCACTGCTAAGGGTACAGCAAGACTTCACTGCATTGAGGGGCTGATGGATGGGGCTATGTACCGTAAAAATCTTGGACGAGAACCTGCTTCCCTTAGTCTGATCACTGCAGATGGGTCGTGGATGGGTCTTCCAGAATGACCCACAACCCGAACCATACGGCCAAAGTGATAAAGAAGTGGCTCAAGAAGTAGCACATTAAGGTCATGGGGTGGGCGAGCCAGTCTCCAGACCTTACTCCTAAAGAAAATCAGTGGAGGAAGCTGAAAACTTCGAGTTGCCAAGCAACAGCCTTGTAACCTTCAGGATTTGGAGAGGATCTGTAATAAAGAGAGGACCAAAATCACTCCTGAGAGGTGAACAAACCTGGTGACCAACTACAAGAAATGTCTGACCTCAGTTCCAGGTGGAGAAACCCTTGCTGGCAAGCACAAGGTCCTGTTTTGCTTGGTGATCAAATACGTATTTCATTAAATGCAAATTAATTAAACCTTTGTATAATGTGTTTTTTCTGGAATTTTTGTCTGTTCTGTTTCTCACTGTTCAATTAACCTACTATAAAAATTTGGGACCATTAATTTTTATGTGGAGGGGCAAACCTATAAAATCAACTACTTATTTTCCCTTATACTTATATATATAATTTACTGGTCAATCTACATTCCTATGCTCACCTATGGTCATGAATTTTGGGTCATGACCAAAAGAAGTAGATCTCCAATACAAGTGGCCAAAATAGGTTTCCTCCGCAGGGTGGCCGGGGCACTCCCTGAGAGATAGAGTGAAGAGCCCTGTCACCCGGAAGAGCTTGGAGTAGGGCCACTGCTCTTCCACATGGAAAGGAGCCAGCTGAGGTGACTCGGGCATCTGTTTTGGATGCCTCCT
This sequence comes from Caranx ignobilis, assembly GCA_021432705.1. NCBI lineage: Eukaryota > Metazoa > Chordata > Actinopteri > Carangiformes > Carangidae > Caranx > Caranx ignobilis. The sequence continues at coordinate 17,953,032 of MU269988.1, forward strand.
GGACGCCTCCCTAGTGAGGTGTTCTGGGTATGCCCCACTGGGAGGAGGCCCTGGGGAAGACCCAGGACACGCTGGAGTGACTATGGCACTCGGCTGGCCTGGGAACGCCTTGGGATCCTCCTGAAAGAGCTGGAGGAGGTGTCCGGGGAGAGGGAAGTCTGGGCATCCCTGCTGCCCCCGTGACCCAGCCCGGATAAGCAGAAGAAGATGGATGGATGAACGGACAATATAATTTGGACAATATAGATTAATTGAAATATAATCAAATCAAATTCACAAGGTGAAATTGTGCAATATCTAAATAACAGAGCTGCATCATTTTAATAAAGAGAAAATGAGCATCATGATACGAGAGATACGAGAGACGCCATGGCCAGCAAATCATAGTCTCCAGAACAGAAACAGGACCCTACAAAAACCACATCATCTTACATTTTCTCACCCTTACACTTAAATATGGAGCTGATCAGTCCACCATCCCTGACCATGGCACAAAATCATCCTACTCTCTATAATGCTACTGATTCCACCTTTAAACACCATCCTGATGGTTCATCACTGTGACCTGAACCTGAGAGACACAACCTCCAGGGCTGGAACATCAAGCCAGCAGTGAAGCACCAAAAACTGCAGTTCCTCTCCTCTCACTAGAGTGAGTCTCCAACAGTGAGTCAGTCTCCACAGACTGCCATGTTAAAAAAAAGGCAAAAAAATAAACATGTTACAGCCTGGTGCAAAAGCAGTCTTGGTCTCTACAGTTCATTTCCTCCTTCATGACGACTGAGAACTTTGTTTATAAATTCACTTGTGATTTTATCAAGGCTTTAAAAGGCTTAATAAAAAAGAACGTCCTGTCATAGCACAGCCACTAACAGGTGTGTTAGTGTATTTACCACACTGAAGTCCCAGCTTCACACACCCCTCTTCTTTTCCAGGAGTTCGGCGCTTTCATATTGTCAAGATGGCGACAGTGGAGCAGCAGAAACCTGCGAGTGGCGTCCCAGAGGCTCCGCCCAAATGTATTTACAGTCAGTGCATCTCACCAGCAACAAGAACATTAATGAGAAAAACAGGAAACAGAAACTGAAAACAATGTGTGTGTGAGTAATTCATTTGGAGAACATTCATAAAGTGCTGACTTTTTTGGAGCTATTATCTACTGAAGACATTACCTGGATTATCCAGAGTGTTATTGTTTTATTGAAATATTCAGTGGTGAAAGAAAAATGCACCAAGGTGAACTGCTCTTTTAAATGTCTATGTTCTGATGAAAGCCACCTCTGATGACAGGCTTTCAATGGAATTTTAGTAGATTAAAAATTCTGAATCAGACAAAAATGATAACTGGCGCTATAGTTGTCAGTAAAACCTCAGTGTGTTATTACACAGGTGCCAGCTTAACTATGTATGGAGATAATGGTTGTCATTATGAGTCACAGTAAGCTGCTAACGCACACATACACACAGGTTGTTGCAGGGACTAGTTTCTGCCTGACTGCTCAGAAACGTGCCCTAAATCGCTGTCCTCTCCCGGCTTATCTGCCTGCATGCAGGACCCAATCCCAGTTATTTGTGATAATCCACAGATTGTAGGCAGCTAACAGACATTTGTTTTACGACAGATGCCAGATTCAGATAAACATTTAATTAGCAACTCATCAGCTCTGTCAAAGCTAATTACCCCATATTCCAGCCCTCGCCAAAAACTGCTCCTCTCGCAGTTGGTCTGCACAGCAGCTGAGTGGAGCTCTCTGGAGCAGGGGAGCAAGGAGCCAGAGGCTGCACACAGCCCAGGCCCTCCTACTGCAGCGGGATCGCGAGCGGCTAATCCAGCTATTCTGCCGCAGCTGAGCCTTATGGGTCAGCAGCAGCGAGCAGAATGGGTTAGATAGAATTACAGGCCGAGATAACATTGTGCTATTTATCAGCAGCGTTGCACGCCTGTTGTGAAAATGACTGTGAGCCAGGCATCGCAGCACCAACACTTTTGGTTGCTAAGACAGCACATTCCTCGCTGCTCAAGAGGAGTGTGATGTGTGAGTGTGGTGACAAGTATGGGCGGGGGGGGGGGGATGGGGGGGTGGGTTGTCATACAGGTTAGAACCAAAGCTTTCAACTGCAAGAAGATATGACTCCAGAAAATGACCCTGGGATATTTAGCTGGACTGACCTGTAACCTGGCAACCGCCTGACGTATCACGCAAGCAGATGATTAAAGGTAGCTTCTTTTCCATTCCAAGCATGAGCCCCCCCCCATCCTCACAACACCCCCACCCTCGACTCCAGCATTCTGTCCTCAGTAGCGTGCCGACAACACTCACATTACCTACAAATATGAAATATCAATCTCCGTGCCATTTTTAGCCACTCGACACCATGGGCTCTGTGGCTGCTCAGTCTGCAGAGCCCTGTCATTACCTGCTGTTGCTGCTGAGCTGTTGGGCATCTGGCAACGTTTCATGTAACATCAGAGCAGCAGTCGATCTTCAGGGCCAGTTGGAGGACTCTTTGGTCCAAAGTAAAGCTCATGTTCTGGGTCTGTGCTGCTCCACGAAAAGGAAGAACTGGCAGGTACACTGACACTAAAGAGGCATGATTATAAGACACTGGAGCAGAGTCTGTTAGCTAACCAGCTTAATTTACTAACTTATTACTCCAACTGATCATAAGACAACAGTACAATACAGCAGGGAAAAGAAGTAATGAACGCATCAACATTTCTCAGTATATTTCTATTGGGGCTATTGATGCCAGTAATAACCTAAGTGTTAGTGTGGCTCCATCTATTTTCTGTTATGCCCACTACAGCTATGGAGTGCGAGCATGTAGCTGACGTGCGTCTTTAAGAACAAAAACTCCACAGCTCTTCTTTCCTTCTTTTCAAAGGGTTGATTTTTAGGGTTGATCTATAAGTTACAAAACAAAACAAAACTGGGCAACACAGTCAAAAAACTAGTGTGCTCTCACTCGTCTCCACAGCCTTAATCAAGTTAATCAAAGTGCACACACATCATGTGACAAGTTTCAGCCAATGAGAAAATTGCAGTAATTATTAACAAACAAGCATTCTGCTATAAACCAGCCCATCACCGAAAACACAAATCAAAATCACCTTGTCCACAACATACAAATGGCTCTAACACCACCCACACATACAAAGATATATGTCCATAAATGAAGTGATGTGTAATGAAGTGAAATGACACAGGGGATAAGCATTGAACACATGAAGAAATGGAGGAGGAGCAGAATGGAATGAAAGACAAGAAAGCAAATGCTCATGTTCACAAATTTCTCTCATATCAATAAAACATACGGTACAGACAGCAAAGGGTTAGTATATGTACAGGCTGTGGTCTCTCAGCTCCTCAGAGACATCTCACAGTCAGACACCGAGTCTGGCAACCCCTGGGCTTTCACTCCGGCCCCACTGTGAAGACTGAAATGTCTTGACAACGATGGGCTTCCATATTTGATGCACACATTCATGTCACCCCTCAGGGTGTACTGTAATAAATTTGGCGATTTCTCCACATTCCTTCTAACCCCATCATCAGGTCAAAATTTCAAATAGTCAGGGCACCGCATGGCCCAGGGTTTACACACCAACCAGGAGACTCTGTCATATCTCTCTACTGGGTCTATCTATTGGTGTGAGCTACTGAAAAATAAACATTACAATAATCATAATGATAACATGGGAAACAAACATGGAATGTCTGCAAGACAAACAACAATCCCATCAGCCACTGCACTTAAATGCTAACCATCAAACAATGTGTATTAAAACCATATACTGATCAAAAAAACAACAAACACCACTAACATCTGCATTTTGTAAGCAAACACTCCCGGGTCAACAGAGTCTGAAATGTCCAACCTGTACAACCACACAGGCCTTTAGAGCCCACACAGGTGTAGATTTAACTTTTAGGTTGGGGGTTCACAAAAAAATCTTAAACAGAGGCTTCCTTTACACGAAAATGTATACGCAGGATACCAGCAGGTGCATTTTCAGTGATGGAAGATTGTGAGAATTGCTGCGACAGTATTCACTCTGTTACTTGTTGTGTATATGTTAAAACACAGAGACATATAATGTATTGATTTCTCTGCAGCAGGTGACACCGTAATGTATGCCATGCAGTGTGTGTATGGGACGGGTTCAGACTACAACCTGGGGGGTATTCCATCAAAGTCGCTAGGAACATCCAGACTATGGTGTAACCTTGGAGCTTGAATTAGTGCGAACTCCAAACCAAACCCCATCCTGTTCCATCAAGTGAGATCAGCTGGCTCCACTTGACACTAATATTTACCAAATCCATCCATTCAAGGAGATGAGGTGATGGTGAACTGTAGTTTTAAAAGCCTCAGTTTCATCTTATTATTTTGTAATTAAATTAATAAAATTTTATCTTTATTGGTGTATGAGATTTTTCTTTTTTTTTTTTTTTTTAATCGTTAACGTTTTTTAATGAATTACATTATTTTATATCTTATCATTTTATCATCACATGACGGTGAGTGTGTAAAAGCACCGGCAGAACTTAAATGAAGTTAATCCTTACCTTAATCCTGCTCCAGACCAGGATAGCCCGGCAGCATAAGTCACCATGGTTACAAGGCTGGCATTCGTGTTAGCCACATGGATGGAATGGAGTTGAGGCTCAGTTTGATGGAACAGAAGTCGGATCTTAGCCCACAGTATCAGGTTTAGCCAGAACCATGGTTTCCATGGTTACTGAGGTGGAGCTTTTTTTAGCCACGTCGCTGGAATTGAACTCTCACTAAAATAAACGAGACTAAGACATTTAAACCAGGCTTCGAGCTAACAGAGCTTGATGGAATACCCCCCCCCCCCCCCCGTCTGCTCCAACACAAGTACTTCATTTACTCACCAATGGCCTGCCTGGAGAAACCGGAAGCGTTGGTGGCCTGGAGCCCAAACGTTGTCCGCCTGTATCGCTGGGTCAGTGAACCACCCGCGTCATCAGCTCCAGGTGTGTGGCGTTGGTCGGGACCGCGGTGGCCGGCCAGTTTCAGTGTCAGCTTTGTTGCTGCTAGCAACAACAACGGTGTCGTCGATAAGTTGGCAACTGCAGTGGCATTCTCATAGACGGTATCTCAGTCAGCAGGTCCGCTAAACTCAGCGCTGCCACTTTCGCCTCTGGGCCCGGCCAACGTTGTTTTAACAAAGACACTGTGTATTCATTATCTGATCATGTCCAAAAAAAAAAAAAAAAGTCTGCTTCCACGGCAGAGGTGGGGAGGCGAGGAGGCACGGAGCTTCTCCGCCTGCGCGCACGTGCTTCGCGAGCGTGCCCTTGCTGGAAACCATACAACAGAGTTGTTGTATGGTTTATTATAAAGCTATGCATATAAAGCTATGCATTATAATAGATTACTACTTCCGTTAAAAACAAACAAACAAAAAAAACTATAGATAATATTTACCACATTTTTTGACTATGGTTGCTAGGAGGTTCATTGACCCCCCCAGAACCGACACAACTGTCCTGGTTATATCCTTACCGTAAAAAGTAAATAAGAGGTCAACATCTAAATTTAAAATAGTAACAGAGGGCCTGCTCTGGAGACCGAGAATACCCTCAGAGCTCCCCACTTCTTCTTTACCTAAACATTTACCCTTTTACCATTAAAATTCAGCATGCTCACCCTCACTGTTAGTGCTGACAGGCTAATGTTAGAGTGCACGGCTTTACCCACAACCAGCCTCCCAGTCACTGGCATAGCGTTCAGTCTTCCTTGACAGTAGGCATCCAAACAGGGCTGGGATAGAACACATAGTGTACTTTCATTCATAATAATAGTGTGACTATCTGTTCAGCAAGGCTGCTCCTCTGTTTAATGTCTTTTGGATCATAAACTTGAGAGCATGTAAGCTACCTGTCATCAGGCCTGTTCACTGACTTCTTAATTCAAGAGGATTTCAGAATGAAAGAATAAAATGTGGTTTTCAAACAGATATTTGAAATAATGCAAACTGGCAACAGACTATGTACTAGTGTTCTGGCCGACACAACTGACAGTGATTACCTAGAAATGCGTTTGTATACTCATGTGAAGTATCAGAGCCATTGTTTAAAAATGGTGTCAGGGCCCAGTAAAGGGTCAGCTGCTGCGTGAGTTAGCATTATTTCATCACTTCACATCACAACGTTTCTGCAGCACCACTGCTGCATTAATGGGCGAAGTATTTCTTTCTCTGCAGAGCCACACTACAGTTGCATGGGCACTGTGTGTGTGCATACACAGAATCTGTTTCCATAATGCCTCCTGAAGATGTAATTTGGCAGTTCTATATAAATTCTCTCATCCTCCATCTCTGCTCCTTCTCCTCCTCCTCTCGCCTCCCTGTCTCTGAGCACATTGTTAAAGCTCACCAATAACTAGAAAAAGGAGACACGGGGGAACCTGGGCTGAGATAGCAAGAGAACAAGACTGAGGGAAATGGGGAGGAAATTTTTAGAGCAGGGTTCTAGTGTGTGTGTGCATCTACTGTACATGTTGAGGGATCTCTGAGACGCCACACTTTATGCTTTGGAGGGTTTATTTAATCTCAAATGGGGAGGGAGGAAGAAGAAAGGAGTGAAGTGGAAGGGGGAGGAGGAGCGAGAGGGGGACAGAGCTGGTCTAAAAACTTGGAAAAGAAGAGGCAGGACTGGGAGACTGGAAATGGGAGATAGGGAAATGACTGCAAATTGACAGCAAAATGGGGTTTAATGTAGGGTAATTGAAAATAAACTACAGGTACAACCTGGAATGACAAGATAAAACACCTTTATTCTTTATGATTTTAGAAAGAAAGTGAAAATTAATGAAAAATTACTCCCACACATATAAAAATATATACTGTCTATGATCACATCGTGGACATATTAGAAAATGTGTACATGGTGTAGGTAGTTTTCAGATTCAGCTAAAAAGTGTGAAATCTCCCGATAGTTAAATTTATTATGTGATATTCCCCGACGAGCTACAGATTTTTAACACCTCCTCATAGAGTGACTCACAGATACATGTTATTACTCGACTTTTTCCACAAACGCATACAGATAATTAGCATTTTAATGAGTCAGAAACAGCAGTTCAGACAGTCTACAGAGCACATGATTCCAACAGTTTACCGAAGGCTCAGAAATCTGCATTTAAACATGACTTTACATGATGGATCCTCAAATCCACAACACCCAGAGAGAAAGAACACAGTGAGAGAGGCCGGTGCTTTCTGCAAGAAGTATCTTTTGCTCACTCACTTCTGTTTCTGAGATTTTTCTCTTAATGTGTCACTGTCTGTGGGTGGAGAGAGATTTCCTGCCACTGGACATGACACCAGAAATTCACTTGGGCAAACATACACAGTCCACAAGATGTCTATTTGTGGAGATCATATGCACTTTCATTATGCAACAAGCTACACGTGGCTCTGCCAGGACTTTGGCGAGTGTGGAAAATAGAACAATGCAGCTTTGGCTCAGTGTGGCCACAAGTGGAAATTACAGAGTTATGGCACACATCCATCCATTGGCTATACCGCTTATCCGAGCTGGAGCAGGTCCCAGCTGACACAGGGGCAGGAGGCCTACACCCTGGACAGGTCGGCAGAGTATCACAGGACCGACATATAGCGAAAAACAACCTCACACACTCACATTCACACCTATGGGCAATTTAGAATCACAAATCAGCCATGTGTGTGTAATTGGACTGTGGGAGGAAGCCAGGGAACCTGGAGAGAACCCACACAGGCACAGGGAGAACATGCAAACTCCACCCAGAAACCTTCTTGCTGTGCAGCAACAGTGCTAATCACTGCGCTGGCACAGACCTTTTCCAAAGCTTTGATTTTCTCAAAACTATTGGATCATTTCTGCACTGACTTGGAACAAAGTAGAAAAAGAAAAACATCAGAAAGATAAACAAGTCTTACCATGTTAGCAGTAGCCACTAATATGGTAAGACTGCCAGCACCTGGAAAGGCTTTCCATGTGACCTGTGTTTTACAGGTAGTAGTTCCTCAAAAGTCTCAGTGTGGTGGATGTGGTGGTTTCACTTTTGTTTGGTAGCTAAGTTTGCTAACATTAGCTAAGTTAGCTTGGCATCAAACACAACTGATCACAGTAGACCTGACCAGGCTGCAGCAAGAAAAGCCCTGAGTGCTTAGTTTAGTGTCAAGTTTCAAAAAATTCAGTTTTTCATTTATAAGAGCAGGATTGTCACTTCTTGTCTGGCAAAATATTTGGTCCAAATGGAATTTGAACCATTGACCCTGTTGGCACCATCACCACATTCATAACAACAATCCTAGATCTGCAGCAGCAGGGCCACACCAGCTAAAGTCCACTTGGAGGGGCTCTCTTTGGTCTTCAGGTTAAAGGTCCACACATACGTGGGTCCCCTCTGTCGGGTCTTGTAGACAGGACACTGGTAGACATTCCTGCTCTCTTGTTTGTCCACTGGGACGGCTCTGATGAAGATGACCGGCATGGTTGGTGTGAGCTCCTTCAGACGGGCATCAACGATCATACCACTCTGGAAGGAGGGAGGGGGGGAGGGATGACAAACCAATCAAAAACATAAGGAAACATATATCATTCCAAATTACATCCCAATTTATCCAATTGTATAAAAATACTTCTAGTCTGTGTGACATTTGGTCATAATTGCTGTGTCAAGTATTCAGTAATGTCTAATGTGCCAATTTTGAAGAAGTACCATAGGACTTAATTCCTTAATTCTTAGGACCTTGATTCCAGCACATGTGCTTCAGCAGGGAGCAGCAAAGTCTGGTAGTTCTGAGTTTTTACTCAACCTTTGCTTTATTTTGTATGTTTTTGTCGTATTTTGTCAACTACTGATGGATGCTTCTGTGGGGAGAGGAGATTGTTCAGGAGAGGAGCTTCTGTCATTGAAAATGGAGCAGTGGAGGATGCCACCCTGTTCCAGCTGGATGAGGAGGTGCTTTCATGGTTGCTGTGCTGGTGGTGCAGAGGTTAAAGGCTTGGAAGTGGAGATGTACTGTAGGTCCTTTCTGCCATCAGTCATTATGCAAAATATCAACTCTCTGCCCAACAAGAGTGATGAGGAGCTGGAGATATAGATGAAGACTCAGGAAGTAGACTTTTTTTCAGATCAAAACAATACTTGTGTACATCCCACCAACGGCTACTGCTGAAGTTCCATGTGAAGTTCTTCATAAAGTCGTTGCTAGGACACAGACTAAACATCCTGAGGCACTTGACTTCAGTCATGTCTCCCTGATGGACTCACTGAGGATGTGGTGGAGAGATACACGCTGGTGGAGGCCATTCTGAACAACTCAGATCATCCTCTTCATAACACCTTGATGGACCAAGAAAAGAGCGGTGGTGGACGGCTCCTCTCTCTTCACTGCAGGATGGAGAGATGTAGAAGATCCTTTGTACCTTCAGCCATCAGGCTTCTTCATTCTTCTGCAAATGGTTGATGAGCTGACAGACAAATGAATTTCCCTTTGGGGATTAATAAAGTAATTTGTAATCGTAATCGTAATCGTAGGTGTTACTGAGATACCATGTTTATGAGAATGGCACCCATATATGGATAGACCAACTGCAGACAACATGCCTCTGGCTCTCACTGCTGCTGACTCAGGGGAGTTAAAAATACATGTTTAACTTCCCTGGTTTGGTACCAGTGACGTCAGACCTGGAGTTTGCTGAACACAGTCCTCTAGTGCCCTTGAAAAGTGGTGAAAGTCGGTGGAGTCTGAGTGGAAGTCAAGCCGCCCTGCCTCAGAATACACACTCTCTAAACACACTGAAACAGAGTGGTCTGTCTCATTAATTAATCCTCCTACACTTAGCGCCTGACAAACAGAGCTTTCTCCATGCATGCACAGTGACTTTCAGGAATGAAATGTAAATCCTGACGACTTTGGAAAAGCTCGGAGGACAAAGCACTAATTGCATCTGTAACTGCTGTAAAACTTTAAAGGCGTATTAAATACCAATAACTTTACGTCTGAGTGTGCAGATACAAAATAAAGAGTATCTTAAAGCACAACATGTGGGCTCAGTCGGAGTCATTCGAAATGAGCTTAATAAAACACTGTTCCTGCTGTAACACAACTGCTTTTATTGTTAAATCTCAATCTCACATATTGAGAGAATAAAAATGTATGACTGAGCTGGAGTAAGTATTGTCCATCACATAAACACACTGGCTCCCCCCTGTGCATTTCTATCAGGCCCATTCAGCAGCACACAAGGTGCTCATCATGTACAGTATCTGGCTGCCTTTGATGTCTGAAATACAATGCTCATTAATATAGATGAGTAGGTTTATCATAAATCTTTGACTTTTATTACTGCACAGAGCTGCGTCCAGATGGAGAGCTGCTTACTCTTCTGTTCACACTTGGCTTCTCCCCCGCCACAGAACTGGCCTTCGGGCCTAGAGGAGGACGAGGAGAAGGAGGAGGAATGGGTAAGGAGGTGGGGGCGAGGAGAAGCCGCCTGGCCCGTCTGTCTATTTGACTGCATCTCCCCAACTTTAATGAAGAAAAAAAAAGAGCACCACTCCTCTAAAGGGTGTTCTAAGTGTTCAAGTGCAAAGTCGGCATATTCTCTAATTAAGAAGTCTACAGGGATGCTCCTTGAAAGCTGGGTGTGTATACAGTAGCTGTATGTATGTAGATAGATAGTGCCCTGGGAAGCTGAGTAATGCAGTGTGCTCCGAGAGCTGAACGCAAGCAGGATGCAAAGGAGAAAATTAAACCGCAAAGGGAACGTGGAGGCCTTTTAGGGGAGAAATTTGGAAGTTGCTTCACTGGCCAGGACTGACGTGTCGAAGAAATTTTCTGTGGAAGCTTCTCGTGAATCAAAGTGCCAATACTGCTTTCCAACTCTGTGACGATCAGCCGAGGGGAAAAAAAAAAAAAAATCAATGGAGTACCTGAGTGTCCCAGCGCGCTCCCTCCATGTACAGCCCATGCACATACGCCCCCTCACGAGGCGGCGAGCTGAAGTCCTCGCGGTTCTTCTTGGTGACGTCACACTGCAGACCCATGCTGTCCAGAGGCCACTCGTTCCTGTCATCGTACGCACACAAACACGTCACACCAGGCTGTTACCGTCACAACATACAGGTGTGATGCCCTTGTGAAAAACTGAGCCTACCTCCGAGCCATGGCCTGCATGATGGCTGTGAGGAAGGACTGGGGTTGAAGAAGCCAGCCAGCCAAACTGCAGAGGGTAAGACGAAGTCTGTGGACCAGGCCTCCAACTGCTTGATCCGGGCCAGCAGGTCGGTGAACCACAGAGCCAGGCCTGACATGGAGGGATACGCCCACTTGGTCCAGTTGTCTGGAACCAGGTCCAGGAAGATTGCATTCTGCAGGTTCTCCATGTCACTGGTCATGGTTAACTCTCCCTAGTGGTGGTTGGGGGGGGGGGGGGGGGGGGGGGCACAGACAAAGAGACAATTTAAGTCCAGCTGAAATAAACACTTGATTTTACACAGAAATGCCAAAGCCATTTTCAAAAGCACTGTTAATATCGTCAGCAGTGATTCTGTCTGAGCTTTTTCAGAGATGAACTTGTGCAGCGAGTCTCATCTCATCACTGTGTGAAAACCTCTCTCAGAACAATTTGCACCCTGACAGAGGAGTTTAAATAGAAGTGATGCAACCCAGCTAATTAACTCTGATAGCATCTTCTGTTTTGGACACTCTGGCTTTCTGTTCCCACAGGCCCATGCACTGTATGGCAGCTGGCCTGCCACTGGGAGAAACATCAGTGTGGACATTTGACATATGGACTCAAGCTCTGTGGTAAATGCACAGACACACACTCTGCTCTACCTCTGAGCCGTGGCCTCCTCTGACCTGAGATGTTTTTTTATCCTTTTTGGATAAAATCACAGTGTAATATTTGCAGAGGCTCAGAGCCAGGAGGGGAAAAACTGGCAAAGGCTTGGGCCACACAAGTGACACAGTGGCCCCTGCACGTACCCGATGGAATGTGTTGCGATTTGCTGAAATTCAATTTAAACCTATGACCACCACACACACACACACACACTGCTGAGCAGACTTGTAAAAAGGATCTATCATGGTTTAAGTTTGGACGGTGATTGTGTGTTTTTATAACTTACATCGGGGTTGTGCTTATGCAACGTGACAGACAGGTGACAGGTGTGTTTACAGTGTCTGTGCTCAGTGAAGGTGTGAAAATTAGTGGGTTCTTTACATCAATGTCGAGTCTTTTGATGTGGGTGTGAATGCTGATTGTTCCCTTTCCCAGTGCTAACAAAAGCCCACTCTTTCTGGATCAGTGGAAAATGAAAATCATGTGTGCTGTAGCATGTGAGGAGAGGTGGGCCAGGCAGTATCTGTATTTGTTTAGCTGAGGATAATTTGAGATGCATCAGACTGGGACCCAAGGACACAGTCGGCCACATGAGACAGAAGGATGAGAGACCGACAGAGAAATATTTTGGTTTTATTTCATTGCGGTTGACTTGATGAGTGCTGTAATTAGAACATCCCAGTGTTTGCTGTACTTTGAGAACAGACTGCATGTAGATATTAGAAGAGTCTGTTGTATAGTTTGGCTTCCCTCCTCTTTCTGATCATCTGATAACATCTATTTTAATTAGACTGTGTGTTCTCGTGTCGACAGATGCTGTCTGGTTCCTGCACAAGTTCTTTGTTGGTTTGTGAGCTTCCATCGCAGCGAGAAGCTGGGTTTAACGGGTAACTTCCTGTTTGCTTCGGCAGCTAAAACAGCGGAGGTCACATCAGGTGTTGAACAGTTACAAATCGTCACAGACTGCTGATGCACACAGCATCATGATGGCAGGCGTACTATCCCAGATAAGGAAACACGTTGTAAGATAGCAGAGAAACGACAGCACTGAGGAGTAATGAGACAGAGTCAAAACAGTGGTGTCCTTCACCCACTGATTCTGCAGCTGATCCTGCAGCTGATGAATTGCAGATGAACAGATACCTGTACGTGACAGTCGGAACAGTTCTTTATGAGCTTGATATGGTTCTGCAGTGACCTACACGTGAACCTTTCACCTCGTCAGTACGATCCTGATCTGTCACTTCAGCCACAGACCATCTCACCAAGGCTAACCCACACACTTCCTATTTATTCCACTATAAAGACAAAATATGATTCCATTTGCTGCTACAATAGTTGACACGGCTTTTAAATCACTGGGCCGATTTATTGAGGCTTGTAGTGTCGGGGAGATCGAATCCTCATAACTCCTGACAAACGCTTTTACTCATTTTTTTTTCTCTTGCTCTCTTCGTTTGTTGTTAACACGACTCAGTCAGGCTTGACACATAAGAGCAGACGTCTCATTCCTTTCTGCTTCTGTCTGAGTCACTCTTAAGACTGGGCCTTCTGATAAACACAGGAAAGACTTTCAGTTATGCTGGAATACTAATGCAGTGTGGAGAGCATCACAGCAAGGAGAACTGAGGGTTTTGTGGTGGAAGATGAGAAGATAGTTCATTTGGTGTGAATGTTTGGTGGTGTACATTATGTGTGACAGACTGTAAGAAAAAACCTCCCCCTTGGGGGGCAATAACAAAGGCACCTATCTATCATCTCGCCATGAAAGACATTCTGTGTACGCCATGCACTGATGATGCAATGACACAGTCACAATTTTCAACCGATCGGTGGTCTGCAGTGTTTTCACATCACCTTTTAATACCTCTTTACCTGTTTAAGAACCTCAGCTGAGGCGGTACCAGGTACCAGATTCCAGCCAGGTTCTTTTACCTAATGGAAATGTAAAAAGTAGAAAGTAGTGTCGAGATCAGCTGGTACCACTTAGTGGAAACGCAGCCTAAGTGTTGGACATGTTGTTTAGGATGTCCTGGATCTCACACAACATCTGTCTCTCTACAACAGCCCTAAGTGAGTCCAGCATGTTGTACTGCCCATCTCATTTTCCACTAATGTCTTGTCATGTTTTTATTTATTCTTTTCTCTTTCTTTGTTGTTGATGAGTTTCAGCTGATTTTTTTGTAGGAAATGTGCTGTACAAACAAAGTCTATCATTATTTTGATGTTTATTATTATCACTATCGTTATTCATTATCCATCAATATATAATTCATAAAACTAGTAAAAAAGTGAAACTATTAATTTCCCCAAAAATTAACACAAAAATAGCAAACCCATGTAAAAAAGAACTGATGAACCTAAACTGCAATTAAAAACTAAACAGTAAAATAAAATAAGATGATATAATTAAAGCTAATAAAAAACAAAGACCTGAATGAGCCATGCTGCGTTTCTCTGGAGCCGCTTTAACGTCTTTTAACCAGTGTTGGGGTAGTTACTGAAAAAAGTAATCCATTACACATTACTAATTACTTTTTTTTTTAAAAAAGTAATGCATTACTTTAATTATAATTAGTTACACTACTAGTTACATTACTTTTGGATTATTCCATGACATCACCTGAGATGCACCATGCCTTATTTGCCAATTAACACTATCAAATTAAACAATATGCCTAAATCAGCATGAATCTTTACTCTAAAAAGAGGACTGGCATGAAAAAGAATGAATGTCACTGCCCTGGGCACAGCTTACATTTCACCGTCACTTTCTTTTCTTCCTACAAATTTGTAGTAGTGCGCACATTTCCTCTCAAAAGATGTTTCCATTCCTGTCACGTCTCCTTACCCGTCTTCTTCGTCTCCTTGCTTGTTTTCTTCATCTCCTCGAGTCATGTCTACATGTCACGTGAGTGAGGTCAAACGAGCGTTGCGTAAGCACGCATAGAAAGGGACGTTTGATTTGTGTTTTCGGTCCTCCCGAAGTGTGCAAGTGATGAGATCATTTTTTGATTTGTAACTGTAATGTGATTACAGTGCGTTACATTACTGTGTTACAGACAAATGTAATCTGATTACAGTAATGTGTTACTTTGTAACATGTTACCCCCAGCACTGCTGTTAACTCACTGTATTGGTTTGACCTCATGACTCTCATCAACCCTGTTTCCAGCAGCAGCAAATGCTCAGATGAAGTCACTGTTCACAGACTCAGCAGCAGAGCCAGCAGCAACAGTGAGACACTGAGTGTTTAAGAGACAGGTACTTGTTCCTGAGGAAGTGGATGTTATACTTAGACAGAACCGCGCCTCCAGCTGAAGGTTGGTGTTGCTCGGTGTGTACATGGCTGACTGTTTGCATCAGTCTCCTCACCTTCAGTCCCAGGCTGAGCTCTCGGAGCGAGCGTCTGATCTCCTGAGTGAGGAGGTTCATGCGCTCACACTCCTGCAGCGCCACCACCTGGTAGGGAGTCCTCTCCTCTGTCTTCCCCAGCAGCTCACTCATGTTGAACTCCTCTGGCAGCTTCTCTGTGATCTCCTCCAGTGTCGCACGCACCTGGTGACACGTGAGGGGATGAAGGATGAGTGAGTGAGACGGGAGAAACATGTTGTCTGATCCATCTCACTGTTGCAATTAAAGGAACACGGAGAAGGAGGAAAGACTTGTTAAATAAAAGACTGATGAGACATGGGGGTGTCAGATAAACTCAGAGCTACCACGTTGACAGCCTGAGAAACTGTTACAGATTCAAACTGAAAGTCCATGAATATTCATTAAGATATATTCTGCAACGGCAGCTCTTTGTTTTCAATAACAGTCTAATCCTTCCAGAAAATCAATGCTCACATCATATTTTTGTGGGTAAGTGATGAAAGCTAATGTCTGTGTCAACATTTTCCCAAGGCAGCTGGCATTAGCGATCAATCAGCGGATTAGGTGCCGAACAAAGGATATGAGGTCATCATATCTATGGATTTTTCTGTTCAAATATCTGATCTGGGTTTGGCAGCTGCTGAGCTCAATGAATACAAAGTGGGCCTCATCGGTGCGCCCAGTGTGGGAGTCATCTCTGAGGACAGGAGTATCCAGGCTCCTGAGCCAGAAAGGTCACACATCATAATACATCATGGAACAGATACACGCACACAGCAAGGAGTGGCTAGGATGTGAGATAGTAGAAGGGTAAGCAAGGCTTACTGAAGTAAACTGGCTTATTTTCAGGAAACTCCTTTTCTTAAAGGAAGCTCAGTTACCATGGGAACCGTATTGACCAGCTCAGTCCAGAGGTTTATTGTGAAAAGTCAGCCCTGAATAAACCTGACAAACTGAACCAGGATTAAACTGTTTCCTGCTAAGAGCTAACAGTATTGTGTCAAGTTAACACTCTGTGTCTCTTCTTGTTTCTATACCTCTGCGTTGGCAACAGTCAGAGACATACTGTCTGTCTGTCCGTCCGTCCATCCTAATGGACACCATATCTGTAATATCTTGAGGGAATTTCTTCAAATATGGTAAAAATGGAGTGGATTTTGGTGACTGAAGGTCAAAGGTCAAGGTCAATATGACCTCTCAGAACACTTCAAAACCAGGACTGAAGATCAACACAGACATTATGACGTTATGATGTCACAGTTACTAACATGAATATTAAAATCAGCACAAAGAACAGCTATCAGCTAAAAAGCTGCTTGAATTTGAAAGGGAAGAAAGATGAAAGTGAATATCACAGAGTAGTTTACGGAGATTTATCACACTAGAATTGCATTCTCTGCATTCTGTCTCTGCTCTGACTTTACTGTGAAAATCCCAGCAAGAATTTGTGATTGATCTCTTTCTGCTGCTTTGATACATCTTTCTACTGTTTGCCTGCTTGCGCAGCGCTGGTACATGTGGTGCTACACCAACAAGAACAAGGGCTGTTGTCTCCAGCTCAGTGAGTGAGCCAGCTGTTTAACAGTTAACAGTGGATCTCTTAGCACCCCCTGAACTTTGTAATAACAAATATCTAAAAAGAGAAACTTTTGATCAGGTGTTCTGTACAATCTGAAAAGTGTATTGTCACATGGCCCAGCACTGCTTGTAGTGATCCTGGGTTTGTGCATAAAATAGGACCTACTGGTTTTACTGGTGAGAGATACTGGTTGCACACTGACATTGTAGAAGAGAAAATCCAGTAACAAGTCAGAGTGTGCTGCTGTTTTCAAGCCACACTGAGCACAAATGACTGTTAACAAAGCTAACACTCAGGCTACCAGCTACCCTTACTTATGATATTAAAAAAGTGACACTTGCGCTGTGGAGGGAGTGTGCACGGCTGCACTCTCTCTGACAGAATATTTGTTTGAGCTTTTACACTCAAATAAGCTTCATTTCAGAGCAGTGCTGAACCAGAAAACGCTCCACAAAATGCCATCCCTGAAAAAAAAACAATCACCCTGGGTGCTGTCAGAGGCCCCAAACAGTTGGTCTGAGATTTATTTTCAAATGAGTGTGCAGCAGCTATAGGAAATGTCACCTGTTGTCATCATACATTTAAGAGTCGGCGCCAGCTCCCAGAGTGTAGAGACAGTCGACTTTATGAAAGGGTTGGGTTTAAATATGTGCTCTGAATGTCTCCTCTGTACAAGAGCTCAATTTATTCTTTAAGGAGGAACATTGTGTTGGAATTATACAAGGAGCTCAAATGCAAGTGGATTTATTAGAACAAATTGTTCAAACCCTCAGAATCTGATTTTATATTCTAGCGTGGCTCCTCTGTTTTTAAAGATACTGAAGCTGTCAGAATAAACTGGAGAAATGTGTATAAAGTGCAGGGCTAGCAGCACTGAGACTCTTTACATTTACAACTGCAACAATCTAAAACTCCCCCCATTACACTCCATTACAGTCCTGTATTCAAATTCTTACTTTCTATCATCTAGTCAATTTGAGTATTATCAGCAAAATCTGCCTAAAGTCTATAAACAAATGTGCATAAGACATTATAACATACTGATGCATCACTGTGTACACAGGCTTTTACTGTTGTAGCTGCTCCACGTGGAGGCAGATTAGTTTCCTGCCTCCTCCAATCAGACTATTTTCCCCCCGTTATGGGCTAGTTGATGAAACGCTGGTGAAGGACGGCGCCCACTTGATAACTCATCCAGCCACTCCCAACTACCTCAGCGTGGCATTTTCCAGCTGTACTGTGTTTGCACAAAGGATTTTCTGAGCCCATGTTCTGTAATCCTGTTAACCAGGGGTGTGTCTAGGGGTGGGCATTGCCCACCCAGAGGACTCATCTGCCCAACCAATGAACATTCTGAAAAAAATCACTGTTATAGCTAGTTTTTTGAGCATTCATAGTTTTCTCTAATTGTGTCATCAGTCATCAAAAAATGCACCGCAACATTTTAGTTGTTGCTTACCCTAACCCTAATCCAAAAGTCCACCCAAAGATGACATCCTAGTAACACCTCTGCTGTGAACAGAGCATTTTCCTTTGGCACTACATTTTTAAATCCCATGACTCAGTATCATATTCTGATAAATAAGTGCATCTAAGGGGTGTGCTGTGTTACGGTCCTCTCTCAGCTGACAGTGTTGCCAGATCAGACAGACAGCCCAATCACACCTTAAACCCGCCCAATCCAATAAAAACCAGCCCAAACCACGAAGCTGCCAGACTCCCGTGTAAAACCGTAAAATCATTATGTAATAGAAAACACTTGTAACTACCCAGAGCTTCATATCTGCATCAAATAACCACAGATAAATGGTAAATAAACAGGTTATTGCAAAGTGCAACCTACAAAGAGGGCAGTAAATCAACCAAATAGGCCACACAAATAGCTAAATGAACATCTGGCATCCTAGCGCCAGGCCCAGGTTAATAGTGCCAGCTGTTTAGCTACAAGTGATAAGCTGGAATTTACTACGGGCATAAAGACCATAGATTCACACGAACTTGTGCCTGTTTTGTATAACCCACCACTGCAAGGGACGCCGCTGTGATGACAGATTGTCGTGGGATCAGATAGGCGTAAGTGATGCAATTTATATGATTATTTATTGATAAACGTCGTATTTCGATCAACATTGCACCCCCATGCAAAGCTTCAGGGTTTCAGTCAGGCTTACTAATGAAATAAATCATTTATACTCAACGAGAGAAGGTAGGCAAAATACAAACAAACAAATTCTGCACATACATAGCACCTCTGCCTCCCTCCCTCCCTCTCTTTGCCGCTTTCCACACCTGTGGTGCTGAAAGACGCACAACAACCTGAGAACGTGTTGTTTTCACAATATTAAAAACCCGCCAGATGTGGAATAAAGCAGCCCAAATTTCATCCACCCGCCAAATGCATTTTCTTTCAACCTGATGTAATCAAAAGTAGCCCAACTGGGTGGAATCTGGCAACACTGTCAGCTGACCTGCAGTGAAACACTGAGTGTTTTTCCTGGTGGCCCAGTGCACCCCAACACATAGCTCTCTGGTCTTCCACTGCTCCTGGTTGAATTTCTCACTGCTCAGGATCTTATGCAGGTGATGTGCAATCTATGCACAACTACCCACAAAGTCTATGTCAAGTCCAAATGAATGTATGGACACACAGATTTTTCTTGACATATTGAAACAAGTCTCCTCTTTGGGCCGTGGACAGGTATATGAACAGTGATTATTAGGGAAGTTTAGCATGAAAATAACACTAATGAACCATTGGTCCTCCCCATGGTTAAAAAGCTTAACTTCTGTGGAACCTGTAAACGGTTAAAATTTGTGTGACCGAATAAGAGTCATAATAGAAAACAGGATTGAGCAATTCAAACATATCCGATGAATAGTGATTGAGCACCTCCAGACCAGAAAATATGTGGTCCTGATTTCCTACGTGGTTTTGAATGAGTTTGAATTGGAAGCAACACTTACTACCTGCCATGTATTCTCATTCACTGGTGTTTTGCTGGTCTGCAGACATTTTCTAATTAAGGGAAATCCTTATATTTCTTGTTTCAATATAACAATGTCTGTGCGCACTAAACCAGGTCCTTCAAAAAATGATTTCCCTGTTTGGAGTAGAAGAACTCCACTGACCTCACACTAAGGGATTACCTGGAACACAGACCACAAGCTTATTGCTCTTATTGATCTTATTGCTCACCATCAGTGTCCAAATTCCAGCAGCCAAGTTCCACAGACTGCCTCGGTGTGTACAATACACCATGAATAGATATACTGTGTGATCAACTTCAGATTTCCTGGGTAAGTTTTCATCTTTACCTTCTCCTCCCGCGTGGTCCCACCACCCTCACCCACTCCGCCGTCCCTGGGCTGCATCTCCAGCACGGTGCGGAACAGTTTCTCTGAGGTCTGCGTGAGGAAGCCGATCTCAGCATTGGGATGGAGGCCGTACAGGTAGGGCGACTCAGCAGGTAGGGCGTCATCAATGTACTGCAGCAGAGGAAATGTATTTTAGTCTGGATGTAATAAAGGTCACATAGCTAAATTTTAATTTAATTGAATTAAAAAAAAAAAAAAAAAAAACTTTATAAACTGAATAGAACATTTTTTTTAAACTCCAACCTTAATTCTCATCCAGATTATTTTAAACCAAGAGCATAAAGATTGGCAACTCCAATTACTTCCTGACTAAAAAGTACCAAAGTCTTTTAAAGTAGTGCTGACAAAGGACAAGAATGGAACCATATAAATGACAGGATATCTCTGGGTGAGATTCAAACACTCAGGATCAATTGACACACTGCTAATGACCATAACAAGGGGAAGGAAACGTGGCATTTTCCATCTGCTGGTCCATAATGAATATAAATGCTTTTAAGTTGGAACAGATGAAAGTGGGAGCTCGATTCAGACGGGCTGCCTTTTGTAGGGCACTTAAACTAAATAAAAAAAAGCTCTTCTAATCATAATGTCCTGATGAAAGTTTTGATGGGAAATATGTTGGCCTTTAATACAGGAACACTTTGTAGTGGGCGCGTTTGATCTCCTCTCTACTCACGGGCTAACTTCTGCTGATTGCATCCACCTGTATATTGTTGAAAGAGGAGCAAAACTGCTGAGTCACAGGGTTCTTCTTCCTCTCCTGAAATACACCGGGAGTTTTGCTCCAGATGGTTGTGAGGGAGGCGACAGCCCCCAACAGACCCCCTGGGACCTACAGTCATTTACAGCCATTGTTTTCCAGCCAAATCTTAACCAACTAGCCTCACACTGTGGTCGTGTGGTGATGACGCTGCAGCCCTCCCCACTGGAGATGCTGTGACAGTCAGGTTGTGCCCACTGAGCAGCACCAAGACTGAGGGAGATGTAAATATCAGTCCTACCCCTCACACCCCCTGCATCCCCTGTGGAGAATCTGGACTGTCTGAGAGAACACAATTTCTAAAACAATATTATTCATATAAATGTTGCCAGCTGTCAGACTTTTACAGCAGAACAAGTGGAAGAAAGAAGCAACCACAACAAGCTCAGCTCACTTAGTTCTCCTTTGTAAGGACAATAAATAACCCTGGGCGGGTCTAGTCTGCAGTGGTCCACATAAAGAACCCTCCTTGTTTCTGGTTTCACGCTGTCAATCAACACTCATGTTAAAATGATAAATGATAATACACAAAAGCAGGGTAAAGCAGGCTGAGGTGAGGCAGCAGCCTGAGCTTTCGCATGGTCGGGTCTGAAGTGCATTATCAACAGGGATGAAGCTGCTGGTTTCATCTCTTATTGGTCAGGCAGCCTCACAGAAATGCATTAGGTTGATGTTGATATTTTTTTTCTATCGTTTACATGTGCAACAAGCAGAAAAAATGTTCAGTTAATAGCTATTATACTGCAGAGTATAAAGCCAATAGAGGGTGTGGGAGCTACTGTTGTTCTGTGACAGCTGAGCCTGAGTGAGTGATGACGCCACAGCAGCTACCAACTCTGTATTGAAGTTAAAGGGCTCTATCTAACACCTGGAATAAAGTGCATCATGAGTGTCATTTCAGACACAGCTGACATTTCCCCCTCCAGTGCGCACACTGTTTAAGCAGCAAATACACTGGTGTTCATGTGTGTTGGTGTTAAAATGAGGGCTGGTCAGATGTGATGATGCTACATTGTTATGCTGAAGCAGCAGAAAAAGCTGGTCTGAAGTCAGAGGTGCAGTAATTTCATACTATTTTCAGGCACATCATCTTGATATGCCCCTGCACAGCTAACTTTTTTTTACATTCTTTTTCCTGCAGTAGTTTCATAATAAACCAGAAATGTATTTACACCATATGTGATCAATTCACCACAAACAAACACGACCTAAATCATGGTCAAAGTGCTGCTGCCCACCAAGGTGCGAGTGCACCTGGCTTTAATAGGGAATGTGCTTAATGGATGACAATGACTATAACTATGAATAATTAAAGGATTAAATGTTACCCTTTAGCTCCAGGCACCTGGAGCATTGACTTTTCTCTATAGTTGAAATAAAAGTGACATGGATACACCCTCCATGCAACGAGAGCATGCAGTCTACATTTTTGAAATACAGCCCTAAAGCTGCAGAAACAAGTTCTAAATCCACTTGTCCACTGGTCAACCCGCAAAGACTCAGGTCACATGACTCTGCAGTAGAAAAGATTTGATTGATGTAAACACATCGCATTCTAACTTACACCCATTTTCCTGCTGTGAGTACAGACACTGTAAACACACCTCTCACCCGTCTATCACAGTGCTGTCTCACCAGACACACCACGACTACACTGTGCACACAGAGATGGAAGAGTGAGTTTTACACACACACACACACACACACTACTGACTGAAGTGTCACACATCAACTACAACACAGATTTTGCGGCTTGCAGCTTGTTCTCTCTCGACGGCGTCTGCATGGGTTTACATCACTCCTTCCAGCCGTGTGTGTCTGTCTGAGCAGAACGGCAAACTTCACTGACAGTATAGGGGTCAGTCGCAGTTTCATGTGTGAAATACCCACTTCTACATGACTAGGTGGATAAAGGGAAAAAGTGGAGATAATCTGAGGGCAGATTATTTATGATAACAGGGCAGGACACAGGAAGTACGACACTTTCTTCCTGTATGAACTTTTCTTTCACATAAATGTCAAGATGCAGGTCCCGTGCATGTGCATGTTTGTGTAGATTCTACTGAAATTAATAGAATCATTCTGATGTGACCAAGAGCTCATCTGTGTGGAGCTCTCTGCTGCATGCTGGGATTGACTCTCCTGCCTCACAGGCCCATGAAATGAAAATGTATTTTCCAGCTTTAATCCTCTATCCACATGTTAATTCTTCATTTTTCTTGTGATATTTCACAAATACATGTCAGAAAGTTTCTCTTACAGATGTCTGATGCCTCATCCTGCACTCGAGGGCATTCCTAAATTTGCGTCGAATTAAAATAGTTTTCTGAATTCTTAAGTCCCTCCCCTGAAATATACATCCTGACAGTCATCGTCACAACCTCGTGCTGTTGAAACAATTAACCTGTAAACTCCATTGAGTCAATAAAACTTTAAAAAAAGAAAAAGAAAAAGAAAAGAAACAGTTCAGCTGACACTCAGCCTGTGCTAACACTGTGGAGCATCATGAACCTGCATCTCTCCCCTCCTAGCATCACTGCTACCTTCAGCTCAGAGCTCAAACAGTCTGTATGGTCTCAGTCCAAAACTGTTTTAATTGTTTTCTCCGCATTTCATCTCCGCCTGCCTCTTCACCAAGGTCCACAGGTGTGTGGACCTCGCTTCAGCCCTCCACAGTAACAGGCACATGATTGGCTACGGTACACAGCAATCAATTCCCATGACACGTCCCTCCCTAGCTTTGAGTTTTTACCAGAAACACATAAGCATGCAGAGCTGTACAGCCACTTCACGACGACTTTAAATGGGAATACTGAAGCAAGTTTACGAATACAAGTGCGTGGCTACTTCCCCACAATCTGCTCAAGCTCGTCTTACTGTGCATGTATAGAAATGTTTTGTGGCTCTGTGATGTGACTCATCAAGTTCTGACTTTCACGCCTTTCAACTCTCCCTGTTAGATGACTTCATTATCTCTGTTTTCCAACAGGCAAGTTTGCCAGTAACTAAGACTTACTGACAAACTCTTTCCACCCACAGAGCAACTCCACCTCTGAGAACTATTCATATAACTCAAACTACAATCTGTTATGTCCCAGGGAGCCATATGGAGGGAGTTTTATTGTTATTGATTTAGCTCTGAATTGTAGAATTCTGCACTCAACACCGCAGAAAGAAAAACCTTTTAATTATAGTGATTCAATTATGGCAATATTAAACCTCCATTAATTTGCTAGAGGCCACACAGAGGCTCCTTAGGGACCATCAGTGGTCCAGAGACAAAGCTCAGACAGGTGTAATCTTAAAACTGCCTTGTACTGGTGTTATGGCATGAATTCACTGCTTTTCTCTGGTGTCCTTTTTTGCAGCTAGAATAACTTTATTTAATGTTCCATATATTCTGTCTCACCTGGTGGTAGCCGTTGTAGTCCATGTTTCCAGGTAAGGGAAAGCCGGGCGCCAGGCACAGCTCTCCCTCCATCATCTCCGGCTTGATAAACTCCTCCAGGTAGGACTGACACAGACGGCGGTCCCAGTCGTCTGTGATGTGACCCCCGTACATGATCTCACCGAACAGGTAGCGCAGGTCATCGTACGGCACCTGGAGATTAGAAGCAGCAGGGATTGGCAGCCTGTGGGTGTTCGGCCGAGGTCGTGCGTGTTTAGATTTCCAATTAAGGCAGGCTTTGTAATCCTCCGCACCCGGATAAAAGAAAAACAGAGACATGTACCTTAGGACTGGCCTCCAGGTAGTTGTAGAGGACGTTGATGGAGATGGTGAGGTCTCCGGTGTTAAAGGGGTACGATCTGTTCCAGCCTTGAGGACCAAACTTCCTCCTCTCCGCCACCACAGCGTGGAAATAGCACAGAGCGAACAAAATGCTCTTAAACTCATTCTCTCGCGCGCACATCTCCAGAGTGTCCTGGAGAACAGAAACACACAGACGCCGTGTTACAGGTAAAAAGTTGTGGCACTCGGTCCTGTGATGTGTTTTATTTGGTTAGGTCACCAGTGGTGCAGCGTGATGACACACAGTACACACAATGAGATGACTAGATGGCAATAAATCCAAAGATGAGATCCCCTTTTAATTGTCACAACTTGTCAGCCTCCAACCGTCTCTGGGGCTCATTATTCCAGACAGGCAAATAAAAAAACTGGATGTAAATGGCATTGTAATCTCTGGGGAGAGAGGCGGTTAAACAAGCATGCCAATAACCCCTGTGAAAATAGGAAGGCTAAATTCTCTTTATTCCAGCATGTGTTATTGTGAGAGTGGCGGTGAAGGCCTTTCACTCTCCTGGCTGCAGTGCCCTGGGGAGCTGACTCCTGTGATGCACACACATTTGCACACACACACACACACAAGTACAGTGCAGACTGGCTACCATATGCACACACTCTTTTGGAGGTTTAGTTAATATTCCACACAGTACCCCTCTGCTCAAATCAGCTGAATGATGCATAGCCTCCCTATTCATGACCTGTAGACTGGAGAGAAGAGAGAAACACATGGAGAGAAAGACACTTTAGCATCGATGAATGAATGTGTTTCTGACAGATGTTTGAGATTAGAGTCTGAACAACCCCGACATTTGACAGATAGAGTGAATTAATCAGTTTCAAAAAAGCAGTGAGTCTATAACGCTTGTTTCACAACAGCATTATGAACTTAATACCACTGTAAAACCCAAATCCTCATGCAAGACATTTACATCAGCCCAGGAGGCTGCACGGTGCAGCTTTCTGGGGAGGGAAATGGGCAATGGAGCTTTACACATCTCCCAGTGAAAAGGTCAAGAGGAAAGAAACTGTCATTTCTCTGGCTTAGCGCTGGCTTTAGCCATGCGGGTGGGCTATTACAGAGAGTTAGCCTTACATTGATTAGCTTTCACTGACTACACATGACTGGAATATTTCCTCCACGGTTTCCTCAGTGGGACCTCCCCCCACGGCTCTCTCTGCATAAGGCGAGGCTCGCGGGCACGTAGCACTTATCAGGCAGATAGGCATCGGCAAACTAAGAATGGTGGAAATGGAGCGGGAGGAAGCCGAGCACTCAGGTAATGGTGTGGAGGAAGATGCACTGGCGGAGAAGCACTGGGGTAATGGTGAGGCTTAGACAGAGATGGGGAGCTGATAAGGTAAAGAAAGGGCCACTGCTGCGCACTGATCCATTCTGAGTGTGGAGCCTGCAGAGCGGGCGGCGGCTGCGGTATTGTCTGGCCACTCGCTGATAACACACACACACAAAAACAGGGTGAATTGACTTTGTTATGATCTCCGTCCTCAGGTAACACCTCCATCTCCCTGCAGATTATAACCACACAAACTTTTAGCGTTAGCATGTGCGCCATACACATCTGCCCCCTCCCCACCCCACAGGTCAGAGGCAATTCCAGGGTGACTGCAGCCATCTGCTAGCTGCCATATTCCTGCAAATTGGCAACTTGATGAGAAATCTGGAGCAAAAAATTGGCATGTGTTGTTTTCAACTGCTCCTAACAGCAGAGAGGAGAAAGTTCTTAGGAGGAAGGTAGCATGTGTTAGTGTGAAGAGGATGCTTTCACATATCAAAGATGCTCATTACTGTAAAGTGGTGACATCATCCTCCACTAGTAGGTATAATTAGGATTCATCCCTTCTAAGTTTGGAAAATGAAAATGAAAAAAAAAGCCTGAAATGAAAAAGTGAATCATTTCATATGACCTTTAAACTCTTTATATATAAAGACGCTCTGATTAAAATCTAGTTTTCACATCCATATGATGCTTTTATAAGTTTTAAGTTTCCACCTTGAGCTGCAGTGAATCAATGACAGTCTCATAAAACAGATTCAGAGCTCTATCTCACATCTGTTGCAAAGTGTGACACAAGTGTCTTTGTTAATTTCAGACTGGCACGGTTGACATTCTCCTGTTTGGATCACTGTGCACAAACGTTTTTGAACCGACACCACCCTGTCCCTGATCTGCAATGTGAGGCTGCATAGCAGGGGTCACAGACTAAGTTTGTCGAAGGGCCAGGACTTTTCTCAACAGACACCTTGCGGGCCAGACATTCAGATAAAATGGAATGAAATTCACATTTTGGCCTAATACATTAGTTTTTGACATTTATTGTTGCGCCATTTTAATTTTCTTACAAAACTGAAAGCCACACACTCAGCCACCACGAGTGATAGAGATATTCTGACTGGATATTTGTGGTTGTCGTGTCCATCACTGGCTTCAACAGTAGGAATCTCAAGCTACTCATGATGACCTGCTTCTGATGAAATTATTTCAAAGTCTGTTGTTTTTCCAGTTGCTTTAATAGTGAGGACCACAAGATATTTTCTCTTTGATCCTCACAATTTCAGAATTCAGTCATCGGCCGGATTGGAAGGTTTGCCGGGCCAGATTTGGCCCCTGAGCTGCTGACTGGTGATCACTGCCTTACAGTATGTAGACAGGCGTGTATGTGTACAGCAAAGGTCTAGAAACAGATGATGATGATAGATGATACATCTATCAGATGATACCGAGAAATGAGGGGACCTAAGCTGAATCAGTCTTTTAGTCATGATGCCGCTTTTTATTTTAGAAGAAGGCTGTGACTTCAAAAATCTAATCAATTTTGGGCTTTGACTATATAAGCAACAGCGTATTATGAAAATCTATCAAGGTTTCAGAAAGTACTCTGAGCCCTTCATACTTAATGTAAATCCTCTCTTTAAATGATAAACTTGCCATTTTTTCACATCAATCTTCTCTTGATATCCCAACATGACAGAGTCAAAGTGCCTGGGGTCATTATTATGCTGAAAGGTGAACTGTCACTCCATCTCAGGTCACAAGCACTGAATCATGATGCTGCCTCCACCACGCTACACTTCATCTTTTGCCTTTAAATATCATTTGACAAAGTGGGCTGTAGTTTACCACTTACACTTTTATTCACTGTGGATTCTGTCTCTCTAACACAAAGGTCTTAGTCTTGTGGCAAGTTCTCTCCTGGATGTCTGAACCTCTGTTAGAGAGGTTGTCGAGCTCTTGGTCAGTTACTCACTTTGGACACATAAAACCATCACAAGAAAGAGATCCAGACTCCAGACCGAGAACACTCCTCCTGGAGCTTTGGAGACAGTTTGAAACATTTGCTCTGATCTGTGCCTTGGCCTCATGGTGGAGGTCTGCACATACCAACCTTCATGTCTTGGTTTTCATGCTGATGTGCAGAGCAAATTATGGGTTGAGCCTCTTCAGACTGAGTCCAATCAATTCAGTTTGACTCCAGTCAAGCTCTAAACCCCCAAACAAAGTGTCTGAATACTAATGTATGTAAGAGATGGTGGTTTCTGAATTTCAATGAATTTCTGAAAACCTGTTGTCGTCATGTTATTATTATTGAATGTGTGGGTGTCTGAAGACCTTCTGAAACCCCTGTGCTCAGCATCATATGATCAGATACATGTTTTTTTCTGGTTGAGGTGAGGCTGATTTTTAAGCAGGGGAACAAGCTGTAAACACCTGTTATCACTCAATGAAGCAGTTGAGCAGACAGACTCACAAAGCTAACAAACTTCAATCACATTTATGTTCAGCATCTCTGAAATTTCACATAATTTGATTGTCTGTGAATAGAAATAAGTCAAAGTATGAATCTTATTCCATTTACTTATCTCAAATGTCAAATCATCTCATATTTCCTCCTCCTGATTTGTCAGGCTCTGTTGGAAAGTGTTTGGAGCTTTCAGAAAAATGCTTGAAAGAGGGAATAAAACCTAAGAAAAAGATATGTGTGTATGTAAATGTATATTTATGTTGCTCTATATTTTGTTCTTCTCCAACACAGAAGAAGCCATGTTTGTTGTTAAAATGATCAGCCTAAACGTTTCTTCATTCAGTGATGCAGGTCTGTGCTGTGTTGTTAAAGTTGAAGTTATCTACACACATATCACAGGAAAAGGATTTGAGTATATTGTAATAATCATGAACATGATCATGTATTTGTTTCAAAGCAGTGTCTGTCTGTGAACATTATTTCCTTCATTCACTGATGGAGTCACATCTTTAATGATCAGTATGAAGTTCTGCCTTGAGTCAGCATTTATAACATAATACAATGTGTTTCACCAGTGACCTGTGGTGCATGTCAGGCAACTGCCAAGATGTTTAGGCTGATTTTAATGCAATTATGTGGATTGTGTTATGTGAGTAGTCCTTTCATTTAACCTCAGACACCAGACTGAAACACAGAGCAGCAAAAAAGTCAAAAGTATTTTCTAACAGAAAGTTACACCCAGGTCTGTTGCGCTCGCAAACAGCCGATGGTAAAGCATCCATGTCCATCACATTTATGTAGTTTAACATAATTCAGCGACATGTGTTTTGTGTTTCAGTTTGATTTTCAAGTGTGTGGCCCTTAACTTACTTTCTCAGAGTCAGTATGGCCCACCACACCCGTTCTAAGCTGACATCAGACCTCAGAGTCTTACCTGGGTGAAGTTGTCCAGGGCCTTGTGCAGGTTTGCGTGCATCCCTGTGGGTGGCTCATTGGTGATCTTGATGGAGTTCTCCAGGATCCCCTGTGGGATGATGTGTCCTTCAGGTGTGGAGGAGGGCTCGGCACTGACAAACACCCTGAAGTTCTTGTGGCTGCCGTCCGCATGCTGCTCCAGAAGTTTCTCCAAAGTGCCGAGCCAGCGGGCCACCAGGTGGATGTTCTGCAGGGAAAAAAAATATTGGGCGGGGAAAGAAAATTGCACATTATTGGTGGTGGATGTGCCAGTTGTTAATTCTCCTGCGTGAGGTTGGAGAGCCTAATCTATACCCAGATAATGTTTTCTGTTGGATATCTGTGAAAGTCGGGGCTTTAATGGATAACACATAATAGCTTAATTAGGTACTTGATGCTGGAATGGCCTGTATAATTTATTTTTGTAATGACAACTAGCAAAAAGGAGCAATTAAAATGTTGCATATTCTCCTCTCTTCACTTTGACTATGATGTGGCACCAAATTAAATGGTACACAGCACTTGAAACCCATTTCCAGGTTGCTGACATGAAGGGACTGTTCTCCGGCGGAACTTCAAACTGACTTTTCTGCACATTCATCTCTGGGCGCTGCGCGGACACCGGGGCTGACTTGTACTATCACACAAGCATGGATGAGCTCAATTTTCCATCTCAACTGTCCTGACACTTACAGGATATCCTGTGAATGATAAAGAGTCAGCCAAGCCCCCCCACATCTCACCATGCAGCACTGCCCATTCCCTAAATCTAATTACAGCACTAATAACTCCAGTCATTAATTCATAAGCCTCTTTACTTTCTCATTTCCCTCTGCTCTCCATATTTAATCTTCCTTGTGATGGCTGGAGTTAGCCCTCTTTCCGTACGACGGGACACGACAGAGAGGAACGTCACTTTTTGGAAGAGTTGTTGAGTAAAAAAAAAAAAAAAAGAGGAGAGAAAAGTTTCACGTTTGTGCGACAGAGAAGTCTGGAAGCCGAGAGAGGGATAAGTTAGTTTGCCTCTCGATGCCTTTGAGAGTAATGAATAGTATACAAATTAAAAGTCTGAATTCAAGTGCTTTTTCATCAAGCCACAGTACAAGTCTTCCTCTTGGCATGTGAATACTTTGGCAATAAAGGGAGCCAACAGAAGTGAGACACTGCCTCAGAACTTGTCACTGTAATGAAACCATTCATCCTCTGGGCTGCAGGGGGAGAATGGGGGGAGGGGAGGGGAAAGAGAGACAGACTAGCAGGCCGACAGACAAACAAACAAGACAGAGGAGCAGCCACTACTTTATGGCTTTTTAATTAACTTTCAGGTGCAACATTTTTTTGTTTCCTCAACGTCTTCTTGATAAGGGCCTTCCAGCCCCTGCGATGATGGCACTGATACTACATCAAAGAGTCACCTATTTACATAATAATATGAAAGTTGAATCTAAAACCCATTAGAAGACACCACTGGCAAGGTCTTTGATACATTGCTATCAAACACAACCTGAGGGAGAGCACAATAGCTCACCCGACTGCCTATCATGCACACGGCTCCAACAATGGCGGACAATAAACACATGCAGGTGCACGCACACAATCCTTCCCCCCTCCGCGTGCTCAAAAACACATTCGTCAAGGAGCGGTGTCGAGGACAGCTGCACAGCTGGGCTCCGGCTCCGAGGAGGCGGCCCCACAGTGGAGAGGCAGTCAGACTCCAGACTGATGCAGGAACACAGGGAAGAGGACTGAGGCGCTGACAGCGTGACAGACTGCTGAGTACAGGTTTAAAAATACTGAGGATAAATATGCAGGAGACAGTTTGTGTTCCTGTCCCTAATAGTCAGCTAACTGCAGGAATTATGTGTAGAAAAAAAAAATAACTGAGGGAAGGGGTTTTGGTAGAAGTCAATGCATGAGGTGAAACTCTTGAAGGTGAACCATATCGAAGATCTGCTTTTCTCAGTCGCACAACTGAAACATCATTCACCATTCTTAATGCCATTCTCATTCTACTGTGCAAAAGCCTGTGAAGCGATCCAAAACTTGTTCACGTGTCAAACCTGCAAAGTCAGTCAATCACTTCAACACTGTCACCAGCTTTTCACTTGCCTCAAGACACCAAAAGTCTTGATAAAAACCTGACTGACTGCATATAGAGATGGACAACACACAGTCACACCTATAGACAATTTAGAGTCTCCAGAGTAAAAATATTCTCACGCAAAACTATAATGAGTAATAACTGTAAGGAAATGTACACGTTTGTGGAGGACAGAAGAGCTTTAATGGTTTATCCTCCCAAAAAATGTAAATAAAAAGTGTTTGGCTACTGTGTGATAATTCCATGTGGTGTTTTTCATTTTGTGTTTGAAAAAAAATTGGAAAATGTGTGAAAGTAGTTCAGTGTTTGTAAAACTGGGTATCAGCTATGTAAGATGAACCATTCTGGGAACTGTTGTAAGTTGGATTGATGCTCCTGATGCAAGAATTGCACCAAAGTGACTTGGTAAAATTATAAAGTAACTCCTAATATAATATGAGTGAATATAATATAATATTAGAAAATATGACTGAAACTGGAAATTACAGTTGGGAAACTACTTCTTCCTAGTTCACAGCTGGAGTAAAGAGTCTAAACTGTTGGAGATGATTTAGTTGTACACAGCAGGATAATTCACTTCAGATTAACAGATTCAAAACAGTCTTGATCTTGTCAGTGTAGCTGAGACTCAGTTTATTCCTTGCTGTCCTTGTAGGTTCAAAATCTCTTCATCAATAGTTAATCTGAATCTTGTCCAACTATCAGTGTAAGATTTCAGCAAAGGAGGAACACATGAATCATTAAAGTTCCAAAAGACGAGCAAAGCTCCGTGGCTCTTCCTCTCACAGTGAAGTGAAGAGAGGACACTGAGACAGAGCTTTTTTCATCAAACTGTCTCTGCTGTTCTCTGCAATACTCTCTCTGCCACCGGCTGCAAATGGGCTGGCTTTGGCAGTAAATACGCCGAGTGCCTGGTGAATTTAGGCCACTTGAT
Organism: Caranx ignobilis; assembly: GCA_021432705.1. Taxonomy (NCBI): domain Eukaryota; kingdom Metazoa; phylum Chordata; class Actinopteri; order Carangiformes; family Carangidae; genus Caranx; species Caranx ignobilis. Next base: position 17,985,532 of record MU269988.1, read on the forward strand.
TCCCCCCCGCCTGTCCGAGGTGGGATATTCAACTCCAATCTGAGCGATTGATTGCCTCTCCACCCCCACCACCCACCCTCCACGTCCTTCCATCCCAACGGGCTGCTTTCAGAGTTTCTGCATCTCTGTCTCCCAGGCCCATCTGAGCAGGGGCTGCCTGTTCTGTATAATTACCCCTCAGCCAAAGGGACCATTGACCTAGCCCTCCACTGATGGAGCTGAGCCTGGCAGAGAGAGAGGAGAGGTATAGCGTAGTATAGCGTAGGTAGGAGGATGGCTGAGATGAGAGGGTGAGGGAGGAGGGACAGACGTCGTGCAGAAAATGATAAATAAGTTAGGTAGCTGAATGAGAAGGTGGGAAGAGGAACAGGAGAGAGACGATGGAGTGTTATATCAGGAAAAAAGATACTGTTGGTAAAAACAGGAGAGAGATGAGAATGCTATATGTCCCCTCCCCTGTGGTTTCTCCCCCGCCGGTGCCATGGGGGTGGCTCACAGCAGGCAGACGAGTGGACAGCCGATGATAAAGTGAGTGGGAGGTGTGTTGCCAGGGGGACAAGGTCTTTTTAAGCCTATCGATTGGGGTTCTTATGCAAAGGTAATTAAACAACTGCTTGTCTGTGCTATCCTGAGTCTTCAGCAGAGAGTGATGGCATCCCAGTCCCTGTCTCTTCCTCTCTTTTTTTTCTTTCTTTTTTTGAATTTCTACCAGCTGTGGTGAATTAAAAGAAAAGGGTGTCCCGCAGTGGCCCGGTCTGCAGTTCATATATGTCGATACTCCCCCCATTGAAATTCCACCAAGGTTTCCACTTAAAATGCAAACACCAGCCTTGCCCTCCAGGTAAGAGGAGAACAGACACGGCAGCTGTAGATATTGTACTGTATAATGCCGCTGCCCTTTCACTTAGGAAATTTCCGCAGAAAATTAAATTCGCTTTTCAATGCAGACAAATCTGGGAGGAAAGCAAACACCCCACCGAGTGTGCAATAAAGAACAATGTGATGCTACAGCTCACACTCAATCACAACACACACAGATAGAGGACATGCTATGAGACCACTTGTGAATGGGAAAATCCCTAACATAGATGAACCTGGAATGTAGTTCCCTTTCAGTCGATTCACTCGGTACAACACATATAGTATGGGATATCACACCCCCGCGTGGCCTGACTGAAGACACCTCTATTCACGCCTTTACGGCAGATGATCTGTGGTGACGTATGTGAGGCCCCGCCTGCATATATATACGTGCACCACCACAGTCATCCTTCAGTTCTTACGCTCTTCACCTGGCTAAGAACACCTCTACCGAGTCAGGCTTTCTACCTGCTGCTAGTTAGCTTGGTCTTGTTGTGGCTACTGCCTGCTTGGCTGCCTGTGCTCAGGGGTGCGGCTTCTCCCTGCACAAGAAGGACTTCCATGAAGCATGTCCCGTCTGCCTGGCGATTGTCCACGCCAGGAGAGCGTTGACTGAGCCCAAGTCTTGTGAGTCCTGTCACCAGCTCCAGCGCTCAACCCTGGAGAGGCGGGTCAAGTTTGTGGACAAAGTCCTGGGAAAGACAGCCATTGCATGGTTGGACCCCCTCCTCTCCGAGTCAAAGGGCACGGCTTCGTCCAAGTCCGGCGGTGAGGAGCCCTTGCTCAGAGACTCCGTTGGAAACTGGGTGGACCACATGGAGTATCCTGACGGGTTAGCTGGGTTTGAGCCGGCCCCATCCGAGGGCGCTAGCCAGCCGCTACCTGAGCTAGCCTGCTACCACAATGACAATGACTTGCGGGACATTGGCATAGATGTACATGGTTTGTCGGAGGATGAACAGGAGCCCTTGTCGTCGGGTCAGTGCATCACCGCCACTGCACTGATTGACCAGGTTGACACCACCTTCCTCTCACTGTACCGTTGTGCAGCTGAGAAACTGGAAGTCGACTGGCCCTCTCCTCCAGCAGCTCAAAAACTGTCACTCTGGATGGATCTAAGGTTACATTGTGCCCAAATGCGGCGTATCTGCCTAAGATTATCCCCGCAGCCTATAGCTTTATGGCATAACTGCCCCCCTCCCTTTGCACCTGAGGAGCAGAGGAGGTTACATCCTTGTGCCCTGTGCGTGCACTACGCACTTACATAGACCACACCTAAGGTGTGCGTTTATGTGACCAGTTGTTTGTCTGTTTTGCTAATCCGGCTAAGGGCAAGGCGCTGTCTAAACAGCGGCTTTCCCACTGGATTGTGGAGACTATCTCCCAAGCATACAGCAGCAGGGGTCTTCCGTTGCCCCAAGGTATACATGTCCCATACTATATGTGTTGTACCTCGTTCCTCTCCTTCAGGGAACAGAAGTTATAGTCAGAACATTTCGTTCCTTTTTTATTTTTACATATTCAGATTATAGAATATAATACAGATACAGATATAAATTTCATTTTATACATCTTACTTGTCCAAATTCCAACCAACCTACCTGCAACTTTCTGTGACAACAAATGTGTTGCGTGTGCTCTTTCTTCTGCATTATATTTGACACCACAGTGGGATATTTTGGTCTGTGTCTGTACAGTGTGTGCAGTATGTGTATGGGTGTACTGTACCTGTAATATGACCCAGTGGCCGTTCTTTGCTGCCAGATCGAGGGCTTGTTCAGCTATTATCTCCTGACCTTGACCCAGAGAGACATTATGGAAATTCTTGTTGTCAAACGTGTAGCCCAGCTTCTTCCCTGGAGAAAAACATACACATCATTTCACACAAAATACCTTCCTGACACACTGGTTAACACATGGACCTCTAACAGCAGTTATTTTATCCTGCTGGGAGGAAGAAGAGCCAACAACCAGGAGCAATGACAAAGAAATTGATTAAAGGTATATATATATACATACATATAAAAATCAAAATGTACTGGGTGTGCAGAGTGAACATCTGAGGCTGCTTAATGAGATCGCAGATATTCAGCTAGTCAGCCTTTCGAGACCCGCCATTGAGATTTCATTCAAACGGTACAATTACTTGTCTGTTTCATTAACACTCCAACCTGAAAGGAGGCAGATAGCCAGGGTCTGTTTCAGGGATATTAGTCCCCTGCAGAGCATACAAAATCACATCATCTATCTAATGAGAATCTAACTGAAGCTTAATACCAATAAGAAAGCCAATAATCGCAGCTGTAATAGAAAAGCACCTCTTTCTGGTTCAGGCTGCTGCTCCTCATCCCTCTGCAGCTTTGATGTAACTGACTATGCTCAGAGATAAGGTGTTGATAATCAATAATCACTCCCCACAGCCACTTCCAGTAGAAACACTCCCTCTTTTCACATCAGGTGAGGATAGAGAGTTTCAGGGAAGGGTCAAAGTTCAGCCCACAAACTGAGTTTAACACCTGCTGCTTCTGCTGCATTCCAAGGCATTTAAAGTAATCACTCTATTACAGATACTCCAACTCCAGCTGGATGTTACTGCCATACACACTGTTGTCAATCTGTAGTGTACAATCATTTTGTTTACGATGGACTGTAGGACATTAAAATCATATAGTGAGTAGAGTGCAGACCCCCAGCAGGGATAAACAGTTTTGGGAGGTGGCACTGTCTCGGATCCACTTTTGCTTTATTACCTCATGTTATAGGTTAATTCAGCACAAGGTGCTGCACAGACTGCATGACTAAAAAACAAAGCTGGATCATATTTTCCCATCTCTGTCACCTGTATGTGATAAGTGTCATACTGCTGAGGGTTCACTAGTGCATTTTTTCTGGTTCTGCCCTAAACTGTATGACGTCTGCTCAACTATATTAGAGCAGCTGTCAAAAGCCTGCTCCAGAGACATTCAGCCTCACCATGACCTGGCCATCCTTGTCTTGCATTCCACTCCGCTCCTCCCAGTGTCTCTCTCTCCTCTCTCTCTCTCCCTCTCCCAGAGGTGGTGCTCCAGGCATTGGTGACAGGTGTGCAAGGGACACAGCTGTATCTAATCATCTCACCTCACCGTCCCAAATACCCTGGGTTTTTCATCCATCGCTGTCAGAACTTTGCAGTAACTAGTCAGGCCCTGCAGTGCTTTCTAGCAAATTCAGTGTGTTTTTTCCTTGACTGAAGACACCTCTATTCACGCCTTTACAGCAGATGATCTGTGGTGACGTATGTGAGGCCCCGCCTGCACATATATACGTGCACCACCACAGTCATCCTTCAGTTTGATAGCCACTCTTCACCGAGCCCAGCTGCGCAGCGGGGCAACATAGTGTTGTACCTCGTTCCTCTCCTTCAGGGAACAGAAGTTATATTCATAACATTTCGTTCCCTTTCAGTCGATTCACTCGGTACAACACATATAGTATGGGACATGTATACATGCCCCGCAGAGCAGCCACCGAACCGGAGCCAAACCTCCAATACTCTAGTGCATCGTAGACCCAGCAGAAAGGACAGAGTGAGCCACTGAAGGGGCTGTCACGTCCAAACGATAAAACCGAACAAAAGCGTGCGGTGATGACCAACTGGCCGCAGCGCAGATATCACTCACAGAAACCCCTTTAAACAAGGCCCATGAGGCTGCCATGCCCCTGGTTGAATGTGCCCTCACACCTTGGGGCAACGGAAGACCCCCGCTGCTGTATGCTTGGGAGATAGCCTCCAAAATCCAGTGGGAAAGCCGCTGTTTAGACAGCGCCTTGCCCTTAGCCGGATTAGCAAAACAGACAGCGTTTGGATGTGCGACAGGGTCAGTGACAGCTGAGCTGCTGCGCACTCTCTGGAGCTCACAACAAGAGCCCAATCATCCAGATTCGCTGGTGAATGTTCGGTGGGCAAGTGACAAGCCGAACAGCAGCACCAGGTATTCGTAGGCTATGCCCTCGAATGCAAACCTTAGGAACTCCCTGTGGTCCGGGTGACTCAATATGTGAAAGGAAGCGTCTGTCAATCGATAGTTGTAAACCAATCTCCCGGTCTGATTGTGCTCAGTAGCTGTCTGAGTGTAAGCATCTTGAACTTGTAAGTCCATAGATATTTGTTTAACACTCGCAAGTCTAGAATAGGATGGACCCCCCCTATTTTCTTCGGAACAACGAAATAATGGCTGTACCAACCTTTGTTCGTTTCTGAAGCTGGAACAACTTGTATCGCTCTCTTGTTCAACAAGTTGTTTATTTCTTTGCTCAGAACTGCTGCTGCTTTGTCTCCTACTACTGTGTTTACTACAGAGTGGAAACCAGGCGGATGGGCCCCAAACTGTACACGGTAACCCATGGCAACGGTCCTCTCTACCCAAGGTGAGATAAATCTTCTCCAGCTGCGACGTGGAGAACCTGCAGTGCTTGGATGGGAGCGTAGTGGGACGAAGCCGGGTACTTCGACTCGGAGAGGAGGGGGTCCAACTGTGCAATGGCTGTCTTTCCCAGGACTTTCTCCACAAACTTTCCAGGGTTGAGCCCTGGAGCTGGTGACAGGACTCACAAGTCTTGGGCTCAGTCAACACTCTCCTGGCGTGGACAATCCCCAGGCAGACGGGACATGCTTCATGGAAGTCCTTCTTGTGCAGGGAGAAGCTGCACCCCCTTGGGCAGGGGCAAACAGAAGACTTTCCCTTTGCTCGCTTAGGCTCTGCGCTCATATCGAGACACAAAGAACCAGAACAAGCAGAAAAAATCAGCGCTCCGCGGCAGCAGCAGCTAACACCAACAGGGGCAGTTAAGCTAATTTCAAGCAGGCAGTAGCCACAACAAGACCAAGCTAACTAGCAGCAGGTAGATAGCCTGACTCGGTAGAGGTGTTCTTAGCGAGGTGAAGAGCGTAAGAACTGAAGGATGACTGTGGTGGTGCACGTATATATGTGCAGGCGGGGCCTCACATACGTCACCACAGATCATCTGCCGTAAAGGTGTGAATAGAGGTGTCTTCAGTCAGGCCACGCAGGGGTGTGATATCCCATACTATATGTGTTGTACCGAGTGAATCGACTGAAAGGGAACTCTTGTCTGGTGATTTGGTTGTCTGCCTTGTGGTCCTCAATCATCCTCCGTAGCCCAGCACAACATGTGGATGTTCTGCAGAGACTTCTGATCTACTTATTCTCCTATCCTGAAAGTCCGCTCACTGGCTCAATTTTATGTTATACAAGTTATCAAGTCTTTCATGGTTGATTTGCTTTGTGTTTTCATTATCTGTATTTTTTATGATTAATCATTCTTTGTTTTTTCTTTGCTGTCACTATTTCTTCCAATATATTTAAAATAAACATGAACCAACCAAATGAGACTGTGTGGATGAACAGCCGGTCAATAGAATCATTAGATCGTGGTTTTGGGTCATGATGCTTTGTTCACAGACAATGATGAGACTTCCTCATTCACGGCTTGGGGATCAGATGACAAAGCAGTTTTTGATGTTTGACAGCATCAAATCTATTTGGTTGGTCCATAAAAAAAAAGTCAAAGTCATATCTGTGATGTCCAGATTCGTTTCTTGATCTGCCCAGTCTCAACTTTAATATATATAACATATGATACATGGGGTGCTCAGTGGTCGAGTGGTTAGGGAGCACATCCCCTGCTTTCCTCTCCCTACACTCTCTATACTATCCTATCAAATAAAGACGAAAAACACCCAAATATCTAAAACATAATAATAATCTGTCTGAATATTTGGACCAAGATCCAAACATTACTTCCTGACAAACTGTGCAACACGGCAAAAGATGCTGTATCTTGCAATATGAAGGAAGGTGAAAATCCTGGACCTGCACATTTAACTGGACTGTAACCAGCATGTAAAAGGTTCGTCTATGACTCATCCTCCATCACTTCACCAGGAGTCTGGGTCCAGGACCTTTTTAATCCTGTTGACTAACTAACAAACTAGACAGACATGGGTGAAAATAAAACCTCTTTCCCAGAGCTTATTATGATGATGAATAACTTGAATACAAACTGCACAGTGGTTGAAGCAGAAACACAAATCTCTTGCTTCCAGTACAAACTGATACAGTCCCTGCCAGGTGAATATTTCATACAGCTGACTTCAAATACACACAGACTGAATCATTTGGCAGCAAATTCAAAAGTGTCAAGCTGCGATGGTGCCCTGTTCCAGGTCAGCGTGTTGGCATATGTTTGGTCAAACCTCGAAACAGCACGTCCTGCTGCCGTGCACATTATTCATACAGAAATGTAAAGTAACTCTCATACCAACGACATTTACTTTCCATCACCCCTAATACAGCAGCGGTGTCTCACATCATCTCATCTCATATTTTTCTGACCTTTTGTATAATCTCTTCAATCCAGCTCAAGCCTGTTGTGCATTGCCAGTGATAACTGGTATGACAGCAGGGACACACAGCAGATGTGTTGGTCCTGGCTGATAATCCTATGCAGAGAGAATCATGGACGCAGGTATGCAGTCACCTAATTTCAATGGGCTGCTCCAGGAAAACCTTGCATGCTCCCACGCCATAAAGAAATGGTTGATAAAGTGGAAATATGTCCATGATAAAAGTGGAGAACACTCTCCAAGGCTGAATTTTTACAGCTTATTAAAGATAACAACCAAGCGAGGGTCTTACCATGTTTCTCCACATCCTTCAAAGGGTCAACTCCAGGAGAGAGGATGAAGAACATGGGTGTAGCTGGACTTGACTCTTCAAAGGAGACGGCGAAGTCCAGTGATCTGCCAATCACGTACTTGCTTCCCAGTTTCTCCTCTACAAAGTCTCTGCGGGGGGAGAATATGACTCAGTTCCCCTCACCACTTTTTATCATCTTTGACCGACAAGAACTTGAAGAGTGGAATTCTTCAGTAGCAGTGTGCAGTGGAGAGGCAGCTGTTTATATCTGTTTCACCTCCAAATCCCTTGGCCTTTCAAGCACTGTCCTTTATTCAGTGTTGTTCATGAAACTCCTCAGTCCTACAATAAACAGGCATAACATGTCTTCCCACTAGTCCAACTAGTTAAAGGTACACAGCTCACATAAATAATATTTGAAGGGATTATTCGATATTTCAGTCATTCAAAAGCTTGAATGATTTTGAAGGTACACACATATCACTAACACCACTCCACTGTATATCAATATAAAGATTTGATCACGTAGGACTCATTCTACAGAATAAATTGAATTCAACCTTGGACAATTATTGGAGGGTATTAGAAGTTTTTTTTTTTTTTTTTTTTTTTTGCTGCAAATTAAGGTCAGTGAAGTTACCATATATGGCTCTTCACCATTCAAGTGGTCTGAGCAGCACTTGTGTTCATATTCTTTCAGGGTTGGTTGTTGACCACCAACATTTTTGAGATTTCCAATTGGGCCACGAGTTGGAAAAGACTGGAAACCACTGATTTAGTCTGTTCACAGTATCACACTGTTGTGAAGGGAAGCCACTAACACCTGGTAATTGTATGTGCACTCATACATGTTGTTAATAAGCAGCTCTGCCTACACTGTGGTCCAGATAAACAATGTAGACATGCATAAATAAAATGGTGGACGCAGAGATGTTGGTCTGGCTCCAGTGGTTCACCTGGTCATGTCCCACAAGAGCTGAGGTAACATGGTGACACCTCTGCAGGCCTCCACCAATGTCTGTCTCTCTCTCTGTCTTTCTCACTTATCCATATATTCCCTTTGCAGCTGATTCAGTTACTTTCCACACCTCAGGCCTTTTGTAGACAGCATGTTGGTGTTATTTTCAATAAACCCATCAGCTGGTACCTTAACCTCACTCACCCCCCTTCTTTGTGACATGTATCGAGCCACTGTTGTATCTTTGAAGCAGTGTAACTGCAGCTATTTCAGCTGCGAGCAGGTAATTCAGACTGTGAGCCAAAGGTTAAGCTGTTTCACCCTTCACCTTTGATCCTTCACAGATCGCAGAACAAAGGTCAAGTTGCAAATCCACCTCTCACCTGACGGCGTAGGTCATGCGATCGGGCCTCAGCGCCCTCATCATGCACAGCCTCTGCAGCAAGGTTTTGCTCTTCCACTCCTGGGGGAATTTCTCCTTTTCCGGACACTCAGACTCCACAAACTTCTTCCAGCGTTTGGCCGAACCTTCGATGTCTCGGTCTAAGTTGCGGAACTCATCCATGGAGCACAGGGACTAGTGAGTGAGGAGAGGAAAAATGATTTACACTGGAGGAAAAAAGACTGTGCTGTGTGATCAGTGATGCTCAGAAACATTTCACAATACACAGCAAAAAGACCTACTTTGTTTGCAGAAGTTGGAGGGAAAACAAAGAGGAAAAAAACAGACAGGAGTGCTTATCTTTCCTCATGCCTATATAAATAATATTTATTCAAACAGAAATGCTGCGCAAACACGATCCCCCTTCATAGTGGGATGGGGGCGGGCAGGACTGAATATGCATCCGCTGCTGAACCAGTGGGGGTTTCACTGTGATACCCTAGCTGACAGATGCCTTATCTCATCTGCAAAGAACAACAGTGTCATGCAGCACAGCCTCAAGCAGGTACAAGTATATACACACAGATGCAGTGTGTAAGCTGTCTGCTTGTACTGAGGAGACTTACGAAATGTCATGGAAGGAAAGCGCCATGTGGATGCATGTGTGTTTTCACATAGAGGCAGTGGAAGCGGCTCGGCTCGGTCTCTAACTTCAATTCAGTCTCAGTTTGTGTAATTACCACAGGCGGTTGGCAACCTCTCAGCCCCCGGTGATGGGGAACACACAGGGTCTCATGGGATTCCTGCTCAGCTAATATCATCAAGAGGGGCGAGCAATCAGAAGATGTTATCCTCCTTAAAGCTTTCCAACTGATTATGTTTCCAACTGTGATAAGAAAATCGAGTGACAGAATTTGATTAGCAGCACCTTAAACATTCACAGCCGTTGAGTGCAGTTGGAGAAAGGCTGTCTCAGAACTCTCAGAGGGGTTTAGGTTAAGTTAATATTCTAGGGCGGTACAGATTGAAAAATTCATGAGCATGAGAGGCTAAGAAAACACGCTGCTGCTGCTGCTGCTGCTGCTGCTGCTGCTTTTTAGTTTGCTGCTAAACCGATCTGACAAGCGAGGGAACCTCTGCCGCCTGACGTCCATGGGGCCGCATCGCCAGACGTCTGTCCTTTAAGAGGAGGTGCAGGTACGCCCAGCTCGCTCTGCTGCCGTTTAGAATGAACCAGGGTTGCAGAGCAGAGCTGCGCTGTGCCTACCCATCCCCCCACCCCCCATGCCCCCCCAAGAGAATCACATGCTGTCAGACTGGAGTTTTGGGTGAAACAAAGAAAATAGACTTCAATTACGCTGCAGACGCCTTAAGTGCGTTCTGGGTTTAATGCGGAGCCGTTGCTGGGAGACTCAGCTGCACAAATTGCATCATAAGAAGCAACTTCACATGCTGCACAGAGCGGCCATGAAAAGTGCTGTAATAACTGGAGGGAGACTGTGGATTTCATTCAGGCCTCTCACTCCTGACAGAGTGGAGACGTACAAGTCAATTAAATTTTTTACAACCTAGACCCTTTTTTTTTTTTTTTGATGTTTCAACATTAGGCTGGGATTCTAAAAATGGAACTTATCTACAATTTAACACTCTTCATGTATCTTCTTTATCACATCTCCAGGGAGCTCAGAATGAGAGCACAGTCTTTATACATCAACAAACTCCTCTGGTAGGATTTTGTTCAGTTCTTGGCAGTAAAGTTTTGTGTTGATGTTTCCCATTGACATATAAACTCTTACCAAACTCAAAATATTATGTGAATATAGAAAATATCTATAGCTAGAAATTGATTGATGCATTTTAAATTGCTATCACTGACTAATTTCACACCATCGTAACAATGATTAACATTTTAGTGAATGAGGTCCTAATAATTCATATTTCATACTGTTTTATCTGAACAACAGTGCAAAGCAATTGAACCAATTTGACTTAATACTTATCATCAGCAACAGCTGTAGCCGCTGTATCACCATGGTTACAGCATCATCTGTTTGACAGAAACACTTACATATCCGGGAGAAGCAACTACTACAACTGCCTCTGACTCTCTCCGTACCTTGATCCCTCCCCAGGAGTGGTTGGAGAGGAAATCCACTGGTGATGTTACACCTGGTTGGACAGGGTATCTCAGAAGGAAGTCCAGCTCTGCAGGGTTTATTTCTTTATTCAAGAGCAGGATCTGGGGGACACAACAAACAGGAAGCACTTTGAAATGTTTTTTTAGATTTATTTCCAGCTCACTCCATGTTTCCTTTCCAGCCGATTAGACCCGGACAGGGTCGCTGGTCTCAGGAGTGGGCCGATTCGATGGCGAGCTCATCCTCAAAACAAACCATGCAGGGGATGAAACGGGCCTGCTGCTCTCCTACCTGGAAGGTGAGCTGAGCAATGTACGTGAGCTTGTCACATTCAAACAGGCCTCTGGTGGTGTACTGGAAGACTGAGGAGGTGATGCTGTCAATTAGGTTGGACAACCGCTGCTTCAGAGCCTGGTCCGGCTCGGCCTTCAGAACCGCTCTCTGGAAGACCACACTGAACGCCTGAGGATGCACAGGAGCAGGGAGAGGGTGTGACATCAGGCAGCAACAGCAACAGTGTACTATATTAATCAATAACTTGAGGATGTTGCCAATAGGCTTCAGTTATAAATTGATTATCACTTAGTGTCATTTACCTCTCACATGATGGATATGAAGTGGTTTGTTGACAAACTGATCGATATGACTTTATGAACAGCTCTTACACATGGATGTGTTATTATACTGTCACCAGTTTAAATGTCACACACTGGACCTTCACTGGATTTAACACTAATTCTCTGTTTTTCTAATTGTAAAATTCCATGAACGACCAAAACCAACAAAGTTTGTCTCCTGCTGAGCTCCACTGATGGACCACCCATGTGACTTCCTGTCTGGACTTGTAGTGTTTCTCATGAGTCTTCAGAGTATTTCGAACCTTGTCTTCCTCCTTATCAGGAGCAAGTGCAGTGTTGTTTTACTCTCTGCTTTATGGTGTATTTTAGCTACTGCATTTAGATTTCAGATTTTTACTGCCTGTCTCCATCTTCTGTCTCCACCGGCGTCTCAGCACTCTGAAAACCCTATAATGAATCATTGAGCTGCATCGTCTCTGTCTCTGTCGGGTCCTGTCCTCTGCGTTCAGGTTGTTCTGCTTGCACCACTTGCCTTCTCACACAACCAGCAAACACGAGGCAACACTAGCATTAATTCAGAGTTGTGTATCTGATATTCACCTTGTCTGACTTTTGGACTTTTGTTCGACAGTTGTTCCGTGGGTTTATCTGGAGCGGTGAGACTCAAGCAGAACAATAAAGTCAAAATTCTCCAAACTCTTGGTCATCTTTACTGTGAGTGTTTACATTCCTTCAGTCATTATTACTCTCAAACAGTGATTAGTATAGATTTACATCTTCAATAGGAGTCTGTGGAGCTGGGTGGCAGAGGCAGCATGAGGAAGTCACAGTTCAAGAGGAGAATGAACAAACTGTTGGTTTTGGTCTTTCTGTGGGATCTGTTGTGAGCCTTGTCCTTGAAACCTTGGCTGTTTGCTGATGTGCAGTGTGAGCTCCTGTGGTGAAGTGGCTTCTTAAAATGGGCTGTTAAACAGAGAAAGTTTAGCTCAATCATCCTTGAAATTCATGTTATAAAGATTCGACTTGTGCCCGTCCTTAGGCTGTGATCACGAAATCAATTTCTTCAGCACGCTGACTATTGCAGGTATGATGACCAGACGAGCGCAGCGCTGACTGTAATCCTCTGAAAAAGGGTTGGAGTGTAAATTGAAACCTGGCTAAGAAAAAAGAATAATTGTCATAATCTTCCACTCTGAGTGTCATTTCTGTCAATTTCCTGGTCACACTCTCTTTCAACCTGACATGAAGAACACCTGCAATTTATTTCATTCACAAGGTCAAAGGTATATAAACTGTGTATGTGTTTTCATTTGATTATGCTGGGAAATAACTCGGGCCAGTGCGGCTACCTGCGGAGTCTGAGAATGATTGCGAACCATATCTCAGGCTGCCTTCTCTCAGTGCTCGCTGGCTGACAATATGAAAGACATTACGCTCTACATAACCACATTAGGGAGCCACAAACACAATAAAAGCAGGGCAAAGAGCATAAAACACGGTGAGCAAATGGAAGAAGGAGGGGAGGAACAGAGGAGTGAGTGTAAAGAGGTGTCTCACTGGGGGCCCGAGAGGCGGGAAGGAAACATGGCGGGTCAATAGACGGGCTACCTTGAGAGAGAACTGGTACATGGGGTGGATTTTATTGAGGTCGTTCATTATGAAGTACAATAAGGAAGCCCGCGCTGCTGCTGGCCGGTAGTGCTCCCGAGCCTCATTGATTTTGGCCTCTGTCACCTTGGCTTCTTTCACCTACAGTAAAGACGGTGGAGACACAAGGAAAGTCATGCACACACATAAAAAGCGTACATCTGCACAGATATGCACATGCTCATCACTCAGCTAATGATGAAACTGTGCACCACCTAATAAAAAAAAAACACCCTCCAGTGAAGAGCCAAGCGATTCCAATTTCACGGTTCCAGCCAAAATGTTCTCACACTGCGTGGAACACGACAATTATCAAACTTTTTTTTTTGTTGTTCTTATCAGCAAATGCTGGTGCAATTATGCTTAAGAAGGAACATCTGCAACGGCAGCGCTCATCTCCTCGCTGACAGAAGGCTCACATCATCATCATCACCATCATCATCATCATCATCATACAGTAGCTTATCAGAAGAGGAGAATCAGAAGCAGACAGAGAAAACACTCACAGCAATCACAGCATCTGATTCACTGACCAAAGGAATGGAGAAACAAAACAGCCAGAGAGAGAGAGAGGGAAATGTTGTCTCTTTAGATCAGGCACCATCATACAGCAAACAAGAAAGCTTTCTACATCACTTACACTTACATTATGGCCTTGTCTTTGCATGTACAGTGGGGAAAATAAGTATTTGATCTGCTGCTGATTGTGTAAGTTTGCTTCTCCTAAAAAAATGGACAGCCTATAGTTTTTGTGATAAGTTTATTTTAACAGAGAGAGACAGACTATCAACAACAAATCAGTCATAAATGTAATAAAATAATTTACATCTGATCAAGTGAAATAAGAGCAAAAATCAGCAGCATATCAAATACTTATTTTCCCCACTGTACATATTTCAAATTCGTTTTTATTATTTCCTGTTTTATTTTGACATCAGTAATCCTACTGTTGGCTATTTTACTTCCTGTTTTGGTTTGACATCTGTAGAGATACTTTTATCCACAGCTGCTTTATAGACAGAGGGGCTGGCCATAGGGCAATATGGGCAGATGTCACAACGTGTATGTGTGTGTGTGTGGGCATACATATATGTATGCGTGGGCATATATACTGTAAAATTCAGAATATAAGTCGCACTAGTATATAAATCGCAGCCTATTTTTCAGGGTCTCAAAGTGGGAAAACGAGGTTTTCTATTGCTATTTGTTAATAAAAATGTTACACAACTCATTCCACAAGTCCACAACATGAAGTTGTGTTGCATGTGCTGCAGTGTAGCTCTTTCTTGCTATTTTAAATTAGAAAAGAAAAAAGAGATCGTGGGATAATTTGAACACTGTACGTTTAGCGCCATATAGCGTATTTAGCGTTTATTAACGTTCCAGCGCGACCTGTCCATGCACATGTGCGTGCATGCGCGACTGACCCCAGCAGGAGGCGGGGCTGATAGATATATATATATACACACACACACACACACACACACACACACACATACATACATACATACACATACACACATATATACATACATAAGATGAATTCGACAGCTTCATCTTATGTATGTCTTGTTTGGTCTGTCATGGCCAGGATCTCCATTGCTCTTTATGTTATGCTTATGTTTTTGGCTTGTGTTTTGTTCTTACAGTCTGGTGTTTTATGTCCTGGTCTCAAGCCAAACCTGTCTTTTTGTTAGGAGGCTGTACAAGTAGCACTGTCCGAATGTGTATAGTAATGTATAGCGAGAATTAATACACTTGATGTAATGCTCTCATAGTGTCCTACAATGACATCATAATATCATAAAAAGTAGTGTAGAACTGATGGTCACTAACCAACGAATATAGATTCTTGCATCATACGCTGCACTGCACTGAAAGGAAGAAAAACTCCCTGGACAGTGAGAAGAGAGGAGTGGATCTGTGTGCTCCCTCTCCGTCCTCTGTCTTCTTTATTTCCTGTTTCTGCCTGGTCTTTGTTTCCACAGTTAGGACCTCCTCAGTTCTGTCTGTCTGTCAGTTCCTCAGTTTTTACACCTGTTTACTGTTCAGTGTGGTTTCTACTGGATTTGCATCCAGAAATCCTTGGCATCACCAGAGAAGTAGGAATGCTTTTCCTCAGTGTCGGTATAAACACAACAAAGTAGACTGCTAGATCTGTCAGGTTGTGTTGATTATGTCACTACAACCTCTGTAATCTCCTTCAGACACTGGCCTTTTTAAGACACATGAACTGGGGAATCTACTGACGCATTTTACGGCGCAGACTATAACATGAAAGCGTCTTTAGCTTGTTTTAAGCTCAGACCTTCAGTCACAGTCTTACAGAGACTCACTCCTGCTGCACTCTCTCCCTGCACACAGCATATATGTTGTACTTTAAGGGTGATTAAGGGAACAAACAGTAACAGTAAATTGTTATGTAGGTCCCTGTTAAACGTTAAGCTGTTCCCCCTTCTCCTCTGAGTGTTCCTACATTCCCCTTTAATGATATATATCTATATAAGTACTATAGATGATATAGTGAGGCCCTTTATCTGATGATTAGCAGCAGTGAAGTTTGTGAATGTATCATCTGAAACACTGATGGAAAGTGAAGCGATGATGAAAGAAAAACCTTCTCTTCGATCTCGGCGGCGGTGCGTTTGGACGTCTCCAGGTTTTCCACCAGCTCTATGTCACCCAGGAAGTTCCCCGAAGCTGAGGACAGACGTGACAGCAGGTTGTCCTCCAGCGTCTTCAGGGTGATCTTGAAACCGTTCTGCTCCTTGGTGAGGTCGGACTGAGAAGAATACAAAAAACACACAGAAAGTTAAGATTGTCGGCTCGTGGGCAGGGTTTTTCTTTTCTGGTCTTATTGTGGTGGTCTGAAGCGGTGAGAGATGTTCGAGGTGCGGGTCAATATGAGGACATGAATACTGAAGGGCACCTAAAAGGCACAGCTGATCAATATGCTGTGCATCGGTTATCCAGACCCATAAAGGAGGCGCTCTGGGCTGGATTAGCCAGCTGCCGTCTGGGTGCCAACATCAAACCTCTGCTGAGCGACCTCAGCCTCACTGTGATGAGACCGTCGATTCCAGCAAGAGGGGAAGTCTCACACACACACACACACACACACACACACACACACTGCAAATCATTTGCTACACTATGGATTTCATCATCAACCTATGCAGGAATCACACACACAGCGCGGTCACAGGGTTTTCCTCACGCCTCAGCATATGGATTAGTGCACCCCATCGTCTAATAAAGCTTCAACTCAAACTGTTTCTTTCCGTCTTTGTTCTCACTGAAAAAAACTAAAGTGTCTGAGAGAAAACTTTCACTTTTTCAAAGCCGACGTGCGAGAAGCACGGGGAGAACAAAGTCGACAGGGGCAGGGCTGCTCCTCTTTATTGCTTCATCCTGCTTTGTCCTTCATTAGAGCTCCTTGTTTCTGCTCAATAATGACTTTGCTTTATTGAGTTTTCCCTTAATAGAAGCCTCTGCGACCTTTTGAATTGTTGTAATTAGGGGAGGGTGGGCTGTTGTGAGATTTGCCCTTGTTGTCAGTAACTGATAATAGCGGAGGGGTTTTTTTGAGTGGCGTGATTACTGACAGACGGGCGGTAATAAGTTTCTGGCAGTGCCGTTTCTGCCCCCGTGCAATCACCAGGGGGGTGGTGGGGGGTTGCTGAAGGGTGGGGGCGGAGCTGCTCCTCCTCCCTGTGGCATAATGTTCCGATGACAAAAGGAATACTCAGCCCGGATCGCACTGGGGGAGCAGATAGTTTAAGAGATGACACTGCTTAATTGCTCTCTTTATGACAGTATTTCCTATTGCGGTGATGAGAGGTATTTTACACCATTGTTAAAACTAATTGAGCCTCCGCCTTGTTAAATCTTACATTCGATGTTATCACCCACACCGTACTTTAAAAGTTCTCCTCTGTCAAAACTGCACGGAGCAGAAAAACCAAGTGAACTATTGGGGAGCTCATATGCCTTTGCTTCTAGTGCAGCGAGAACGGACACGAGTGGGTTTGAGCGGCGGGCGTTGAACCTCCCAGCTCCGCCTGCGTGACTCAGCTGTGACCTTCTGCTTTGCCCAGACTCAGACTCGATGCTCTGGAGGGGGCAAAGCTATCCACACTAAAACATTCCCAACTGGATCCAGTAATGAGTCAGTTTTTAACGATTAGCTTTCCTCTGGCACATTGTACTTGTAATTACCCTTGCTTGGGAAAAACAAACAATTAACCAGTCAGCAGAACAGCCTAATTGGAATTAAAATGAGATATTATATCTATCATTTTTTTAGGCAAATGATTACTGAGTGCCATGGAGCAGCCCTGTTAAGACACTTTGGGAAGTGGAGCATTTTAGCTCTCATTAAAGCTGAGGGGCTGGGTAGGAATTGTGAACACACACACACACACATGCATACACATGAATAGAGGGAGGAGCAGACAAGGTAGTAACTGTGGTAAAAGGGTGAAGACTGATCCCCCCTGTGCTCGCTCCAAAAGGCAACTTGACATTTTAAGCTCCTTACCCCGTCGTCTGCTCAGTTTAAATGAGAGCTCTTTCACCTGCTAGTCGTCTTACGGCTCAGTGGTGACGCTAACCTCATTAAAGGTGTAATGGCGCCGGGCCACTCAGAGAATATAAACAGGTAGAGCCACGGCGGCACACGCTCCTGTTATCAGTCTGAAGATTGCTATCAGCCCAGGTTGTTTACCCACAACAAAAAGCCATTCAGCTCTTCAGTCTACAGACAGTGTTTTGATAGGAGGATGCACGGAGTGTTACCCCCCCTCACGTTACCCTGCACCCCCATCACCCACCTTCAACTTTCAGTGTTAATTAAAATGATAAGTGAGTTCCAGATCTTGTTTTTTCCCCCTCACCCTCCGATCTCAGTGAAATGCTAATTAAACAAGCTTCATTAAATCACATTTCACTTCTTCTTCGTTGCATTTTGCTGAGGGGACATTAGGCTTAAAATAATTCAGGCATTTTGGTGTCCCCCCCCCCCCGACTCCCTCCATTTATTAAAAATGCTGATTTGTCCGTGGATGAAAAGCCTACAGGTCTGATTAAAATGTTGCCTTGCAGAGGCCCTGACGCAAACTAGGACGCCTCCGGGAAAAACCATCAAAATGCAAATAGCAGTGTGTTGGAGTAAATCTTCCTGACTCCTGAACACAGTTCCCACATTATCTTTTGTTCTGATCTCAGACTCTCCACCGTAAGACGCACACATGCTCTGAGTGGAGAGGGACTTCTGGTTTTCATCTCCCACCCCACTAACAAGAGGCGCATTTAAGGAACAGTGGAAGTGTGTCGACGTGTTGTCAAATTGCTGCGGTACAGTAAAAGCCACCGGCCCGATCTGTTTCAAACAGCTCACATGAAAAGAGCAGATTGTGTATGAAACGAGCAAGACGCATCATTAGGCGCCGAGGCTTTAATCAGGTGGAGTTTTGCTTAATTACCAACATTTACATTCACACCGTGCGTGGACCGTTCTGCGGGTACCGTAACTATCTGCTGCTCATTACGTCTCCAAAGTCAGCTCTGCAGCTGTACTGTACACAGCGTACTGAGCCAGCCATTAACTCTGACCAGCTATGACAGCTTCAGGCTGCAGCCGCTGACGGCCACTCTGATCAGCAGGGTGGAACGGCAGATCTCTCCTCCTCACAGTCGAGGGTTGAGGGTCCGCGCAACAAAGACGATCAATTAAATTAAAGAAGGGAAAATAGATCTCAAAGCGCCGGGTGTCTGCCTCTGCTTTGATTCTGGAGAGGCGGATGTGGCGGCGTGAACATAAACGAGTCTGACAAAGTGATAAAAAACCAAATGAAACTCCCTTGGGGATAGCATCAAGACACAATTACACAACTCCTGGAGCTGAGTGATAAATGGAAGAGTCACAGGAACAGTACCCAGGGTGAAGGTGACATGCTGGTAAATTGTTAGTACTTCAGAAATAATTAGATTTTCTTTTATTTAGGATTAATGGATTACTGCCTGTACAGACGATTGTTCATGAATGCTATGAGCCATCATGTCCAAATATAAATAAATTGGCTTTTGACGCTTTTCAGCTCATCAAAGTCTTTATTCTCTTTTTAAGGCTCTTTGTTGCTTTAGCTTTGAATAAAAAGGTGAAGTGTTTGCAACAACAGGAAAAAGAGGGAGGACTAGAAACAATCTCAACCCAGCTGAACGCCTACAGTGAAGGAGGAGTCTGTGCAACATGTCTGACATCAAAACACCGAAGGGGGGATATTTTGTGGAACAGTGGAGTTCATTCATCCAGCAGAGTTCAACACAACTGGAAAATCTGAAGCCGAGACAACTGTCACTTCCTGTACCTCTGCTGCACGGTGACCTGACCACCAGACAAATAGTGCAATGATGGAAACTTATTTCTGCATTTACAATCAAAAATTTCAATATTTTTTTCCATTGGGTGATATGCAAAATGTTTCATTTTAAAAACTGGCTGTGGGTAAATGTTTGTGTGTTTCTTTTCACATGAATGAACAGAACTCTTAAAGTCGATGGTAATATACATTTGCATTACCTGGATTTACATGCAGCCAAATATTTCAGTTAGAACCGGTTTAGATGTTCAAACTGAATGAAAATGCTCCAAATAAACACCTCTATCAGACTAATCAGAATTTCATTCAGTTTCAGGGGAGTAGAATATTCTATTATTCTAACAAACCGATCAAAAGTCCAATTCATCATGTAAACGGGGAAAATGAATGATGTCTGGTTACATCTTTCTGCTCATGCTCCGTCTCGATGTAAATGCATAGTGATGTTTCTTCACTTGCAAATATTTGAATGAAAGTGTCAAAACAAGGACAGCTACTGTGCTAATCAGACCATAGATCTCCATCTTTGATCAGTCACGTGATGTTTTGATTAATCTGCACAACAGTTCTCAACAGGCCTGAAAATTTAAAAGCATGGCTGTAAAACATCCGTTCTGAATAAATGCTGTGACACATGTAAACACCAGATCAGAACGGATCACGTCACATGTAAACAGTTGGCATGAAATCTTCATTTAAGATGATTTGAGTCAGAATGAAAAAAAAAAGTCTGCAGGTGAACCTGAACATTTGAAAAGGGAATCTAATATTACGCTGATCTCCAGACTCTCAAACACACACAGACACACAGACACACACAGAGCCATCCTGGGCCCCAGTCTCCCTATGTGAGGGACCCAGAGCCCATGAATTATCACACATTCGTTAATCAAAGGCATAAGCTGATTGTTTTGGATTCTGGGGGCCTGGACCTGCAGCCTCTTCACCATGCAGCCTCCAACGCACGGCGTTAAAGGCAGTTAATGACGAGCGGCGGCTGTGACTCCAAAGTTAGACTGCTACTTCTAATTACACCTGAACAAAAGAGATGTGAGGAGAGGGAGTTAAAGAGCCCAGTGTGGAGCGGTTGTTTGTTCTCTGATAGCACCTGAAGAGAGCGACAGATTTGAGCTTTCATGTCCGCTCACGTTCTCTTTCACATTCCTGAGGCATATGATGAGAAAAGATCTGTCACAACTTTCTCTTTGTTGTTAAACAGCTGTGTCAGTGTTTCTCTCTGCTGCCACTGACACGTCCTCACCTTAAGCTGTTCCAAGTCGGGTCTCTCCATGCTGACCACGGCGGCCAGCAGCTGGTCCTCCAGACCGTCTCTGGTCACTGTGAAATCGATCAGCGTGCACTGGGCCTGCAGCTCGGGCTGGTAATGAGGGCTGGCCAGCTTGGTGTGCAGGATGAGGCGGAAACTGGGGTTGTACTCGCACTCCTTGTCTCCGATCTTTATGTACCTGTGCGGACAAAGGAGTGACACAAGCTTTTGATCATTGAGGCACAATGAATGCAAGTAGAGGAGGTAAGGCTAACAAAACCCACATCAGACAATGGAAACTGACATTAACAGCAAAGCCACATTAACTCACCCGGAAACTGGGACAAATTCTCCTGAATTCAGAGTAAATCATCCTCCTTCTTGTATCTGGTACAGAAATGTAAAAGAATGTTATGTCATCATTATTTTGGTGATATTCTATATTTCCTCTCT
The DNA here is from genome assembly GCA_021432705.1 of Caranx ignobilis. Lineage (NCBI taxonomy): Eukaryota > Metazoa > Chordata > Actinopteri > Carangiformes > Carangidae > Caranx > Caranx ignobilis. The sequence goes on from MU269988.1 coordinate 18,006,894, forward strand.
GCTTTGTCTGTGGCTCTCAGCCTGAACCCCCTGCTGCCACTGTAAGTCTTTAAATGTAGAGTCTATAGACTATACAACAGAAATCCTGCTTAATCATCACTTATGGGCTTCTACTCATGTGTGGTGGTGACCGTGTCTGCAGAGCCACCGTAGTGAGCACAGAAGCCTAGGGTGCAGGCTCTGGGAGGGGTAGTAGCAAATATTCAAATGAGAAGTTTGAAGGCTGAGTTGTAGAAGGGTTCAATGTGACCAGCAGCTGAACATGGGTCAGTCTGAGAGGAGAGGCCCAGTTTGAATGCTGTGTTTACAAACTGCAACTAACAAACCTACAGACTCCACCTTTAAGTCATTTCCTGATTTCCTGAAACAGCTGGATCCCAGTTTTTAACACCTGTTAATAGTGGTTACTGGAGTGAGCTTGAGTTCTCAGCATCTAATGGGCTTCTCCATTAGTTAACAGACTTTTACAGTCTGCCCACTTACGGGGCAGTGAACACATGCTGCTGTTATAAAACCCCAGAACAAACACTGCTCATCTCTCTGTGGAACTCAGAAAATACACCACTAATGAGTGCATGTATTTATAGAGGTAGAGTTATCTCCATTAACTACCATTTTTATTTTGTACATGCTGCTGCAGGGTTGGTGATCTGGTATAAAGCTAGGACCATCTTTTTGGTCAGGGTCTACATCCTGTGTTTGCCTACAATGAAAGTCATGACTGGAAGTGATTTGCATCTTTCTGTCACTTTGACTCTTCTTTCAGTGTTTCTCTGCCAGCTGCTTCCTTCACCCACAGTCCTGTTTTTTTCTGTTTGCAAAGAATCAGACTTCCTACTTGTACATGTGTTTATCTGTATGGTGCAGTTGTTTTTTATTTATGAGGTGATTCCTGTCTTTTCCTCAAGTGAAGGACTGGTTCATGTGGAGCAACAGTTAAACCACTGAGGCTGCAGGAGTGAATGAGTGAGGGCTGTAGTAAGGAGGCTCACTGTTGAACAGTTGAACTGGTTAGAAGAGGCTGAACTTTTAAAATGTAAAAACTTTGCATGAGGCCATCTGTATGATTCATCTGCACTGTAAGTCATTTAAGACAGATTGTCAATCACCTCCCCCAGCCCTTTACACCCAGATGGACTATGATTACTCCCAGCTGCCTTCACAGGTCAAATCAAATAAAGCCAACTTTATTTATATTAGTGCCAATTCCTGGCTTTTAGTTTCACCCCTATCCTTACATTGCTTCTCCTGTGCTCCAGCACCAAACCTTCACTTGCACTTCAGTGACCTCATCACTCCAGCCTGCCCGTCACTGCCTCAGTCCCTACCACTCTATTCATTTCTCCATAAGCTTATTTACCATTAAATACCTTTAATACCACCTCTGAGTCCCTACAATGACCAAAGGAAAATTGGTAAAATTGTGATTTAGGTAACTGTTTTTGTAAAGTGAAACATATCTTACCTGCCCTTCTTGATTGTCTCTCTGCCCAGCAGAGGTCCAAGAACTGGATCCACCGTTTCCTCCAAGTTCTCTATCAGAACCACGTCTCCTGCTGCCAGAGCTCTTTCTATAGCATCCAGGTACCTTTCAGAATAAACAGAAGGAACTGTCCTATCCAGAATCTTGTCAAAAAACCAGACCATGTGCACATGTCACACTGCAGCCTATTACCCTCTGTGGCCGATGCGGATGACGCGCAGGTCCTCGTATTTGTTTTTTATCCACTTGATCCCTTGCAGCTGGGGGTCCACCATGAGGGGCCAGCGCTGGCAGGAAGTGACAATGGTGGCGTTCTCAGTGGACATCCTGTCAGCAGGTAGCCCTTCATTTTGCCACCTTGCAATGTCAGCGTCATCCGTCAGCATGGTCAGAGGGTCCAGGTCAGGGGTCACCGGGATAGGAACCTCATGCGAGAGAACATTTGTGCTAAGCTTCACTAACATAAGCCCTGTTTCTTTATTCCGCAAAGAAAGTGGGAAGGTGGAATGACCTTGTACTGGTTAAGTACATACATATACTGTACATACGTACAGCAGGTATCATATGATCAGGCCATACCTTTAATTTCTGTACACCCAACATTTATTGTGTGTATTGTCTGACATTCACTTAATACAGAGCAACTATGGGTAGCTAAGGTTTCTCTTGCCTCTCTAATAAATAGACCATTGTGATATAATCAGTAACTGGAACCATCATGTTTACATTATCAGACCCAGACAGCACCAGCATAAAAAAAAAACAGGAGGCCTCATGGGGCAAGAAATATGAGCAGTCAGAGACAGGTTGTAAACAAGCCAGCAGCACCAACAGTGTGTTAGGTCAATGCTGAACCAGTCAGCTGGGAGTGTAAGCTCATGGATGTATGAAGAAGACTTTAGGAAAGTTCCTGTGGACTATTTTTGGGCACAGGATCCCTTCCTGAGCTGAGGCAGCTGAGGGCAGGAGAAAGCAACATTACTGCCAGTCGAGCTGGCCAGCTTCCTCTAGGGTCCCTGCATACAACACATGAAATAACTCCAGACTTTACAAATCATATGAGGCAAAATGGATACATTTCCGGTAACTAGGAAATTTCCCCGCAGAAACTTTGAGGCAGCTGCTGTGGGTGTGACCTCTGTCAAAACAGAGCTAAGAGAGACAGATAATCTTTCTATGAGCACTGATATTGAGGAGATGTCAACCTGTGTGTGTGTGCGCATATGTATGTGTTGGTGTGTGTGTGGTTGTGTTTGTCAGAGACTTGCTATAAATGTATGGGAGACAGGGCTCAGAAGTAGAATAACTGCAGAGATATCAGAGGAGTCCCTGATTAATGAATTAGTCTTAGCTGTGGCTCTGGCCTGAGGCTCAGAGGTTGACACAGACACAGACACTCCCCAGGCTGAGGCAGACAGAAACATCAAGTAAGTTGGTGATTTCCTGCCTACGCGCTGGTCTCACATTTGGGCTTATTCTGAGAAAACTGTAGCTCCTATCAGAAAAAGAAGCAGACTGTGAGCGTCCAGAGGACTTCCTGAATGCTTTGATATGATTTTGGTGTTTCGAGAGTAAATAATATGGAAACACTTGAGAGTTAAAAACAGGGGTCCCTTCTGCTCCTCACAGAAAATCTATGTATTAGAGTCAGTGGGAAGCAGGTAGGGACCTGGCTGCACTCAGAGGCTCACAGTTTAAATTCTGTAAGTCTCTCTGCTTTTTTGAGCATGTTGTGAGAGAGAGGACAAGTGCATAAATGGAGTCTCTAGGTGAAAGTATGCCTAAGCAGTAGACGTTTGAAAAAGTAGATATTTGAAAAAGTCCAGTAATGTGTTTGTTTTTGACCTCCTCCCATTCATTCTCTATGTGAAATTTCCCCCTAGATGTAGAGGTCAGTGCCTTGGAGCGTTAGCCCCGTGGCACTAATAAAAAGAGTTATAAGCAATTATAATGATCAGAAAAATGAGAGGTTTTTTCTTTCCATTGTCTCCTGCATCACCTGGCCACCCACCTTCAGCTGACTGAGACAAGGCCTCCAGGTGTTGTCCATGAGCTGGATCCTGTAGGCTTTGGTGAAGTACCCTAAGTAGGAGATGAAGGCAGTGATGAGGAGGACATCCCCACACAGAGTCCTCTCCTGTTTCTTGAAGTTCTCCACAGCCTCTGCCCAGCGAATGTTCTCCGATGCCAGACCTCCCACCTGAAACACAGGGACACATTCATTTCCTGCTTCACCACGCTGCATTCACCTTGCAGGGGTTTCCTGTAAAATCAGATCTAAAATTGATCTACGTCTACTGTCGATGATCACAGTCCCGAACTTCAGAAAAGCTGCAGAACAACAATGCTTTGCTACCTGCAAGTCCTTTTTTATTATGTTTTCATACAGTTTATAACTTTTATTCTTTACTGCAGCAATGGTCTGAGTTCCCTTCAGGGGTTTATAAAGTTCACCTCAACATCTTATCTACCTTAAACTTGAAAGGTCCCACACTTGAAGCAAGACTGTAACATTTCAGTGTACATCATGGAAACTCTGATTTCTGTGGTTGACCAGCAGATAAGCTCCACCTCTCCTTCTTCTCTTGCTCTGCTCAGGCCTTTGGAAGCTTCCACTGAATAATTTACATTATAATACTAACTGTGTCAACACATTTTTTTGTTGCTGCTGTCAGCAGGAGATTTACACACCACAACATATGTATATATGCGAGTGTATGTGTGTAAGCATATGTTTTGTTTACTCAGGGTTTCCAAGCCAGGGATAAGGCTGTGGATACACTGTGGATACATTGTGGATACACTGTGGACACATCGTGGACACACCGTGGACACACTGTGGACACACTCTGGATACACTGTGGCAACTGTGGAACATGATGATTATTATTTCACATGTTCACGGATTAGAGCAGACACACTGGCTGCGTGACTTGCCATCTAAATGATAAACCTCTCACCTGTTTTTCACATGTGCAAGCAAAGCCAGACAGAGAAAAGGCCTGTCAATATATATATATGAATTGACAGGCCTTTTCTCTGTCTGGCAGATATATATATATATATACATATAGAATGTGTATGTGAATATATACATACATATATATAGAAAGTGTATCTGTTATCTGTCTGAAATCCAGGTAAAACTTAGTTTTGAGTATCGATTTGTATGTACACAGTTTTACAAACATCTGTATCAAACAATGTGAGTGAGAGAGAGTGTTTAGTGCCCACGTGTGTGTGTGAGTGTCATTATGGTGCTGATGCTCTGTGTGACCTCCTTGTTGCCGTCCTCACCAGTCGGTTGGCCAGGGAGATGGTGCGAGCAGTTGATTCTGCTTCCTGTTGGCACTTGAGTTTGTCCGCTGTCGCTTTCTCAAACTTGGCTGTCAGCTTGGCTAGGTTCTCATTAAGGTGCTGATAGACCCCACCACAAACACACACAGAAACAGGGAACAAAGTGACAGTCATTAATATATTGATATATAGCTCCATCATAAAGAATCCTCAAAGACAGGAAACAAAGATAAGTGAAGGAACTTGGGACTGTGTGAAAAGTTGGGTGAAATCCCTCCGTTATGGATTTACTTGGCATATGGAAGCAATTAGCACAAGGACAAACAGGATTAATTGCTGGAGAGGCACACAGGTTCAGTAGATTAGTTTGAGGATTGTTAATCCCCCCTTGGCTCCGAACCCTATCTGCACTCAACCGATCTGACTGAGGGCTAAAAAATGACAGAGAGAAGTCATGCTGGATCTTATTAACAGTCGTCACTCTGCACTCTGCAGGGTCTGATGTAAGCTGCCGAGTCCCAGGCACCGTGCTCTGCTGGGGCTCTCTGCTGCTCTGATGTGCTGAATGTCAAATGCCACTGAGAAACAATTATTTACAGCTGCTTTTATCAATAGGGTTTTTAGGTTGATGGATTTGGTTTTAGATTAATGAACAGTAAAAGCCTTTAATAGCACTTAAAGCAGCTTTGTATTGATGAAATGCTGGTGGTATATCACTGCTGGCAGAGCTCATGTGTCAACTGTCACTCAAGCCTTGATAAAATAATTCATATCCTGAATTCTGGCTCCAGCTCGTGGCCCCGGGCTGCTGCTGTTGTTTTTATTTTCCCTTATTTCTGTTGCATCGACTTCTTATTATGCTGCATATCTTCAGGCTTTGATAGGGTTGTTGATTCATACTTAGTTGCTGAGATTACTGGCTTTCACAAGTCATTTTTCAGCCCACACTCTCTTTTGTGAAGAAGTCATCCCACCAGCTAAAGTGCTAAGAAATACTTTAGTGTTAGCGTCACTGTGTTTTTCTGTGACATGACTACGAAGCAAGAAGAGTTAAGTATCGACTTTAATAAAATGTGATTTCATTTCAAGGAATATATTATCAGGATTTTGAGATATTGAAATAATCTTTTGAAACAGACACTTTGCATTAACCAAATAAACTTTTCATTTCCTGTGTCTTCAGTCCAATGTGCAGGCTTACATTGATCTTGCTCTTGATGGTGGCGAGCTTCTCCTGCGCCGCAGCCAGCTCCGCGTTGGCCTTGCTGAGAGCGCGGCGTTTGGGTTCCACCTCGCAATAAACCTCATAGAACTTGACTATATTCAACACCCAGGAGCACAGACCGGCTGCGGCATAGGACTTGGAGGCCACCAGGTCTGGCAGGAACTCTGGATCCTGAAGATGAACACACACGAGACATTCACAAACTCCACCAGAGCCTCTGATTCATTTGGTCTTATCACTTCTTGTCAGACTGGAGGTAGAAAATATTTCTATACTGGCCTAAAGATGCAGTAACCACATATCTTCTCATATAAAATTGAGTTAAGACCAGAATCTGCCTGTCTAACATTTACTCAGCTATATTTACTATGTAACAGCTCAGTACTTTATCGAAAGCTGGCGGGATAGTTAATAAGCTACTTTAACCTTTAGCCCCTTTTATCTCCTCATCTCATCAGAGCAGTTTATTACAGAGGTGTGAAGGTGAAAACATTTAGTTTTCATATCCCCTGCACATTGCTTTTAAGCTAGCTTGCTAACTCATTGAACTGGAGCTATAATAGTAGAAGCTAAAATGTGCTATAACAACAGCGCATGTTGCAAGCAGTCATTTATTTATGTGTTTATTTGTTAGGCATGGGCAGTGCACATTAATCAACATTTCAGTTTCCACGGCAATGTAAATGTGCTGGACTTAGTGTAGTCATAAAGACACTGTAAACAGGCCAGCAGTTCTGAACATTAGCTAACGTAAGCTAACATAAGCTGTAATTGTTTACCACCCAGTGCAGCTAGCAGGATAAGAAGGTATTTTTTTCAATGTATCTATAAGACTCGTCACAGGAAGTACCTGCATCTCCAGGTCACATGAAGTCAGTGACTGCGAATTTTGGTAACAAAATGGCAATAATCTGTCTGTTACAGTTTAGAATGGTGTTTTCCTCACAAACATGAGTTGACATTGATTTTGATTTTGAATATTAAAGGTCACATCGTGTTACATGAACATTCTGTGGGAGCAGAGCCTGGGTACATGGTGAAGCTATCTGCTGCTCTGATGAACCTTGGATCTGCTCCACTGAACTTCATCATCAGGGCGTCTGTTAAATTTGTAACGCTTAATTAAGTGGTTGATTTTTCTGGCTGTCGTTTAGACACTCGGCAGCCATAGCGTGGCACTGTCTCTGTAATCATGCCCCTGCTGAACGTATCAGTTGAAGTTAGAAAGTGTCGGATGCTGCACGCTGTGTGCCGTCACTGCTGACCTTAATGAGGATCTCACCTGCAGGTAAGGCTGGATAGCTTTGAGACAGGCTTCTGGGATGTTCTCCTTGCTGAAGTTTATCAGAGAGTCCAGGAAGGTGTCCACTTTGGCCATCATCACCTTTGCAGCCTTCCAGCTGCGGTCTTTTGGGACTTTACCACCAGGCGCCATCAGGACCATGACCGCCGCCGTGACGTTGGTCACCGCTGCCACTGGAGAGCCGAACGACTTCAACTCTGTCAAGTTGTTCTGACATGGAGAAGATAGAGGGGAAAATGAAAAGGCTGTGATTTAATTGAGTTTGAACGACGGTACATCCCTGTGGTTTACTGGGGAAAAGACAGAAAGGATTAGAATAAAGGAAAAGGAACCTGTGTTGACTTTGAGAAGACAACAGACAATACTAATTAGGGCATCTTTAGAGAGCTCTGAGCAGTGATTGAACTGTCTGTTCTGCTTGTTTGAGTAGAGAGCACCTTTTAAACACAGAGGGTGTTTTGAAAATCCCCTAGGCTGCTCATAAACCTACATGGGATGTGAAGAAGCAGCAAAATGCCTGCAGAACATAGAAGACATTATTTTAGTAAAGACACGCCTAAATCCTGTGATTCAATAATCTTTTATACAGTTCAAGGTCTGTGTGGACAAAGCTTATTCCACTGCAGCTGGGAAAATCAGATCAAACAAAGAAAAAAACCCACAACCCGTTTTAAAAAAAGAGCAGAAGTAAGAGAGAAAAGTATGATTGAGCAAATCAATAAGACACAGCGAGCAATGAGAGAGTAACTGACCTTATTAAGAGTGTTGAGGGCATCCTGAGCAGCAAGGAGAGCTGGTTCAGCCTTAGCCAAGTCCTCCTCACAGTCTCTCTGTTTGCCGCTGACCACCACAGCGATAGCCGCCACCTTTTGCTCCTCCTCATCAGCCACCGCCTTCTCCTTGGACACCTTCTCAGTTTCTACCCCAACAACCTGCAGACAACATGTGGGATTTAGTGCTGAGTTAATATGTGCAAGTTGACTCAGTGGCTTAGCTTTCACCACACAACATACAAGCAGGTCATCCAGAGTTCAGAGCAAAGGGGGGAAACTAAAGAAAGGATAAAGTTACTGCATGCAAACACATGCAAGTACACAAACAAGTCAGAAAACAGCTCCAGCAATTTCACAACACATGTCGCTAATTCACACCACACAGCAGAAGTGATTAACCAGACAGGGACTTATTGGTTATAACCCAAGTTCTTCACTTAGGTAGATAACAATGGGATGGATTCTTGTGGATTCTTGGGTGATGTATCAGGACCACTGTACAAAGTGACTTATATGCAACCACAGTAGACAACTCGAAATTCTAACAAACCTTAGGCTCCTGCAAGTTCAACATGCAGAAAATACCCAGAGAAGCTGTTACAGCAGCTAATGATCCCCCTCCAACCTATCAGAGATGGATCTATAACAGAAGATAACAGGAGCTGAAGGAGATCAGAGGCTTAATCCCATCTTTCTATGAATGTCTCATACCACACTGAGCCCTTTCTCCTGCCAGCATCAGGGCTGTGTGTGTGGATCATCCACAGTGATGTGGACACTGTGTCTAGAGTGACAGGCTGTAGCTGAATTTTCCAAAATGTCATATTTAATTTCTTTGAGGCCCACAAGTGAAGTTTCCTTCACCTCCAATGATATTGAGGTCATGGGAAAAAAAAAAAATCTCGGAGGCAGATGTGGTAATAAAACTGAACTGTAGAAAACACAGGAGGTGCTTTAGGTGAGAAAACACCAACACTTTAACAGAGATATTTCTTACAGTGTTTAAAAGGAGTGTGTTCTTGCCTGAATTAGCTTGTCAGCGTCCTCGTTCTTCTGCTTCAACTCCACCTCCTGAGCTGCCAGCTTGGCCTTCAGGTCGTCCACCTGAGGGAATGAGACATGGAGGAGGTCTACGGATCAAGATGAATGAACTGTGGATCAAATCCACCAGAAAAGAATATAAGGTACTTGATTTTTGATTTAAGATCCTTGTTTACCCTAAGACCTATGTGGGTTTGCAGGAAAATACTGAAAACCAAATTGCATGTTCATGGTTGGTGTAGGTTTTGCCAGGAGTAACTGTGTAAAGGAAAACAGGTGCAAACAGCAGTTTTTAAATGAGGGTTTTTTTTGTGTTGGAATCGTTTCCACCTTGAAGAGATTGGACGGAGAACAGAATAGCTGCGAGCACAAAATGAAATCTGATCCAATGGAGTTGAGCTTTTAGTGGAAGAGGCAAATAAACATATAAACAAGAGGAAATGCTGCATGGGAAGTGATTTGTGAGAAAGTAAATACAGTGTGTGAAACAAAAAGAACCACAGATGAAGACAATATAAGATGGTGAGATATAAAAACCCTGTTTGGTTCCATTCAGTCTGTTCTGAATGCTCAAGTTTTAACGCAGATGTGAGGAAATGCAGAGATGCAAGAACTTTTAGCATGGCTGATATTAACTAACTCCATGTAACTGACTCCAAATCAGCCTTAAGCTCATCCAACAGCTACAGAGCGACACGGTTGGATAGGCCACAGGTCTGAATATGCCGATGTCTCCTGCTCGCTGCAGTAAAAGCAGCCACAGTGCACAGCATTGGATTAACACTTTCTTTTCAAATGTAATAAATACAGACACAGTCACAATCACTGCAATTACTTCCAGGCTTAGTAAATTGCATTGCATGTGCTAAATCAGGCTGTTTCCATTTTCTCCTGCCAGTATTTTTCACACCAGAGCAGAAACGAATATTGAATATTGAATATTCAATGGACCATGCATGTTGTTTTGCACATATAAAAGACACAGTCCTGTGTGTGTCTGTGTAGATCAGCTTTGTTGGCTGATATCGAATTTGCACACGTTTTTATTGTAATCTGTTTTTACTGTCTGACACCACAGACATGATGCTTGCTATAAATACTCACATGTCAACTTTGAACAGGAAAACACAGACAAGATGAAGCTTCTCCACTTTTCATGGGGATAGAAGAAGAGCAGAGCACATGCATCCATATGAGGGAGCAGTCAATAGAGCAGAGGAGGTGGCCTGCTGACAATAACCTCCTTTTGTCTCATTAAATGATATAAGTGGCAATCAATGTGTATATCATGGGCACTAATGAGTCTATTGTTACCATCTAATTGAATTAATCTCAGGCTGTTCGAAGGCCTGATTCTCTGTTTTTGGTGTCTGCATCATTGTTGGATCTTATTGGTAATTCAATCTCAGATTGAGTTCGACTGCAGGTTAATAGGAACCTGAACAGCGTAAGAGGGATGAAGAGGATTCAGAGACTCAAACCACTGAGCTCCACACAGCCCGGTGCTCTACAGGATGGTGTCATAGACCACGCAGGTGATCTACTAATCCATTATTAGAAAATGATCTTATCTGCCCAAGAAAGTAAAGGTGCAGAAAGGAGCATTTTTGGAAAGAAAAAGAAAAAAGCTCTCATAAACATAAAGAAACACACATACACAAGGCCATAAAGAGAAATTAAAGCTGTTACAAACTCCTCATAACTCCCCTACAAATAGGGGTCTGCTTATCGTCCGACTCCATCAGAATGTTACACTGGGGAAATAAAAGCAGACTGTTTTTCATGCTTGTCTTTTAGCTAATTAACAAACAGGAAATCAGGCTGTGTGTGTGTGTGTGTTTGTGTGTGAGTGTGGAGGGAGGCGATGGTCCTTTGGCGATTCCGCACAAAAGATACGGTCGAACATTAGACAAGCACCAAGTGAGCCATCAACATGATGAATAGGCAGCGGGGAAGACAGGAAGCGGGGAGAGGAGAGGGACAAACACAGAGACACAGGTGATATTCAATACATCTGGGCAGCCTATGTGCTGATCTGCAGCAGATGAAAAACCAAGCAGCACAGCGTGTCTCTGTGCTCCTGACTCTCTTGAAGCAGCCCACTCTCTCCCTGCTGCTGTAAATGTAAATGAGAACAACTGTTTCTTTAGGCAACGTGAGATCTGATACCGAGGCTGCGTCGACTCCAATTCATCCACGTGTGTGTGTGTGTGTGTGTGTGTGTGTGTGTGTGTGTGAGAGAGAGAGAGAGATGGCTTATGGATCAATTCAACACAGTTTGGGATTTTAGTGTTTGGCTTGCATCGCCACGGTGACTAAGTATAGCTTCATTCATGCAACAAAGAGACATCTGGCTGTGCGTGCGTTGGTGGTGGTGGTGGTGGGGGGGGGTTGAAGTCTCATGTTTCCAGTTACTATCCTTTTAAGGCAAATCCACCAGTTTTTTCTCTGATGCTCAAGTTGAACAAATACATTTCACATACAACAGGAACTACTGCTGGTACCACCAATACTACTGCTACTACTACGATTAGTACAACTCTGACTACTCGTGTCATTGTTTGTGTAGTGCTTAAGTGTTAAGTAATAACTATTACCAGCTGAACTACTACAAGTGGTTTTCTTACCAACTAGTACTGTTTCTCTAATCACTACTAGTGCTACCACTACCTCTGCTTTTCAATTCTTACTTCTACTACTCTACTGGTGATTTTAAGTCTTTGTAACTATAACAAATATGCCACTACTAGTAATCATACTACTATCACAACTGCTGCTAGTTGTTTTGTGGTTATAACTAATATTAACTAACTATAATGCTACTGGTGTTACTACTATGTCTACTGCTACTTACCATTCTAATTATTGTCAGTACTTTTACTTTCAGTAATCCTATCATTACTACTATTACTATTACTACTACAATTACCCTTTCTATCATTACTAGTATTACTACTAGTAGTTAGTCATCAAAATGTGTGCATGTGTCTTTACCTTAGGAGGTGTTTGGGGGAAGAAGGGTGGATGGTGCAACTCTCTCTTTCTCTCTCTCTCTCTCTCTCACACACACACACACACGCACACACACACACCACTTCATCACTACTCAAGACTAAAGCAACCAGAGGTGTTCTACTGTTGTACCTCCACAAAAGTGAAAAAGGGAAAAAAAACACTAATGTGTCCTCTAGGGAGCAGATGACTCATTCACTCATGTTGCATCTCCTACAGTCCACCCCAACACACACAGAGGAGGAGAAATGGTGATCCTTGTTTATCATGACCACAGCAGCCCCCTGAGCCAGGGATCCTCTTGCACAGAATGTTAAATAACAGTACTTATAGTGGTGTGGCCATCAGCGTGGAGGCACTAAAAACAACAGGGAGCATTAATGGTGGCTTGCTACCGCTGGAAAGTGTGTGCTCTCTAATTAGAGGGCTCCTCAATTACCATTCAGTTCCTATATGTGTATGTGTGTAAGTTGTCTCATTCCTACAGGAAATGTGTGATGGTAAACACACACAGGACTGTGTGTTTCAACAGGCTGACGTCACCTGTGTGTACTGGGCTGTTTATGCATGTGTGCCTCCATGCGGGTGGCTGTGTGTGGGCATGTTTATGCAAAGAGCTGGATATTCAGTGGATATGCTCAGTATGTGAGTACATTCACTCACACTGTGTTGTGGAGCATTGATAATTAGGGCTGCTTCACATACAGACCCCGTGTTGCATTATTCATATGGCTCTCAGGTGCTAAAGGTGTGAAGATGGTAAACATCTGAACTAATGGATCCAGGTGTAGATATCGAACATGGAGCCATGACGTGATGCAGACACACGTTTCACACAATGAACAATAAAGCAGGTGTTCTCTGTTCAACATATAGCTTAGCATTAGCTGTGTTTTGCATAAAGATCTGTTGTGTAGGACTAGATGTTATTATCCCTTAATGAATACGTGCAGCTCCGACGAGACTCTGTGGGGTGGTCAACTGAGTGATGGCATCCTTTGGGTTGTCAAGTGGGCACCCTCCTTCTTGGGTGTTTCGCTGATAGGCCTCCAGAGGGTTCAGCAGTGAATCCCAGCGTCCCAGGTTCACTCCCTAGATGCCACCAACTCACTTGAAGGCTGAGGTCCTTCCTGGTCACCCACAGCCACTGACTCCCCTTCTCAGCAGCCCTGGAGAGGTCTTTGACTGCCTGCCGATGGGCCTTCCCTCACACCCCCAACTCCCTAAGTAGCCTGGGTGATGCCTACTTCTACTGGGCGTACTTTCGCTATCCAGCCTTGTTGTTGCACGTCAGCTGCAAGCTCCGCGTACCTTAGCATCTTCCGCTCATAGGCCTCCACTACTGCACTCTCCCAGGGCACAGTGAGTTCTATGATGTAGATGAGCTTGAGTGAAGCTGACCACAGAAGAAGGTCTGGGAAGCAGAGTTTCTTGCCCAGGTCTGCCAGCAGCTTCCAGTCCCAAGCTCTGCCCAGCTGCCTGGTTTCAGGTCTTAGGGTGATGAGACTGGATTGCCCCTCACCCTCCCGGACAAATGATGTTAACTGCCAACAGGATGGCAGGGGTGGAAGGATGTTCACACTTGCGCGTCGACTTTCCAGCACTGCTGCAAGACACTTTAACACCTGGTTGTGCCGCAAGGTGTAGCAGCCTTGGGTGAGGCTGGCCTTGCATCCCATCAAGATGTGTTTCAGCGTTGCTGGACTTGGACAAAGAGGGCATGTGGGGTCTTCACCATACCACTGGCTTAGATTTGCGGGAGAAGGCAGGACATCGTAGGCAGCCCTGATGGTAAAGCTTGCCTTGAATGCCTCCATCTCCCACAGCTCTTTCCAGGAGATCTTCCTCTTCTCCACTCCTTCCCAAAGGGCATGGACATGCTATTATTAATGTTCCTGCTAGAGCTGTCACTATGAACTGAATGAGGAGACTAACAGCCACAGCAAGAGCTGATTCTCCGGGTTGTCAGTGTTTCCTATTTTACCTCCTTTAGTAGAGGAAACACTGAAATGCCTCAGCAGACCCACATAATATGGAAACAACAGACCTGCTGTTCTATGCTTGTGACATGATCCAGTACTGACAGAATCTGATCAAGCCCAAATCCATAAATACAGACTGACTGAATTTAAATCTATTCAGTCACGACTCATCATAAAGAACAAGCATATTGAACAGAGAGGTAACAGTGTCATCATCATAACAAAATATTATATCCATAAGTGTTGCTCGAATTGACTTTAACACTAAAAGTGTTAAAAGTGCCTGTGTCAGGAAACTCTATATTCTCTGAATATTATTTCCTTATCAGTTTATTAGTTTACCGGCTCAACTCTCTGTATTTGTGTATTCCTTCCACCTTAACATTATTTTAAACAGATCAATCCTTTTGGCCTGGTTTTGTGGTTAGTAATGGAGAATTTGTCATCCAAGGGTCATAAATAAAGTTACTGTAAATTCTCAGATAAAAGCCCGGGCTTTAATTTGTTTCAACTGCTGAACTGAACGACTTATATTTGAGACAGGTGTCTATGGGATAGGCTGTCAATTCATTTCACACAAATCTTTTGCTGAGTAAAGATTGGAAAATACTATCAAATCAATTAAGAAAATTACCTCCTGAGTGAATTTAACAACACTGCGCTCTTTAAACTTCTAAACAAATGAAATGATACTGGGACTTCACCGAAGGCACGGAGTCTTGAGAAAGAACCGGTTTGTGTCTTTACTCGGAATTGTGGAGAATCTAAGCGATCTAACAATGTGTAGCGAGTCCATGTTGACAAAAGTTTTAACAAATGACTGTAACAGTGGCACCGAGGGAAAGAGTGCGATTTAAATAGAGCCGTCTAATTACTGCATGCACGAATGAAGCAGCTTAGAAACAGAACAGTCAGAAACAGAAACAGGCGACCGTGGGTTTTGAGAGGTTTTGTGTATTCTTGAACTTGTACAGAATATAGACCTGGCTTCTAATTGAGACCGGCTTTTATTGAAGAATTTACGGCAGTTGTGTGCTTTCTCTCTGGACTGGGTTTTTCTGAGTCCCATTTACTGTAGATGTGCATTGAGGTTGAGGAGAAGTGGTAAAGAAAGGATTATTGTGACCTTCAAACCACAGGCTTGGTGAAACTTGCAGCACTAACCAGCTGGTCAGCATGGTCAGGTCAGCATTAATTAGCTAACTTCCCCTGATTTTCTCTTTGATCCTCTGTTTTCTCCTCCCTGCCATGTTTTCAATACTGAGTCATCACAGAGGGAAAATAAAGCTCTTTTAACAAACAAGCTTGTTAATGATGACTTCATGTCTACTGACTGTCTGTGATCTTCCACTCAACAGAGGAGCTTTGATAATAGTAAACTGAGTGAAGCAAATAAGTGATGACATCTTTCTCCAATTTGGACCCCCCCCCCGACACACACACACACACACAAAGGTCAGCTCTGTCAGAGCAGCTCGCTCTTGGTCAACAGTGCAAATTCACATTTGTGTTCACAGGAGCTGAACAACACCTCACCTCAGTGGATGCTCTGTGTGCAGTGGAGCAAGTGTTTTCACTGGTTTAAATGCCAAGAAAAAGCATTACTCTTACCTACAGATACTACTGCAGCTAAACCTGCTATCAATAGTAAAACAGCCTGAATGCATAACAGAAACAAACAGGACAGAAATAAAAGAGACAAATACAATCACACAGATGGAGGACACAAGATAAATGAGATTAGAGGGAAAGTTAAAACTGTAACATGACAGGTGTATTATGCCAACAAGAAGAAACAGCTATTAATAAGTCAGGACAGAGAGTCTATAAAACAGACTAAGTGGAAGATTGTTCCAAGGCCGGCATGTCAGAGAAAAGAATTTTAAAAAAAATATGTAAAAGAACTCTCTGGACGGAGAGAATTTCCTGCACAGCTTTCTCTGTAATTAGTCGATTTCTGAAAGCACTTGTCAGAGAAAGTGACAACTTCTTAAAAGAAGGTGAGATCAGTCTGATGTGAGGAGTGTGTTTGTTCTTCGAACATTACGGCAGGAAATCATCAGCTGGATGAATATAAAGACTGTGTAGTTTGTCCTCTTCACTGAGAAAAGACTGTGATGCAGCACATCATGGAGGAATACTGCGTGCTATAGTAGATAATCAGAATGTAGCTGTGAAAACTTTTAGACCACGATGGCACTCACCTTGTAATTTTCTTTCATTATTCCAACTTGATTACACCTGGGCTGACAGGTGAGTGGTGTTCATTACTTGTTCACATACAGAGTGACACTCAGAATTGGAGACACTGTTAAAAGAAGGTGGCTCCTAGGGGTCACACTGACTTTGCTAACATCACCTCTGTGGTCTGTATAGACCAGACCCAAACTCTAGCATTAATCTTCAGTCAAACTGAGAGACCGGAACATGTGAATAAGGCTCAGGCTACAAAATACTGGAAATGTCCTTTAAAAGTAAGAAAGAGTCATGAATGGAGATCATTTAAAGTAAACAAACCAAAACTAATTCCAAATAAATTTTACCCAGCAGCTCAGTCACTGTGATGAACATGAATCCATTGGCCTTTAAATTAGAAATTAATTAGTTGCATTAAGAAACAGACAAACAAAAACTATGTTTTAACATGACAGATGTGTATGTGTGCTACAATGTATTTAAAACAGTGGAACATTTTTGTAACAACTCGTGGGTGTTAACGGATGTTGGTGAATGTTACCTGAGCTGAGGTGCTGCTGAGCTTCTGCAGGCCGTTCTCCAGCCGCTCCATCTTGGTGGTGAGCTCTTTGCTCCTCTGGCCCAGCAGGCTGCGGTACAGCTTGATCTGCTCCAGGAAGGACTTGGGCGTCGTGTAGTTGTAGCGCCGCTCATTGGCCAGGTACTTTCTGGACGTTTGATTAACGCTCGTGTGCACGTACGCCATGAATTTACTGACCGACTCCTTCACTTGTGGCTGTGGGAATTATAAAGTCAAAGCAGCGGTTAGTTTACATTAAAAGCAGATGACTCTGCAGATTCAGACAGAAAGCAATATTTCCTGAGGCTCGGGCTCTGGATTCAATTTTGGGGTCTTCCGGTCCTGCTCTTGAAATTAATATCATATTCGCTGCATCACAGTGCCTGACATTTAGAAATTACATTTTCAGAGTGTGAACATCATTATTGTAGGTGCTTTGTCCCTGTGTGTATATTAAAGCATGAGCTGCTCTCACTTCAATATTCTCCACCTCCTGCAGGAACCTGTAGCTGACCGACTCCAGCGCCTCCTGTGGCCACTCATGGAACCAATCGATGGCGGTGCAGTTCACCACAGCGGGGAACTTCCTGCTCCGCAGCCTCAGCTTATTGCCCACTGGAGAGAAGCACAGAGCCACCTGTAACATACACACACAAAAACAAGGTCAAGCAGAACTGAGTGTGAAGTCTGATCACTGTCGTTTTCTTCCCTTTGTGACTAAAAGAGTCAGGCTGGAGGAAAGAAGGCTGGGGATCCCTGCTCTGATTCATATTTCTTCATGGTCAAGAGAGGGAGGGAAAACTGTGAATTCAATATCTGCGGCTCCATCATTAGGCAAATAAAGCCTGCAGTGAGCATGTGAGCTGTGGGCTATGTCAGACTGATTTGCAGTTCTGGAGATGAACAGGTGGCTCATGGAGAAGCTCAGCCGGATGCTCAGCACCATTAGACTGAAGAAACAAACATGCAGAGGGCATACCCAAAGACACCGCTGATGATCATCAACTGTGGAGGAGGAAAGATTTTACATTTCCTGTTACACTTGTTTTACACACTGACTCATCTAACTACTCCTCTCCTTTCCTTTCCTGGTTCCGCCCCTATTCCTCAAAAAGAACCTGGTGTCACTTTGGCGCTGGTGCCAGTTCTTTGCTGGTTTAACTCATGTGCCTCCTAAGAACCAGTTTGCTTTTCCACTGGCAAGGAGCAAAGTCAGAGCCATGCTCCCTATACAGGGGCTGCTCCTGTTGTTGTAAGCCTATTGTGACCCAGAGCCAGAAGATACAACTATTACTATCCACCCGTCTCTGTCGTAATCACAGCGAATGGCGACTACGTTTGAGGAGAGAGGTTTTGATTCTTAAATGAGTGTTAGCCGTTGTTATCCACAGCCTGTAGCTTGGCTACTTAGCTTCAACTATGCTTGATCGATTACATAGCAGTTAGACAAAAATAATAAGATATCTACCTAATTGGTTCTTCAACAGGAGAACTGTAGAATCCCCAGCCCTGAGACCTGAGGGAGCTGAAGGGCCCCAGTGAGGCTCCTCTCACCTCCAGATCCCAATTTATTTTGTGATCGTTAGATTCAACATAATATAACATCATCAATCTTTCTGTTGATAAAAAAATTAAAAGTTTATGTATCTAAATAGATTCAAGATTTTTACCTCCCAAATTCATTTTGGGTGTTCCTGATGTAACACATTGACAAATGTGTAAGGTCACTGTGACCTTGACCTTTAATCTAAATAATCTAATCAGTTCATCCTTGACTCCAAGAGCATGTTTGTACCAAATCTGAAGAAATTCCAAGGAGGTGTTACTGAGATCACATTCAGTAAGAACAGAGTGGTCAACAAGACACGGAGCAAATCTGATACAACAACACAGAATCTTTCCTTCATTATTTCCTCTGCCTGTGATCATCTCACTGCTAATTACAGCCCTCTCAGAACCATTTGTGGGGTCTCAACCTCCACATGAAGAACCACTGGTCCAAAAACATTAATATTCTGCTCGAAGCTGTGATGCTAATACATTAATTAAGACATTAATGCTGCTCATTTTGGCACTGTTGTGTAAACTGAGGCAGAGTCACATGCAGAGAAACGTCTTCAGCAAACACAGGAATGAAAACATTTCTGTGGAGCAGCCTCTCTCCATTGACACAGAACCAAAGAAGGAGAAATTCTGTCTTCAGCAGCCTGTGTCCATGGGACTACCTCCCTCATTTATTCATCCTCCAGTCCAGGGAGACTCGAGCTGAGAGCCAGGCAGCGGTGGAGGATGTGGGTGGTGATGGCAATGGTGAGGAGATGGGGGGGGGGGGGCACGCTGTAATAATGACAGGATAAGCAACCCCCTGGATCTTCCTCTCTCCCCTGGGGGAACAAAGCGTCCGCACGTTGGTGAAATTATCTGCGGCTAAACGGCGGCTTTTCTGTCCCTGCTGGTGATTTATAACAATGTCCGCCACTTCCCAACACGCTCAAGTTCATCTGAAAATGTCAGGGAAGAAATTGTCTGGGGAGAGGCTTCATCACAGGACCAGATGTTTATCCGAGTGTGAGGGTTATTTTACTTTGGGAAGCTCAATGAGGGTATGTAGAAACATGCTACAGTGGTATTAGGAGGGGATGAATATCAAATTCAGACACAGTTTTAGGAGAGAGATTAATGACAAACCTCCCCCCTGAGGAGAGACAGTGAGAAAAACTTCTTCCGGATGATTAGCGGTAAAAATTCACAGGAACAAAAACCACCCAGATCTGTGTCCTGTACTCATCAGGCTGGTTCACCTTGAGCTGTCTGCGGACGCGGTCGATGAAGAACTTCCAGCAGTTTTCCCTCGTATCCATCATTCCCGAGCCGCGGACCTCTGGCCTCAGGCTGCCGATGATGTTCTCCACCTCGTCGTCAGGGAACAGGTCAGGAATCTCTCCTGGAGTGACGACAACCATCCACATTACCACAGGGACCAGAGAAAGCAGAACTATTATTTTCTGTTTGAGAGCTAAATTTGTGTGAACCCTCTTATCTTGTCAGGGTCTGAACTGACACAGACTGTTGCATCAAATCTGTGTGTGTTAACAGAGCTGCTGGCAGCAGGAGTTCACACAGAGGATTTATGCTAATGCAGAAATCTGCAATCTGCTGCAAGTCACAGTTGAATGTGGAGGCTGACTTTCTACTCTCCCTGATAACTGTCAGTATCTAAGTTCAGATCTTTGTGCTCGCCCCTCTGCAGCCTGAGTGGCCTCTGAGTGGAGAAATGCCCCTCATGGCCGATCAATCCTGCTCAGGTGTGATATCAGGGCAGAATATAAACCAAGGTGAGCCCAGGCCCAGAGATCACTGCCCTGCTGCTGTCATCTCAAGTAGTTAAGTAGGATTGCAGTCAGTGATTTTCACCACAATAAAAAAAAAAAAAGTTCTAATCAAAGTGATGATAATTGACTAAATCAAATTACAACAACATCTGGTCCATGATGTCAACATTCTCAGGCTAATTTTACTACAATAATGAGCTCAACACAAGAACTTGTAGGCTCCTCTATAGCACAGTAGTTCTGCAATATCAGTATTAGTAATGTATAAAAAAGTAGAATTACTGCCTCATGGTTGTCACCCAGACAGCTTACGTCCCTGTTTAATCCAGAATCATATCAAACAGAGTTTGTGTGAAATGATTGTTAGAACCAGTGTGTGAAGTCCTGCAGTCTGGCTAAACAGTGTTATCTGAAGCTGAAATCTAATCAGTTCATACTTGAGTCATAATGAATATTTGAAGAAAGTGAGATATGATGTCCGTGAGAATGGGATGGATGTAACTAGAGCTGTGGCAATTAAGTTTTTTTGTTGCTGATACCATTTGCAGTTTTTTTTGGCATATATTGCAGATGCTGTACACTACATCAGCCAACTTGTTTTATTGTGGCGGTCTGTTGAACTGGTCCTGTGAAGAGGCTGGGAGGAGGGGTTAAACTATTTTGTAGAGGATGTTTCTCTCAGCCACAGACACAGGGTGTTAACTGCAGGTTTTAAGGTGATCAGTGACTGAGAGCATTAATGCTGATATAAAGATCACGTTTTTTCAGTCATGATCATGATGGTTGTTTATCAATCGGAGCATCTCTAAACCAACTCTGCCTGTCCACAGCACAGAGGCATAAAAACACAACTCGTCCTTCTCTTGTTTCTTGTGTAAAGTGACAGTTCCAGAGAGGGTGAATTATTTTAGGTCAGTTGCCATAATGACATCATGACTAGGCAATCTGCCGAGAGTGAATGAAAGGAACGCTGCTACAACCTGCAGCTCTGAAGTTACATGACCGCTGGCTGCAGCCGAGCGAGTGCTACTCAACGCTTTGCATTCGATTACAACAGAAACACAGTGCTCGGTGCTGCTTGATTAAAACCGCACAGAGGTGAGAGGACATAAAAAGGTTCATGAACCTGGTGTCTAATGGAGGCCAGGCTTTTTTCTGTCAAGGCTCCTCAGCTCTGAAAATCCTCACCTCAAGGTCTCTTTGAAATCTCTTGTCAAACCTTATCGCTCTAATTTGGCTGCACATATTCTTCTTTTCTATTGTTTTATCTTGCATTTGCCATTGATGGTAAAATGAGAGATAGTCTTGCACCTACTCTACCCACAAGGAAAAAAAAAGGGTTCCTCTGCAGATTGTGAATGGCTCTGTTCTTTTAGGTACATTGCCTGCATCATTAAAGACTGCAGTTAAGCAAGAAAGCTCAACGCCTCTGCACTTAATTAATACGGCCCATCTCAAACCTCTCATTCATAAGCAGCAGAACTTGGAGAGCAGTTTTATACCAAATCAGCTGCTGCTTAAACATGAACAGCTACTATGGCAACTTCCAAATTAAACAGAACACCTTGATGTCATATACAGTATGTGTAATGTTATAACTTAGTGTACCAGCAGTGTGTGTGTGTATATGTTTAAATAGCACAGATTAGCTGCAACTGGATTGTCTGACACAACAAAACATTTACATCCCAACTATCCCCACTCTCCTCCGGTGTACCCCAAGGTTCTGTATTGACTGACCCTCTTGTGCATCATCTACCTCCTCCCTCTTGGCAGTATTTTCTGTAAAAGTCAGTTCCACTGCTACATAAATGGCACCCAGCTCTACCTGTCCAACAAACCCACCATCTCTCTCCCACCCACCCCCCTCTCCGACTACCTACAGGAAATCAGATCCTGGTTCTCCCATAATATTCTCAAACCTAACAGTGACAAAACTGAGGTCCTTCTCATTGGCACCAAACCCATCCTTTCAAAGATAAACAACTTCTCTATTTCCCTCGACAACCCCTCAGTTTCTCCCTCCCCCCAGGTTAATAGTCTGGGTGTCATCCTACACAGCACTCTGTAATTCTAGTCCCACATAAATAATGTCACTCACTCAGCTTACTTCCACCTACATAACATCTCACTTCTCCTCTCTCACATCCAACAGTACCGCTACCCTGGTCCACACCTGGCTACATCCCATCTTGATTATTGTAACTCCCTTTAATGACCTCATTGTTGCACTTTATTGCTGTTTTATTGTGTTTTATACTATTTACACTATTGTTATGTCTTACACTTTATTGTTTTCATCTTGTCTTTGGTACAGTGACCTTGAGTGTCCTGAAAGGTGACCATAAATAAAAAGTATCATTACTATTATTAAAGAGAAGTCATGTACGTAACCTTGTAAACTATGCTATGTCTTACAGCTGTTGTTGTTCTGGCCTCAGTTGATGTCTAGTGCAACAGAGAGCCAATTGAACAAAGGTACACAGAGAGTAATGCTTAAAGGTAGTGCATAAGGGTGCATGTGAATCTCAGCCAGTGATGAGCTGTGGCTGATGAGTGATGCTGCTGAAATGGCACGGCGGTGATTTGTCGGCGCGGCGAAGCAAAGGCATTTCTCTCCTCACAAAACATGACATGCAGTAATTAGCCGAGCCTGCTGTTACCTGACGCCAACAGATCGTTGACCAGAACGAGGAACTTCTCATCTGCCACTTGGGCATCAGTCATTAGGAACACGGTGCCAATATTCTTTACGCCGGCTTTCATGTAGAGGGATGCCAGGTCGCTCTGGGTGAGAAGAGAAATGGGAGAGTGACATACATAATGAGATTGGGCTGTGAGAGGCCTTGTTATTTTGCAGTGATACATGTCTGAGACCTGAGTGACTGTGGATTAGCAGAGCTGTGTTTACCTACTGTAGGATTATGTCTGTATTTCCATGTTTAAATTTAGACCTCACCTGGCTGGCAGAGCTGCATGTAATAAACTTTTACAGAGCTAATGTGAGTCTAAGTGACTTGCTGAAGTGGATTTTTTTTTTTTGCAGTTAAACCTTGAGGTCTGTGATGCTGTAGCCTTTCCTCAAGGTAATCTGGAAAACCTCCAGGTTGGAGATGAAGGCAGCCAGTCGGGTCAGACTCTGCTTGCCGCTGCCACCCACTCCGACCAGCAGAGCGTTTCCCCGTGGAGACTCCAGGATTCGGTTTATGCGGCAGCTACATGTGGGGGTGCAGACAGTCAGGGGAGGGAGGGGAGAAATGTGAGGGAGGAATGAGTGAAAAGGGTGAGATAAAAGATAAAAGGCAGAAGGAGGCGAGATGGATGAAGACAATCTGAGTCATAAGGCAAACAAACACAGGTAGTTTGAGTCTGTCTCTGCTTCCTCTACCAGCCTCATCACTCTGCCTCATTAAGATGCAGCACAATGAAATGGATTAAACGTTGTACTGTGCTCCTGAGATTCTTTACACCTTCATTAAAACCAGATGAATCCTCCTCTTGTCTTTTCACTTTAAACAGATAAACTGATTTTATTTTTATTTCCATTGCTTCGTTTGAAGCCACTGCTAAAAGCAATGAACAATGACATTTATTAGACACCTTACCCGTTAAACGATGAGAGCCCTATATGCTGCTTGTTAGACCGTCCCTCTCTATGATTACAACTCACAAAATGGATAAAAGGACTGACCTTTTAAACACAAAGTTGGACTTGTGGGTAATAACATTGAAAACAATAAAAGATTCTCTTCTGTAGTTATGAGTATCTTTAGAAAATCAAGAACATTTTCAGGGATTCTAGCTGAACATTATCTTCCTTCACCTATCACCTTCCTTTACTAAACAAACTGGTTCCTTCAAGTTCAATGCTACAAGAGTTGAGAGTTCAGTTCCTACTGAAGACCTTGAACAAATATAGTCACAAATAAGTGTCTACTACTACACTGCTATCAATTTGTTATTTCCTGAAACAATTATGCACAGTATTTAAAAAAAACAAAAACAACTTTACTAAACCAGGAGGAGTTGTGTATTCGTTGGGAACCATGTCAGTGGTGGCTTAATAGAATAGAATAGAATAGAATAGAATAGAATAGATACTGTCTTGTCATTGAAATTTCCACAATGAAACTGAGGTGCATCTGCAGTGTAGAAGATTAAAACACAGCTACTGTATAAAGACAGTTTAAAAAGCTATCAAACATAGATAAATAAGATCACAGTAAAAAGTCTCATTTTTTTACAATGCATATTGAGTGTGAGAATGTGAGATTAAATACACTAAAGTCAGTATACAACAGGGTATCTGATTGGTAGTTTGAATAATAATGAAGGTCTGCAGCTCAGAGGAATAAAATATATGAGATGTTTAAATGCTCACACAGTATCTGTGTGTGTGACTGTAATTAGCATCAATTCATTGCTGGTTTGTGTCTGCACTAAACAGGAACCTCCAGGACTGAGCCTGTGAGTCAGTCCACATTGACTTCTATGGTGGATATTTATCAGACACTTAATGTAACTTGTTGGTTCACAGACCATTAGGATGTACATGTTAGCACTAATTAGCAGCAACCATACCTGGTTACTTAGTTTAGCTAACTAAGGAGCTAATTATTCACAAACTAATTAGCCTTGGGTCTGCCTTGTGGTTAGCACATGCTCAACCTCTTTGCCCATTTCTGCACTGGGGACGGAGCCAGACGCTGCCAAGGTGGCGACAGTGCAGCAGCTTACTCTGAGCTTCAAAACAGCTCTTCAGAAAGCTGCGGGTGACGTTGTGTGTGTCTTTGTTTACAGTCTATCTGTACCATAGTCTGCTACAGAGTTGTTGACAGTTAGAAAAATGTAGAACAGATAAGGTCACCAGTCGGTTAAACAACCAGAAGAGCCTGACACTTCCATCCCAAACATATTTTCAAACTGAATCTCTGCTCTGCATGCTGCCTCTGCCTGTGACAGTCCTTTAATGGAACTGTTAATCCTAAAATACCTGCGAAGCCAGACGATTTTCCTGACAGACAATAAGTGAACTGACAAACACACTGTTTCCGCTCTCTCTCCACACAGTCCCTGGGGTCCTAAAACTTCCACTCACATGTGAGCCATGGCGTCCTCGAAAAGCACCAGGTTTAGGGTGGCATTGACCTCATTGTAGCTGTCCAGCACCTCCAGCAGGATTTTGTTGAGGCTGCTCCAGGACTCTGCAGCCATGTACCTGGCCTCCCCCAGCCCACGGGCGAAGTGGCAGTACAGGTTCATTTCCCTGATCTGCTCCAGAGTATCCTCCATGTCCTCAGGGAGGGACACACACACACACACACACACACATTGCAGTGGTAAACATACAGAGCCACACACTACCCTGTCAGCATAACATTAGTGTTAAGCTTAAACAGTCTGGACAGGGACACAGCTGAATATCACAGCTGTGCGAGGGTGACCTAGTTCATTTTCACCCTGGCAACTGTTGGGCCCACGAATATTTCACTGGAGAGATTTTGTGTCTCTTTGGGATGTCTGTTCCCTCTGCAAACCTCCACTCGTGTAAAACTGCAGTAGGTGTGATGAACGACTTTTTTGCACAAAGTCACATATATATTATTATGTGCCTGTGCAGTCTTCATTTTCATAGTATCACTTGAAAGCACTTTCCTACCAAGCGGCGGTCTCTGAAGACGTTCTTGTTTGCATGTAAAAATAGCAAGAAAACATGCAGCATATTGCTCTGTGGCACAGGGGCAAATTGTCAGAAGTTTACAGAAGGTGCCAGCTCTGAATAATATATCATGAAGTGGGTGGGTTACCCCCCCCCCCTCTGTCTGTGGGCGTGTGTACACATATACT
Organism: Caranx ignobilis; assembly: GCA_021432705.1. Taxonomy (NCBI): domain Eukaryota; kingdom Metazoa; phylum Chordata; class Actinopteri; order Carangiformes; family Carangidae; genus Caranx; species Caranx ignobilis. The sequence continues at coordinate 18,032,944 of MU269988.1, forward strand.
TGTCAGGTTCTTCATTGTGGCATAACTAGTGTGCATGCAATGGAGCAAGAAAGGGTAGTGAGGGGAACACTGGACAGAAAACCATTAAAATGTTTTCCAATTTGCTGGGCTGACAGTGCAGACCCTGACAGCCAGACCCCCCCAAACCACACTGATTAATATTCTCTCCAACCCTCTCCTGCCCCGCCACCTTCTCCCACACCCACCCAAAACATTCCCTTTACTCCACTCCACTTTCTCCTCGCTGTGTTGGCCACTGATGTCCAGGGCCAGACACAGAGCAGGCAGCCTAATGATTTCCCCCACCTCCCCTCTCTCCCTCCCTCCCCACCCATCCTCCAGTCTCCGTTCTTGTCCTCCTCCACTGAACTTTGTAAAAACTCTCACCTCATAGAACTTTTTCACTGTATCCGCCTGCAGCTTATCAAAGGCCTGGAAGTCCTGCTCCTCCACCAGCTTGTCTCTGTAGACCCGGTTGCACTCGTGCAGGTAGATTTTCAGCAGGTCCGGAGGGGTTTTCAGGCACTCGCTGGTACAGAAGAGGAGGCCCTGGGCAGAGAGGGAGGAGAGGGAGGCTCAGAGTTTCATTTGGCACATTTACACGACAACAGGGGGAGGGGGACAGAGCACAGTCACTGTGAGTAAATCGATGGATATTGAATGGACAAGCTGTTACTAGGTGTGTCACAGAAACTGAGGAAGCAATGGCAATGCTGCTCTTTCATCTCACTGTCACATACTGTACGTACTGCTGCATGCGGTGATAAGTTCTATAGGCAGGTGCTGGATGAAAGAAATGAATTATGAAAAACAGCAGAATGAGTCTGTGTCTTCCAAAGATTTTTCTTATTTCCAAAGACTACAAAAACTCATCTGAACCAACTGTTATATATTTACTGACTGTAAAGAGCCTGAAAAACTCACACCAAGGAGAGAAGTGTAATGTTCATGACTCAGACAATTCTCATGCCAAAACCAAATGCTGTGTGGTTCTCGTCGTGTAGGCTCTCAAATAACAATCTATTTGATGTACAATGCTTTTCCCCGTGTTGACTGCTGCTGAAGCGCACAGCCCAAATCCTGTGAGTAGCCTACTAGCCAATACAGCGGCACGGTGGGCAGCGTCAACACAGCACTGACATGCTGCTCCAAAGTCCTGCTGCTGGTATCAAGCTCGAGTTCTAATGGACCTGAAAATGTTTCAGGTATAATCGATAAACAGTCACTAAACAGCAGTTCAATATGTTATTTGTCACATGTCAAGGCGCAATGGAAAGTAGGCACAGCAGTAAAGAGTCAGACTCGAAAGCAGGGTAATGAACTGTGAGTGAATGAAATATCCCAATATTAATATTCAATTGAATATTTTCTGGATTTGATATGTAGTGTATGTTCATACAGGCTGTATCTGGTCATAAACCAAAGTAGGAAACACATGGACTTTGACCTGACAAAGGCATTGGATGAAGATCAACCACCACATTGCAGTGACAGTTTGCATCCAATTATTTCACAGAGTGTCTGTACTGATTATGACGGCAGCCCATCCAACATCTGTTAGGATGCTTGTCCCACAATAAAAAAAAAGCAGCACAAGAATCATCAAAGTGAGAAGCTTCATCCCTCTGGGGACCATGAATTTCCTCCATCATCTTTATAACTCACTGTCAACCAAACACATATAGATGAACCACATTCAGTGGAAATCTATCCAAGACTGGTTAAGTCTTTTACTCAAAAACAAAAATGCAGCCTCTGTCCTGCGGCTGAGGTCAGGACTTTCATGGTTCTTCTTTAAATTTCTGAAATCCACCCAATACTGCAGATGTGAAGATATTTGGGTAAAGACCAAAGTGATGATGTCACTGACCAACATGACACAGCTAATTCCTATTTTTCGTCATCCTCTGTTGAGAAAAAAAAAAGGCAAATGATGACAATGAGCAGAGTTTGGTGGCTTGATTGATGATTGATGACTTTGTCTCTGGAGGAGGCCTGTGTAAGGTGTTGCTTTCGCCACAGGGCCATTCATGGTGCAGCCAAGTGGAACGGGCGCTGCAGTCTGGATACCTCATGGAACAGGTGCCGTAAAGGATGAGGAAGGGGGGCGGCCCGGCACCCAGGCACTGTTTGTTCCCCTCTGTGCACTGTCACCCAGGAGGCTGAGGCAAGCAGATGTTGTGTGTTTCCAGCCCCAGAACTTATTCTAATCAACAGAATCATCTCCGGGGGTAAAGCCAGCTGAATCTGATCTGCCTTCATATCTGAGCGCAGTGAATGTGACAATTGGCTGCTAAATCCACTGTGTAATGGTGCAGATGGGAGGTGCGCTCTGTGTGTTTGCGTGTTTGTGTGCGTGCACGTGGTCATTTGTGTGGATGAGTGTGCTGAAGGTTCAAACTGAACTAGAATTACTGCCGCTTCCCTAGATCTAAAAAACATCAAGATGATTTCGCCCCAAGTTCGCATGAATGATCTAATGCTTTGACTTTTAATAGATCTGTCTTTTTCTACCCCATTTCATTGCTTAATGGCGTCACTCATGACACAGTGCATTTTTGTGTGTGTGTGTATGTAAAAGTGTGCCTGAGCAAAACAAACACCATATGGCAACTCCACATAACACTCATACTTGCGGCTTAGCTGTTCGTCGTAGCGATCGAACACACAGCAAAGAGCTAACAAATTGAGAAGGGGGAACTTTGTTTTCCTTCTCTTCAGCTGACTTTGGCAGACGATCTCCACCACTCTGTCCCTGATCTTTCAGCGCTTTGTTCGACTCACAGGAGAGGGATTAGAGAGTTCTGGGTGTCGGCATGTATCTGTCTGTCTGTCAGCCAGTCTGCTACGGGCATGCTTTCCTTGTAGCCTGACAGCTGCTCCAAGCCCCAAACAATGCCACCCCTCCACCCCACCCCCTCCTAAAAAATCACCCAGCTGACTATCTGCGGAACATCATACAGACATATTGTACAGTCAGTACTGTTCGGCTTCAGAGTCTCTTGTGTACTCTCTCTCTTTCCCCTTCCCTCATCTCTGTCCTCTTTCACTCCGTCCGTCTTCCCCCCATCTCCTCCTCGCCTCCTGAGTGCAGAGGAGCTCATTTAGGCTGACGTGGGGAAGACAGGCCTAGATATATGCCCGCTGGTCATGGCAGACAACGAACACAGACAAACGCAGCTCCTTGACAATGCTCCCTTTCTGTTGCCAAACTGTTTGTCTAGCCCTGTTACTGTGATTTTTGCAACTGTACACTCATGGTGCATATGTTCTAACACCCATGGGGCATGATGACCATCCCAAAAGGCATGAAGTCATCAGGGACAAACTGGGAAAAAGCTCCTACTTATTATTCTACAAAACAGCCCTAACTTGAGAAACAAATAACATTAAAATAAATATAGCCGCAAGCGGCAATCCCCGGGTTCTAACCTGTTGAGGCCCAAACCGGCCACCCCGACCCTCGCCGGCCACGGTCGACGACAGCGCCCGCTCCGTTCCTAAAGGCTCCACGCGATACACACCCATTACCAGGCCCAGATATCTCCAAACCGGGTTTTCGGTCACACATTTGTGACACCCCATATCGGCCGAGTTCAAAATGTTTTGCGAGTCACATACTTTCAGAACATGCGCTTCAACTGGGAGAAGCAAAGTCCAGTGGCTGTGATATGAAATGAAACGATGAAACGATGAAACAACAAATGAATAGAATATGTTACCGGTGCCAGAGCTAGGGGTCCCTGGCCGGCAGCATAAACCGCTCAGGCGGCGGGCACTGAGCGGCTGAGCTACGGTGTGACTGAGCAACCAATCAATCTGTGGATCCAAACATAGGACACGGTCCCTCGTTAGCTACTGTTGCTTCCGCTAAGCGCCTTTATCGTCTGCGCCCGCTCTTCAAAGTTCACATTCCATATAATCAACATTACAACATACCGTACCAACTACTAGTACTCTCAAGCACACACACACACACATTCTTGTTCAACCGACCTCATGGGGACGTGAACGTCCGATCACGAACCACGACAATATAGTAAGTGTTTCACAACTTAAAGCATTCATCTTAACTTCAGTGCTTTAACACATGCTGTTACTCATTTCAACTTAACAAAACTGTATCAACCATACACTTTACCAACCTGTGGATCCAAACATAGGACACGTTCCCTCGTTAGCTGCTGTCGCTTCCGCTAAGCGCCTCTATTGTCTGCGCCCGCACAGAGCAAGCAGAGCAGAGCAGAGAATGCTTGGATCCACTGGTCTTGGAGCACCCTCTGCTGGTGCAAACGGTTATTACAAAATGTAAAAAATAAAAGGTTCGAATATTCAAATGAAAAAGGGGGGGTGTCTGTTAATAAAAAAAACTATATATGTGGCTATTATCACATCCACTACAAATAGAATAGAATAGAATAGAATAGAAATTACTTTACTGATCCCAAAGGGAAATTGATTTGTCTTTTAGCTCATCTTCCATTTGCATTAGAATTAAACAGTCTGATGGCTGTGGGTATGAAAGATTTACGGTATCTTTCTGTCCTGCACCCAAGAGCCGGCCACGGTCGACGACAGCGCCCGCTCCGTTCCTAAAGGCTCCACGCCATACACACCCATTACCAGGCCCAGATATCTCCAAACCAGGTTTTCGGTCACACATTTGTGACACCCCATATTGGCCCAGTTCAAAATGTTTTGGTAGTCACATACTTTCAGAACATGCGCTTCAACTGGGAGAAGCAAAGTCTAGTGGCTGTGAGCTTTTACTCAACCTTTGCTTTATTTTGTTGTGTCAATGTATGTTTTTCTCAACTACTGATGGATACTTCTGTGGGGAGAGGAGATTCTTCAGGAGGATGACACCCTGTTCCATCTGGGATGAGGAGGTGTTTTCGTGGTTGCTATGCTGGTGGTGCAGAGGTTAAAGGCTTGGAAGTGGAGATGAAGTGAAGGTCCTTTCTGCCGTCAGTCATCATGCAAAATATCAACTCTCTGCCCAACAAGAATAATGAGGAGCTGGAGATATAGATGAAGACTCAGGCAGTAGACATTTTTTCAAATCAAAACAATACTTGTATACATCCCACCAACGGCTACTGCCAAAGTTCCATGTGAAATTCTCCATCAAGTCGTTGCTAGGATACAGACTAAACATCCTGAGGCACTTGACTTCAGTCATGTCTCCCTGATGGACTCACTGAGGATGTGGTGGAGAGATACACGCTGGTGAAGGCCATTCTGAACAACTCAGATCATCCTCTTCATGAACAATGAAATGCAATGATATGAAATGAAACCATGAAACAACAAATGAATAGAATAGAATAGAACAATGAAATGCAATAATATGAAATGATATGAAATATGAAATGAAACGATGAAACAACAAATGAATAGAATAGAATAGAATAGAATAGAATAGAATAGAATAGAATAAAATAGAAATGACTTTATTGATCCCAAAGGGAAATTGATTTGTCTTTTAGCTCATCTTCCATTTGCATTAGAATTAAACAGTCTGATGGCTGTGGGTATGAAAGATCTACGGTATCTTTCTGTCCTGCACCCAAGAGATAGGAGCCGTCCACCACCGCTGCTTCTTTGATCCATCAAGGTGTTATGAAGTGGATGATCCGTGTTGTTCAGTATGGCCTCCACCATCCTCATTGTGTATCTCTCCACCACCTCCTCCAGAGAGTCCATCTTTACTCCCATCACAGAGCCAGCCTTCTTGACAAGCTTATCCAGCCTCTTTGCCTGCTTTTTTCCTAAACTTCCTCCCCAGCAGACTGCAGCATAAAATAAAACACTTGCCACCACAGACTGATAGACCATCTGCAGCATCTTATTACAGATGTTTAGAGATCTAAGCTTTCTAAGGAAAAAGAGGCACCTCTGCCCTTTTTTGTAGAGTGCATCTGTGTTAACAGACCAGTCCAACTTGTTATCAAGATGAACACCTAGATATTTATAGGTTGTCACCACCTCAATGTCCACTCCACAAGTGTTGACTGGCTGAAGAGTGGGCTTGGACCTACGGAAATCCATGATCATTTCCTTTGTCTTTGAGGTGTTCAGCATGAGGCAGTTCTGGTGACTCCAGTCACTGAAGGCTTTTATCAAATCCCTATATTCACATTCATACTGTTTTTCACATTATGCAAGTTATTAAAAAAATCCCTAATAACCACCCTAATGGTGCAAGAGGCTTTTTTGTAGAGGACCATCAGGAGGACATGTGTGTAAAATTTCAAGTCAATAGCACACCAAACGTGGTGAAATTCTGTCCGACGGTCTTTGAGATATGCATGTGTGGCATTTATAGCGCCCCCTATGGGCTGAGCTCGAAACGCTTTGGTAGGCAGCTTCCCAGTCACCTTGTGACCCTACCCACCAAGATTGGTGACGATAGGGCAATGGGTGTGGGAGTTATGGCCGATCATTTCTAAGCTCCGCCCATCGCGGAGATTCATTGGTCCGTGGCGGCCATGTTTTTTATCCGACCTGGCTCATTTATAATAGAAATTTGTATTTTCATCCCCCGAGGCCGTATACCAAATTTGGTGTTGATAGAGTCAATCTTTCAAAAGTTCTATTCATTTTACTGTTTTTCACATTATGCAAATTATTGAAAAATCCGTCATAATCACCCTAATGGTCCCAGAGGCTTTTTTGTAGAGGACCATCAGGAGGACATGTGTGTAAAATTTCAAGTCAATAGCACTCATATCTGGGCGGGGAGAGCCATTTGAAGTTCACACGCCATGTAACAGCGCCCCCATTAGGCCGAATGGGGTCAAATTTTTTGACAAGCATTTGCATGTCATTTATAATCCATGTATCGATTTTCATGTCCCTAGGTCCTTCCAGCTCATCATAAATTCAAAAAACGTAAACAACAGCAGTTAACGACCAACAGGCCACGCCCACTTTCACCAATCAACATGGCACTCAAGATATAAGTTAACAGTCCCCCCTAGAGTATGCATACCAAATTTGGTGAAATTCTGTTCAATGGTCTTTGAGATATGCATGTGTGGCATTTATAGCGCCCCCTATGGGCTGAGCTCGAAACGCTTTGGTAGGCAGCTTCCCAGTCACCTTGTGACCCTACCCACCAAGATTGGTGACGATAGGGCAATGGGTGTGGGAGTTATGGCCAATCATTTCTAAGCTCCGCCCATCGCGGAGATTCATTGGTCCGTGGCGGCCATGTTTTTTATCCGATCTGGCTCATTTATAATAGAAATTTGTATTTTCATCCCCCGAGGCCGTATACCAAATTTGGTGTTGACAGAGTCAATCTTTCAAAAGTTCTATTCATTTTACTGTTTTTCACATTATGCAAATTAGCAAAAAATCTATCATGACGGACTTTAATGGTCTCATTGGCTTTTTTGTAGAGCACATTGAGCTGGACCTGTGTGTCAAATTTCAAGTCAATCGGACTTACGGTGTGAGGGGCGTGGCCTTCCAAAAAAAAAATTATTAATCCTTAATTACAGCGCCACCATCTGGCCAACTGGGCTCATATTTTAATAGAAGTTGATGCACATCATTTCCAATCATTGGGCCAAGTTTCAGCTTTCTGGCCTATTCCAGCTCACGGGAATTTGAGCTCAAGCGGCAGACGACAAATAATAATAATAATAAACGGTAGGATTTTAGAAGGGTTCTACCCCTTCGGGGTTAGAACCCTAATAATCAAAGCTGCAAGGAGCAATGAATGGGCCCTCGTACCTCCATGCCATGAGTGGCTCGCAGCATGGGAGTCATCACAGCACCAGTTGGACTCCATGTTCAGATGTCTATGGTGTCCAAGGTCTGCAGCGACCATGTGGCAGCAGACGAGATTTACTGTATTCTTATATAAAATTGTTAACTGTGTCCAACAGGTGGAGCTAGAGACACCACAGTAGGCACACAATTGTCTGTATCAGGCCACAGAATGAAAAAGTTATAGAACTGAAATCACTGTTAGCGAAGAGACAGTGGTCTCATGTGAGTATGCTAATGTGTTCAAATTGTGAAGATTAGACAATTTACGGAGGAAACAAAGCCACCTTGAAGGCGTCACAGGAGCCACGCCCCTATCTGAAATGGCACAATTTTCACAATGTTACATCAGCGGGAGGATTGTGTCACCGAAACCTGAGGCACAGGGGCGATTGTATAACAGAGGTGAAGGCACTTCCTGTTCAGAAGGAGGCACATCACCATAGCCACACCCTTATAGTCACATTAACCCATCACCAAGAACAAGCAAGAGGAGGGTGAGGATAACCTGTGTAGTCAAAAACATTTTGGTCAGGGTGGACAGAGCATGGTGGAGTTAGAGCAAGTTGATTTTTTAATGGCAAAGGATTGATATTCACTGCATTACGATCAGTTGGTCGTCCTGTATACAGTGTATAGAATTATATATTTTTTTCATACATACATTTTCTTTTATAATTAGTTTTTTTCTTCACCCTTGGTGTTCTACCCTTGTTTCTATTATTGTTGTTGTTGTAACTTCTTCTGTATATTTTTTTTTTTTTTTCTGAGTGATGTGCAATTACAAAAAAAAAAAATAATCACAATACACTCATAAAGATGCAGCCCTGCCCACAGTCTGGACCCGCTTCATTTGTCGCATTTTAAAAAAAAAACACCTTTAAAAAACTCACACACACTCTCTGAGCTTGTCTCTGAGCCTCATTAGACTTGATCATAATGAACCAGTTCCCTTTGGCTGCATCTCCAAGCTGCAAAGTTAAAGAAAAAAATAAAAAATAAAACAACACAGTGAATCACAAAAAGTCGCCCAATTATTTCAGCTGAGGTAAACATCTAAGACGTCGAGCTGGAAAAAACAGTGAGTGACAGCTATTTAGGCCTCGTGCTCGAAATTAGAGGAAGTGTTTGTACTGTCAAGCCAAATATTCTCCCACTTCAGACGGTGTGAAAGCACAGATGTAACAGTGGGGGAAGTGCAGCTGAGGCAGAGCTGTGAGCTGCGAGCCCGCTCACCTCCCTCCCACCGGTCCTAAGGTGTTAGAGCCGGGAGCTGAATTTAGGCAGGAAAACTTCAAACGAGCTCTGGGAGTCCTTTTCTTGGGTTTCTCTACAATCTCTCTCTCTGGGCGGAGAGTGGAGCGGCGACAGAGCTTTGACATTGTTTCTTTTCTGTGGTTATTGGACATCCAGTCACACTGTGCAGAATGGCCTCTTCAAACACTGGCCTCAAAGTGCTGTGGCGTGGCTGAACTCCCCTGCTGCTTGAAGGCAGTGTTATGTGTGATCAAAGTTCTAAAAGGAAAGTCTCGGGGTCATCGGGGCTTGCGCTTAGGGATGGTAATTACGCTTAATCTCAAAGTGCAGAAAGCTTAAACCTGGTACAAAGCAAAGCTCATTATAATGGCTAAAATCCAGCAGTCATACAGGAAAGCCTCAGTATGTTTAAAACAAAGTGCTTGTCAGAGGGGCCTCTTTCTTTCCAATGGCTGGAAACTTTCAGGAAGGGATGCACCCCCACATCCTACAGTGACTTTCCAGGTGTGGTGTCTCAGGTGTGAAACTAGATGGGTTGTGAATTTCTCCTTTCAACAAAGATTACAATACTGGTCATCATCTGGGTACAGTTAATGTCTGTAGAAACATCTACATGATTTAAATTTCATGGATGTTGAGACATTTCACTGGGGAGTAAAATATCCCAACTACACATCACAAGGGAGGAGGGTGGGATCCGATAAATGTCATCATCATCATCCTCACTTGCTGTTGAAGACTACACATGAGAAACAGAGAGGGGTGAGCTCATCACAACCTTTGTTTCCTGCTTCTCATCTCTGACCGGGTGTAAAAGTGCCAGGCTGCACTACACACGCAAACACTCCGCAAACAAGCTGCACTGCAGGTGACCAAAGGACCAAAGTTATGACAAAGCAAAAAATGAAGGTTTTCTTCAGCACCATCATCAGGCCAAGGTTTTAATTTGTTAGCAAATACACATACAGGTGCAGCGCAAAAAATGAGAATATCATGGAAAGTTCATTTATTTCAGTCGTTCAGTTCAATAGTGAAACTCATATTATATAGATTCATTCCACACAGACATTTCATGTCTTTATTTATCTTCATTGGAATGATTATGACTTACATATAATGAAACACCTGTAAAGGTTTCCTGAGTCTGGTTCAGTAGCTCCACTGTCATGAAGACTGCTGACCTCCATCATATTCTACTTTATTGAGGTGCACCTGGATATCAAATGATAATTGATGTTAAACAGCATTTTAAACTAAGATTGTGACCGTGTTAAAACATCTCCACTGTGCGATAGTTGACATGCTGGTGTTAGGATGTGGCATTAACTGTACAGGCTCATACAGCTGCTGCAGGCTGCTCATCTGACACCTGTCTCTGAAATAAGCAGATTTGGTCTGTGTAGCTAACTTCCTCCTTCATGATAACTGGGGTGCATGTCTGGACAACTCACATAGAGCTTTGATATATTTTATCAAAGCTTACAGTCCCCATGAAATGATACGTGTATTTCCCAGCTTTAATCCTGTATCCATGTTAATTGTTCATTTATATCTCCATATAAACAAAATATTATTTGAGTATTTTCACATCAAAATCGATTTTCTCTTCCTATAAAACAAACTCAGACGTTTGATGACTCATCCTGCACTCGTCCTAATTTTGCATCCAATTTAATCTATTTCTGGAATGTTTACAAACCTCCTCAAACTATAAACTCTGCCAGTCACCATGGCAACCTCAGTGCTGGCTAGTTTGAGAGTCTGGGCTAATGCTGTATCTGTTGTGTGAACTTTCACAGACTTTGCAAAAACATGGTGCCTTCATTGTTCAGTGTGGGCAAACTCCACTGTGAAGCAACAGCTCCGTCATGAAGAGGAGCCTGAGTCTCTCCCCTGCTAGCATCACTACACCTATTGGCTCAACCTCCAGAAACATCTTCATCCATACCATCATCTTCCTCCATTTGATCCCCAGCCGACTCATATGAGGTCAGCAGGCGGAGGTGAAGGTGGAGGAGAGAAGTCCTTCACAACAGAGTGCGAGCTGTGTTCTACTGTCTGATCCCACAGGTGGTACATTCCATACTATTGGCTACTGTGTCAGTCAATATCTGCAACAAGTCCCTCCCTACCAGTGAGTTTTTACTGCAAACATGTGATCATGTGGAACTGACTGGTGTTCAGAGAGCCGTTTCAGGGCGTCTTTCAAGTTATGGATAATTGGGGTTCTCCGAGGTCAAGTGGTTAATAGCACATCCCATGTTGGCAGTGCCCATTGCAGTGATTGCCAGATTGATTCCCAACCATGACACTATCCTGTCAAGCAAAGGTAAAAATGCCCAGATAATTGAGAGTGTGGCCTCAAGGAAGCATATGCTTGCCACCAATCAGTCTTCACTGCAGTCTTGGCTTCAGCCATGGCCACATCTCTGCCCATTTTTGGATTAGGTGGGAATTCAGAGGCAGCTTCAGAACCACTCTTTAGAAACCAGGAGGCCACTTCCATCTTTATATACATTCCAAGCTTTCAACCAACCTGTGCTATCTGTGTCCAGATGATTAACAACTCCTTTTACATGACTCATGGTCATTTCATCCATTGTTAAAATGTGAAATACTGATGGTGTATTCAGAACAGCATTTTATCCCACATTTAGTTTGCATGCACTACACAGTATAGTGAGAACCCAGACTCCGGTGTGGAATGATGAAAAATGAAGTCCCTATAGCTGAGTGGCTTAGAGCATTAATTATACAGCCGAGTATGTTAAATGAGAGAGCCTGCCCTCCATGAAACCGTGGAGGATTCTGACAGAAATATTGCCCCAAAAGCTTCTCCCTTGACAGCCTTCCTGCTCTGATATTATATTCATTTAAATACATTAAATCATCACTAACACCCATGGAAGTGCAAATCCATTCTATTTTCTGTTACACTTATTTCAGACTTATTTCTAGCTTTCAGAGCCCGGCTCTTAAATCAATAATCATTTAGATGAGAAATTAGTGACAGAAGCCTGGATTTTTCCACATGGGAAGCAGAGCCACAGAAACAGAGCAGAAATATCTAACTCCTCGTTAGAGATGGAAAAAGGGAGGGATGTGAAGAAGCTCACAACTTTTACACCATAACTTTTAACACGACACTGTGTTGAACTTACATGTTACTGTGTGTGTCTCACCTGGAAGATGTTGGAAAGGTCTCTGAGGTTGAAGATGTAGTGGAACTTGACCACAGTGGGGAGGAAGGTGGAGGAGATGCGCTGGTGCATGGCCAGGGCCATCTGGACCAGGGTGGGGCAGCTCTTCTGCAGGGCCACGGTGAAGCCCTCCCCTTTCAGGTGCTGAGACAGGATGGAGGTGTAAATGGTGCTTAGGGCCTCGGCTCCGGGGAATGACAGCGCGAAAACGCAGAAGTGCCGCTGTGGATGCAGACAAAGCAGGAAAGGAGGTGACGGTGAATGTGCTGCTCTCCACTAATGATGCAGTTTGTCGTCTTCTAGACTAACAGCAAAGGTCACTCTGTGGGTGTTTGCAGCAGTTAAGTGGACAGGGACTGTCACTCAGTCAAATCTGCCTTTTAAATTCAAATATGAGGTAATTATGACCGTCCTTTGTAAAAGTGCTTCTCCAAGTTTTGTTAAACTTGGACCATCAGCAGCTCAGTTATAATTCTCAGCGTGTTCGCTGCTGTCTGCACAGAGCCCACTGGTATTTTACATACAACATAGACATTTGAAAGGATTCTCCTTTCATAAGGATTCTCTTCAGTGAACACATCACGCTCTCTGTGTTTACTCAGGCCATCTACGTGACTCTGGATTCTTTAAGTCTCTAAAACTGAGAAATCTGGAGACTCTGCTGACACCTGCCTCGCCTTCTGATTGCTTCTCATCAGCCTCCACTATCAGGGTTGAATACAACATGGATAATGAGTTCCAAATGTTACTGACCTTGCTGCCTTTGCTGGCAGCTGTTGCTCAGTTGAATTCAGTATTCTAATGTAAAAACTCTTTGCTGTTTTTCATCCACAGTAAGCCCAGTGTAGATGAATGGTCATGACAGACTGTATATGATATGTGTTTTCAGGTGTGACAGTATGGAAGGAGATGATTTCAGATGCTCGTCTGGACATGGACTGTTAGCGATCTAACCAGGCTGGAGGAGGTGTGGCCACTGGCAGTTTTAAGTGATTCCAATGAAATTTGAACTCTTTCATTCAAATCTCTGAGAACTATGTCGTCTCACACAAAAATATGTCACATGAAGATAAAAAAGGCTTCAATGCTTCATCTTTATTTTTATTTTCCATACCCACCAGCCCTCTGTGGTGGATTAACTCTATTAACAAACAGAAAAACATCACCATGGTGGATAACATGAGCTGCAGTCGCCCCCTCATATCAATTGAAGATAAGATGAAGAAGTGGCAGCGTGAATGTCCCGCACTGTGCCTGATGTCAGTCCTCAGCAGATAAAAAACAGCAGGGCTTGTTTGTTCAAACGGCCCAGACCTGTGACCGCTGTGTGACCTCGTATGGTGGAGCTAATAATGACCATCCTCTCCCGGCAGCGCAGCCAGCAGTAAGGTTGTGTGTGCAATCTGTGTGACCTCAACACTGGAGACCTCAGTTTGTCCTCAGCCACTGTGCGTTTCTCTTTAGCATGAGGGCAAATTAACCAACTGACGAGTGTTGCCTGTGTCTTTTTCCTGCCCCACTGTTGTCTAAATAGCTTGATAAAAACAAAAGAGACCAGCTGTTGGAGGATGTTACTGAGCTGTTTCGAAGGATGAAACTATGTCTTGATAGTTAAGGTTAAAGATGTACCATAGACAGGTTGTATCATTTAAATATTGAAAGGTGTTAACCTTATATCTTTTTTTTTCTCTAATCATGGTCAGTCTGTTTGGTCTGCAGTGTCCCAGATTCTTCACTCTCCCAGACAGTGACAGTGAGAGAGACAATGACTCAACAACAGGTGTGGCTTTCCACTTCACTTTTACATGTACTCATTCTCTTAATATCAATGGGCTGCTAATTTTAAGTGAGCACGACAACATCCCAGACTCTCTCATCTTAGGGTGTGGGGGCCTGGCCCACCACCACAGTCTGTTTTAAATCCTGGGGGAAACACTTCACATGCTGGAATATGAAGAAAGCAAAAATGTGTTCTCTGCAAACATGGAGGGCCAAGTAAACACATATACAGTTATTTGCATTTTGCAGCATATTTGTGAATGAAGTAGGATGTAATTTTCACGTTATGCAGCTTGATTTCATGACATTCCTTAAAAAGTGTTTTTCTGGGATGGAGGTAACTTGAGAAGAAGTTTTACATTTATTATTATTGAACTTTTTGCACAAACTGCAGTATAAGTGTTCTTAAAATATCCCATCATAAACATTCACATAAAAAATCTAGATAAATGAATATTCTGTGATATATTTTTAACACACTTCAAATTACACTGTAATATAAATTTTAGACCGTATCATCCTGCACTGCATTGTGAAGTAGATAGAGTAAAGAAGTGCAGTGAAGGTGGGACGTCCTGCTCTGATAGACTCTGTTAGTTTGTTCCACTATCAAGGAACCACAGAGCAGAACAGTCCAGATTGAGTGCGTTCTGTCACCACCCTCCTTATTTGCAGGGAGGATGGTGACAGACCACACTCCCAGGGGGTGCACAGGCTGAGAGGGAGCATGAGGCTGAATGACTGAGATTAAGATGGTGCAGTGTAGGCAGCAGTGTGGGCCGATGGAAGAGGATTTAAAATTTTAATACATCAGATCAGATCAGTTCAGTCTGTTGCGCATAAAAAACATGGATAAGCTAATAACCGCCCCCAGGAAAACAAATGTAATTTCCTAAATGGTGAATTATGTTGGAGCCTCTTTCTTAAAGTTTAGTAAGAGTCTAATCAACTGGTCTCTGCATGAGCGCCCTGACAAATGAACAAACAAACGTTCCCACGGAACAGAACAAACAGTGTGTCGGTCGGAAAAATTACAATAAACAAATGGGAAAAGAGAAAGCACATAACGTCCCCAAATTTAACAACAGGAGGCAAACACCAAGGCTTTTTATGATAACATGTGAGGGAGGAATTAGTGCACATGTAACCTCGGCAGAGTGTTGCATAACCAGTGGAACAAGATGTGCTGTGAGAAGATGTGTGTATGCTCCATGTCTCTGTGTGTATGTGTGTGTACCTGCAGTCGTGGATTGATGGTGAAGCTGCCGGCAGTGGGGTTCATGCAGGACACATATTGAACGTTGTGTATTTCCTTCAAAAGCAGTTTATTACGGTCATACCTGAGAGTACACAGACATATGAAAAAATCATTATTTAACAGCCTTGCATACTCACAAACTCTCTCTCACTCTCTTACACACACACACACAACCAGACAGACACACCTTCCCCACACCTCTACTGATATGGACGCCTCAGCTCCTACTTAAGCTGACGTGGCTCAGTAGCATCCCTCTTCCTCTCAATTTCATACCTGGAATCCTCCCAGGATATCTCTAATGGGCTGACCGTGTCTAAGCCAGTCAGCTTGTGTCTGACGCGGTGGAACCATGTTCAGAATGGCCTCAGTGTGTTGGAGAGACGAGCAACAAAATCCTTTTAAGGGGAATCAAACAGCCCTGCTCTTCACATTTGACTTTTGACTCTCATAAAAGTTGCAGCACATTGATAGTGAGGCAGGCATCTGTCTGGAAACTAAAAAGGAGGCTGTTTTCAGTGGAAAGGCTGTTCATGTGAATTATTAGGGCATTTCACCTGTCAGCTGCTGGCGTTCCATTATCTGACTCATCTTCCTCTGCGTTAATACATGGAGAAACTGTCTGACTGGCCATCGTTTAAGCAATTACAGTGAGGAACAGTTCTACTGCTGGTGTGCTGTCAAGGCATAACACCTCTCTTTCACACAGCAAATACTTGTTCATACACATATGTGTGATGTATATCACACGGCTGCATGCAAATGTCAAAGCCTCACCAGTGGTGGTAGTCCATGTGCTGCCGTATGAGCGTGTGAGGCTGCACCGTGCCGTACGCGTCCACTTCAGGCATATTCAAGTCGTCTATGAAGTAGACCAGTCTTCTGCTGCCGGGGGGTCCGTAGTTGCGCCCCGCTTTCTTCTCCAGGGGTTTTTCCAGCACCGCTGTGGAGGAGAGGAAAGAAGCAGCAGAGATAAGGAAACCAAAGGATGTGAGAGAAGGTGGAATTTCATGAACATTATCAGGAGTTGACCATGATTTTAACCACTGGCTCCAACCTCAGGGTCACCTATAAGTTGAAAGCATGTTTGTTGTGTTTATGAGACAGGAAAAAAAACACATTTGCACTCAAAAGGCTCAAAAGACAGATTTTCTGTCAAATTTTGTTCAGCATGTTGAAACATTTTGGCTCCTTATTTATCCACCATTTATCAGACTTCGTATGAACCTGACAGGGTTGAATAAAAACAGGCAAACAAACACAAGGACATGTTAATGTTGGCATTTAAAATAGACATTATTTTATTGCTTGTGGAATTATCTGTGATACCCATCCTTTTCTGTATGTCATTTTCTGGCTGAAATTTTGTAAAATGAACATCTAAGGAGACCACCACCAAGTTGTTGTTGTTGTCTTCCATCCTCATATTGCACTCAACAAAGACGTCCCTCCTGATGACAGTTGGGTTTGGGGTAGCTACGGAGTCAGGGGTAAGTGGGCAAGAAGGCAAGTGGAACGTGGAAAATCATTTAGAATTTAGAATTTAGGTTTCTACCTTGGAGCATGGCAGATGTGGTGTAATAGTTGAAGGGGACATTTTTAATCATGTATTTCTCAGCGTCCAGTGATCCCAGTTTGTCCCCGACCAGAACAGACTTCCCAGTTCCAGCGTTTCCGACCAACATGACGGGATGACGGTGTTCCAGGAGGCGGTCCATGAAGTAACGGACACGTATGGTCTCTGTGGTGTGGACTAGACACGCCTACACATGGGAAACACCCAAAAATATAAAACACACGTAACATATGAACTATACTATATGACCACAAGTTATGAGTATTTTGATGTGCAAGTTACTATTAATATTTTGTCTATGAAATGTGATGATGTGGTTAAAATGATCATCTCTGAAAGTCCCACAAACAGCTGTGTTACCTGAAGTGGTGTATCTGCATCCATCTGAAAGCTGGGCACCATTTTGGACCAGGGTTCAAACTTCTTGCTCTCCGGGTCAATGTAGAAATCAAACACAGTGCCCTGCGATGGGAACTTGATGGTTTTGAACTCAGCCACCCACCACTTGCTGAACTCCACTCTGTAGTCGACCACCTACTCACACAGAGCACACATGCAGAGACACACACAGGGTCAATACCCTAAAATGACTTCCCCCTCTGTTTCTTCTCTTCCATACAGTAGCTATGGATCTGTGTGTTTGATTTACACTGGTGTGAATACAAACCAAGGGATGGATAAATGGCAGTAACACAGAGATGCAGTCGCAGCAGTTGAAGGGGAGAAAATGAGAGATGGCAGGCCCATCTATCTGTCTGTCTGATTCAGACAGTGAAGTAACCTCATCACCTGGTGGCTGGCAGCTCCTCACCCTCCTCTCTGCCGTCCCCCCACCTGTCTCCTCTATTCACTCCCAACTCTCCAGTCAATAAAACTACTTAGCATTTAAATGCATTTGTGATGGGAAAATAAAGTAGAGTACATTTGTACCAAGGGGAGAGCAGTTTTATCCCATAACTTAGATGGACGTGCTTACTGTACGGCACTAACTGGATTGCTTAGCAACTGCTCGCCACGGCTCTGCTGCTGATTTAAATTCAGCCGGTCTGTATGTCGCTGAGCGGGAAACGGGAGTCCACCTCATTTTCAGGTGGGGATCTCTGCCATTTCAAAAAGCTGCCCTTTCTTCAACTTCAAGAGTGAGTTTCCAATGACTTCTCATAAACAGAGACACACAGCTTGGTTGCATAAGAGTCATCCAGGCTTAAGTAATACCCAGGAATACCCATAATGCAAGTGCAAAAAATTCTTTCAGGGAGGAGTTACATGGAGGGCAAAATCATTCAGCTTTTTTAGCTATGTCCCATTCTTTTCCCTCTTTATGCAACCACTTAGTAAGAGTCTCACATGCCCAGAGGCGCTCACAGTACCTGGTCCTGGAACATGGCTCCCCCAAAGGCCCAGACCGCAGCAAAGACAAAATAGAGCTCATAGAGTTCCTTGGCGCAGTCTGGCGGGGTGTTTTCAGGAGTCAGGAGACACTCCAGCAAGTAGCACAGCATCTGGACCAAACTCTGCTCCGGGATGGGGATGATTTTCTTAAACCTGAGTACAGACAGACAGACAGGTTATATCACTGGAATTCAAGCATCACCACTGAACTCCTCGTGTGTGACTCAAACAAAAGATGAAACCATGTTTTCACCCTATGTTGTTTTGCATTGCAGATGTTTTAACAGAAAAAATACAGTAATTATGTTACTTCCACAGAACAGGATGACAAATCATTATTAAATATATCCTGTCGAGGACAACATATTCCTCCTCTGTGTTTCCCTCCTCTGCTTCCTGTTTTGGTTGTCTGCTCCAATAGCGGTGCTGATGGAGGTGTTGGAGGAGGCGAGTGGTCCTGTACAATAGAACACCATCCAATTCTTCTGAGTCAGTCCCTGCTCAATCTGGTCCAACCCACCCACTTTTCACACAGTCCCTCCCGACACCCCGACACCTGCGTCATCTTGTCGTGACACAGAGCTGCTGCCGAGCTGTTTCACCTGGATCTGACGGCATCCAGACATGAGGGCAGGTACTTGTCGAACAGTATGGTCAGATTGGCCCTCTCTGATTGGACCTCTCTCCTGTCAATCCAGCTGGTGACTGGTGGGTTCCAGCCCAGATCTGCAGGGTTTATGTACAGGATGCCTGTAGGGGAGAACATGCGTAACAGAGACTAGTCGTATGGACAAAAAACTGTCGTTGGGCTTCCCAGGTTCTGTGAACCAGAACTGTATGGTACATACATGTTCCTCAGTGCACGGAGACTAGACTACTGTTGAAACAACCCCACAAGGCATTAAAGTGATCAAAGGGAAAAAAAAGATTAACTGATTGATATTGACTTTGTTTTTGTTTTCAGTGAGGCATTTTAAATCTTACTCATAGAAGATGTTATTCAAAGTAAGTTCACATTAATCTTACATTACACTGTAAAGGGCTAGGCTAAATAATATTTTCATTATTGATCAAGCAATCAATTGCATTATGACCAATCATTTGGTGTATTAGGATGTCACTTGACAACTTGTCAACTTGACACCACTTTGCATGAAGAAGTCAATTATTACTTAATGATAAATGCTTGTGGGGCTGTAACAATAGTAACACCTCTGACTTCTGACATCATTTCATCTGTCTGTAAAAATACATGATGAGTGCAGAAAAACTAAACTATGATACAGGATCTGATCAGATAAACAGCTTTTTTCCAACCAGTTGATGCACTGGAGACCATTTGTATATAGCACACACTTAAACTGGTGTATTATCTTGAGATGGGAAAATAGTGTTGGTTGTTAGTTTGGGTCCCTTCACAGCTGTTTGTCTCCTGTATCTCTGTCCAGCACTAAGAGCTGGTATGGCTAACTGGGGGAGAGCAGAGAGCTCTCTGCTGCAGGTATTATACTTTGGGGCCATTTGTACCTCATACAGCCCCACTTCAAAAACACTGACCTATCCCTTTAACACAACCGAGCTTCAAGACAAAGTCACGTTAAATCAAACTACCTGCTCTGGATACAGTGGCGGGTGTAGCAGTGCGGAGGTGGCTGATCTCAAACACCAGCCTCATGGTGGGGTTCAGAGGGATCCTCTCGTTACTGGCCAGAGTCAGCACCTGACGGGGGAGCAGTGTGTTTACACTGAGCGACAGCAGATATCTGAGGGAGGACGTGTTCTCTTTGTGCTTTCTACACCGTCTAAGCCTGGATTATGTTACCTGCCGTCCTCAGCTCTTTTCACTTTTATTAGCATTATGTGATTTACTCTGGCTTCCGCAGAGGACAAATAGTTTACTACTCTGTCACTTCAACGATGAGTCAACCACATTCTCCTTTCATTTATATCCAACTGCTGATTTACAGCCAGCGGTGGAAATGTCATTCTGATACTGAACAAAAGACTCAATAAACACACACACATACAGGCATACTCCATTCCTCTCCTTTTCTGTCTATCTTCCTCTCTCTAACACACACACACACACACACACACACATCCAGCTCGCCCACACCTTGTTGTCATCCATGACTGTGTTGAGGGATTCGATCCACATTGGGTCAATGTCTCCATCCAGAACGATCCACTTGGGCCCACTGTGACTGATGTTGGCCAGTTCACGCATTATACTGGAGAAGAGGCCTGTGGGAGGAGAGTGAAGGTCTTGGTCACTCAGGTCAGGTGGTGTTCAGGAAAACAGTGTCTCTACAGGGGACTCCGTCATCACCATCTTTCCACTCCCTCGTCGCCGGGTTGATGATCCCAAAGAGCTCGTCGTTGGTCACGGCCTTGGGGTTGAGGTCCGCCCACACGGGCCTGCGCTTCATGTTCTGATAGGTCCTCTGGAGTGACCTCATCACCTGACTCTTCCCGGTGCCCGCGTTCCCGATCACAAACACGGAGTGACGTACGGCCAGCAGCTCCTCCAGCTGCACCACCTGACACACACACACATTTCAGATAATCACACAGTGGATTGATGTGGCGGTGCTCAGATAATCATTCACCCTCTCCTCTGCAGCGCTCAGTCTGCTGTGTCTCATCCTTAATGCTCAGGCCTGTATTCACAAAGCTGTTTTCAGTTTTGCATGCTCACATAGTTTCTTCACATACTTAAAATCTTACTGCTGGTCTACAAAGCACTGGATGGAACAAAATACATGTTGTATTTATTAGGTCCACATGAAGCATTCAGAAGCCTCAGTTATTATGCTCCTCACCTCAGTTTGTATAAATCAGGATTGAAAACATTGTTATTTTCTGAAGCTTGTACACATTATTAAAATGATTTCAATCATTCTAATTCTTAAAACTATTTATTATTGTCTTTAGTGGCTTATTTCAATGTATTTCTATCCAGTATGATTTTAATGGATTTCCATGCCTCTATACAAATAAATTTGCCTTGCGTAAACTGTTTGCTTGATGAGTGCTCACACACGTTCGAGTCACCGGTCGGCGTGAGATTTAGTCTTGATCCAGATCTGTGAGGTAATACCACCAAGCGAGTTACAGAGAGTGACAGAGAGAGAAAAAAAGGAGAAAGAGAGATTTCCTCCCCACATCCACTCAAACATACAGATGGCCGGCTCAATCAATGCCATCGACCGGGCTCCTCGCGGCTGCTGCTCCACATCCATTCAGTCAGAGTGCAGGTGCCTTCACGCTCTCAAAGGCCCTGGCTGATTACCGCTTTGATGTGGGGAGGACTAATGCTAGCACAGGCTAACGTTTAAAGGTATGTGCTCTCTCTCCTCACCCAGCTCCCCCACCCCCACCCCCCCTCGTTGTCTAAAATCAAAAGGTTGGGCCACACAAACAAAGACAGTAAAAGTTCAGGCTCTGGGGGTGGATGGTTGTTATTGACCACTCTGCCGCTCTCCCTCCCTCCCTCTCCCTCTCTCACCCCGTTTCTCCTCCTCTTTGTTTATTTCCGTGGCTGTCTCACACAATGTCAGGGTTAAGTGGCATGGTGCAGCGCCAGCCTCCATTGATGGGCTGTTATTATGTGGTTCCCGTGTCTGTTTGACCTGAGGCAGATTGCACTTATTTCCCCTGGTCCTATGTTCATATGTCTCTGACATATAACGCATTCTATTGTGAATGTGTGTGTGTTTGTGTGTGTTTGTGTGTGTGTATAATACATTTGCCCAAAGCCCAATTTATCCAGATCCTGCAGACGTTGACAGTAATGTGTATTTCCAAGTGGAACACAACGATGTGAGGTAAACAGCTTTGGGAAAGTACTAAGACAAATCTAAATGAGTGCTACAATTGCAGCCCCACCCCCACCGCCTCACCCGCCCACCCACTCTCCCTTCATGTCTTCATCTGTGGCTCAGTTGTGAGTAATCAAAGCGGAATTTGATAAACTGCAGCAGACAAGCATGAAGGCTGCAGGCAGACTGTAAACAGGTCCTCTTTACCTTCAGTACAAAATTGTCCTCGGCCTGTAGCTTCAGGTCCAGGATGGACTCTTTCACGTGCTTCTCAAAGTCCAGGTCTCTCTTCCTGGGGACGTCCAGAGCCGGGAACAGATCTCCAATCAGCCCCATGAACACCTGCATGTCGTCACTCACGATCTTGGGGATGTTAAAGTCTCTCAGAGCTCGCATCAGAACCTGGTCCTCTGCTCGGCCAGGGTCTCCTCTCTTCAGAGACCCGGCCACCACCAGCACTGACTTGATGGCTCGGAGACCCCAGTCATAGTGGTCCTACAATAAGGACAGAGAGACAGGGACAACCATGTAAGTCTAAGGCAGGGGTTGGCAAACCTTTTGGCTTAGAGTCACAATATATCTAAAATTTGACAGATGGTGCTGGCCAGTATCAGATGGAGGGAAAGTGTTTGTGTGAACTAATGTAAATGACATGTAAAAGCCATTGCCACTGCATCAAAGTTTAAGGTCTTTGTTATTATTTTGGACAATTCTGTACCAGTATTTGCCGGGCCGGATCAATACGTTATGCTCAATAGGCCTTATATGGGCCTCAGGCCATAGTTTGCCCATGCCTGGTCTAAGGTCACGTGACTCAACACTGCAACACTCTAGCACCAACCAGGAAGCAGCAAAGTGAGCTGAGCACAGAGAAGACTCAGGGAGGAGCAGACATGTGAGGCTGTCATTAAATCCATGAAAGCAAGGGGCACAATTTCAAAATAAAACAGGAAATGGCAAATATGATAAAAAGATAGAGGCAAATCATGACTGTCATCGTTACTGTGTTGACATCGTTCTGATTTGCAAACCTACTACTACCCATATGGGCTCTGGCCATTATGCAGAAGATCGATGTGTCTCTTTGTTCATCTGTCTCTCTGCCTGTCTTCCTGCAGACATCCTCTACATTCAACACATTACAGATTTACAGATTTCAGTGACTCCAGGTTGAGGAACTGAAGCTCCAGTTTATTTAAAGTGGTGTTTGTTCTGGATCACTGGATCATTCCTTTCTGCACAACATACCTGCACATTTATCTGACTTTTATTTTTTTTCTTGGAGATCTGGTCTCGACTTGCACAGTCTCCCTTTAACTGCAATTTTCTATTGATGTTTCAGTGGAAATTTTCGAGCTGGAAGCACTTTGATAACTTTTTATAACCTCCTCTGCTTCATAGCATTTAGCTCCATTTTCACATCCAGACTCAGCTGCTCGGAGGAGCTCAAGGTTGTTGAGTCAGAGAATTTATCATCTCTGGACAATTTCGAAAAGCTCATGATTCACTTTACAAAGTTGAACAGCCAATGAAGAACTAACACTAACTTTTTAATTGCTTGTTACTGTTTTATAAATTTCTCTATTTGTTCATTTGATAAAATAACATAATAAAGCAAGATTTGAGTAGAGTTTCATTTTGCTGCACAGGTTGTGTTTACCAAAGCAACAACATGTGGTGTTTTCCAACAGGAGCCCAACATTATCAGCCCAACTGTAATGGAATCTTTACTTTATCACATCTGTGTTATTATTATCCAGAGGTGTTCTATGAGAAGATTTAATAGTCACATCCACCCACTATGACAAACTAGCTGACTTCTTCATTTCAAAGCTTGAATGACATCCCTATGATACTCATTATGATACTTGCTGTTGAAATTATCTAGTGATTTTACAGCTTAATGTCCTTTAATGTAGTTAACATAACATAACATCTGCTTTCAAAGTACTCATATTGTGATGGATTGTTCTCAGCAGCAGCATGTGTCACTGTTACCAGTATTAGCTAAATCCTTCATCAGCTGACACTGTGGTGCTCTGTAGCATTTCTCTGTTTAGCAGTCAACAGTGGATCATCTCTGGAGTTCTGGTTTGTCTTGATGTTTGAGGAAATAATGAGGCTGAGGTGTGCCACACAGAGGGCTGAACTCTGCTGTCTTTAAATGAGCAACATACACTCTCTACAGGGCAAAATGGTTCTGGAAACCAAGTCAAACATTTGCGAACAAATTGCAGGTTTTGCAGGTTCAGTCAAAGACATTATTGTGATGAGTTTATGACATTTCCTCTCCTGCTATCAGTGTGATTTTACACATACAATCTGTCTGTTTCTACAAGTAACAGTGAGGAAACTACTCTGCCAATTGTGGGTGATGTATTGCACTGGTCAAAGTGCAGTTACGCAGGCACACCAGGATCATAACACATTTACCAACCACTGTTTTACAGCCATGGACATTGAGACCCCAAACTTATTATAGCATTATTTTAGCTCCCTGCAGTCCCTGACATATTTCACTGTTAGCATGCATTGGAGTCTAAAAACAGCACCTATGCACAGCAGGACTAATGTAACATGAAGCCCACAGTTATGAACCAGTTGTTGTAACTTAACAACAGTAGATTCGAATTCTGTACATTGATTTGCTGTTTCAGCCTATGAATAGAGTTTAGAGAAGCAGTCTGTTCATTATTAGCTGATTTAATCACCACTGAGTTAATAAATCTTGGAATGAAATTAAAATGAAAACTAAAACAACTTAAAGAAGTGTCATTAAGGTGATATCTAAAAGTGTCTGAAGAACAGGAACTTCATAAAACAGCCATAAAGAGGAAGCACAGCTATGACACTTAAATGGATGTGTGGTCATGGGGAATCATCCAGAGCTGAGGGCTCATAAAACCCAGCTCCACTGTTACTATTAGTCACCACTGTGAGTGACTTTATTGCTTTTCTAAATCATTAAAATAATGGCAGGACATGTAAAACAGCAGAAGACTAGGAGAGGATTAAAGATGAATTTAGATGGAATAACATCCAAACTCCCTGCAGCTTCTTTTTCATGTGCATGTAACACTTCAGTCAAACAGTGGAGGTAGAAAGTCAGCTCCTGTGTGGTGCCTCTGAGTCACTCCCTTATCAAAAGCCTCAAATATAACAAGAGCATTGTGTCAGTTGCTGGGCTTTGAAGTGGAAATGTATCTGGCTCTTTTTAAGCGTATCAGATGTGGAGTGTTGCAGGGAGAAGACAGTACCTGTTTGGACAGCAGCTCCTTACACAGCGTGTAGAGCGTGATAAACTTCCTGGCGAGGACTCTGGCGTTAATGAAGCCTTCAGCCACCAGCATGATTTCACAGATCAGCTCAAAGTCTGGCACCACCATGGCACAGGGTCTGTGGGGAGACACAGAGAGTGCATGCAAATGAGCTCCACTCTGGTTCAGAATCATCATCCAGGATAAATAAAGCTTTCATTTCACAAACATACAGGCTGTGACTTCTGCCTCTGGGGCCCTCTCAGTCACAACAATGACAGAAGATGGACAGAAGATGTGACACTGTTTAGTGACATGGGGTCATGGGAGTTGTTGTCTTTGGTTTGGGCTCCCTCACTGACAAGTTTTTTTTTTTTTTTTTTACCAGCAGCTAAATTCTCCATTGACATCTCCTCCTCTCACCGTTAAGTGCTGAAGCTGGAGACAACTGGACTTGTTTGGATTCTTGAAGATGTTTCCCCTCTCATCCAAGAAGCATCTTCACTTCTAAGATTTATTTTATTTAACCCAAAGTGGGGACAACACCTTGGAGGTGGTCCTGAGAGTTGTTGACTAGCTATCATGTAAATTGTTGTGGTCATATGAGCCAAGGTGTAAGTCAACAGAGAGTCCTTGGCTCCAGGTGTGAATCACACACCTCTTGGATGAGATGCAAAACGTCTTAATGCTCAAAAGAAGTCCAGTTGCCTACAACTTCAGCACTTAACGACTACGATGACCTGGATGTCTGAGAACCTTCACGAACATATCCTCCTCTTCACAGCCACACCAGGTGATTCTAAAACAGCATCATATTTAAAATCTGTGTTTAGCAAACACAGTCACAGGACACAGGGCTTGTTCCTGTGATAATTTAAGATCCAGTCTAAAATCCTTCAACTCAGTTAGTAAAATGTAACTTAGAACTCTAGAAAAGTCAAAGACAACAACATGACCAGAGAGGACATGAAGTCACTGACAGATGGCCAACATTAAAGATTTGAGAATGGATGGAAAGGTGAGAGAACACATATCTCACCAACAAAACTGCTTAGCTCTGAAGAAATCGTCCCATTGACCCTTGTTTTGTCATTTAGTTGAACTGACTCTTTAGGAAAGTGTTTGAAAATTGAGCTTTTCTTTTGGTCCTGACAAAAAACAGACATTCAACCATATCACCCATTTAACGTGTAAGTTTAAACATCAATCCACCCGCACATGCTTATCCTGAGGCAGGTCCTGCTCAGTGTTGCGGGACCGGAGCCTGTACTAGTTCAAAATTGGCAAGAGGAGGGATTCACCTCAGACAGGTCAGCAGTCTGTCTCGGGAAACTTTAACAACTTTCATAAGTTCTATTTCCAAAGAGTGTTGTTTTAAAGATTTTATGTCATTTGAATTTCTCTGGAAGATCAAGACTAATGAGAGCACAAGACTCTGCAGGATCTGAGCTGTGCAGCTTGGGTGGGTTCCTCACCTGAACAGAGCCTTGAGGTTCTCAGGAAGCTCGGTCCTACCGGCATAGCCTGGATTCATCGTGATGAAGATGCCGACAGACGGGCAAAGACTCACCTCCTCTCCCATGAAGTTAAACCTCTGTTTCTTATCTCGAATGGCATCCTGGATACTTTTGACCTGCACATACACAGAATAACTGCAATTACCTCTTCCTCTACCTCAGTTGTGATGATTATTATCATTGTTTTTATTATTGTTTTTTCCAAATAAAACGTGTTCCTGTTCAGTTGCTGGCTCAGATGTAGGAGCATGAACACATGATTTTTCAGGGTCATCCATCCAAAACATTTTGAATCATTTCAGCCTGGGCCAAAAGTGGTGGACTGAATGACACTGCCATTCCTAAAGCCTTGCTACTAGCAAGACTAAAAATGTCCATCCATCCATCCATCTGCTATACTGCCTCTCCTCAGGGGTCTGGAGCCAGTCCCATCCATCCCAGCTGGGTTATGCCCTGAAAACATCACCCATTCACACCCACAGACGAATTTAGGACCGACAGTAAATCTAATCTACCTGGAGGAAACTTGAGCTAGCATGAGGAGAACGCACACACTCCACACAGACAGGCCACAGGGTTGAACCTTTTTGCTGTGAGGCAACAGGACTACCCACTGCACCACCGAGCCATCCTGACTTAACTAAAGTTCTCCATTAGCTGCATCATAAAGTTTCAGCACTACTTAGTGCCAAATAACACTCATTACAGACACTCCCACTGTATGCTGGGCTGATACGGGTTGTAGCCTGAGTTTGGTATTACTCATTAGCATATCATTAACATCAATTTGTAACAGCCTGTCAAACTGTTATGCAGCATGAACCTTTTTTTCCAAGGACACGATTTCATCAATATGAGCCTGCTATCAGCCAGGGTTTACTGAATGGATGAACTGTCAGCACTGTGGCTGTCTTACATTATGATTGAATGAGATATCAGAAATTAACTTTGTGTGTGTGTTGTCCTATAACTCTCTGACTCCCAGCCTGCGAGAGGCTTTATGAATTTAACATGCGTGTGGTAAAAAGAGTGTAGCGAGTCGACAGCTGGAAAGAGGAGGAACATCTCTTCATGGATGAGTACTCGGCTACAGATCAGTCAGTCATACTAACGAAACAGGGAGGGGAGGAGGAGGGGAGGGGGTGGACTGAGGGGGTTGCAAAAACAAACAGTGCAGCTGCAGCGAAGAGAACATGAAAAGTTTTCATGAGAAAACATCAGTGGGGTTTGTTTTTTATGTGTAATGACAGCAACCCAGCAGCCCAGCACTTTGTACCGAGGCTGGAGTGCAGATGCTGATGAGGGAGGTGCGAGGTGAGGAGAAATGCTGCTGTCTCTCTGAATGGACGAGCTGGAGTCAGCAGCGCCACAGCATCCACAGTCCAGGCCCGTGTGGAACTGTAACAGAGGCTGAGCTTCACCAATTTATCTCCATGTTGTTACATCTGGCAGCCTTCTGTTTGTCTCTGCTTTATTTAACGTAGGACCGGTCCCCGCCACCTGTGTTAGCAGACCCGGCCGGCAGCCGAGCTTGTCGCTGCACGACGCTAGCAGCTCCCACTTTAACAGGATGGATTAGGTGTGTGCGCGGCGCTGAGAGATGGCTCGGCGTTGGCTCCGCTGAAGCGGGCTGGAGCGGGCTGCCAGCTGTCACAGCGGGAGTTTGATGCTCCTCTGTTCTCAAGGTCTACTTCTCCACGTATAAGCCAGCGTGATTTATTATTCATTACACCGCACAATACCTATTCATTCTGCTGGCACTTTAAAATTCTCTAAGTACCGTAGACTTCCATAGCTTACGGAGGACGACTGCTTGACTTTCATTGCTGCTGAAGAGAGAAGGAGGCAGGGGCGAGTCTGGCAGTTAATAATGGTCCTTTGAGGAACTTTATCTCCATTATCATCACCATCATCATCAGCGTTCCTCCCAGCTGTGCATATTCTGTACTGCTATGACAGTACTGCACATGCATGATGATAGTGTCTGGGGCAACAGCCCGCAGGATTTGAATATACCAGAGGGAGAGGATCTGTTTGATCCGAGATAGCTGAATGCAAGATAGCAGAAAAGCTAGCATCAGCTGAAACACAGAATATGGCTGATTTCTCAAAAGAGGCCCAGAATCAAAGGGCCCACTAGTGTGGGTCGGCCAGAGTGTACAGCATCCCCCTGTGTGGAGAATGTGAAGTCTTTTATTAACTTTATCTGTTGCTGTTCAAGATGTGAAGGTGAAGGTGGACTAACTGAGGTTGAACCATGTGGAAACAACAAGCTGTTTGAATGTAAATTCATTTTCCTTAGAGCTTCTCAGGAACATATAGCATCTTGCTCTCTAGCTGCTAAATGCTCCTACATGTTCACCAGCTTTATCTGTCTGCCTGAGCAAGAAGCCCAGTTCTTTAGTTCTTTAATCACAGCTGTTTCACTGTTTCCTTTATCCTTTATTTAACTAGGTAAGTCTGTAAAAACACAAAACCCCAGATAAAAATACAGTGGAAACTGCTTATAGTGATCACAGATATAGTAATCAACCGCTTATATGGGTCAAAAGACTTGGGACAGAATCATTTCTATACAAATGCTGTTTAAATAATTTGTTCATAGTAATCAAGAAATCTGCTTATAGTGTTCATTTTTGGTCATTTTATGAATGAAAACATGTGCAAAAACAATTTTAAAACTATGTGTATTTATTTTATTGCTAGCTAACGTAAATGAGTCGACACCGGGCACAAAACACCGGGCATCATGGCTGGAAAAAGGAAGTCATTTTCTCTTAATGGAAAATGTAGTCTCGCCGAGGCTTACGACAAATTGCCAAAAACAAGCCAACGAGATGATGCAGCGAAGCATGGCGTTCCTCAGGCTACCTTGTGTAGCCTACTTAAACAACAAGAGACAGTCATGGCTGCTAATGAGGGAGAAAGAAAACAACTGCGCCCTGGAAAAGCACCTGTGGTTGATAATGCCTGGTCTCGCAATGCCCCGCTGAGCGGACCCTTGGTCAGGGAGAAGGCTGATAAAATAAAATTCAGTAAATTCTGAAGCTGTCCATTTCCTTATATTTTTCTCATTGAAAAACTATACAAATGGCATTTAGATGATGTTCTTCATAAAAAATGAAGTGAAATAATAAAAAATCGGTTATAATAATCAACCGTTTATAGTGCTCAGATTGACTATAAGCAGTTTCCACTGTATTATGCAGGTTAAAATCAGCTGCGATCAGAGAAAATTACAAACAGATATTCTTCTACACCAGACAATTTATCATGGGGTCATTTGCCGCTACAACAGCTTGGGTATTGCATTTCTTAAAGCAACAGCCTCGATTATTAAAAGTCAACGGATCCATTACAAGATTTGACATTTAAATGAGTGATTCCTAAAGGCTTAGTCTGTGCTCTGGCTCTTCAGAATCAGTTTGTTATTATAAGTGCTAAAGAAATAAAGTCTCAATAATATTATCATAATTCTAAACTGCACAGAAACATCATTTATATCTAGTTGTATCTGGGCAAACAGATTGTTACTTTTATTTCTTACATGAATTCTGACATTTCTACACAAGAGATAAGTGGAATTTCCTTTGTTGCATTCAAGGTACAGCTTCTTCAAAATAAGTGCAAATATCCATTTGAACTCACTCATGTTAAGTGGTTACATTTGACCAAGGTCAAAGGTCACTGTGAGCACAGAAAACACTTTTTTAGCCATAAGTCAGAATAACGTGATTGTGCAGTTGAAAATTGTTTTTGATTATTTTTGAGTGGGTTCTCTGGGTCATTCCATTCTTCTTCTGCAACTGTATAGTTGAGACCACAGTGGCCCAGAGTCAACTCAGCACATGACGACTGACGACAGGCTGAATTTCCTCTTGTTCTGTCACAGCTCTGTGATCACAGTCATTTAACAGCTCTAATTAATCAATGTAATTCAAGAATGTTTCTGTTCAACATTACATTATCCCAGAGACTTTGCTGCTTGTGTGTGAGTGTCTGTGTAATGTCACACACAAGTCAGGTTTCAAGGCCTTGATTGGACCATTTTGCTGCCAGTCAACTCCAAGTTTCTCTAGAGTGATTCATTAGAAAGCAAACAGCTGCAAATTACAGGTATGTATTATTCGCAAATCAAAGTTGTGCTCAGAGCAAAAACATTAATCCTCTTAAATTACTGCAGCACGTCCTCTCAGAGAGGAGATTTTGTCCACTCAGAGACGGTGGAGTGAAGGAGTTGAACACTGTGAGCATGATGACCAGCACCACAGGCGAGTGATGGAGGCTCGTTTCTATCCTCTGCTCTCAAATCAGATCAGAGAAAGCTCCAATTATGAGGAAGCTCTGGGGTGCAAAGGTGCCAGCCTTGGTGAATTAGTCTTATAGCCGGAGCAATTTACGCTTTCACTCTGTGATGAAGAGGCTATTTACTTCTGTGCTGCTGTTTTCAGAGGCTTACTCTCACCACAACTTGATCCGGATAGACCTAACTCGCAAATATGATCAAAACTTCCACATCTTAGCTCCAGCCCGCTCAGGGTGCAAATGCACACTGCCCTCACAATGAAATCTGGACCCGAATGGGATTTTGGGAGCACCTGAGGCGGAGAAGCTGGACGTGTTCTTACCTGCACGGCCACCACAGACAGCACCTCCACTGAGATCCTGTTAAACTCGTCAAAGCAGCCCCATGCCCCGGTCTGAGCCAGGCCTTTGTAGATGTTCCCACAGGACTGATGGACAAAGAAGACAGATATTCAGATGGACACAGTGGGACAGGAAGTCAGTCAGTCAGGCTTAAAGATGGAGACTCGGCGTGGATGGAGAGATTTCACCAATTAGACAGGAGATATATGGGGGGGTGTTTTTTGCAGCAGCACCACAGCGGGCTGCTGAGAGTAGGCGAATAATTACAGGATGATGCATAAACAAGGCCTCACACTAATGAAACAAGGTGCTGATGGCAGGAAGACAAAGGCTAAAATATCCACCACCCACATTTTAACTTTCCAAGGATCATCTTGAGAGCAGGTGAACAACAGCCCTCCAGAGAGCAGCTGGACCAGGATGAAGCAGGCCGCTGACTTTTCTCTCCAATTACAGAATTGAGGAAACCGTCTCTGACGCAAACCAGAGCTGACTAGGAGATTGATCCAACTTGTGTGTGTGTGTATGACTGAATATGAGTAACAGTGTGAGGCTCTCTGTTCCTGCTGGAGTGTATTAGCACTTCTGACACCTTTGCTGTGGTGTGTATAGCTGGAGGTGTTGCCTTTATACTGTAATGATGGGCCCTGTCTTGGGGGGGGGGTTGGAGCATACCATATCACATGAATATGTTTATGTCTCCATTAACCACTCTATATGCACAGGTTGTGTGTGTATGAAGACTATAAACCAGTACATAATGAAGAAAGGTGCTGGCTGGATACAGAGGGAGCAGGTTAAGCAGAGATATAAGAATCAGAATTTAACTAATCAGCTCTTTTTTCCGGAAGATGCAAGATGAAAAGGAGAAAGATGAAAAGAGAAGGGCGTAAAGGAGGGTTGACAACTTTAATGACAAATACATACCATATTGCTGACAAAGGCTGGGATGAAAAGAAACATGCATAATGTGTTCTGCTGTGAATACACATTAAGGCTCAAATGCAGATGCTCGTGTGCAGGTACACATCGGCTCACCTTGTAGTCCATCTGCTCGGAGCAGTTAAATACGTAGACCATGATGCCGAGGGCCCGGCCCAGGTCTTTGGTAGTCTCAGTCTTGCCTGTGCCAGC